>VDFB02047230.1:317489781-317511209 GCA_007258455.2 Sequoia sempervirens | reverse complement strand
TCCATCGTTGGAGAAAGGAAAGAAACTTTTCACCCTTTGCTTGTTTGGTGTTGTAGAGTTCTTTTAAGGCTACCCCATGTTGGATGTTGAACGAGAAGTGCATTATGAACCTATTGATCAGTTCTTCAAAAGATTGAATCCTGGGTTCCAATTTAGAAAACCACTCCATGCAAGTGTTTCCTAAGCTTCTTGGAAATAATCATAGTAAGTAAGAGTCTTCGTGTGCAAACTCTATGCTCATGGCTCAAAATTCCCGTATATGATCAAATGGATCGGTTCTCCCATTGTATTTGTTGTATGTTGGGTATTCACAATACTGTGGAAATGGTATCATGTTAATGCTTGGATCGAACGGATAAGGGAAAATGTCTTGCAATGAATATCTCTTTGTTGGCCCTTGTTGGATATTTTGGAATTGTAATTGTAACTGTTGAATTTGTTTTGTCAAAGCATCTATTTGATTTGGATTTTCCACACTAGTTGTCTTGGGTGTGGTTGTTTCCTTGAGTTGATTGACATCAAAGTCTTTAGGAAGCTTAGCACCTTTGTCAGCCAATAATAGAAGATACTTTTCCATGTCTTGTTCTAGCATCTTTTCCATAAATTTATGGAAATGAGGGTCTTGTTGAACTTTCTCGATTTCCTCTGCAGTTATTTCTTTCTCATGTGAGTTAGTGAGAGGATCAGTGTTGCTATATCATCCCCAAGGGTTTTCTTCAGCCATGGCTGCTATTCTTTCATTTTCTTCTTGTTGTTGTTTTTGATATGCTGCTCGTGTGAAAATAGGCATACAAACGTTTAAAGTTTTACTCTAGACTTTGATCTTGGATTTTTTTGATTGGCTAAGTGTCAAGGTTGTTGATTTAAAATCTGATTTAGTCGTGTCTAGTTTCGTGATGGAAGGATGATAAAATCCTTGATAGGGAAACTTTGACAGAAAATCTCAGATTTGGTGAAAATGACACTATGCGAGATGTTTCAAGATCTAGGTGTAAGGGTAAAGCTTTCCTTTTGTATAACCCAAATGTTCTGGACTGTGGAAAAAAATGTTCTGGACTGATGAAAACCTTGTTATCGATATGGGTAAACTGACAAAATGTCCTATCAACTCTCTATTTTTTTTTCTGATTTTATGGCGCGCTAAAACAGAGACACAACGCGCTGAAACAGAGACCGGGCGCGCTGGAACAGATCCCCAAAGCGCTAAAACAGAGAGTCTACGCACTGGAACAGATACCTTACGTGCTAAAACAGATGAGCTACGCGCTGGAACAGATACCGAATGCGCTAAAACAGATACGGTATGCACTGGAACAGATACCGAAAGCGCTAAAACAGGAACCAGACATGCTGGAACAGAATAGTGACGCACTAAAATAGAACCTTAAGGTGTTTAAGATAGAAAAACTATCTTATTCTATGAAACTCACTTGGTCTGGTGTCGTATTGGATGGCTGGTTGTGGGATGTATTCTGGATGAATTCTTTGACTGTGGTTGTGATGTTGCCTAAGAGCTCTTCTTTGATAAAATGCTTGTGAATCTAAGGGAGCTACAGCATGGTCATCCGTATAACCTCTAGAAAAATTGTGATACCTATGAATAAAAGTCCTGTGTTGGAGTAGAACTTTCCTACTTTGGTATAGAAATCGCTGCTTTCTTAAAAGTTGTTTGTATGCAAGTGTTTTCTTTGGTTTTCTGATTCGTTTGACAAGAGACTTCTTGACAAACTTGGTGGATACCCAATCTCGAATCATGAGAAATCCACAAGTGCTTTGATTTTTGAGAATTTTCTTGTGATGATCTTATCTGAGTTTAATGAGAGAAAACACAGCAAGCAAGAATAGAATAGTTATCTTTTAAAAATCCTAGAATCTAAATAGATAGTGTATGTTCTCAAGAATCAATGATTCTTTTTGATTTTTTACTGGTTAGATAACAAGATAAATCACTTCAGATAGACTCACTCCTAGAGATAAAAGGTCATCGTTATATACTCGAATGGCCCACAGCTTGGAATTGCGTCGACTCACACAGCCATGTCACCCCCTAGAGGGCGCCTGTGTTTTTGTCTTTTCCAGGTGCGCACTCAGAGTGACGGAAGCAGATACCGGATCCCCTGAGCAAACAGTCCTTGGCAATTATATGGTGAGTGCTTGAGGGTAGATTCTTCCCCGCCCCTGCACCGCCAAGTATTACAATGTTTAGAAACTGACAAGCGTGCTTCTAGTTCTAGGTTCTTAGATAGGGTTTCCGTTCGGAGCAGCAAATGGATAAACTCCCTTAAGAGACCTCCCAATCTTTAGAACAAAGATTTTGGGGATGGTTATCCTGCGCACTTCCGTTGAAAGAGGGTTTCCCCAAATTCACATAAATTTTAAAGTGGGTTGGAATGCCATGGCTTTTGGCTGTCCCCACTCAGGTCGTTCCCGTAGGGTGAGTACTTTTTCCCACTACGGCAGGCCTGTCTAAAGGTTTTAAGAAAGCTTTAAAATGCGTAAAGTAATGGTGAGTCTGGTTTTTTTGATGCACCCACTTAAGGGGAGAGCATAAACCTATCACCCAATCACAGCAAAGATGTTGTTCTTTTTAAAACCCAAAAGACAAATGATTTACTCTATATGGAGATATTGCTCCATAATAAGCATGATGTTCAATTTTAAACCACAAAATAAATATGACGTTTCTATCCTAGGATTGATTAATTTTTATCCATTTCTATCCTAGGATTGATAAATTTTATCCATTTCTATCCTAGGATTGGTACATTTTAACCAAGAAAATAGACAGAAATATAATCTGGCCGCGGACGCGTCGGATCCAGATAAAAGAAATGATTTCGAAGACAAGAAAGTGGCGCGCTGAAACAGTGACTCAGCGCACTGAAATATAAACCCGGCGCGCTGGAACAGTGACATGGCGCGCTGGAACAGTAACCCGGCGCGCTATAACAGGAACCCGGCGCGCTGAAACAGACCACCGACGCGCTGCAAAAACTCACGATTCCGCGAAAACTTTCACGCCGATACCTGTAGGACACAATTTTCAAAATTTTAGCAAAATATGGGGTAAGGCCCCACGGTGGGCGCCAATCTGTAAGCGGTAGAATGAGGGAAACAATCTAAACAATGCATCTACGCTTCTAAATAAGATATTGCATCTAAAACTTAATGAATTTAAACGAATTTAAACTAAAAAGCTTCAGAAATCTATCCTATTACTCTCTAACTCTAAAGATTTCTTTAATCTACCTAGCTCTCAGATTTGTAAGCTAATTAAACTATTGAAATGACACTTAGAGAATGAGAAATGAACTAATTCTATTCCTATGTGATTAAATATGCAAATCCTATTGTAATGGCAGCCATGACTGCAAATGCTAGATGCTTGATTGCTGCTTGATGGATGCTGGATGAGTGCTTGAATGCTTGATTGCTTGGATGCCTGGATGCTTTGGAAACCTGCAGAGTAAGATTGCATAAGTTGGGATCCATTTCCTGTAGCCAAAGAGTTGTATTTATAGCTTTCACGGCAACACAATTGCACAGGGATACGAGATAAGGGGCTGTGATTCAATCTGGAGAATTGAAAGGCATGGGATGAGAAGATGGAGTTGATCATGGAGGATTGTTCCTCCCCATGAAAACATCAGGCAAGAAGAGAGGGAGGATTGATGGAAGAAGATTGAGAGGACTTCCTGCAAGTTTGTCCTTGAAGCTCTTCCCGTGAATGAGAGTTGAATTAATTAGATTTTAAAAAATCTAATTTTATTGGTGAGTAATAAAAGGAATATGATTTATGCATTAATTTAAATAACTTTGATTTATTTAAATTTAGCAAAGAGGAATAAATAATTTAATAAATCAAACTATAGGATTTGTTTATTAAATTAAAATATTTGGAAAGTGATAATTAAATAAAAGATTCTTAGAATATCTTTATTTAATTAAGAAGAAATGTGATGAGGTAATTAAATAACACAAATTATTGAAGCTGTGTATTTAATTTAAGATAGAATTAATAGATAAAGTATAGAATAAATATTAATGATAATAATTAAATAAAACAAAGTATTTAATTTTGTTTATTTAATTAAGAGAGAAAATAATATGATAAAATGATAATTAATTAAATAAAACAAAGTATTTAATTTTGTTTATTTAATTAGGAGAGAAATAGAAGAATTAATAATGAACTTAATATAAATAAATATTTCTATTTATTTACTAGAAGTAGATGAATTTAAGATTAATTAATCAAATAAGTGGTACTTAATTAATTAGATTCTCGGACCATTTTTTAGGTGTCTACACCCATAACGATGGGATTGATGGAATTGACTCTCTTACCATTAGTTAATATGCACCATAAGTGAGTCTTCACAACATACCTCACAAATTTATATTGGGACAACATGATCCATAGGAGGCTTTAATGTCATTCTCATTTAATTATGGAGTTACTTATAGTTGCGATACTTTATGAACTGATCCTTAATCAACATAATGAATATGTCTAGGTAGGTAACAAAATAGTGGTGAACCTAGTTATAGAACTTATGTCGATTGAGCTATTTGGAGTAAGGGTATTAAATATATATTTTTTAGATATTTACTTAGGGAACACCGTTTGTTGAACTATTACTTACTATAGCAGAGGAGATTAATACCTCTAAATGATCTTACATTAAGAAGCTAGATGTGAATATCTCATTGCCTAGGTTGATATCAATATTATACCTTGTTGAACTCTAGACTAAGAGTAACATAGTAGGCTTCTATTCATTTTGTCTTTAATTGCTCTTCATAGTATTAATCATTGAAGATTTTAAAGGATTATATTCAAGTGTGTATGTTTATATATATATATATATATATGTATATATATATATATGTATGTATGTATGTATGTATGTGTGATTATTATATGGTTTTGTTTATTATTATAGATTAGGGAATAATGAAGAGATTAAAGGAAATGTAATTTAATTAAATTGAGCATCTAAGTTGTTATAGATAAATTAATTAAATAACTGGAGTATTGTAATGTTAAGATGTAAGTTAGCATTAAGGTTACATACTAACTAGTTAATAGAGATGATTGCTTTGTGACCAATATGGTTTCTTTAGTATGGTTATTTGGAGTATTGCATGTTTGTGTAGTTGAACTATAGATTTGTTGTTTTCCAGCATAGGCATTTGAGTGTTATTATGTGAATGGTTATTAAGTGAACTAAGTGAGTAAATGTGTATTCGAGGTTGTATCATTTGATTGATTACTTGCTTTAATCATGGTATTCAATTAGTGGAATCATTGTGTTTTTGGTTATTGTTTTATGGAGGGAGCTTGCTTGTGCCAATTGATTATTAATTTTTTTTTGCTTTTGTGGATTAAATTGCATTGAGTTGTTTTTGTTAGTTTTTGATCGGGTTTGAAAATCTCGTTGTGATGTATCCACTCATTATTTTATACTTGGATTGAAAATAGTTCTTAAGATCTTGTTATTGTTGCCATGTTGATGGGGGAACCATTGTGTTTTGAATTTGTTAGACTTCCAGAGGATTGGGGAAAAGAGCTTTCTTATGTTTGGCTTTTCATGTTTCATTCTTAGTGAACAATTGATTTTTTGCTTGATTTTGATAATGTGGGTTTTATCCTTGCACTTGGAAGTTGTTTCATTATAAAGTTTTGTGTGGGATGGTGTATGCCTTGCTTTATGTGGTTATTCATGTGGCTCTTTATGTTGTGCATGTTGGCTTACCCAGTTGGTGAATTTTGGGTTTTGTTGCTAGTAGGGGAAGTGGGTTTCAATGGGGGGCGGTACCTGGAAGTGGTGCCTGGGTAACTCATTGGAAGTTTCCTAATCAAGTGAAAACACTAATAATTAATTAGGGGGTTTGGGTAGTATCTCACATTAATAAGAGATAATGGATGCCTCTCTCATGGACCAAGTGCTCGTTTAGGCTTGGGATGAGACGAGAAGGCCTGGAATGGAAAATTGACCACCTTGTCTTCATGAAAGGTGAGTTGATTCCACATGTGGAAGAATGGGGGCCGGGGATTGGTTGAGGTTGCCAGGGTAACCCAGGATGGGGGTCGATAACCTATGAAGATCCGCATTGGGTAGCCCATGTCGAGCCATGTGATGACACTCTACCCCTTTAGCAACTGTGTTTATTTTTTGTTTCCCCTTGTTGCTTTGTTCCTCTAGAAGCGGATGTCTTTTGTGTTTATCGTTGCTCTTTTCATGGAGTCTTGTTTGTTATTATTCACCTGATTGTTTTGGTTGAGGGTCTTTCTTGTCTTTTCATAGCATGGAGGGTGGGTTTTCGAGCCCACGTGGTTGGGTGGAATGTGCTATGCACCCCATTGGGTCCCCAGCTGAAGGTCGAGTTTTGTAGAGATTGAACCAGTTGCAGTGACTTTAGAGATGTGCCAGCGATGGATCCAGTCTTGATACTTTGTGTTCATCTTTTCAGTTGTATTACTCTATCATATTGTATTGTTCTCGTTCATGTTGGGGAAACACTTTTGTATTATTGTAATTCTTGAACGATGTAATGTATTATGTTACCTTGTAAACCTTATGTGGTTAATGATTTGTGGTAGCTGCTATTTTATTTGTTGTATCTATGGAAATATGCTCGATTGAGTTCTTAGGATAATAGTATGTTATGGTTATCAGAATTAAGTTAATCTTGTTTATGTTGATTTATCATCTGTGGATGTTTCTTATTGATGGTGTATAATGTAATCTTGGTTCGTTTGTTATCATTATAGTTTAGGTTTCATAATGCCATCACGTGTACCCCAAGGGACGTAGTTGATATTGTAATAGCTAATTGCTTTACATGTAATGTATGTTCATGTTCTTCTTGTGTAATATTCTACTTTCAAAATAAATAAATTGTGCAGTAATTTGTTAGTTCTAGTTGTCCTTTGGGGTTCGCATGGTGGGGCGTTACATAAAGAGTAGAGTGCATTAACCACATACACTTCTAAAAATTTCCAAATATGCGGCTAAGACAAGGAGAGTTTACTAACAAATATCAATTAAAAAGAATCTTCATATCTGAGACTTGTCTAGTTAACAACACAACTTCCCAACAACTTCACAAGATTAAAGTGAGAGAGCGAGTTAAATTATTCAAAACTTTGATTGCCAAATATAAAATTGCACAAGCAGTGAAGAGGAGGTGCCAACTCATGAGATGGCTGTGGGGTAACACAAGATGCATCTGAAGATTATCAAATTGATAGGGTGGCATCGAATTCCTTATTGGCTTGCTTGACAAGATAATAGATAGCTATCAAAGTTTAGTTGTAAATCAAAATACACACAAAGGGAACTTAAAGTAAATGAACCAATTTTCAAAAGAAGAGTTTGTGCATATTCTTTGTCAACAAAGCATTGGTTTCTCACGTAGGAGTTCCAAGTATAGAGGCATTACTCTGCATAAGAGTGGAAAATGGGAAGCCAGAATTGGGAAAATCCATGGAAAAAAAAGTATATCTATTTGGGTTGTTTGACAACGAAAAGGAAGCTAGAAGGTAGGCTAAATTTCCAATTCGCTTATATTTGGACAAAAGCACATTCGACAATTAGTCTTTTGAATGTATAAATTTAAAGAGTTTATTTTGGAGATTTGGATTTTGTGGCAGAGCTATGTAGGGTTTATATCAATATTGATATCAAGGTTATAAACTACCATTAAAGTCACCTGTCAAGGGCGATGGAAGTTTTTCCCCATAATCACATTAAGAAACAAGAGATTAAGACATGGTATAAATCTATTTTAGGCTTTTTTTCGATGGGCTGGTGATCTTGAACTAATAAATCTTGTTGCTTTCGAGTTTCCATTCATGACAACTACCTCCATAGGTTGGTACCATGTTTAAGACAATGTAATTTTTTGAGGCTAAATAAGCTTAAATTATGACATGCCAATAATCCCCAATTTCTATTGACTGAAGTGACTGGTAAAAGCTAATGTAAGGCTAGATAAAGACAATATTCAATAGTAACCAACAATCTCATAATTTGGCATACAGAATATCCCAATTTTATCAGGGATAGTGCTACGACTAAGAGGGATGGGTCAACATTTTGCAAGTGAAAACGTTCTGCTACACTGGGAGACTATCAAAACAAAGACAATAAAATAAATTCGATGGGAAGAAGAAGGAACCTAGACTAATTCATTTAGTAGGGTTGAAAGTGGATGCAAAGCTCTCCACCTTCACTGAGTTGTTTCAATAGGCTTCCAATCTCCTCAACCACTACAAAGCCTACAACTCCAAACCCCCAAACCAGAAGAAAAGTTTTTCTAGAACAAAAAAATTGATTCACGGCCTAGAAAAAGGATTAGTTTCCAAAATAATAATCCAAAATCCCCTTAACTAACTTAGTTACCATTCTTTAATTCTCGTTAATGCATGCATTCTTGATTTTTAATATTTGTTTTTTCTTTTTTTTTTCCACTACTCTTAACTACCACAATTTACTTTTATAATTTTAACCATATCTTTTCATTTGCACAAAATTAAATCAACTTTTAAAGTATTTAATTTCTTAATTAAATTTTCCATTTAATTATGTTTGCACAATACAATAATTTGATATATATATATTTATATTTCATTATTAAATCATAAATTTTAATCTATTTAAATCAAACAAAACATTAATAATGTTTTATTTATTAAAACTAAAAATATATTAAAACATTTATTTAAAATTATCAAATACTTTTATCCACAATAGTCCTTTATTTTAAAATAATGATCAATCAAGCACTAATCAAACAATTAACTCAAATGAACATAAATCCAAGCAGTACCTGACCTCAAAGCAAAATGAAAGGCAATACACAATGACATAGATTGACCAACTTGAACTGACCACATAGACCAAGAATGACAAAAAAATACTTATCCTTGTCAAGGATGATGGCTCATCATAGGGGACCCGATGTTATCTTTGAATCAACAATTTCCACTGGGTTTAAGGAACGCTCAAACCTAGAAATTCAGGTGGAGTTGATTCCTAGTACCTACAATCTATAGTAAACCACATAGTCGAACATGTACATAGGAAAATAGTCAAACACATTGTGAAGGTAAAATTGTAGCATCGTAGGGCACTCACAAGCAAGAGATGCGACACCATTCCACTTCACCAAAATACATCAATGCACAATAATCAACTACCAAATCATGATAGAGCATACATCCAACAATCACATAATACTCATATCAATAATAACCCATATAATCAATTACACTGATCTACTAAGCATGGTATAAGCATGAACATCAGAGATAAAAATGTCATCAAGTATCATCTTAATTGAGTATCAAAGTATCATAATATCCAAATACAACCAAGTCACTATCAAAACAAAAGGCGAATTGAGGGGCACTACAACTTAAATGTAATTAAATCAACTTCTTTTCTTTCTATTTAATTTCCAATTCATTTAACATACTCAATTATAAATTTACATATATAATTATATATATATATATAAGGCAGTTTTCAATATCACAAAATTAATTAAACAAACACACCAATTTGCAAATAATAAACATGCACATTTAATATATATATATATATATATATATATATATATATATAAAATCAAAATAGAAGCCAATCATATAACATAAGCTGCCCATAATAACAAATGTCAAACATAACACAAAGCTAGAGTTTATAACCTCTTTCAAAATATTTACATCCTTGTGTATATTATTTTTACTATTTAATTTTATCTGACATGATTCAATCTCAAACTAGACTTATTCTAACACACGGGTTGCTCTATGCCTTTTAAGTTTTACCATGAATTTTGAAGAATTCAATTAATTATTTCTTGTCCATTTCATGAGAAAGAGTAATACTAGGCTAATAATTGACTTGGATAACTTGAGCAAGATAACAAGACATCAACTCCTTTTTGGATCTTCTCAAACTTTGGAGAACTAAGAACTATCATTCTACAACTAATCAGAAACAAAACAAGTTATATTACACAATTTTAAGCGAGAATTAGACAACTCTAGAAAGCTCATTGTGGTGTCTTGGACTTGATATAGCAGTGTTGGAAATGCTAAAGAAAAGAATTTATTTGAATTCAACCTTAATTTAAAATTCTAAATAAAGAATCTTGAGTGGATTACACATGCACACGAAGTTTTAAATTCTAAATAAAGAATCTTGAGTGGATTACACATGCACATGAAGTTTTAAATGGTTTTTCTATGACCAATTATATCCTTGTGTATCAACTCACCGAGAATAAGAAATTGGTAAAATTGCTTGAGAATATTTGCACAATCTACTAGAGGCACAACTAAGGGTGAAGAGCAACACATCCTTCTATTGCCCCTCCATAATATTGTGAGATTGAGGCACTTTATGTTTGTAATTTAAGCTTGGAAGGTGTGCAGTATTATTTAATTTGCAACTACTATAATGGCATTGCCAGTGGTAAGCCTTGGTCTATTTTTTTACTTACAAGCCTTAAATATTTCTGAAGGGAGGTTTCAAGTGCATAAAACCATGTAAGAAGAAGTATGGAAACATAGACAAGGCCTGACCCATGTTGAGAAAGTGGTACGATGGATATCACATTCCTAACTTAATAACTAAGACCTTGACGAAGATAAGTAAAAAGTGAAGGAGATATAGGTCCTATGAATCATTTGGCAAGATGCCTCAAGATTTGTGGTCTCAAGAAATTTCGATTGCAGGGTATGTTCAAATGAGTTTGATGGATAAGCTCAACACTTCTGATGTGAGTCATAAGCTCTTATCGAATGAACATCCAGAAGGACATTAAAGCATGGACCGATTTGTTGATAAGGTTGAAGAGATGTTCAAGTGAATGCAAACAATAGGTAAATTTAGATGCCCCATGCGATGATTGCAGAAATGGTAAACATATTTTATATTATTCAAATGATACAACTACCCAATCTTCCCAAATAAGCCAATAGGAGAAATATTTTGGACATATTGTAAAATAGTGGTCAACCATTTCCAAGGAAGGAAATTTTAAGATTCAATGCATGATTCAATCATAAGAAAATGTTTTAATCAATATCCAAAAGTAGAAGACATCGAATTCAACCATGGAAGGCCTTTCAAATTAGAATGCTTCAACCCTAGATACCCTAGTACATGACTCATTTGGGGTTTACATCGGAAATGAGGATCATGGCATGATCAAATATGCCCTCTATTCTATTGTTATGAGATAGCCCAGAGTTGGCTAAGAGGAGAGATTTGACTTGCTCTAATTGAGCATGGTCTCCTTGGCACAACTAGGTTGGGAGGTTGTAAAGATTGTAGGCCTTGCGTAATATAAGATTTAATGGAACGGTTGTATTAAAATCAAACACTTGAAAGAAAGACCATCTC
This sequence comes from Sequoia sempervirens, assembly GCA_007258455.2. NCBI lineage: Eukaryota > Viridiplantae > Streptophyta > Pinopsida > Cupressales > Cupressaceae > Sequoia > Sequoia sempervirens. The sequence goes on along the minus strand of VDFB02047230.1, from coordinate 317,499,786 downwards.
CTTTTGAGCAAGAAGAAGGATATCAGAGATCGCTATAGGTAGATGAAGAAGAATTGATAAAAATATGGAAGAACAGTTGTTGGAATGAACTCACATCAATAGTTTACTCTTAACAAAACAAATTGATGTGCCATGCAAAAACATGAGGAGTGTTAGAAGTTAAAGGTTTTGCTGTTGATAGGCTGCCAAATGTAAACATCAAGCAAAGGTTTGAATGATTGATAGCCAAAGCTCTTATACAAAGCATGTTTTACCATCCTACAATACTATTGATTCTTTTATTTGGATAACCACAACACATACATATGACTTATTATTCCTAGATTTGCAATATGGATAGCCATTTGACTTAAGTGATATCAAGATCTTTCAAATTATACTCTTACCCAACACATTTATGTCCATCTATATGGCTTAACCAACAACTAAGACAAAGCATAAATTTAAGATTTAGGTCCTACCAATCCTACAGGTGATGTAAAAGGTGCAGGGAATTAACATCAAGTCTAAACAGTTTGAACACGATCCTTGAGCAGGAAGGAAATGAAAGCACAAAGGATTATATGGTTTAATGGTATCTTGAGACACATGGTCTCCATGCCAACATCAGCTAAGGCAACTTAGAGGCATCAGTCTTACTAGGCTGACCCTCATATTCTTGGAAAACCACTATATTTCTTTTGTAGGGATAAACCCTAAGGATGGCATCAAATTTAAATCACTACAAGGATAAAGGTAATATCTTCGACATTTATTGATCCCTATGAACAAGTTGAGTATACCATTGAGTAGATCATTTCTTCACAGTCAATAAGAGGTGAAGGATGGTAGTTTCAACTTAGGATACTCAAGGAGAGTAAAAGAGAAGCATTGAACTCTCTAGGTCGATCCTTCATGGTTGCTCTCAAGCTGAATGGAGTTGTTATTGAAGGAAATGTGTGTGGCTCCCTCTCTATGCAATAGGAAGGTTGCGTTGCAGATGAAGACACAAAATTTTGTAATGGTTAGATATATATAGAATACTATGATGGCCTAGGGAAGTAATAGACAGTTCCCAACCCAAGAAGAACATGAAATATGAACATGGGATAGGGATTTGAAACCCATTGACAAGAGCTCTGTGACTCAAAAAAATAGGAGCTAAGCCTAATGCAAAGAAAAAGGTTGCACAAATGGGCACAATTAGATGTTATGAATTCAAATGCACAAAGGAAGCACAACAACAACCCATACAAACATTACTACTCAAGATTCAATATGCATGCACTCCTGGCAACAAACCTATACCAGCATAATCTATTAAATCATACAGAGATATTTCCTCACATAGATGCAATAACACAGTTGTTAACAACTAAATAATTTTTTAGAAACATGAGAAATAAAGCACACTTGAATTATTGCATCTTCACTAAAATTCCTATGTTTTCCCCCATGATCCTCCTATTTTCTTTTATGTTAGATTTTCTTTCTTATTTCTTGATTCTTCCTCAGCGCTTCCCTCGAACTAGTTACTCTCCAATCCACTAAATCAACATCCATGAAATTTGTAGACAAAAAATTTCTTCTTTCTGGAAACCCAAAATCAAAATCTCTTGGAAGATATTTACTTACAAAAGAAAAGCTACCTTCCTTCGAACCCCCCTCCCCCCCTAAAAAAAATCTAATAAAATCTCTAGAATCCCCAAAAAGTATTCCATGCAAGTTTCTTTTTTTTAGAAAATAATTAATTTCATTAATGGTTTACGCGACTAAATTAGTGAGGGGGCCTAGCTTTCGGTTAGCTAGTAGTCTATTCCAGAAGCTCTGGCCGGTCACGAGTTTAGTCTCCCGTCAGAGTGGTGCAGGAGAGGGTGTGTGTCAGCGCCGACACCGCCCGGTCCGCGTTAAAAACTACCCGAGCGCCTTGCGGTTTATAGAAATTTGTGCGCTACCCGATTCCTGCTGATCCTAAAAAAAATACCGATTATACTAAGTGAGTTAAGTAGCAGGAAGAAAATTGTCATTTCATTTATCACCTTATTTCCTTTCTACTTTTTACTGTTTATTAATTGCATCTTTCCATTATAATATTTTATTTAATATTTTATCACACTTTTAATTTATTATCAACTATAATTATTAATAAATTTATTTATATTTTATTCCAAAATACTTGTTACTTAAGAATTTAATGAATCAATTAACCAAGAACAACATTTAACAAACAACTTAAACTAAACAACCCAAAAATAAAATTTATCAAACATCATGAAAGGGTCTATCATGGAGGGGCACTACAGGAACTTTTGGTCCATACTGCAGAAAATGAATGTTGCAAAAAACACATTGAATCGGTTTTTTCAAAATTGGGAAAAAACGGTTATAATAGAAATGCATACCCATTATAAAACGGGTACCCGTTCTATTTTTAGAATGGGTACCTGTTATATAACACGTACTCATTCCTATTTTCAAATAGGTGAATAAAAAACAGATACCAGTTATATAATGGATACCTGCTTCTTTTTAAAAATATGTACGCATTTTAGAACGGGTACACATTTTTAAATTTTTGAATTCCCAACCCACTTGTTGCCTCGGTTGTAGGCTCGGGAAAGGTTTGGTAACCTGACCTTAGCCTTTGACCTGCAGCTAAAAAACTAAGGGAGGTTTAAGATAAATGTCCAACTTTGACAATATAGCTGATGGATTTTTTTCTGAGTTAATCTATGAAATTAAAACCTATTATAGAACACGATGTCTAGTTTCCAAATATATAATTTTTCTTAAGATTGGATTATTTTTTCTATCTTTTAATTAATTTCTAGGAAAATTGGTCCATAAACTTGAAATATCAAGTTTTTTTATTTTTTAATAACTTTTTTTGGATTAATTTTTTTGCAAAAAAATTATATGACATCAATCTTTAGACAATTTTCTACACAATGAAAAAAATAAATAAAAATGTTTAGTTAGGTCCAGTTATGCTATTCGTACATGTTGATTTTTAAAAACAACAATTAAAGCTAACATAAATTCAATAACAAATATTAAAAAAAATTACAAAGAAATATCCTCATCAATATTCATGTTGTTACATATCTTTCCCCAAAAGGAATTAGAAAAATACTTTTATTTAGGTCAAAAAGTAGTGTCAGTACATGAGCATGGCATGATTAAAGAAATGACTTTTAAAAAGTGGTCTTTATACATGCTTATCAAAATTTAATTTCTATCATCTAGGTATTTGAATAAATTACATATTTGGAAACTAGATTCAAAATACTAAATTTTATATTACTAACCTTTTTAAGATTCATTGTGTAAGTGCTTCAAATTTTCAATCCAAGTGTGACAAATTCTGAAAAACAATGAAAACACTTCCACTGTTTTTCTTGCATCAACCTATAAATTGACACTATAATTTAGTTGCTGATAAAATGTTGAAAAATTAAGTTACATGAGACGCTGTTCTTTATATAGTAAATTTTATTTTTTTCCTTCAATTTTTTTGTGTGTATTTATAACTTGAAACTTTAGTGCATGGGTATATTTTTTTTTCCAGTTTTGATAAATATATATTTTTTAAATAAATATTAAAAAGTGTGTGTATTAAAATAGAAATATTTCCATTCATGCCAACTTTCATATTAACTATTTATCTAAAATAGAAAAAAAAACTCCATCTTGATATAGATTCTTTTATCTAGTGCATCATATCGTTTTCATTTTTTTTAGTAATTTTAGTATTTTTTCTTAACAATCGTTTTAAAACTACACTTATGGATCTACAAAAGGGTATTTTTATATTTAAAAAAATATTATTTACATGAGTAAGAGTTGTTGAAACATCAAGTTTTTCAAATCAATTTATTTTTTTGGTAAATTAGCCTCAAAATAGTGCTATATATACATTTAGCCAACAATTTTAGTTGGAAAAGTTGTGAAAATATCTAACTTAGCTAGAATGAATCTTACTAGATTGCGTGCTTGACCAAAATTGATTTAGTTAAAAATACTTAAATTCACTTGTGTTGATAAATTGGCTGAAAGTGTGACACAACTTTGTACTTTTACCCTATAGAAATCTTCACTAAACCTTTACCATCACCTTTCTATCTTCAATTTGACATATTCTTGGGGTGAAGAAAGGTGTTCTTGGTGGGTTCTTGACTCCTTTTGTGTAGATTATTTTCTCATAGAGGAGGTTTTTCCACAAGATTTTCTCCTTTATTTTGTTTGTAGAGACTTTTATTTGTACATGATTACCTCACCAGACCTAATTGTTAAGAATTATTTTTGAGTAGTCATATTTCTCCTTAAGTATCAATTAAGGGGGCATGTTAGTGTGAAAAGTATTATTACCTATAAAGTTTACTTTTACTTAATAGACCTATTCACACTAGACTTAAGCTCACATAGAGGTTTTTTATTTTTTTGTCTCATTTCACAGGGACTGAAACAAACACTCTAGTTCATTATATATAATTCAATATCGAATATAAAACACAGTTTCATTCTTTAACTTGCAAAATTAATAATAATTAAAATTAATTTCTAAAAATTAACTTCATTTTTATTTACAAGATAATTCAACTAATCTTTCATTTCCTCAAATGATGACAATACAATAAATTATTACTTTCCATTACAATAATGCTTGAATAGTCCAACTATTCAATACATAGTCTCAAAAATATAATAAAATTCAATGTCATAGTATAGACATGTAGTACAAGTTTTCCAATAATAATATATTACAATGTTTCCAATATTGATAAAATCCATTATAATACAATGTCAAGTGAAATCAATCATATTGTCTCTAATGATCCAACTCTTTGGCATTATACTACGAGAGAGAGAGCATCACTTGAGTGCTTTTCCTCCAACCATAAAAATATGGTCCCTCACATAAATTCCTACTATAAGTAGCCCTACCTTCACTAGAATAGTAGATCTAAAGGAAACTCTAAGGTCATCGAACCATATGAGAACCATTGTTTATTGATTTGCAATTAATCTATCATACAACTCTAGATATCCTCTAGCTAAGTATGATACCTCTTATTAATTTGAAACTTTAGACACCATGAACCAACAATACAAGAATTAATTTTTCATTACTTTGGCGAAATATTTAATAATAAAAACATGTAAAACTTACGTATCAAAAAAATTATTTCATGTTACAATTTTCAAACATAGTTTAACATTCACTACATCTAGATTGATATTACTTATTTATAAAGAATTTGTAAATAGAGACAAGGAAATTGTTTTCATAATTCTATCCTTTCTATTGTTTAGTATCCTCTAGGTTGGAATATAATTATTCCCTATTGTTTTTCTCTATTGTCACATCCACTATACCAAACTTATGTAGAATAATCTTTATATTTTTGAGATATTGAAATCACATAATAAGTGTTTTGTTGAGTTGTGTGTGTGTGTGTGTCTATATATATATATATATGCACATACATACATACATACATACATACATACATATGCACATACATACATACATACATACATACATACATATATATGTGCATGTCTATTCATGCAAATTCTTTCATAATCAATCTAACTCCTCTTCAAAAGATATGTTCACCATATGCACAATATTCATATATCTACTCAAGGTATATTTATATGCTTGTGTAAGTATATGCAATTTTTTAAATTTTTAACTTAGAAGTAATAAATTTGAAAGTCCAAATTCTAGTAAATACTTACTCTCATACACTTCAATACACATTACAATAGTCATCTCTAACATTTACATACAATCAAGTAGTCAATATGCTTCTCTACTAGTGTAACATATTCATGAATACATGAACTAATATTTTTGTAAATTCACTCCATTCATAGAATCGAGGTCGATTTATCCCTTCACATGACATATACAACAAAATGAATTCCAAGGCATAGATATTGAGCAATTTTAGTTCGTATCTTAGTTTCAAGGAATCCAATCATAGTATCAATGACACCTATTCTATAAAACTTAGATTTAAACTAAACCCTTGACCATTCTCAAGGACAAGGGATCACATTTTCAAGCATAAAGGACTAAGTGAAGAAAGCCTTTTAGTCATTGATGACTGCTACAAAAATAGTTAAGTTGAAAATATTTGGAGATGAAAACACAATACTGGGGTGATCCCACAATAGTGGGTTACACTTTTCGGCCAAACTTGACATTGAACTGAACTTTTTTAACTAAATCTTCATTTTTGGATACCTATAGCTGCTAAACCATGAGGAAGTTCAAGATGATGTGAAATAGTGATTTGTGACATTTTTTTTGTAAATTATAAATATATATTTTTAATTTTTTTTGGAATCAAATTGCATTTCATTTTCCATCTTCTTCGATAACTAGTTTTTAAAAGTAAACAACATTTTTAAATAGTGATGTTTACTATATAACACATAAATTTTTTTCTATAAAGGATAAAATTCTTTTTTTTTGAATTTATTTTTGTAACTACAATATTTAGCTCCTTCATTTGGTTTCATAGTTTTTTGTTGAATATTTTTTTCTTAATTAAGTTTTGAAGTCAAACCAATTATAGTCTAAACATAGATTTACTATATAACACAATTTTTTTTTGTATGTATCAAAATTAATTTTTTTTTGTTGGATCGTGAACATCAATACCAAGAGCATAGCTATTTTTTCAGAATTTCTTTTTGGTAATCTACTATTTTTTCATATGTGCAAAATAGAGAGCTTGATTTTTGGTGAAAAACCTACATTCACAAGAAATTAAAAATAAATATAATAATCAAATTAAATATATTTAAAATTATACTTTTTGGGAAGCTTATAATAATGAATACATAATTACAAAACTTAAATTTTAAATGAATTCATTTGATCCCCCAGGTAAATCAAAAGTGGTTTTTTATCAACATTTTGATAAGTGTAGAGGAGCCTCCATTATAAGGGTTTAAAACTAGAGGGGTTCTATCCAAGGGGGTTTGATCAAACCATCTTAAATTAAAATCCTTTAAATGGAACCTTTTAAGGCCTAAATCATTATGTTTTCTAAAAATATGTGATTTCAACAAAAATTAGGATGTCCCAGAAAGTGTAACCCATTATTGTGCAAGCACCCACTGTTGAACAGAGGATGAAACAAAGGAATTTAATGCCTTAGCATTAATAATTTTACACATGTTAAATTTCCATATTTATGTGATACTTATGTATTACCTTCATTGTAGTTAAATAAAAGTTGAATGGTTATGAATTTAGGTATCCATTTAAACCCTAATTGAAATATAACAACAATAGATTAATATCTAAGATACATAAGTATATTTTAACTTTATCTATTGTAGAATAGATATTCAAATAGTTATGATACTTATTATTATTAAGAATAATAAATAAAGCAGTCATCGGTTTTGGTTCATAAGCATATTTTATACATAACATAGTAAATAACTGATAGGCTAAACAACAATAGAGTTTTACCCACTAATACAAAGCATATTGCTGAATGACTATATATTTACATAGTACCCTATCATAACCATTCCATGCTAAGCGTAATAAATACAAGTTCAATGAAACTATATTGACTACAAAAAAGAGTATACTAACCAAAGTTTTTCCTTTTTAGTATTCATAGTAGGGTTTTGAATCAAAATAAATACTATTCTTACTCTTGGTTTAGAATGTAGTTGAAGACCATTTAATGGTTTTCCTAGTTTGGAGAAGTCAAGAGAGCTTATAACATCATTAGATATTGATTAAAGAACCAAACTTAAAAGAATTATAAATTTTTAAAGAATAACCACTTGCATATGTTCTCACAAAGATTTTTAGAATATTCACATTGATATAATCAAATAAAAAAATATATTACATACCAAATTATTTGGTCTTCACAAGCACATATCATTTCCACCCAAAATATCCTTTCTCTTGTTTGTTCTCCCTCTACATTGAGATTTCTCCACTTATTTATTTTTCCCTCTAGCTTCCTATCATTTCCCCCCATTTTTATACATGATTCCCAAGACTTATCCATACTCTCTCACTTTGTGGCTATGCAACTACCTCAACAACTACACTTAATGTGAAGTAATTTTTTTCACCACCATTCTCTCCTCCACTATGTGTAGTCTATTTCCCTCTTAATACCATAGTTACTCTTTAATGAATGCCTCCTTCTATGATATCCACACATGGTGGATTCTTGAATGGGCCTTAATGTAGTATTTTAAATATTAGTACATATATATCTATATATGTGTATCTATATGTATTTTAATCTATATATAGATGTATGAATCTTGATACATTTATATATACAATAACAATACTTAAACAAATTAATGGGCTATGAATATATATAAATATATATTCATAGCCTAGAATAACTATAACATTCACATATATTTGTATATATTGATGTATGTATATATATGCATATATATATATATATTGAAAAATATATAGGTAACTTATGTTATTTATAAGCACAATCAGGTTCCTTTATATAGTAAAAAAGTTAAATTGAGACAAATGAGTATGATAACAAAATTCACATATATACTTTTTGCATCAACATTCAAATATTCTTCTAAATGAATAGGGTAAGTTATGTTCTCAATCATCATTACCTTTCTAACTAAACAACTAATTAATTGAAGAATAAAAAATTAGAAATTTATCCATGAAGGAGAGTAATTAATGTAGCATGACAATAATGCGACTTTACCAAAGAAAACTTAGTGAAACATAGTATATAGTTAGATCTAAGAAAAAATTCAAATTCAAATATTCCTAATGAAAACGTGTATGCGTGTGTGATCTCAACTTTTTGATGACCATGGACTTTCCTATCAAATATACTTCCCTCTCTATGGTTATAATCTCCCTCTCATCCTTGGAGGGGAAAGAAATTTCCTACATTCACCTCATTAAACATGTAGTGTAGAAAATGTAGTTGTTTACATTTTCACACTTTTCTGGGTCCTCCCTACTAAAATTGGGCTTCTTTATGTCTTATTTGGCCTTATTTTTCATCCACAAGCCTTAATAAATGCATATTTATGAGGATAATCTAGACATACATCAAGTGACCAATCAAAATTTAATGGTTTTGGGTTGTATGGCCTAGATTTAGTGATCTGAGACTCATACGCTACCTTGGGCATATGGGTCCCACCTAAGTTTTGGGGCCTAGATCTGAATTTCACATAAAACTAATCATTTCTTGAAAAGTGTGTCCCAAGCTTAGCCTAATGGGACTCATATGCCCCAACTGGTGTATGAGTCCCACTTAGATTAAACCTAATTTGAATTCAAAATCTTGGTGATATTTTATCCTCCTACATCTAATGTTGGCTTGTAGTATTGTAATTTTGGGAAATTTGGCATAAACAAGTTTAAATACAAATTTATTTCACACATTTTTCTCCTAACCAACAATCAAGTGACCTAGCAATCTTACAAGTCATCAAGATATCATAAGAGCACTTACAAAAGCATTCAAGAGTGATTATCAAGCATTTTGGAGCATTATTCAAGTATCAAGCATCATGTCAAATTCATCATGCATCTTGTTTGTTTTTGAGCTAACATTTGTGATGTAGGATTTTATGATTCAAGCAAGCATTCAAGTCAATATTCATACCATTCAAGAAATAATAAAGATCTATATCCATTGTAGCCATTACTTACAATATTGTAGCCTTTTGTTCAAGGGTTTGGTGAGTTGCAACATTGCATATTTGTTCATTCATCATTCCTTCATTATATTTCTATTCATTTCAAGGTTTGATCACCAAAATGGGGTTTAACCAAGGAAAACCCCTATCCAATTAAAAAAAAAAAAAATTTCCCTCTCTTTGATGGGTGATTTGTAGATTTAGGTTGAAGATTCATTGAAAACCAAGATTGGAGAAAAGTTGTCAAAGTTGTCACCTTACTTGCAAGATTACGAAAAGTCACCTATAGAGCAAAATTCAGTGTTTTCGAACTTGAGATTTGGC
>VDFB02047230.1:317474319-317489681 GCA_007258455.2 Sequoia sempervirens | reverse complement strand
ACCATCTTTCTCAGTCTTCTGTTATAGCATCAGTAGGCCTTGCTTTTAGTTGAGTATCCTAAAAATATTCCTTCATCGCTTCTTGCATCAAACTTTCCTATATCATCATCTCTCTTGATATAACATTTGCTTCCAAAGATCTTGAAATATTTAACAATAGGCTTGTAACCAAACCATAGCTCAAAAGGGGTCTTACCAGAGTTACTATTAACATTTACCCGGTTTAAAGTGTGTACACACAACAAGTACATACTTCACTCCAATAGATTTGGGGCACATTTCCTTCTATCATCATTGTTCTAGTAGCATCCAAAATTGTTCTATTCTTTCTTTTTGCAACTCCATTTTGTTGAAGGGTTCGGGGAGCAGATAACTATCTTTTGATTCCATGTTCTTCACAAAAATAGTTGAACTCTCTGGAGGTGAACTCACCACCTCTTTCAAACCTCAGACACTTGATTTTCAGACCTTTCTGATTTTCTATCATAGCCTTGAAACTTTTGAACTTTTCTGCTTCACATTTTTCTTAGGAAGGGAAAACCCATATCATTCTAGAGTAATCATCAAATAATCAACATAAAGTACCTTTCTCCATGAATACTTTTGAATCTTGAAGGACAACAAAGGTCAGTATGTAGTAGTTCCAACAAATTTTTTGAATGAAAATGTTTGCTCCAGAAGGAGACTCTAGTCTATTTACCCATTTGACATTCTTTACAAATTGTTAAGGGTAGATTCACTCGCTTTTTAGGTAGATCTCTTAATGCTGTTGAGTGGAACTACCTTGAAAATGTTATCAAAATTTACATGACACAACCTCCTATTCCACAACCAACTTTCATCTACTTAAGAAATTAAACAACTCCCACTAGCAGTATTCAGGTGAAAAATATTACCTTTTGTCTTTCTACCAGTAGCAATCATATTGCCAGAACTTCCACGTATCTTACATCTTCCATCTTTGAATTGTAGGTCATAGCCTTTGTCCACCATCTGTTCAACATAAAGAACATCATTAGTGTTATCCTTAGCACCAAGAAAAATAGAAATTTCATGGACCACCAAAGATTGTTGTCTCCTTAAATCTACAACACCACCACATCATACTTCTCTAGACTTTATAAATTTGTTTTTATCACCACCATATGATGTGAGCATCCACACACACAATACACTCATCCTTTTCTTCAACTTAGGCTACAAGAAATTTCTCATCTTTATTAGATTCAATAGCCACAAGACTATTTTCAATGGTAGCTATGAAAACCCATTCATCTTCATTTCCATTATCTTTATCAGACTCATCATCAGTCACTCCTTCTTCAACAAAGTAAAATTTATTTTGGAATCTAGACTTATTAGGATTAGATCTAGGAACTCTTTCAAGACATCTTGATGCAAAATGACCTATTTTACTACATGAAAAAAATTTAATAGGTAACATTCCTTCATACATACCTTTTCCTCTACCTTCTTTCATAATCAAGTTTCTAATTCGTCTACCTCTCTTTCTTTATCTTCAAGCTGTTTCAATTCATCATACTTGGATATCTTTTTGGAGCATTCTCCCAGACCATATCTTTGTTTGTTACTTTTGGATATAGTAGCCTTGAATGTAGATTCAATTTTTAGAACATATTCACCAAATTCACTAATCTAAAAAGTAGCAAGCTTACCAACCAAGCAGGTGTGTCTCTTTGACATCTTGTTACATATCCGAGCTCCTCCTTTCAATAGCATGAGCCTTCACTTTGTAGGAGGGAGGCAAGGATCTGAGTATCTTAGCCATAATTTCATCCTCATCTAGAGAACCACCGACACATGTAATACCCATCACTATTTCATTTACTCTTTGCATAAAAGAAGTGATATTTTCATCTTCACCCATCTTCAAATTCTCAGACTTTCCTTTTAAACTTTGTAGCTTAGCCATCTTCACTTGTGCATCTCATTCATACAAAATTTCTAGCTTTGTCCAAATATCATGAGCTATCTGTAGTCCTACCACATTTTCCATCTTTGAATCTGTTAGAGCACTCACCAAAGCTTCAATAGCCTTTATATTGTTTTCAACATCTTTGATCTCATTAGCAGTGGAGGGACCGTTATGAGGAATAACATATGGATCTTTTGTAATTTTCTAGTAGGCTTCACCAATACACCTTAGGTGACATTTCATCCTAACTTTCCACAATGAGTAGTTAGTTCCATCAAATCTTGGACTGTCCTTCTTGAATGTTTCCATCTCGGATCACCTCAAGCTTTTAGACTTTTTCAGAGGAACTTGATCTGATACCAATTATTGGAAAAAAAAGGACAGACAACTGAGAGGGGGGGTGAATTAGTTGTCATAGAATAATAAGCTTTTCAAACTTTACTTAATCTTAGATTTGATGAATAAACAATTAACACATTAGAGAGACAGAGAACACCAAGATTTTTATGTGGAAACCCTGTTAGGGGAAAAACCACGGTGGATGTTAGTCCACAAGATTATACCCTATTAAAAGTGTAATGAAATCAATAAAGGGGAATGCACATGCATTTAGGCACACTGCCTAGAGCTCACTGCTCAATTACAGAAGGGGCTCACTTCCCTACAATACATAATAGGATTAAAATCTAGAGGGTCTGAACTAAAAAAATAGCTTATGCACAAGCCTGATTATAGTTCCAATTAAGCACAAAAAAATTCTCTTTTCACTCAAACTACTTCACACTTCACTCGATCTTCTTCACAATCTGCTCTGCAATCGAATGATATTCACACATACACACATAGGAGCACACCCAACACATGAAGCACACTTTTCACTGATGAAGCAATCACTCTTATATATCCGCTACATGAGATTTCATCAACAACTTAGTCAACTAGGAAAATAAAACATATTTGCAATGTCGGCCCAAATTTACAAATAAATTTTTAATGCGAATCCACCAAGGTCAGTCACAACATAGTGGAGATCCAAATTAATATCTCCAACACAAGAGGACTTCAATTAATTTCACCTCGAAGATCCACAACACGCTACCATCATCATGTCGGCTAGGAACATGAAGAACCGAACATGCACAAGAAAAAATCTCCGACCACAAGCACACCAATTAATTTGGATATACTACAAAGATAGAGCACTATCTAGAGACATCCAAAATAATCAAGAAACAATAGAGATACATCCGTAACAACTAAGATTTCTAGAATCACACAAACTTCACTCAGAAACACTAACAGAGACCACATAAGCACTGTCAAACCACAACATGATCAAATCTATACGTGGACCTCTAAAACTTCTGGTAGATGATCTAGATACTATAAAAAATAAACCCTTTAGTCCACAACAATTGAACTTCAACATAAAGAACAAGACACCTTCATGACCTGCATAGTTCCACTGGGAACTTGGAACACTTTCTTTTACAATTTTCTCAATATCCTCGACATATATAGCCTCTAATACACCAAATGCTAATAGTGTTGACATCAATGACAACCACATATCAACAACACATCCACAACATCCAACTCTAAATGTACCAAATTAAGCTAGATCTAATGAAATGAATGAAACAAAAAATTAGGAAACTGTAACAGAAATCTAAAAGTAGCAAATGGAAGCACAAAATTGAAGATTTTAATTTCCAGAAATGTAGATCAAGACCTAGTTAGGGACTCATTTTCCCTAGGGCGAATGGGTCCTAGATTAGGGTTTTGATTTTTTTTTTAATATATTTTCAAGTCCTTTCTAATGATTTTCAGATTTAGGTTTGTTACATTAAGTTTTAGGGTTAATTTTTTGTAAATGCACTATGAAATGCAAGTTGAAAATGTGACAAAATGATGACCTAAAAGACCTAGTTTGATATGCAATTTTTTGTTTTAATTTTCAAATTCAAGTTTATATGATCTAAATGATATGCAAGATGACTGATTTTTTTGTACTTTTTAGATTTAAAGAATGTAAGCAATACAATCCTAAAAACCCTAGATGAGATGCAAATTTGAATGCAAACTTAGACACCCGAAATGAGATCTAATTCAATGAAAATGAGTGCAAATGAATGCAATATCTAATCTAATATGAAAGGGACTCCAAAATTAGAAAACTACAATGCTCAAGATATCAGGTTCACCAAAATGAAACAAAGGATAAGAGGGGGGATGAACCAAAATGTAATAAAAATGGTTAACCTCTCTTTTCATTAGTTATTTCACTCAATTATGCATAGATGAATATCAAAAAACAAACCTAACTGATATACCAATCAAAAGGAAAGTTTTAAGAGGGTTAAATGTTGTGTACCTATTGCAAAAAGAGCTTTTTTGAGCCTCATTGAGGACTCATTCGCCCAGTGGCGAATGGGTCTTGGCTAGAGTTATGGAAAATCAATTTCTAGGTTATATTCTTCAATTTATGCACTCCCAAATCCTAGGTGTTCAACTCCTGAAAGTTGGAAATTAATTCTATAGAAGACTTTCCATGATTTTGCAAGAAAGGTGACAACTTTGACAATTTTTGTAACTTTTGTTCTCCTATTGATCTTCAACCTAAAACCTACAATCACACATCAAAGGAGAAGAAACATGTTGTTTTGTTAGGGAATAGGTGTTTTCCTTGGTCAAACATTGTTTTGGTAATTCAAACTTGAAATGAAACAATGCATAAAGGAATGATGAATGAAAAATGCAATGCCACAACACACCAATCCTCAATTGAAAATTGGATTGTAAATCTAAAATTTAGCATGAAATGGCTTCAATGAGAGTATATCTTGATCATGAACTTGACATAAGATAATGGCTTTGAACACTTGAACTTGATCACCAAAGCTACATCATCACACTAGCTGAACAACATGCCTGACTTTGATACGATGAAATGGATTCGTGATTGCTGCAATAAAATTTAATAATCTACCCTTGAATGCCTTCTTGAAATGCTCTTGAATTCTCTTGTAAATGCTCACTTGAATGCTCTTAACATAACTTGGATTTTCTAGGTGAAACTATGTGAAATGGCCTTATACTTATACAAAACTTATGATTAAATCTTGAAACTCAAATAACACAAGCTGACATCAGATCTAGGATTTGAAATCATTAAAATTCCACCAAAAACATATCCTAAGGGGGGGTCCTAGGGTTAAGTGAGGACCCATTTGCCATAGGGTGAATGGGTCCTAGGATACTTAACTAGGACACACTTTGGGAAATATGAAATGATATGTAAAAAGGGGGTCCTAGGACCTACTGAGGACCCATTCGCTAGGTGGTGAATGGGTCCTAGGTCACTTTCCTAGGACACATTCCTTGCAAAATTAAGTGTTGTGTAATATTATTTAAGAGTGTCAGATTTTATCCCTCGAAAAATGAAATTAATTAGGCTTGCATTTGAATTAAAGGGGCCAACTAACCTCAATTAATTAATAAAGCCCTAGATTAGTGTGAAAGTGTAAAGATACACTTTACAACACCCTAAATAAGGCACCATTAAGTCCATTTTATTATTAATTATTCATTCCCAAATTAAGTGTGAAAGGGATACTTTTTTCTACAATACAACTATTTTCTTAGCTCTTACATCACAACACTAATATATGTACCTCCAGTATTTTCACATACTCCTAATATCACTATGGTCTCCATCAACACCTTGTACATACACTAATAGAAAAACTAGAAACTTTGAAGTACAAAATCAAGGATCTCAAGAAGTATTAAATATTGACTACAATCCTTTGTATTTCACACCTTTGTCTTTTAAGGTTTATTAGATATCCATGTAGTTAAGGTCAAAGGCCCTCTAATTAGGGATTCTCTAATTATGGATTATCCAAATAGAAATTTCAAATCTAAACTTTGTTTTTAAAAACAATAATTTAATTAGTAAAACTAGATCATGTATGTAGAGAACAACTTTTAATATTATTTATTTAATTCACATAATCTAGCTAGAGGTCCTATACATATTTCTAGGAATTAACCAAGTCACAAGCTCTAGATCTTATTGTAGATTGAACTTAATGCATATCTTCTATTTTCACCTTTCTCATCAACGTATCTTTTTATATCCATCTTTTTCCTATAATCTTCCTAGAATATTTCCTCTGTCAACTTGTTTAATATTAGATAGGTCCTTTTTTTTTTTTCTCTATTGGACTACTTAGGTCTTCTCAAATATAATTTTGTTTATACTCAAATCATAATAGACATATATTTATCTACAAAATGTATAGAATAAATTGTGGTGATCTATAACACATTTAAAAACACCTATAATAGATTATTGTGATAAGGGTCCACCAACTCAAACTTAGAATATTTTTATCATTGGTTAACCTCAAGGGAGTTACCTATAAATTATCTAGTTCTAGTGTGTAAATTCACTAGTAACATGCACTTGATATTATCATTTTTATATATTTAAAGATAGGTGTCTCCAAATTTTACATGGTTCCATACATTACCCCTATTAGGACCTATAATTAGGTAGGTATAATTAATAATTATCATAATTCTTAAATACATGCCACATTATTCACACAAGTTATCAAACTATGCATAGTTACAAATAACATGATATAGGTTCCAACTAACTCTTTGGATTGATATAGGTGCGATAGAAAAATGTGTGTTTTAATTTTCATTCATGACCTTTTGAAAGTCATAGGTATAATGTAATATTTTTTAAGGCAAGTGTTAGTTGATGCCTTTAAGAGTTCAAGAAAATTCTAAAATTTGAAAGAGATATTTTAACTTATGTGGATTGCAATTATTACATGATCTATCACATTCTTTAGGGTTATTAGAAAAAATATGGGATGAAGGGGGGAGATTAATAGTATTAGATTGGGAAGGGAAGTTGATATTTATATGTTTTTATTATTTCATTGATTGTCACATTGGGTGCATGATTTTAATTGCATAATTTAATGTATGTTCTAGGGGAGGCTCAAATTGTTTATAATTTCTAGGACATAAATTAATCTAAATTCATGTTGTGCATTTTTTAATGGTAAATTGAATGTGTCTTTAAATGATGTATTTTGAATTTGTGTGTTCAATTTGATTTTTAGTTCAAATTACATGTATATTATTTAATTAGTTTGTTGATATATATATTTTTAATTGTTTAATATGGAGTTTCCCTTTCATCATGGAGCAAACTTTACCAGTAGACGATGTATTTACTATAGAGGATTTTACACATAGTGACCAACCTCAAAACCCCTTATATCCACCCTCTCCACATCATTGCCCACCACCACAAAACCCCACACCTCCACCCTCTCCACCCGCCATTCCCTACAATTGATTAGACTCAATTATGACAAAATATAAATGCAAATTTAAATACCATTCAAGAAAATATAAACTTAATAAAAAATGAGCCTAGCATTCCCCCCCATCTAGCATGATTTTTATCTTCGATGCAAATTGTTGTCGACTCCATTCGATCCATCGATGAATATCTAGATAGTTTCCATCAATGGATAGAAGAGGGGAGAAAATTTTATGTAGATGGACTATCTTATAAAGCGATCCAAGACCTATATATTAGAAAACAAACCATTTCCAAATATTTCACTAACCCCTATACAAACCAACCAATTCCACCCAATAAAAATGAATTTTAATTAAATGGTGTAGGAACCTACAGATAGTGACACATTTTGAAGACATTGTTGGCATATGGATTTGGGAGATTATTTTTGGTTGCTAGTGTTTTCATTGATGGCAACTGGAGTTAGTAGTGTGGTCTACAGTTTAGAAGCAGTTCCTACCGGAAAGGAAAGTAGAAGACAATATTCTACTGATAGAATGCATGAAGCACAGAGTATCCGGTTGGTAAGTTGATATGAATACTTCACCAGATCATTGTTTTATTGTGTGGATCCCCAGGGAAGCTTGTCAAGCATGTATGCTACTTGTTTGATAAGTTTTATGATATTACATTGATTAATGTATGAGTTTGGAAGATTCTCAGAGAATAATTTATTGCTTATTTTCTCCTTATAGCTGACCTGTTGTGTATGGCGTGTTCCGGATGTATGAGGAATATGTGTTTAACTATTTCTTATGTTGGGAATTTTTGTTTGGGTCCCTACTATAGTCTAGCCAACTTGTGTGGGTACGCATTAATTCTAATTGGTGATTTGAGCTGACTTGTGGAAGAATATTATATTCTATTTGAAGTCAACATATAATAATAAAATTCTTGTTAGTAGATATATAAATGAGATTAGTAACTCATTTTATATATGATGTATGAAGTGGTGAAAATGTGTGTGCGAAAAAGTGCAGAACAACTACATGTGGTGATATTAGAAGATCTGTCAAGCGAATTTTTTTGTGCAACAAAAGGGTTTTTACAGAGTAGAATAGAGTAGAAGTGAAAATTGGATAGAAGGTCTAGAATCCATTTCATGTGCTTCATTGAAACTGAATCCAAGCATTCAAAGATGCTATTTTCTTAGTTCATATTTTGAATAGTTTTAATCCAAACTCCTTTTGGACAGTGAGTCCTCTTTTTTTATTTTGAGTAGTGAGCTCTAGGCAGTGTGCCTGAATGCAAGTGCATTCCCTTTTTATCATACTTTTAACATAGTATACTTTGTGGATTAATCTCCACCATGTTTTTTCCCCTAACATGGTTTCCATGTAAAAAATCTTGGTGTTATGGTGTTCACATTGTCTTGTTAATGTGCAAGCATGTTTCCTTCTATTTATTTCCTGTGGATGCTATTAAAGCTTAAATATTGTTGTTGATAGTTTAAGATCTGTTTTGAAATTCAAATATTGTGGAACACTGATTCACCCCCACCTCTCAGTGTTCTTGGTGTCCAACAATTGGTATCAGAGCAAGTTACTCTTATGAGTTTAACAACTTGAGGTGGATCTTGGATTACAAAATGGTGACACTTGATGATCTTGATCAGTCTAAAGAAAAGGTCTTGGAACTAAAATAAAATCTTGTGGATGCCAAAAAAATTCACTCAATTATTGAAGGATAAAATAAACGAGTCAAGGGAAAAGAGGAAAGAACTATGTGGTCAGTTGAAGAAAAAAGGAAGCAAAGGCCCGAAAGATGTTCATCTGAATCAAAACCTAAAAGAAATAACTAAAGAATGTGAAAAGCTTGCTAAGGACAATACTGGTCTAAAGCTTGAAATGGAATCTATGGTAATGAAGCTAACTAAAGAGATTGAAGAAAGAAAGAAGGAGGATAATCTAGCCCAGTCCTTTAAAGAGAAGTCTGAGTAATGCAACAAAGTTAATAGTGAAGTCATTTAGCTGGAGATTGAACTACAACAATCTAGAAACAATGAACAAGAGTTTGAGAGACAGGTAGTTATTCTTAGAGATGAGCTTGCTACTACAAATGAGTTTAAGGAGAAGTTCAGGATCAGTTATGCTAGGCTTGATGAAATAACTAAAGGTCAAAAGGATGCAAATGATAAGTGAGATCTCGACTATGTGAAGGATGTGAGCTCCGGATCTAAATAGAATAACCCTGAAAAGAAGAACAAAGGCAGAAGATATCGGGTAAGACAACCCAATGCTCATAAATTTAATGGATATTGATTTGTTTGTAATAAATTTGGGAATATGGCTTCTCAATGTAGAAGTAAGATAAGCTCTGGCAGTCAATCATTTTCTGGTCAATGTTTTAACTGCAAAAAAGTTTGGTCATAAGTCATTAGAATGCAAAAGTATGTTTGTCAGTAAAAGGAATGTTAAATGCTACACCTGTGGAATATTTTGACATATTACTAATTAGTGTAGATCAAGAGGAAATAAGTGGAATGGATGGTATAAATAGAAAAATATGGTATGCTACAATTGTAACAGATTTGGTCACATTGCAAGATTCTGTAGGAACAAAAACATGGATAAAAGTGGTTTAGAATATCAAGGAAAAAATTCACAGAAAGGTGATAAAGGAAAAGGAAAAGCATCTGTGGAAGAGATAAGAGATCAGATGAAGAAAACGTGGGTAAAGAAGAATGGATCTGATGAATGCAACAAGGCTATACCAGAAGCCCCCTCTGGTAGTTCATCTGGCAATTGATTTCAAGCCATTGGCCTAGGGGGAGTTTTCATGAAAATATTTTTTCCCCCTGTATGTAGTTGGTTTCAGATTGCAGGAAGTTGTCTACAGTTGTGTCATTCATCCTCAAGTGTATTGGTGATCACTTCTTGAAGGTCTACAGATGGATTTCTCTCTTGCTATTTGAAAATAGAGTAACCAGAACTTTTAGGGCAAAGAATTTAATGCGACAAGGAAGTTAGGTGTGCAAAGTTACAAAAGGGCATTTGAAACCCTCATTTGTCACTGTGAGTTGAAGGAGAACAGTTGGAGAACCCTTTTTAGCAAAATTTTGAGGGAGCAAAAGTCAATTTAATGTTGAATTTTCTAGGTATTTCTGTTGTTTATCAATCTCATACTTATTCCATGATCGGTAGAACCCTATTCGGTATGAAAAATGAAGCAAATGAAAGGAACAGTAATTCTAGATGAATATAGTAGTCAAAAGGTTAGGGATATAAGAAATTCGTTGTCTATTGTCGAATTGAAGAAACTTGGAGGAGTGAAACACAAGAATCTGGACATTTGGAATGAATTTCCTCATTTCATCAACATGAAGGTAGTCTGATTTATCTTGAATAGATTGGATGGTGATATCCTTACTCTGGATAAACCCTATCAAATTTCTAAGGATGTAATAAAAAATCTAACAGGTTTGTGCAATGTTGGTGATGTCCTGAAAAATAAATTGATTCAAAATGTTGAGGTTGAAGCCCTAACCAGTGTAAAAGGAGATCAAAGGGCTCTAATGATTACAATGATCAAAGATCCATTAACAAGGTATATTGCATACAAGATATTCTTCATAAATAGGGAAGGTGCAACCTCTGCAGGCATAGTCTATATTGTGCACAAGATGATAATAGAAGACAAAGATTTGATCTATGTGGATTGTTGAAGGATTAGTTGATGGAGAATGTGCAATTGACAAAGAATATAGATTATTCTTTCAAGTTTGGTACCCTGGCTATATGCATTATGATGTATTTCCTAAATTGCTTGCCTTAGAATGACAATGTGGTATGGAAGCAAAATATAATGGTTTGCAAACAAATTTTTGAGCATTTCAACTCTTTTGAAAATGGTGAACAAGTTTATGAAAACTTCTTTGGAAACTTTGGTATTCCTCTCCCAGTAAAAGCAATTGAAATTGGATCATCCTACGGTAAGATGAAGAAAAAGCAAAAGAGAGAAAGAGAGTTGGTTGGTGACACTCCTTCAGTGCCTAAGTCAACAAAATTTGAAGGAAAAGGTAAAAAGTAGATAGTTGTGGATGTAGTCAATGAAGACTTTGAGGAATATACACCAAGAGATGAACCAAAACTAGTTGAACCAGTTGTGGTAATTGCCAAAGAAAGTGATGAAGAAGGTGCTTTACTCAAAGCAAAGATATTGCTAGATGCTCAAGAAGAAGATGGAATGAAAAAGATAACTGACATATGGATAAATGGTCCATCATATGAACAAGACCTCATTGAGGAAACTCTAGGAAGATACTTTATTGATAACAACATTGAATTGAAGGGTTTACAGAATGTACTTCCAGAAGAGTTTATTGAATGTATCAAGGAGGCTATGGACTCTATGTCTCAGGATAGAAAAGAGGAATAAATAATCTCACATTTGAAGATGCAGTTTAGGCTATCTCTTGCCAAAATGAAGAAGAAAATGAATGTACTAAGATAGTGTATTGACTCAGCAAACAAGATCTACAATTATTGTCTCAGGTGGCCTCACTTGGTTGGAAAATATAAGGACAAGTTGGAACAATTGAGAATGAGCTTGTTAGAATCAGACAGGACCACAGTATGGTTCAAGACAAGGATGGGGAAGTTAAGAAGAAGATTCATGAGTTGTAAGTTGAGCATGCAAAGGTTCACTCTACTAGAAACACTCTTATGGACACTTTTTGAAAAGTGAAGGATCTGACTGAATGCGGATTAGGGCAAATGGTTGAAGTTCTAAAGAAAGGAGAAAAGTTGGAAAAAACCATTACCATTCTTGAATCCCTTATTCAGGGCATCAAAAAAAATCAGAAAATAACATTCTGATAATTGCTACTAGGATTGCAGTGGACTCTTGGAAGAAATTTCTCCCGGAAATGAAAGATAAGTATAAAATAATTTTCTGAATTTAGTAGCAATTGCGATTTTTTTTTGAGGAGAGAATACAGTGAGGAAGATTGCAGTAAATAATCTAAGGGGAAAAGAAAAGTAATGGAAGTTTTTGTCATTGATGTCAAAGGGGGAGAGAATGCAGTGAAAAATGCCTTGACATCCAAAGGGGGAGCAGTGTTTTGTTGTGCTGTTAAGTTTTGAATTTTGGTTTTGACACTTAGTCATTTTTCACTAAGTGTTGCCATCAATGCCAAAGGGGGAGAATGTTGGCATATGGATTTGGGAGATTGTTTTTGGTTTCTAGTGTTGTCATTGATGGAAATTGGAGTCAGTAGTGTGGTCCGTAGTTTAGAAGCAGTTCCTACTGGCAAGGAAAGTAAAAGACAATATTCTACCGATAGAATGCATGAAGAACAGAGTATCCGGTTGGTAAGTTGATCTAAATACTTCACCGGATCATTATTTTGTTGTGTGGATCCTCAGGGAAGCTTGTCAAGCAGGTATGCTACCTATTTGATAAGTTTTATGATATTACATTGATTCATGTACGAGTTTGGAAGATTCGATAGAATAATTTATTGCTTATTATCTCATTATAGCTGACTTGTTGTGTATGGTGTGTTCCGGATGTATGAGGAATATGTGTTTAACTATTTCTTATGTTGGGAATTTTGGTTTGGGTCCCTACTATAGTCTACCCGACTTGTGTGGGTACACATTAATTCTAATTCGTGATTTGAGCCGACTTGTGGAAGAATATTATATTATGTTTGAAGCCGACATATAATAATAAAATTCTTGTTAGCGGATATATAAATGAGATTGGTAACTCATTTTATATATGATGTATGAAGTGGTGAAAAGGTTTGTGTGCAAAAAGGTGCAAAACAACTGCATGTGGTAATATCAGAAGATTTGTTGAGCGAATTTTGTTTATGTAGAAGAAGGGTTTTTGCAAAGCAGAGCAGAAGTGTGAATTGGATAGAAGGTCCAGAATCTATTTCATGTGCTTCACTGGAACTGAATCCAGGCATCCAGAGATGCTATTTTATTAGTTCATATTTTGAATAGTTTTAATCCAAACTCCTTTTGGACAGTGAGTCCTCTTTTGTATTTTGAGTAGTGAGTTCTAGGCAGTGTGCCTGAATGCAAGTGCATTCCCTTTTAATCATACTTTTAACAGAGTATACTTTATGGATTAATCTCCACAGTGGTTTTTCCCCTAATAGGGTTTCCATGTAAAAAATCTTGGTGTTATGGTGTTCACATTGTCTTGTTAATGTGCATGCACATTTCCTTCTGTTTATTTTTGGTGGATGCTATTAAAGCTTAAATATTGCTATTGATAGTTTAAGATCTGATTTGAAATTCAAATATTGTGGAACACTGATTCAACCCCCCTCTCAGTGTTCCTGGTGTGCAATAGACATATGATGGATGGTATTAGATACTCCACCACATGCCAATTATCAGGTGCCCTTTTATTTTTTAAGAAAATTATGGGCTGAGTTTGAGTTGTGTAAAAAACCCAACTATTTTGATATGAGGTTATTTCAGGGAGTTGGGCGTAGCATGTCCCAAAATAGATTAGGAGCACACATCAATCCTCGACAATGTGCTCCAATTCCATAAATATTTGCTCCTCCATCAAGTATTCTGGCTCCATATAAGAAACAAATGATTATGTCAACATTAGAAGCATTGAGTTCTCTCTCAGGAGATATCATTGATTAGACTACCCACATGGTAGCTGAAGTGCATGATAAAGAGCATGGCAGAGATGAGACTACTCATCCATGCCATTGGAATACTCAGGCATCCACTTCAAATGCACCTATATCAAAGGTGGAATCATTTTTGGATTTATTATGTTATGATGATCATATTACATAGGTATGTACATCTTTCAAGGCACATTTTAATATTTTTGAAATTTGCAAAATTCATGTAAATAATAATATTAAATTATATATAATATCCATTCAAGAAGTATTCGGTGTAGATGCATAATCATAGGGGGCCATATTGATATGATCATGTTTGTTTTACATCGACAATTGCAGAAGTGGGCACACCTTACAGTCAGGTAAACCAATATATATCTTAATTTATGTCCATATTTAATTTAATTTTAAATTGTATAGATGTGTGAAATGATATATTGTGTCTATGGAGGGAGGTCAAGAAATATCCATGAACAAGCAACCACAAGGTGTGGCGAGTGCTCCTGAGTCATCATCAACTTTTATGCATGGGCCATCTTTGGTGCATGTTTTCAAAACTTATCTAGAAGTTTGAAATTTACATGTGCTTTAAAAACTCACTAGATGTACTATGATTATTTTAATTTTTCAAATTCAAATTAAATTTCAAATTTATATTTAAATTTAAATATATTAATATTTCATATACATGTACACATATGTAGGATGATAGCAGTATCCTTACAGGTGGTAGGCAGGCTCCTGATCAAGGTCATGACCATGAGGCCATGTCATTAGAGGTCCTAAAATTTACTATATTTTCTACTCAATTAAAATAATTCTTATCACTAATATTTTCTAGCCTAGATTGTTTGCTTTATTTGAATATCCAGGAATTATCATCTCAATCATCTCATCCTCAATCAATAGTTGTACCACCCATTGAACAAAATGTGCTAGTATATTCAGATGATCAGATGGTAATCTATCCATACTTTCAATTGTTTAGATTTAAAAATTTAATTTAATGATTTTATCATTTATGTTAAATTAAATCAAAATTTATTTAACTTTATCTAATTTCAAGTTTCTTGTACTCTTCTATAGCATGATATATGTCCATCTAGTGCATGTGGAATGAAGAGGAGACTTGAATTGACTGATTTTCTTGATAGTTAGATAGTTTTATTTTATAGATTAAATAGATAGTTTTATTTATATATGTGCCACTTGACATATACATTTCACATGTTATTTCATGTCATTTCAAATGCATTATACATTATGAACGTTCTTGTTTTTATCTATATGAGTTGACTTTAATATATTTTTATAGATACATTTTTGTAAATGTTTTAAATTCCACACTAGCTTTAGATATATCTAGCATTTCATGTGGAATTTAATATACTTTGATCTTAAATGTGCTCATGTATGTATGTTAT
>VDFB02047230.1:317459104-317474219 GCA_007258455.2 Sequoia sempervirens | reverse complement strand
GAGTCATCATCAACTTTTATGCATGGGCCATCTCTGGTGCATGTTTTCAAAACTTATCTAGAAGTTTGAAATTTACATGTGCTTTAAAAACTCACTAGATGTACTATGATTATTTTAAGTTTTCAAATTCAAATTAAATTTCAAATTTATATTTAAATTTAAATATATTAATATTTCGTATATATGTACACATATGTAGGATGATAGCAGTATCCTTACAGGTGGTAGGCAGGCTCCTAATCAAGGTCATGACCATGAGGCCATGTCATTAGAGGTCCTAAAATTTACTATATTTTCTACTCAATTAAAATAATTCTTATTACTAATATTTTCTAACCTAGATTGTTTGCTTTATTTGAATATCCAGGAATTATCATCTCAATCATCTCATCCTCAATCAATAGTTGTACCACCCATTGAACAAAATGTACCAGTATATTCAGATGATTAGATGGTAATCTATCCATACTTTCAATTGTTTAGATTTAAAAATTTAATTTAATGATTTTATCATTTATGTTAAATTAAATCAAAATTTATTTAACTTTATCTAATTTCAAGTTTCTTGTACTCTTCTATAGCATGATATATGTCCATCTAGTGCATGTGGAATGAAGAGGAGACTTGATTTGACTGATTTTCCTAATAGCTAGATAGTTTTATTTTATAGATTATAGATAGTTTTATTTATATATGTGCCACTTGACATATACATTTCACATGTTATTTCATGTCATTTCACATACATTATACATTATACATTATGATCATTTTTGTTTTTATCTATATGAGTTGACTTTAATATATTTTTATAGATACATTTTCGTACATGTTTTAAATTCCACACTAGGTTTAGATATATCTAGCATTTCACGTGAAATTTAATATACTTTGATCTTAAATGTGCTCACGTATGTATGTTATGTTCATTATGATGATTATATGAACTCACATATATTATTTTTATCTACATTTACAAGAATACACTATAGATTCTTGTCTAGAATCAAATTGAATATGTTTAGATGTCATTGTTGAATGAAGTTTGGATGTCTTAAAATGATACTTTCTAATTTCAATAAAATCACATGGTTAGGTGACAATTTTATACATTCCGTATAGTTTAGATCATATTCATAATAAATTAAGGGCCAAATTTTAACTATTTTCCAATTCTAGCAAATATATATCACTAAACAAAAATCTATACTTGACATATATAAAATGTATAAGATAAAATTGACAATATAAAATGTGATTTATAAGTTCATTGAAGTTCATACATAAAAAAAACATATAATGTATACAACTATAACATGATGAAACATATGTGAATATAAATACAATTAAAACTTATCCACTTTTAGTTCAATTTCACAAATTGATATTTACATAATTTATATGATAATTTTTTTTACAGTGACAATCATGATAGATCGACTTGATGAGAACCTACAAAAATAATTAATGTAAGTAAAGTAAGTATATGTTTTATGAGTCATTTAACTCTAATTAATGCAAGAAAAGAACAATTTACTAAAAGTTAGAAAATTGGATCTTAGAAATTCCTTACAAATTCAAGTGATTTCATGAGTTGGATCTTAGAAAATTGGATATACTATATTAATTATCATGAGTTTTTCAATGACTTAAGGGGATGTAAGAGGGTGGATTAAGGGGACATGAGAGGATATGAATTAAGGGGTCATAAGAGGATGGCTTGAGGGTATGCTTAATGAATGGATTTAAGGGTACACAATCTAGGATGACTTAAGGGTACCTAAGAGGATATGGCTTAAAGGCGTCCTAAGAGGATGGCTTAAGGGTAGTTAAGAGAATGAATTAAGGGGATGCAAGAGGATGACTTAAGGGGACATAATAGGATATGGATTAAAGGGGTCCTAAGATAATGGCTTAAGGGGAGTTAAGAGAATGACTTAAAGGGATGCAAGAGGGTGGATTAAGGGGACCTAAGAGGATATGACTTAAGGGGATGCAAGAGAATGATGCAAGAGGGTGGATTAAGGGAACCTAAGAGGATATGACTTAAGGGGATTCAAGAGGATGACTTAAGGGGACCCAAGAGGATATGGCTTAAAGGGTTCCTAAGAGAATGGCTTAAGGGGAGCTAAGAGGATAGAACTTAAAGGGATGCAAGAGGGTGGATTAAGAGGACCTAAGAGGATATGACTTAAGGGGTCCTAAGAGGATGGATTAAGGGGAGTTAAGAGAATGAATTAAGGAGATGCAAGAGGATGGATTAAAGGTAGCTCAACCTAAACCTTATCCCTCAATCCTAGGACCTAAATCCTAGGGGATGAACCATTAACCTTCAACCCATAATAGATTTGTTATTCTAAGCATCTTTCCAAATCTAAATCCTATACCCTAGGACCTAAAGCCTAGGAGATGAACCCTTAACCCTTAACCCTAGGACCTAAACCCTAAGGGATGAACCATTAACCATAAACCCATAATATATTTGTTATTCTAAGCATCTTGTCAACTCTATACCCTAAACCCTAAACCCTATCTTTAACCCTAGGACCTAACGCCTAGGGGATGAACCATTAAACCTCCACCCATAATAGATTTTTTATTCTAAGCATCTTGTCAAATCTAAACCCTAAATCCTAGGGCCTAAAGCCTAGGAGATGAACTGTTAACACTTAACCCATAATATATATTTTATTCTAAGGATCTTGACAACCTTAAACCCTAAAACCTAAACCCTAAACCATATCCCTTAACCCTAGGACGTAAAGCCCAAGGGATGAACCCTCTACCCTAAACCCTATACCAAATACCATCTTGATCCTAAACCCGAAGAGGAGGGAGATATGAGATGATGGGGAGCAGAGTAGGTAGATGATGAATTAAGGGGTCCTAAGAGGATGGTTTAATGTGAGTTAAGATAATGAAATAAGGGTACATAAGAGGATATGGCTTAAGGGGTCCTAAGAGTATGGCTTAATGAGAGTTAAGAGAGTGACTTAAGGGGATGAAAGAGGATGTATTAAGGGTAGATAAGAGGATATGGATTAAGGGGTCCTAAGAGGATGACTTAAGGGGAGTTAAGAGAGTGACTTAAGGGGATGAAAGAGGATGGATTAAGGGTGGCTAAGAGGATATGGCTTAAGGGGTCCTAAGAGGATGGATTAAGGGGATATGGAATCAATTATAAATTTTTTATAAAATGACACTACATTATTTAGTTTTATATTTTGACTTTCAATTAAATGTATAGAGCTATATATTCACCTGTATCTAGATTCAAATTCCATTGTAATATATGTGTGTCCTCTCTTTTTTGTAATGCATCTTGTTTTGGGAGACCTGAAACAAAAAATGATTTAAAACTATAATTAGGAAATGACTTAAGACTAACATAAGAACATGGATTAAGGGGAGATGCACATTAGCCTTGACTCTAAGTTATGTGATAAATTTTTAACTATATATAAACTATCAATTAATTATATATACACGGATATACTTACCTGTATTTATTTATTTTGTTGTACTATCTGCATCTTCTCTTTTTTGTAGTGCATCTATGATTGTTTAATGATCATCCATTGAAAGTTTCATAACATTTTATTATTAGGCTTCCCTTGATATCTAACTAGTTTTATATTGGTTTTCAAAATAAAATGTGAGTAATGTATAATCTTCTTGTGTCTTTCATAGTATTTAGATGTAGGCAAACCATTATTTCTTATTAGATATTTTTGAAGCTAGGTGCCAACAACAACCATAGAACAAGTTGGATACTCAAAAATGTCATCATCCACTCTATAATGTACTAAATTATGTTTTCTCTCAACACATCTAGCCAACCAATAATCCATCTCCTCTTCATTCCCCTCAGGTGCAACAACAACATACACATGTCCTACCAAAAAAATATTTAATTTAATAAAGAGTGACATATATTTAATTCAAATACAAACATGCATACATATAAAATTATATATATTAAAAATAATGTAATAAAAAAATTAACTCAATTTAATGTACCTTCTTGTACAAGGTCTGAAACATGATCATAATCATCTGATGCAAACACTTGATTATCTTCTTCAATTGTCATTCCATGTTGATCATGTGTTGATGTAGGTGTTAAGAATCTTTGTTTTCATTCTTCGACCCATTTTGTATTTTCACACGCCTCCCAATCACTTGCAATACAAAATTTATGAAAACATGCAAGCTCTCTTGTCCATATTGTCTACATGTTTGCATTCAAACTCTTAAATGAATGCCATTTTACTGATCCATTAATTGTTTCATAATATTGTTGAGTAAGAATATCATTTTATTCAACTAACCAAAAGAAGTGTTGAATTATTGAGCTCTAACTTGTTCCTATAGATAATTTTGTGTTGCACCAATCTAAAATTGCACGTGCATCTCTAAATTTTGCTGCATCCTTAAAAATTAGTTGCTCTCTAGCAAGAGCTCTTTTCACACATACACCTAATCCATCATGTTCTCCTTTACCATGTTCAACTTCAAAAAACTCCACGTGTTGGATATTATTTTCCTCATAAGCTCTACATAACCAATATTTTTTTTAGCATATTCTTAAATTGACCCGTGCAATTATCAACCATATGAGATGTTCTCTCATTTGAATTCATCTCTTTTAAATTCTTATAAAATATATTAAAACAATATTGATCAAACTTAGATGAGTGTAATCAATTATCACTCACATAAAAATGGTACTCTCTTAAAAAATTTCTATTATCTTCTCTACTATCATTTGCATGTCTATATACAATATGAAAAAATATGGCTATTTGCATTGAATTATAATATTTGGATTGAATTTCTTCTTGTGGAGAAAGAGTATAGTTTTATGCAAAATCAACAATTGACAATATAGTTCCAATTGGAAATGTGTTTTTACATGTACAAAATTTACCATCAAGCCAATGAGCATATTGAGGGTGTTTTACATATTTAGGTATAATATTATCTTTAAATTCTCTAATAAATGCATGCACACTAAATTTTTCTACAATTAGCTCACAATGTTTTCCAATTTTCCATCCTTTAAAGAAAATTCAACATTTTTTATTTTTTTTAACATTCACTAATTATTTTTCAAATTCATGTAAACAAATTTCATGCATACATTCTCCTAACAATGAAAGGTTGCCACATCTATTGCATTTTCCATCAATACACACATTTAAATAAAATAATTTTCCATTAGAGGGTTCACAAAATAAACCTACTATAAAATCTTTGATTGTTTTAGGTGGCATATTAATACCACAAATGTCTTGCATAATTTGGTTAGCATGCAAAGTACAACGTATATATATAAAAAAATCATAATAATAATGAAATTGTACATGATCTTTACAACAAAAAGAGATTCATTGTTTATTAATTCTAACATACCAAGGTTTACAATTTTTGAATGATCTTTGAATTATGCTAATATTTGGTAAGATTGAATCATCTATTTTTTTTTTATAAAATTCAGTTTGAGTCATATCTAATAGATGCTTTGGATGAGGGTCACAATATTTTGATCCCACCCTTAATTTTAAAACATCTCTAATATTAGGTGATACTCTTGTATTATCATGCCAATATTTTTTGATAAAAGATTTAATTTCATTAGTTAATTTCATGTCTGACCTTGGGAGTCTAACACTAAAACTCCAACATTGATTAAATGGATCATTTTCAATACTTTCTCTTCTTTTAGCTACTCTTATCAAAGTTTTAGGATTTACTTTTATATATTACTAATATTACTTAACATTCTTTTATTTGAAGTTGATTTATTAACTAGAGCAGTTGTTATTGCATGATGTGCTGCATTCTTATCTTTAGATCGAATTTTATTTCCTATAGAATAAATAACATTGGAAACACTATATATGACTTGTTCTACTGAATTATCTTTCTTTTTTGATATTACAAAAATGCCTAATTTTTTTCATCACTTTTTCGTATTTTCCACATTTTCATCAATTACATCATGAGTTGACATTGTAATATTAATTTATTTCTATAAAAAATAATTTTATATAATCTATTTCCATGAGTTCTCATTTTTCTCCAAGAAATTTGACTAGTAAGGTTATCTAACACATCTCTTTCAATTGTAAAAAAACATTTTCATTTTCATTCATACAAGTGGTTTCATTTTCATTCATGTGTAAGGGGTTTTGTTTTCAATTTTAAATATACAAGGGATTTTACTCTCATTTTCATCAATATGTGTGATGTCATTCTCATTTGCATTCATATAAGATATTTCATTACTATTTTGTTTTTGCATTGCTTTAAAACTAGAATTATTGATACCACAATGGTGTATCTAGCTTCATCTAAATAACTAAGATCAATATTATCAAGATGGGTTTGAAGATATACCTAGATAAATTGTTTGAATAGGTGCATTTTCCATATCATTGAGAGGTGGGTTTGAAGATATACTTGAAGTCGTTTGCATAGGTGCTATTTCCATATCATTCAAAGTTGAAGTTGAAGGCATAGTTGGGTTTGTCTCCATAGTTGGATTTTCTTCCATATTCACCATCTCCACATTTGAATCATCTACATTCATATCACCTTTTATGGTTTCCCCCTCAAGATTCATGGAACTAGATGTTTCCAAATTTCTCATTTGACGGATCCTTGTTCTTCTATCCCTTTGTATTTTTGACTCCATTTCTCTATTTTCTTCAATTTCTTTAGGTGTCATTAACTTTCTAAATTTTTTCTTTTCCTTTGATTTGATCCCATGATTACCAAACCCTCTTGATAAAAAAACAAATGATTCTTAACCCATTTTCCAATCGCTACCTCCTTCAAATATTGAAATAAAACTATATAATATGGAGATCCTTTCTTCTATAAACTTTTAAGTATAAAAACATTTTTAAATACATCCAAAATCTCTTTTTTTTTTCAAATCTTCTTGTGAAAAGTCCTTGTACTTGATTCCACTTCAAGAAATTTAACTTTCAATTGTCTGCTTCAAAAAATTGAATAGAATATGACCTTTTAAGAGATTGTACAAGACAATATTGAAATAAAAATTGTAGAAAATGGCACTGTAATGCCCCACCACAAAACCCCAGAGGACAACACATAACATGACTAAATAATGGAACAAATTTCTTTTTTATGACAAAATAATAGTGAAATACATATCATATCTAAACATATAAAGTCCTCTAAGGTTCCATGACTACACTACTAACATAACTATCAACAAAGCTAACAAGAAACATTTCACTAACTGCAACGATTACATGAGTCAGCTAACAAATTGTGTTCATTTTAAATCATCACATTATAATATTCCGCATTAATAATTTCCATTACATGTCATCAAATAAATAACATTTAAGATCATTTATAAATATCCAACATATGCGAGATACATCATTAACATTTTCCATTACAAGAGAGTACATCACTAAATGTTACATCATTACAAATGTTACATCAATGTTTCCCTGAGTACATAAGGCAAAAATCCATCAGATCACAAAACAAGATACAACTAAAAAATACATGTGCATAAAGGTTGGCTTCTCAAATTATCTTC
Source organism: Sequoia sempervirens (assembly GCA_007258455.2). Taxonomy (NCBI): domain Eukaryota; kingdom Viridiplantae; phylum Streptophyta; class Pinopsida; order Cupressales; family Cupressaceae; genus Sequoia; species Sequoia sempervirens. The sequence continues at coordinate 317,466,634 of VDFB02047230.1, read as the reverse complement.
CTTAATGTGAAATCTACCCTTTCCACCTAATTCAATTTTCAAGTTATCACTAGATTAAGAAAATCTCCAATGGATTATCCTGTCAGTCTCTCTCTCTCAACGCTGGCCCCCATTGAGAGCCACTCCCTTTACTTGCAACTAGAAGACCCAAAACAAAAAGTAGGGTAAAGCCATCTTGGACACTGAACAAAACCACAAGCAACACATATCCAGAGCAAGGCATGGACCATATTGCTCACAAATCACAACCATAATAACAAGTAAGCAGTGCAAAGCTAACGACCCTCATGTATACATGTCAAGTATATTAAGAACCAACTCAAAAGAACAAGCATAGAATTCAACCAATAAAATACTCCCCTAAGCCTCTGGAAGTAAACCTTGACAACTTACACATAGACTCCCATTTAAAACCAATGATCCAACTCACTTAAATTTCACTTACATAATGCAATTCAACTTGCAATAAACCAATGTAACCAAGATATCAATATATAATAACAAATCATTGATTAAGTAACTGTAAAGAAAAAATATTTAAAAGATCATCACATTTATTTGTTCAAATAATTCCCTCCATTAATTAAGTGTAATTAAATAAACTTCTGTTCTTTCTATTTAATTTCCAATTCATTTAACATACTCAATTATACATATACATATATAATTATATACATATATAAAAAAATATATTCCCATAATCGACAAATATATTTATATGTATACATATATAAATATATGTATATATATAAATAAAAGGCAGTTTTCAATAACACATAATTAATTAAACAAACACACCAGTTTGCAAATAATAAACATGCACATTTAATATACACCCATATATATATAGAATCGAAATAGAAGCCAATAATATAACATAAGCTTCCCATAATAACAAATGTCAAACATAACACAAAGCTAGAGTTTATAACTTCTTTCGAAATATTTACATCCTTGTGTGTATTATTTTTACTATTTAATTTTCTCTGACATGATTCAATCTCAAACTAGACTTATTCTAACACACTAGCTGCTCTAAGCCTTTTAAGTTTTACTGTGAATTTTGAAGAATTCAATTGCTAATTTCTTGTCCATTTCATGAGAAAGAGTAATGCTAGGCTAATAATCGACTTGGATAACTTGAGCAAGATTACAAGACATCAACTCCTTTTTGGATCTTCTATAACTTTGGAGAACTAAGAACCATCATTCTACAACTAATCAGAAATAAAACAAGTTATATTACACAATTATAAGTGAGAATTGGACAACTCTAGAAAGCTCATGGTGGTGTCTTGGACTAGATATAGCAGTGTTGGGAATGCTAAAGAAAATAATCTATTTGAATTCAACCTCAATTTAAAATTCTAAATAAAGAATCTTGAGTGTATTACACATGCACATGAAGTTTTAAATGGTTTTTCTATGACCAATGATATCCTTGTGTATCAACTCACCAAGCATAAGGAATTGGTAAAATTTCTTGAGAATATTTGCACGATCTACTAGAGGCACAACTAAGGGTGAAGAGTAGCACATCCTTCTATTTCCCATCTATTCATAATATTGTGAGATTGAGGCACTTTATGTTTGTAATTTTAGCCTGGAAGGTGTGCAGTATTATTTAATTTGCAACTACTATAATGGCATTTCCAGTGGTAAGACTTGGTCTATTTTTTTTCTTTTTTGATGAATAGGCAGCTATCTATATTAATTAAAATATAAAGATACATATTCACAAAAAAAGGGTGGGTGGTAGAAATGCACACCACAAGAGTCACATGAACAACGTCTAGAAAATTAACAGATAACGTGGGCTAAGCCCAGAAGTCCAAAAATAACAAAGATAAAAAGGCCATTAAGTGGCCAGAGTAGTACCAACAGAGCCACGAGGGTCTCTGTCATCCAAGTTTTTCCCCCATACATCAGTGGGGTTTGGAGTGACGTCAGGAGGAGGAACCCAACCATCATCAACATCTTTTTTCTCTTTATCTTCTTCCTTGTGTCGGGGGTGAGATTGCAAGCACGATACACGGGAACGCTTTACCAGTAACTTCCCACCCAGAGCAAGAAGTAGGAGGATCAGCATAGGGCCACCCAGAACCATCACCGTTGCTCCCTGAAGCACCGCTAGAAGGCCACCTATGAGAAGCCCGCGGCAGGGGAGAACAGTTTTTCAGAGGAGTGTGAGAATCTTGCTGAGTTGGGGGCTGTGAACAGGGACGCATAGAGCCACTCCACTACTAGCCCCTAGAGGGCGACTGGCCGCATGAAGAGGTGGGTGAAGTAGGAACCTGAGCAACAGTACAAGGGGCATTACCCCAGTGGTCCAGGAGAACCTAGAGGTGAGAAACCTCAAGTGCAACTTTGTTAGCTTGCACTTGAACCTGTAAAATAACATTAGAGAAAATCATAGCTTTAGCATATAAAGATACATGAATATCCATTTGAGAATGTGAAAAAATGAAAACATTTATGTCCTTCCAAATATTGAAGAGAATTTCCACCCTGAAAGTGTGCCAAAGCTGGGTGAATTTTGCAAGAATTTTGGGAGAATCTCCAAGCAACACCATATGCTAGGAGAAAGGTTCTGGCCAAAAGGGCCGAAAAAAGTCATGAATCCAAGTCCAAAGTTGCTGAGCTTTGGGATAAAACCAGAAAAGATGCTTAAAAGTCTTAGCTTGCCCACAAAAAGGGCAGCCAGGGTCCCAGACCCCCAGGTGGACCAGCCGAGAGCCCATAGGCAAGCCTTGGAAAAAAATACACAAGAAAAGTGGGAAAGCTTTGGTTCAACACTTGCAGACCAAGCAACAACAAATATTTTACGCTAGACATGAGTAGGAGATTGAAGAAGCCACCTCTGGTTCAAACTTTGAATCATAGGAAAATGTGGTGAGAGCCACCTATAACCAAGCCGAGGCTTGTAATTCCTGAAAGGGGTGTCTAGATACCACTTCCAGTCTTTCCACCAAGGTTTGGTCCCACAAATTCCAACCTTATGAAGCATTTCAGTAGGAATGGAATTCACCAGACCATCATAAGTAGCACGGTCCTGGTTATGAAGCCTGTACTGGGCACAAAAAGCATCCCATGACATGATACACATGGTGGGTCTAGAAACAATCTGTTGTAGGGTTTGGATACCCTTCTTATGAAATCTAAGTGCCTTAAGCTCTGGCGACTTAGCCAGCGGTTGACCATTGCTAGCAAAAAGAGGTGACCACCAAACATTGTGCTGGTTGAGAGAAAGCCCATCTCGAAAACTAGAACTAGCCCAACGGAGCCAAGGTTTGACAACTTCCTAGGCCCGCTAGATGCTTTTGGCCACAAAAGTCCCAACAATCTAGACTAGTTCATTCATGACTAGAAGGGTTTGAAAGCCAATCCCCTTCCAAGAAGGTCTATGAATAGGGAAGCTAGATTAAATAATATGCCTGAGAAGAATTTTCCAGGCCTCGTCCCTAGTAAGGGCATGAATAATCCATTTAATACACAAAGCAGTCCCTTGCCGTTGAGTAGAAAGTAACCTGAGGCCTCTCGAATCTCTAGGAAGACAATCGAATTCCCAAGCCACACGATGAAACCCTCTATGAGTTTCAGAGAAGGCCCAGAGAAAATCACGAAGCAACTTCTCAAGCTTGCCATAGGCAGCTTTGGAGGGGGCCCAACAAGAAGAATAATAAATATGGGTGGCCGCCAGGATTTTGGAATACACCTGGAATTTCTCTGCTAAAGAGAGGGGCTTAGTAACCCAATAAGTAAGCTTCTGCTCAAATATGGAGAGCACAACTTGCCAAAGCTTAGACGAAGACACCTGAAAAGCAAAGGGAATGTGTAGAAACCAAAAAAATTCACCGGGCCCAATCCACTTCCAACCATACTGTTGCAGCCACTACGACGAGGGAAAGATAGATTGTCGGTAACACAAAGTTTTATGTCATTGGATGGCAGAGTCGGAGGCAAGACATAAGGTGTTAAGACACTTAAGTGCCACCGCAATGGAATCTTCATCCTCCAGAAGGGTGAGGAAAGAGTCATCAATAAAATGGCCATTAACAAGCTGAGCCTGAGAGTTGGCCAGAGAAATGCCCTTGACTCGCCGCTGAGAAACCATATTGGCCAAAAGATAACCAAAAACCTCGGTTGTAAGCACATATAAAGAGGGGGCTAATGGGAACCCTTTCCTAATGGAACGAAAGAGTCCAAAGGTAGAAGATTGATGACCATTGATGGTGATACAAGCTGAGGCATCCGTAAAGAGCATTCAAACAAATTGAATTAAATTGGGCCCAAAACCCAAGGCTTGCAGCATAGCAAGAATAAACGGCCATTCAATGTGATCATAAGCCTTAGCAAAGTCAATCTTAAGGAACACGACTTTCTGGTTTGAGCGTCTGGCCCATTCCATGCCTTCCCAAACAACAATGATATTATCCAAAATAAATTTGGATTTGATGAACCCAGTTTGTTCTGGGCACAAATATGAGGTAGAAGATGGCAAATTTTAAGAGCCAAAGCCTTGGAAATAATCTTGTAGGAGACATTAAGAAGCATGATAGGTCTCCAATTACATATGTCTTTTGGGTCACCTAGTTTAGGTATGAATTTTATTTTACCTTTATTGATTAAGTTACCTAGGGAATTAGAGTGAAAAGCTTCTAAGTAAACTTGATGCAGATCATGCCCAATATCGTCCCACATGGCTTTGTAGAATTCACAAGGGAAACCATCAATTCCTGGGGCTGTCATTAGCCATGGAGTAAATAGCCTCTTTGAGATCATCAACTGATAAAAGTTGATTGATTTTTTTTTTCTGAGTTGAAGAAAGCTTATTTGGCACAACAACAAGACAATTCTGAAGGGCTTGCTGTCGTATAGGCGTGACTTCCTGTGCAGTGAAAAATTGCTCATAATGATGCACAAAGGCCTAGAGAATGTCAGGCAACTCAGAGAGCACTTGAGCACCATCTTTTATTTTTTTAATGCCCAGGGATGAGTGCCTGCATGAAGAGCCAAGAAAAACTCTTTGGAGGCACGATCACCAACTTTTAGCCAGTGTAACCGGACTTTGATTTGCTCTCCTCGAGTAGCATAGCTGTCAGTAATTTGTTTCTTGTGACTTAGCTCCACCACCTTGACTTGTAAGGAAGGAGAAAAGGGGTTGGCCACCAAAGCCTTAGAGGCAACATAGAGGTTAGCAGTGGTAGCCTCATAAGACCACCGACGAAAAATAGCCAGCTGGCACCCATAAATGTGCAAAAATCTAGCTGTGCGGATGATAGCCTCATTCCACCAAGAAATACAGCCTGTATGATGAGTTGGCCTGCACTCCAAATTCCAAACTTTGTGAATGTGGGCTAGGGTAGGCTTGTGGAAGAGTAAAGATGTGTTTAAAAAAAATTGAGTTTTACACGTACTAGGCTGTCGAGTCTCCCATTCAATGCAAAAAGAAATGGGGAAATGATCTAACAAAGTCACATCAACTAACATCTTAACTGGGAGAGAGGAGCAGTCAAATGAGAAAAAATATTGTCCCGAGATCATGGCACGATCAAGGCACTTAAATATTCTATTAGAACCGGCTCGGTAATTGCACCAAGTGTTCCAGAGAGAATGAGAATGGTGGTGACCAATATTGGGATCAAAAAGCCCCAATTTATTGCGCATGTAAAACCACGACTCCCTTTCCCCATCTGTCTATATAAATGGAAGAGTGCCATCTTTTTCAGATGCTATTTCTACCATATTGAAGTCCCCACAGAGTAACCAGGTAGGAACTGGTAAAGAATCATCAATCCAATGCTAGAGCAAAGAGTGTTCTACAATATCATTAGAAGCATAGACATTAATAATCCCAAAGGAATGATTATCAATGTTGAGAAGGACCTAGACGAGCCGATGAGTGGGATCAGAACTGTGGTCAACCACAGAGGAGTGCCACCATGGGGCCAAAAGGATGATAGCTCCACCACGCCCAACATTGTGGGTAGTACAAAACATTTTACTGGCTGGCCAAATAGAACGACTAGCTGCGACAAGCAAAAAACCAAAAATTTTAACTTCTTGGAGACAAAGCACTTCAACACTAGAGTACTTGCACAAGGTATCCCTAAAAGAATACTTTCTAGAGAGGTCTATCAGACCTCAAACATTCCATGAAAGGAACTTCATGAGTGAAACTCCTCCATGTTTTCAAATCCCAATTCCTCTTCATTCAGAGAAGAGAAACGATTCTATAAAAATTCTACCGGAACTGATCCAATCTAAATGGAAGGGGAAGACAGCCTCCATTTTTCATGAACATATTCCCCTTCTTCCCTAGGAGGGGAAGGGCTATGAGAAGGCCTGTGACCTCCTATCACAAGAGAAGCCACATTCGGCTGTGAAGCCACATTCGGTTGTGGTAACATGATAGCAGCCGACCGAGGCGTAGCCTTTGGCCTAGGATGCTTCAAAACATAATAAGCTCCAATTGGAGCTTCTTTCCCCTTCACATAAGGGTTTGAAACATCTTTCACTGGCTCAGAGGTCATAGGACCTGACCCAAAACCAGTGGACTTATTCTTTTGGTTCGTGACTGTAGTCCATTTCGCATCAAGTTTGGAAACATATGCAACCGTCGACCAAGGATTTTCAGCATCTCATGGTAGAGAAGGTGTACGAGGCACTACTAAAGGGTAGTCCTTTATCTTGTGGTCCGCTGACTGAAACCTATAGCATGTGTTAGGCAGATTAAAATAGGTGACCTTTTGGGTGTGGCAGAAAGCTCCAATTTGGATATCAATGGAGTCTTTTAAATCTTTGGAAAGGTCAACTTCCACACAAACCCTCTTTTGGGGGCAGGCCTAAAAGAACCTATCTAGCTCAATGCAAATAACCCTCCCCAGTGAGGAGGCTATACTATTCAAAAATGACACACAAGGCAAAGGTATATCAAGAAATTCAATCCATACTGGGACTCACAACTTGGTGTCGTCCGAGATGGAAAAGTCACGAGGCCATGCTTGAAAAAATAACAAAGAGGACCGGACATACCAGGGACCATGGCTTAAGATGGCCTACACATGATTGACCTCCGCAAAGCAGAACAAAAAGAGACCCTTGGTTAAGTTTTGGACCATATCAAGGTGGACCCCATGAGGGACCCAAGCCTTTTTAACCCAATCTTTAAGCACACTTTCAGGGGGAGTTCTCCCAACAAAATACCCAACAAGGGTGTACTGCTCAAGCCATTGACAGGCAGTATCAAAATCTGGTAAAGGAAAAACCACATCAGCTGGTGAATTAGAGCACTTACCTCGTGAAAGACTTTCGAAAAAAATTTTTGGGGACATTTTTTCGGAGGAGGAGCCATTGATTATCACCGTCGAACTGCTAACACCAACAAGAACTGCTGGGTTACAGCCGGTTGAAGGCATATTAAAACAAGAAACCACAGTAAATGTAGTCGTACACACAAGAGGATTTTCCTGCGTAGGATGCATAGTATGACGCAAAAGGGTGACCATAGAAAACACAAAACCCTAGCAT
>VDFB02047230.1:317416204-317459004 GCA_007258455.2 Sequoia sempervirens | reverse complement strand
ACTACAGCAACAAGGCAACACTTGAACCATTTGACAAAATGCTTTGGCAGACATGTATGAAAAAATGTGGTATAGACAAGGCAAAGGAACCTGCTTGAAAAATGCCTCAAAGAAATATGGTCTCTATAAAATGCTATGAAAAACCAAATGCAATTGGCAGCTGCTCCTAGTTATTAGTTATGCAATGTGAAGTAATTGCATAACTGCTTAGGTTGACTTTGTAAAAACTATATTGTAATTGAAATTTTTTCATCTATCAGCATCTAGTTATTAGTTATGAAATGTGAAGCAATGTTTTTAGTTTGAAAGATGTGCAATGCAATGTAATCAACGTTATGAATATAAATTACAAAAATCTATTTTTTACTAAGTTACTAGTTTGGTTTTGGGTTTGGGATCGGGTTCGAGAACCCGATTCGCCGGTTCGGGAAAAAAAAAATTGGTGTTGGGTTCGTTTTGGGTTTGGTAATACAAAAACATATAAAAATCAAAAATATATACATATTTGTAGTAGTAATCAACTTCGAATACACCACCATATTAATAGTCAAATAACATAGCAAAAATTCACCACCACTTTCATAGTGAAATATTAAAATATTAGTGATCTACTCGAATGTCATGATACAAAATTATAAATTAAAGTTCAAACATAAAAATGTCAAGTGTTTACAATCAGCCATTATTGATCATTGATCAACTGGAAAAGTGTGAACATTTTTCCGTGGTGGAAGGCAAACAAGAAAATAGTGTTACATAATTATTTACATTGTGAAAGAGCCAAAACCTTTTCTTTGCGTGATCATAGAAGAATCTCAGTGATTTTTTGGGTGTCCTTGCCTTGGAACGGAACTATCCTGAGCCATGAATGATTGACCAGGAACTGTGAGAAAGAAATAAGATAAATCACATGCAACTTGTTGCAATTTCTTTCCTTTGGAAAAAGGGTAAAGTTTTCTTTTTAGGGAGAATCTCCTTTAGAGTTTGAATGTGCATTGATATTTTTCAAGATAGACTTAGCCAAATATGTCATCTAGGTTTGACGCTTTTAGGTAAAATTTTTGCTTCTTAAAATTTTGTTCAAAATTCAAGATGCAAGCTCTCCTCCCTTAGAGAAGAGAAGGCCTATCAAACCTAACACTCTTATGCAACACTTCTTAAGTTCTTGTTGATGCATTATTAGATGCAAAGTTTCAAAATAGGCATGGTTATATAAATTCTCATCTCATGACTATCATTGCATCAAATTAAGAATTTTCAATCCTTTATGGTCTAGACAAGAGAAGTATGGAGTAGTGTTCCAATGCTAAAGTCTTATTGTGAATCTCTTTGCTATGAGTGGTTCAAAAATGAGGAATCTATCTTCTGCACCAAATGAGAAATATTCACAATATGTGCTAGGAAGGAATATAAGTCCATAAGATCGAGTATGCAAGAACTGAGAATTGCAAAATTGGCTTACATTTGACTTCCAAACACATAAATTTTCACACTTTTCGATGTTCACATGTAAGTCAAAAAGTATATGTGTGTAAGTTGTAAAGTATACACTTGAATACATGTAACTCATATCTATTGAACCATGAATTTATAATTTGCAAATATGGACACCATCGATAAAAAAGATTTGTATTAAGCAAATAGCCATGTACGCATACATCAATATATGTCGATATAAGTATAAAATATAGTTACAAAATAGCCATATAGGCTTACGAGAATGCCATATAGGCATACAATATCAAATATATCCAACACAAAATATGTACAAATTGCCATGTAGGCATACAACAAGGGGCTCTATGCATTCAAAATTCATTTCTCTCCATGCTCTGGTTCAAATACAATTTTCTTTCCCTTTGTTGGGTGATCCAATGGCAATAATTCTGTCACCCATTTCTGCTGTGCTCGAGGAGTGCTCATGCTGCTCCTCCTAGGGTTTAGCTCCGTGAAGTTTCAACTGTTAATAAGAAGTAAAGACATTAATATATAGAAATTACATTATAAAAATTAATATATTTAACAAAAATAATCACTTATGGCCATCTCAATAATCACTTCCCTCGATGAAATATTTGCACATGCTCGTGCATGCCTGGCCCCTCAGATAAAACCATCCAAATAGGAATTAAACTACAAATCAATAATGGTTTTATTTTTCACTAAAACTAGTTCATCTATAACAATGAATGTAAATTGAAATTTAGTAATTTGCCTCATATCTCCCCTATCAGAGTCATCGAGGATTGTATAGCGGAGGAAACACCAATATCCAATGCCCTCGTAACATTTGGCGGTGTTTCTATCACCAACATCTGAAAATAAAACAACAAATTATTCAATCACAAAAAAGTTACAATAGCGATCCATGTGATGACTTATAATGTATGAGATCTAATGAACAAAATTTTGAGTACAAGTATTAAATAGATATATTTCTTATTATTAGTTATCGAATTTGAAGTAATGCTTTGATTTTAAATGATTTGTGTAATGCAACGTAAGGTCAACAATATGAATATAAACTACACAAATCTATTAAACTTAGAATTCATTACTTAAGTTCTCTTTAAATTTATATTACCGTGGAACGCTTGATTCAATCTACTAGCACCTGAGGTGTCACTGAACCTCCACCATCTTTGTTCAACATCCAAAATCACATATTAAAATACCATTCATAAAACAATGCTATTAACACATGTAATAAATTTATAATTGTTTACTAACTTTACATACCCCACCGATAGGTGTACTGCAAAAATAAGTAGGTGGATGAATGGTGTATCCAGTCTCTACACTGTGACCCTGCAATTTTATTAAAATAGTAAAACTAAATTAGTTAATCTTGCATTTCACAATCGAAATTTAATAAATTAAATTCAATGAACATGTTGAATTTTACCTGAGTGTCAATGCCATATGCATCATGCAAAATGTTAGTCGTCCTCTCCATCCCTGTAGATGCATACAGATTAGGCTATGTAGTAGCATATGGATCCTGCGTAGCACCCTCCTGAGTGTCGGTAGGGTCATATGAACAAGTCACCCCGCAAGATTGACACACATGGGTTCAGAGGCCACCACCTGAAGACTCCCTTGGATGGTGTTGTACAATAGGGCTAGTGTGATGGATGACACTCCGGGTCAAAGTTGTGATCGCGTGCAATGTCTTTATGTCAACACTCTCCTTTGCAATGGCAGGCACTCACAATCTGCTCATGAGGTGGCCTAGCGAGAGGTCGTCTCCCTTGCCACGAGACCGTGCACCAGGCCTATCCTGAGCTAACCCCCCACCTCAGAACTCCCTCATATCAAAATAATTTGGGATTTGGTTCAATACAAACTCACTGTATAATTTCCTAAGAAAACATTGGGGGACTTCACAATTATTGCACAGTGGGTAATCAAAGACCATATAACATCTTTCATAAAAATGGTTCTTAATCTCTTGGTGGTGGCACCAATGAATAGGAAACCTCTTTGCATTGAGGGTAAGATTTTGATTTGTATTAGGGTCAGTGAATAGAGAGCACAAATCACCTTTAGTAATTTTTAAATCTTTTATTTGTTTATATGATAATTCTTCTGCATAATATGCCCTAGCTATCTGCCTCCTATCTTGCCATCTAGATATTTGTTGGGTGATTGCATCTACATTTTTTAACATGTCTTTCAATGAATTTTCTAGAAGCATTCTTTCTGTGGTTGAAGCATTTGGATCACTCAACCTACTGATAAGATCCTCAAGTTATTTTCTATTGTTCTCAATTTCACTCCTCAAATTTTCTTGAGTGCCAGGAGGGAATTGAGAGAATGGTGGGGGAGGTTGATTTTGTTGTTGAGGTTGATTTTGTTGAGGATTTTGCTATTGAGGATTTACCTCCTCTTCTTGTTGAGGATTTGCAGGATTTCCTACAATTTTTTTAAAAAATAATAAAATCTAACCTAAAACAAACAAAATCAAAACAAATAGCAAACAATACTTACCTCCCGCATCTCTTCGTCATCGTGGTGCCATATTTGCAAACAAAATCCAACTGTTCTTGATGAAATTTGCATAAATCCTTCCTCCTAGAACGTGAGCGTGAAAGTGAGGATTTTTTGCCGTAGGCAGAGCTGAGAAACAGTAAAGAGCAAATGAGACACATTTGACCTTTTTTTTCTTTTAAAATCACATAACGTGCTCGTGTTATAAAGCGAGTGCATTATGTCTTTCCAATTTTTTTTCCCATTTGGCCACAAAAGTGCGACTGAATCTTCCAAACTCATACATTAATCAATGTAATATCATAAAACTTATCAAACAAGTAGCATACATGCTTGACAAGCTTCCCTGGGGATCCACACAATAAAACAATGATCTGGTGAAGTATTCATATCAACTTACCAACCGGATACTCTGTGCTTCATGCATTCTATCAGTAGAATATTGTCTTCTACTTTCCTTTCCGGTAGGAACTGCTTCTAAACTGTAGACCACACTACTAACTCCAGTTGCCATCAATGAAAACACTAGCAACCAAAAATAATCTCCCAAATCCATATGCCAACAATGTCTTCAAAATGTGTCACTATCTGTAGGTTCCTACACCATTTAATTAAAATTCATTTTTATTGGGTGGAATTGGTTGGTTTGTATAGGGGTTAGTGAAATATTTGGAAATGGTTTGTTTTCTAATATATAGGTCTTGGATCGCTTTATAAGATAGTCCATCTACATAAAATTTTCTCCCCTCTTCTATCCATTGATGGAAACTATCTAGATATTCATCGATGGATCGAATGGAGTCGACAACAATTTGCATCGAAGATAAAAATCATGCTAGATGGGGGGGAACGCTAGGCTCATTTTTTATTAAGTTTATATTTTCTTGAATGGTATTTAAATTTGCATTTATATTTTGTCATAATTGAGTCTAATCAATTGTAGGGAATGGCGGGTGGAGAGGGTGGAGGTGTGGGGTTTTGTGGTGGTGGGCAATGATGTGGAGAGGGTGGATATAAGGGGTTTTGAGGTTGGTCACTATGTGTAAAATCCTCTATAGTAAATACATCGTCTACTGGTAAAGTTTGCTCCATGATGAAAGGGAAACTCCATATTAAACAATTAAAAATATATATATCAACAAACTAATTAAATAATATACATGTAATTTGAACTAAAAATCAAATTGAACACACAAATTCAAAATACATCATTTAAAGACACATTCAATTTACCATTAAAAAATGCACAACATGAATTTAGATTAATTTATGTCCTAGAAATTATAAACAATTTGAGCCTCCCCTAGAACATACATTAAATTATGCAATTAAAATCATGCACCCAATGTGACAATCAATGAAATAATAAAAACATATAAATATCAACTTCCCTTCCCAATCTAATACTATTAATCTCCCCCCTTCATCCCATATTTTTTCTAATAACCCTAAAGAATGTGATAGATCATGTAATAATTGCAATCCACATAAGTTAAAATATCTCTTTCAAATTTTAGAATTTTCTTGAACTCTTAAAGGCATCAACTAACACTTGCCTTAAAAAATATTACATTATACCTATGACTTTCAAAAGGTCATGAATGAAAATTAAAACACACATTTTTCTATCGCACCTATATCAATCCAAAGAGTTAGTTGGAACCTATATCATGTTATTTGTAACTATGCATAGTTTGATAACTTGTGTGAATAATGTGGCATGTATTTAAGAATTATGATAATTATTAATTATACCTACCTAATTATAGGTCCTAATAGGGGTAATGTATGGAACCATGTAAAATTTGGAGACACCTATCTTTAAATATATAAAAATGATAATATCAAGTGCATGTTACTAGTGAATTTACACACTAGAACTAGATAATTTATAGGTAACTCCCTTGAGGTTAACCAATGATAAAAATATTCTAAGTTTGAGTTGGTGGACCCTTATCACAATAATCTATTATAGGTGTTTTTAAATGTGTTATAGATCACCACAATTTATTCTATACATTTTGTAGATAAATATATGTCTATTATGATTTGAGTATAAACAAAATTATATTTGAGAAGACCTAAGTAGTCCAATAGAGAAAAAAAAAAAAGGACCTATCTAATATTAAACAAGTTGACAGAGGAAATATTCTAGGAAGATTATAGGAAAAAGATGGATATAAAAAGATACGTTGATGAGAAAGGTGAAAATAGAAGATATGCATTAAGTTCAATCTACAATAAGATCTAGAGCTTGTGACTTGGTTAATTCCTAGAAATATGTATAGGACCTCTAGCTAGATTATGTGAATTAAATAAATAATATTAAAAGTTGTTCTCTACATACATGATCTAGTTTTACTAATTAAATTATTGTTTTTAAAAACAAAGTTTAGATTTGAAATTTCTATTTGGATAATCCATAATTAGAGAATCCCTAATTAGAGGGCCTTTGACCTTAACTACATGGATATCTAATAAACCTTAAAAGACAAAGGTGTGAAATACAAAGGATTGTAGTCAATATTTAATACTTCTTGAGATCCTTGATTTTGTACTTCAAAGTTTCTAGTTTTTCTATTAGTGTATGTACAAGGTGTTGATGGAGACCATAGTGATATTAGGAGTATGTGAAAATACTGGAGGTACATATATTAGTGTTGTGATGTAAGAGCTAAGAAAATAGTTGTATTGTAGAAAAAAGTATCCCTTTCACACTTAATTTGGGAATGAATAATTAATAATAAAATGGACTTAATGGTGCCTTATTTAGGGTGTTGTAAAGTGTATCTTTACACTTTCACACTAATCTAGGGCTTTATTAATTAATTGAGGTTAGTTGGCCCCTTTAATTCAAATGCAAGCCTAATTAATTTCATTTTTCGAGGGATAAAATCTGACACTCTTAAATAATATTACACAACACTTAATTTTGCAAGGAATGTGTCCTAGGAAAGTGACCTAGGACCCATTCACCACCTAGCGAATGGGTCCTCAGTAGGTCCTAGGACCCCCTTTTTACATATCATTTCATATTTCCCAAAGTGTGTCCTAGTTAAGTATCCTAGGACCCATTCACCCTATGGCAAATGGGTCCTCACTTAACCCTAGGACCCCCCCTTAGGATATGTTTTTGGTGGAATTTTAATGATTTCAAATCCTAGATCTGATGTCAGCTTGTGTTATTTGAGTTTCAAGATTTAATCATAAGTTTTGTATAAGTATAAGGCCATTTCACATAGTTTCACCTAGAAAATCCAAGTTATGTTAAGAGCATTCAAGTGAGCATTTACAAGAGAATTCAAGAGCATTTCAAGAAGGCATTCAAGGGTAGATTATTAAATTTTATTGCAGCAATCACGAATCCATTTCATCGTATCAAAGTCAGGCATGTTGTTCAGCTAGTGTGATGATGTAGCTTTGGTGATCAAGTTCAAGTGTTCAAAGCCATTATCTTATGTCAAGTTCATGATCAAGATATACTCTCATTGAAGCCATTTCATGCTAAATTTTAGATTTACAATCCAATTTTCAATTGAGGATTGGTGTGTTGTGGCATTGCATTTTTCATTCATCATTCCTTTATGCATTGTTTCATTTCAAGTTTGAATTACCAAAACAATGTTTGACCAAGGAAAACACCTATTCCCTAACAAAACAACATGTTTCTTCTCCTTTGATGTGTGATTGTAGGTTTTAGGTTGAAGATCAATAGGAGAACAAAAGTTACAAAATTTGTCAAAGTTGTCACCTTTCTTGCAAAATCATGGAAAGTCTTCTATAGAATTAATTTCCAACTTTCAGGAGTTGAACACCTAGGATTTGGGAGTGCATAAATTGAAGAATATAACCTAGAAATTGATTTTCCATAACTCTAGCCAAGACCCATTCGCCACTGGGCGAATGAGTCCTCAATGAGGCTCAAAAAAGCTCTTTTTGCAATAGGTACACAACATTTAACCCTCTTAAAACTTTCCTTTTGATTGGTATATCAGTTAGGTTTGTTTTTTGATATTCATCTATGCATAATTGAGTGAAATAACTAATGAAAAGAGAGGTTAACCATTTTTATTACATTTTGGTTCATCCCCCCTCTTATCCTTTGTTTCATTTTGGTGAACCTGATATCTTGAGCATTGTAGTTTTCTAATTTTGGAGTCCCTTTCATATTAGATTAGATATTGCATTCATTTGCACTCATTTTCATTGAATTAGATCTCATTTCGGGTGTCTAAGTTTGCATTCAAATTTGCATCTCATCTAGGGTTTTTAGGATTGTATTGCTTACATTCTTTAAATCTAAAAAGTACAAAAAAATCAGTCATCTTGCATATCATTTAGATCATATAAACTTGAATTTGAAAATTAAAACAAAAAATTGCATATCAAACTAGGTCTTTTAGGTCATCATTTTGTCACATTTTCAACTTGCATTTCATAGTGCATTTACAAAAAATTAACCCTAAAACTTAATGTAACAAACCTAAATCTGAAAATCATTAGAAAGGACTTGAAAATATATTAAAAAAAAAATCAAAACCCTAATCTAGGACCCATTCGCCCTAGGGAAAATGAGTCCCTAACCAGGTCTTGATCTACATTTCTGGAAATTAAAATCTTCAATTTTGTGCTTCCATTTGCTACTTTTAGATTTCTGTTACAGTTTCCTAATTTTTTGTTTCATTCATTTCATTAGATCTAGCTTAATTTGGTACATTTAGATTTGGATGTTGTGGATGTGTTGTTGATATGTGGTTGTCATTGATGTCAACACTATTAGCATTTGGTGTATTAGAGGCTATATATGTCGAGGATATTGAGAAAATTGTAAAAGAAAGTGTTCCAGGTTCCCAGTGGAACTATGCAGGTCATGAAGGTGTCTTGTTCTTTATGTTGAAGTTCAATTGTTGTGGACTAAAGGGTTTATTTTTTATAGTATCTAGATCATCTACCAGAAGTTTCAGAGGTCCACGTATAGATTTGATCATGTTGTGGTTTGACAGTGCTTATGTGGTCTCTGTTAGTGTTTCTGAGTGAAGTTTGTGTGATTCTAGAAATCTTAGTTGTTACGGATGTATCTCTATTGTTTCTTGATTATTTTAGATGTCTCTAGATAGTGCTCTATCTTTGTAGTATATCCAAATTAATTGGTGTGCTTGTGGTCGAAGATTTTTTCTTGTGCATGTTCGGTTCTTCATGTTCCTAGCTGACATGATGATGGTAGCATGTTGTGGATCTTCGAGGTGAAATTAATTGAAGTCCTCTTGTGTTGGAGATATTAATTTGGATCTCCACTATGTTGTGACCGACCTTGGTGGATTCGCATTAAAAATTTATTTGTAAATTTGGGCCGACATTGCAAATATGTTTTATTTTCCTAGTTGACTAAGTTGTTGATGAAATCTCATGTAGCGGATATATAAGAGTGATTGCTTCATCAGTGAAAAGTGTGCTTCATGTGTTGGGTGTGCTCCTATGTGTGTATGTGTGAATATCATTCGATTGCAGAGCAGAGTGTGAAGAAGATTGAGTGAAGTGTGAAGTAGTTTGAGTGAAAAGAGAATTTTTTTGTGCTTAATTGGAACTATAATCAGGCTTGTGCATAAGCTATTTTTTTAGTTCAGACCCTCTAGATTTTAATCCTATTATGTATTGTAGGGAAGTGAGCCCCTTCTGTAATTGAGCAGTGAGCTCTAGGCAGTGTGCCTGAATGCATGTGCATTCCCCTTTATTGATTTCATTACACTTTTAATAGGGTATAATCTTGTGGACTAACATCCACCGTGGTTTTTCCCCTAACAGGGTTTCCACATAAAAATCTTGGTGTTCTCTGTCTCTCTAATGTGTTAATTGTTTATTCATCAAATCTAAGATTAAGTAAAGTTTGAAAAGCTTATTATTCTATGACAACTAATTCACCCCCCCTCTCAGTTGTCTGTCCTTTTTTTTCCAATAATTGGTATCAGATCAAGTTCCTCTGAAAAAGTCTAAAAGCTTGAGGTGATCCGAGATGGAAACATTCAAGAAGGACAGTCCAAGATTTGATGGAACTAACTACTCATTGTGGAAAGTTAGGATGAAATGTCACCTAAGGTGTATTGGTGAAGCCTACTAGAAAATTACAAAAGATCCATATGTTATTCCTCATAACGGTCCCTCCACTGCTAATGAGATCAAAGATGTTGAAAACAATATAAAGGCTATTGAAGCTTTGGTGAGTGCTCTAACAGATTCAAAGATGGAAAATGTGGTAGGACTACAGATAGCTCATGATATTTGGACAAAGCTAGAAATTTTGTATGAATGAGATGCACAAGTGAAGATGGCTAAGCTACAAAGTTTAAAAGGAAAGTCTGAGAATTTGAAGATGGGTGAAGATGAAAATATCACTTCTTTTATGCAAAGAGTAAATGAAATAGTGATGGGTATTACATGTGTTGGTGGTTCTCTGGATGAGGATGAAATTGTGGCTAAGATACTTAGATCCTTTCCTCCCTCCTACAAAGTGAAGGCTCGTGCTATTGAAGAGCTCAGATCAGTAACAAAGATGTCAAGAGACACGCTGGTTGGTAAGCTTGATGCTTTTGAATTAAGTGAATTTGGTGAATATGTTCTAAAAATTGAATCTACATTCAAGGCTACTATATCCGGAAGTAACAAACAAAGATGTGGTCTGGGAGAATGCTCCAAAAAGATATCCAAGTATGATGAATTGAAACAGCTTAAAGATAAAGAAAGAGAGGTAGACGAATTAGAAGCATTGATTGTAAAGAAAGAAGGTAGAGGAAAAGGTAAGTATGAAGGAGTGTTATCTATTAAATGTTTTTCATGTAGTAAAATAGGTCATTTTGCATCAATATTTCCTAAAAGAGTTCCTAGATCTAAGCCTAATAAGTCTAGATTCCAAAAGAAATGTTACCTTTTTTTAAGGAGTGACTGATGATGAGTCTGATAAAGATAATGGAAATGAAGATGAATGGGTTTTCATTGCCACTATTAAAAATAGTCTTGTGGCTATTGAATCTACTAAAGATGAGAAAGCTCTTGCAGCTTGAGTTGAAGAAAAGGATGAGTGGGTTATTGACAGTAGATGCTCACATCATATGACTAGTAATAAAAACAAATTTGTAAGTCTAGAGAAGTATGATGGTGGTGTTGTAAGATTTGGAGACAACAATGCTGGTGTGATTTGTGGCAGAGGTTCTATTTTTCTTGGTGGTAAGGATAACACTGATGATGTTCTTTATGTTGAACAGATGGTGGACAAAGGCTATGATCTACAATTCAAAGATGGAAGATGTAAGATGCGTGGAAGTTCTAGCAATATGATTGCTACTGGTAGAAAGACAAAAGGTAATATTTTTCACTTGAATAGTGCTAGTGGGAGTTGTTTAATTTCTCAAGTAGGTGAAAGTTGGTTGTGGCATAGGAGGATGTGTCATGTAAATTTTGATAACATTGTCAAGGTAAGTTCCACTCAAGCAGTAAGAGATCTACCTAAGTTAGTGAAGCCTGCTAACACAATTTGTAAAGAGTGTCAAATGGGTAAATAGACCAGTCTCCTTTCAGACCAAACAGTTTCATTCGAATGATTTGTTGGAGCTGCTACATACTGACCTCTATGGTCCCTCTAGATTCAAAAGTATTCATGGAGAAAGGTACTTTATGTTGATTATTGATGATTACTCTAGAATGATATGGGTTTCCTTCCTAAGAGAAAAATGTGAAGCACTGGAAAAGTTCAAAAGTTTCAAGGCTATGGCAGAGAATGAGAAAGTTCTAAAAATCAAGTGTCTAAGATCTGACAGAGGTGGTGAGTTCACTTCTAGATAGTTCAACTCTTTTTGTGAAGAACATGGAATCAGAAGACAGTTATCTACTCCCCGAACCCCTCAACAAAATGGAGTTGCAGAAAGAAAGAATAGAACAATTTTGGATGTTGCTAGAACAAGGATGATAGAAGGAAATGTGCCTCAGATCTATTGGAGTGAAGTTGTAAGCACTATTGTGTACACTTTAAACTGGGTAAATGTTAATAGTAACTCTGGTAAGACCCCTTTTGAGCTATGGTTTGGTTACAAGCCTATTGTTAAATATTTCAAGATCTTTGGAAGCAAATGTTATATCAAGAGAGATGATGATATAGGAAAGTTTGATGCAAGAAGCGATGAAGGAATATTTTTAGGATACTCAACTAAAAGCAAGGCCTACTGATGCTATAACAGAAGACTGAGAAAGATGGTTGAGAGTGCAAATGTCAGATTTGATGAGGATTCTACTAAATCATCTAGATATTGTGGATATGATTTAGATGAATACAATACAAACAAAGGGAAAAATGTTTAGACACCAAATCTACTTTAGATTATTCCATATGTTATGGTAAATCAAGTAAGTTAGGAAGCACAGACAAGTACAAGTGCAGAAGAAATAACAAAGGAACCAGAAGATCGTGAAAGTCCCAAAAATCTGAGGTATGTAAAGATAAATCATTATGAAAGTCAAATTATAGGAGATAAGAATAAAGGAGTGAAAACTAGAAGGAAGATTGTAGAAGGGTATTGCATGATTTCCAAAATGAAACCTAAAAATGTCACTGAAGACAAAAATGTGATTGGTACTAAATGGGTGTTTCAGAACAATCTGAATGAATAAGGTGAAGTGGTCTAGAATAAAGCAGGACTGGTATGTAAAGGGTATTCTTAGATGGAAGGTGTTGATTTTGAAGAAACTTTTTCCCATGTTGCCAAAATCGAAGTTGTTAGATTATTTCTTGCTTATGTTGCATACAAAAACTATAAAGTATATCAGATGGATGTGAAGTCGGCATTTCTAAATGGAGAACTAGAAGAAGAAGTATGCATTGAACAGCCAAATGGATTTCAGCTAACTGACAAGGAAGATATGGTTTGTTGGCTGAAGAAAGCTCTATATGGACTTATGCAAGCCCCTAGAGCCTAGTATGCTAGATTGGACAAATACTTACTGAAGCTTGGATTCACTGAAGGTACTGCTGATAGAAACTTATATTTCAAATTGCATCATGATAAAGATTTAATTATAGAAGTCTTTGTTGATGACATCATTTTTGGAGGAGATGACAATCTATGTATGAAGTTTTTTGATGAGATGAAGGATGAATTTGAGATGAGTATGATTGGAGAGATGAAGTTCTTTCTAGGATTGCAAGTGACCCAATTATACAAGGGAATTTTAATATCTCGGTCCAAATATGTGAGAGAGTTACTAAAGAAATTTGGGATGGAAGAATCAAATCCTATTGGTACTCCCATGGTGACTGGATGCAAGCTAACACATAATGATGATTATCCTAAGGCGAATCAAACTAGATACAAGTCAATGATCGGTGGATTGCTTTATTTAATCCAGACTAGACTAGATATTATCAATGTTGTATGTATGGTTGCTAGATTTCAAGTTGATCCAAAAGAATCACATGTGACTGCTGTCAAGAGAATCTTCAAATATCTAAAAGGAATAGTTGACTTTGGAATTTGGTATCCAAAGGATGATGATCTCACTTTGAGTGCATATAATGATGCGGATTGCGCTAGAGATGTATATGATAGGAAAAGTACTAGTGGTGGTGCGTTCTTCCTAGGGTAGAACTTGGTATCCTAGTTGAGCAAGAAGCAGAATTCCATTTCTCTATCTACTGTTGAAGCAAAATATATTGCTGCTGCAAATAATTGTACTCAAGTAATATGGATGAAACAAATGTTGAAATATATCAAGGTGACATATGAAGAGCCTATTACCATATACTATGACAATTCAAGTGCAATAAATATTTCAATGAATTTGGTGCTACACTCTAAGACTAAAAATATATCAATCAAGTTTCACTTCTTGAGGGAGAAAGTGAATGAGAAAGAAGTCAGATTGGAGTATGTGCCTACCAAAGAACATATTGCATACATCTTTACTAAGACGTTGCCAAAGGATAATTTTGAGTATCTTAGAGGAATTCTAGGGGTAATTACCCCTCCTAATAAAAACTAAAAAGATGCATTCACTTGCATCAATATGTGAACTACATTGCTATATTCTGATCTGGATTGATGTTTTCGTGGCTACTACTCAAGGGGAGTAGTCATATGTGCAGATATGTGGTTCAAAGCACGTATATGGAAAGTTCATGGTTACCTTTGCCATTGATGTCAAAGGGGGAGAAGTGCAATGTGAAAAATCCTTTTAAGGGTCGAAGAGCAATTGAGGAGAAGAGTTAGAACCAAAGGGAAAGCAAGTATGTTGGGTTGATGGTATTTTTCACATCATGTATTGCCATCAATGCCAAAGGGGGAGATTGTTGGATGTTGTGGATGTGTTGCTGATATGTGGTTGTCATTGATTTCAACACTATTAGTATTTGGTGTATTAGAGGCTGTATATGTCAAGGATATTGAGAAAATTGTAAAAGAAAGTGTTCTAGGTTCCCAGTGGAACTGTGCAGGTCATGAAGGCATCTTTTTCTTTACATTGAATTTTAGTTATTGTGGACTAAAGGGTTTATTTTTTAGAGTATCTAGATCATCTATCAGAAGTTTCAGAGGTTCGTGTATAGATTTGATCATGTTGTGGTATGATAGTGTTTCTGTGGTCTCTGTCAGTGTTCCTGAGTGAAGTTTGTGTGATTCTAGAAATCTTAGTTGCTGCGGATGTTTCTCTATTGTTTCTTGATGTTTTTGGATGTCTCTAGATCATGCTCTATCTTTGTAGTACATCCACATTAATTGGTGTGCTCGTGATCGAAGATATTTTCTTGTGCATGTTCGGTTCTTCATGTTCTTGGCCAACATTATGATGGTAGCGTGTTGTGGATCTTCGAGGTGAAATTAATTGAAGTCTTCTTGTGTTGGAGATATTAATTTGGGTCTCCACTATGTTGTGGCTGACCTTGGTGGATTTGTATTAAAAATTTATTTGTAAATTTGGGCTGACATTGCAAATATGTTTTATTTTCCTGGCTGACTAAGTTGTTGATGAAATCTCATGTAGCGGATATATAAGAGCGATTGCTTCATTGATGCAAAGTGTGCTTCGTTTGTTGGGTGTGCTCCTATGTGTGTATGTGTGAATACCATTTGATTGCATAACAGAGTGTGAAGAAGATCGAGTGAAGTGTTAAGTAGCTTGAGTGAAAAGAGGAGTTTTATGTGCTTAATTGGAACTGTAATCAGGCTTGTGTAGAAGCTAATTTTTTAGTTCAGACCCTCTAGATTTTAATCCTATTATGTATTGTAGGGCAGTGAGCTCTAGGTAGTGTTCTTGAATGCATGTGCATTCCCCTTTATTGATTTCATTATACTTTTAATAGGGTATAATCTTGTGGACTAACATCCACCGTGGTTTTTCCCCTAATAGGGTTTCCACGTAAAAATCTTGGTGTTCTCTATCTCTCTGATGTGTTAATTTTTTATGGTTAATTTCTTATTCATCAGATCTAAGATTAAGTAAAGTTTGAAAAGTTTATTATTTTGTGACAACTAATTCACCCCCCCTCTCAGTTGTCTGTCCTTTTTTTTCCAACATTTAGTGCATTGTCTGATTTCAAAATTGCATTTACAAGATTTCATTTACAAATTTTTGCAGTGTAATTAGAAAATTACCTTGTTTAGAATCTGAAAATTACATTTACACATTTCATTCGAGGTCATTGCATTTCACTTTACCCTCTTTCCATTTTAGGTTTGCATACCAAGTGTGTAAACTTGTATGAGCTTTACAACTTGGTGTTCTATTAGCAATACTATTGTGAGATGTAGTTTGAGACTCATGTCATCCTGTGATATACCATTCATCTTGGATCTTGGGTTTTCTAGATCTCTTCCTAATAGTGTTGATAATCAACCTCCTATGGATCATAACATGCATACCTCATTTCCCATGACTTCCCTTCCTTCAAATAATATGCAATATATTCCTAATATCCCACAAGAAAACATATGGAGGCTTGATGAAGAATTGAAAATCTTCCAAAGCTTTACAAAAACCAAACCTATCATTGGTAATGCCCTTCCTCTTATAGGGAATATACGAATGACACTTAAACATAATGATGGGATAAAGTTCATAGGTTCCTTAGTCCATATCATTTACTAAAATTTTCCTCCTCCTCAACCACCTTACATTACATCTCGCATGCATAAGAGAGAAGAACCCACAATTTTTGAACACTTTTTTACTCCTAACAAATCCTTTTCTAAAAAAGGAAAGAGTTCACAATCAGAAGAAGAAAGTGATGGTAACATCATAATCAAACCAAAGAAAAATGAGCCTCCTGAATCTCTTTATAACTTTTTACAACTATCCAAAATTGAGATGATCTTCTATGCTCTTTTACATTGGAAACTAATTGAATTACCACCTAACCCTAAAAATTTAACAAAAAGACAAACTAATAAAACCAAACCATATTGTGCTTATCATAGATTCTTTGGACATCACACTGATGATTTTTTACCTTTAAATAAAATATTAAATAAGTTTAAACCCTTTAAAAATCCATCTTGACCTAAAGCATGTCCTTTTTCTCCTTGCCATGTAATAGTTGTAGGATCTTAGTTTTCTCACTATTAAATATTATATATTCATTTCAAACCATTCTTTTTATCACAAGGAGCTCATTCTCATCATTCATCTTGGCTCATCCTTGTCCTATTCTTGGCACTTGATGTTGTCCCTTTGGATAGATGTCCACCTTTTGTATATGTTGATCAATATCAAGATGTGAATGACCTACTATAGGTTCACTCACATGTGCCTTACTAATATTCTGCTTTGTTTTCTTTTTCATGTCTTTGTATGTGATTGCATGTATGTAATGTGATCCCCCATGTAATTTTGTTTGATGTATCTCTCTCTCATTTTGTGCATTCCTCTATATGTACCTACATTCTTCTCTATGTCATAAACACTTTTTATCACTTGCCTTGTGTTTTCCTTTTGGGGATGACGAAAGGCGTCGAGACATTTAGGTCTCTTCCATGTTGACCCAGAAGGATTTCTCTTTTTTTTCTCTCTTTGTGTCATTCTTCCAATTCTATGAGTATTTGGGGAATGCTGACATTCCTAATCTCTATGAAAATATTGTAGCAAAGGTATACTGACCCCAAATCCATAGATCCCTTCCTTATTTTTGGGGGCAATCCCTCCTTCCTTTTTCATGACGTAGCTCTATTTCAAGAAAATATGACTTGGTATAGGGTTTTTTGAGTAATCTCTAATGCCTTGGGATGGAACATTGGCTACTTTAAAGTCATTTCTCATAGCAATGGTATTAGAAACTACTTTAAAGTGGGGGAATACATCGATAATATCTTTCGACATTTTGCATATTTCATGTTGTGATTTTTTTTTCTTGTGATGCATCCTTTTCTTGGTGGTGTCATTAAATTCAACTAGACAATTGGTTATCAACTGGTTACAGTTGTCATTGATGTCATGGATGCAGGTTATTGGTTGTATATGTCAAGGATATTGAGAAAATTGTAATGAAGAAAGGTTGCAGGTATTCAGTGGTTGCTCTAGGTTTTGCTTTGGGTTTGGCTCCTATATTCATCTAGTTCAAATATGTTTATCATGGTTGTTGAAAGCTACTATATCCAGATTTTTGGTCTCTAATTCAGTATACAATGCGAGTTATGTTCATCAATTGTGAAATGTGGTTTTTTTTGTTTCTAGCTGAGGTCTGAGAGAAATGTTGTTGGTCCAAATTTATTTTTGGTTGATTCTTATTACTTGTGGTTCTAGAGCTAAGTTGTTATGATCATGTTGAAGATACTTTTGGTTTATGGAAGGATTTTATTGTGCTAAGGGTTGTGTGTGCTTAATTGTTCTATGTGTTTTACACTAGTTTGGTTGACCTTGTGTTGAACACTACTTTCAAATTTGATGAAGCATGTTGGGATCTATTTGGGTCCTCATCAAGCATATGTTTGGGCCACTCTCATTCTAATTCCACCCTAGGATTTTGTGGTGTCAACCTAATTTGAATTTATTGATGGATGGACAACATTAGATATGTTTCAAAGTTAAAGATGGTATAAATACAGGATGAGATAGTGGTGAAAGAGGAACAAGAGATAAGTGCAAATAAATACAGTAGATAGATGCAAATAGATGTGAATCAGTGTGTGTATGTGATGCGAGTGTGGAAGATCAGTGCGAAGTCAAAATGTTGAGTTTTCGGATGCAGTGAGCTAAAGATGTACTCTATCATTCATGTGTTTCTACAAGTGGTTGAGTGAATTATGGTGGAAATCTCAATTGCATTGAGATTTTCTTCTCTCTATAACATATCTCTTCTATCTTCTTTGTATGCCTGTGGCAATGAGCCCTCCAGGTGGTTAACCCTTGTTGGACAGTGAGTCCTTATTTTGGCAGTGAGCCGTTGTAATCATTTTTTATATTATCTATATTATGAGCTAATCCTCACTGTGGTTTTTCCCTTTTTTGGTTTTCCACGTAAATCTAGTGTTGTTGTGTATGTGTGATGCTTTTTTATTTTCTACCTTTGCATTGAATGTTTAATCATTTAGTAAAGTAATGATTTTTAATTGATCTCTAGTGAAAGAATTTAAGAGTTAAATTTTCCACAACTAATTCACCCCCCCTCTCAGTTGTATTTTTTAACAATTGGTATCAGAGCTTGGTTCCTTGGAGAAGAGCTTAACCACTTAAGGAAGGTTTCGGATGGCTGGAAAAGTTACTTATGAGTATCTGAAGTTTGATGGAACTAATTATGCTATCTGGAAAATACTGATAGAAGAATATTTGGAGTATTTTGGATATGATGTGGAGAAAGCTTACAAGACTCCCTACACTCCTACTAATGGTCTGAGTACAACTAATGAGATCAAGATGCATGAAGAAAATAATAAGGCCAAGTTCATTTTGAAGAATAGTATTGTACATTTTGAGTTGATTAAAGTTCAAAACCTAAAGATTGCTAAAGAGATCTGGGATGCTACAAAATTGTGTCTCAACCTTGCAATTATATAACAGTTATTATTGATAGACGAAATGGTTTGTTACTTAAGTCACAGGGTTCCAAGTTTTTCTAACTTAAGTCGTAGGGTTCTATAGTTTCATAACCTCTTGACTTAGCGATCTCTTTGTTGTCAACGAGTCGCGGGTTTTCAAAACTTTGTAACCTCTGACAAGAGGTTCTGAGGTTTGAGTTTTTTGCAACTTAGCGATGGAGTGATAAAGAGGAAGGAAGTGCTCCGAGTGGGACCCAGCCATAATGACATGTGATGACAAGTTAGCGAATGCAGTGATGGTCTATTGTTTCATTGATGGGAGTTGATACAATGTAAATATAGACCATTAATTATTAGGGTTTAGATCAAATGGTGGATATTTTGTTGGCTTGTCTTGCCCTAGAATGTAACTCTATTTTGTGAGGGTGTTGCATTATGACTATATGAGAGTGATAGAGAGAGGTAGAGTGAGAGACGGTGATGTATTCTAAGAGTCTATTAGAAGTCATGTTGTCTCTTGATCTTTGAGTGGTGATACTCCTGTGAGAAGCTTGTTCTGCAAGTATATTGTAATCTTTGTGATTTACTAATTAATATATTGGGTGGCTTTTGGAGTGTGGTATTTTTCTCCCAAAAGGGTTTTCCCCATTTAAATCATTGTCATGGTATGCATGATATTTATTTTTATTCTTGTTTAAGTTTATGTAACTGTTAAAGATCTATAAAAATTTTAAATTATTCTCCTCTCAAGATTAGTGTAGGAAGTTGTTCTTCTACCTTAGCTTCCTTACAAGTGGTATCAGAGCTTGATCACCTTTGGTTTTAGTTGTGGGTTGTTGGGTTTTTTGAACTAATCCATATTTGAGTGGGATCTTGTGCAGAAGATACTTTGTGATCTTGTTGTAGGAATATTTAGATGGCAAGTTCATCAAGGAGAATAGTTGTGGATAATTTTTTTGGAAATAATTTTGAAATGTGGAAGCTGAAGATGGAGGATCTATTGATAGATCAAGATTTGTGGGATGTTGTTGATGATAATGTTTCAAGGCCTACAGATCCTACTTAGACTACTCAATATGATGTTATGGATCATAAATCCAAGGGTCTAATTAGATTGTGCCTAGTAGACTTTGTTTTAATCAATGTCCATGAAGAGACCTATGCACAAAAACTATGGAAGAAGCTTGGTGAGATGTATCAATCTAAATATTTAGTGAACAAGATTTTCTTGAGGAAGAAATTGTATTCCTTGATAATGGAAGAGGGTGGACAGATTAAAAAACACTTAGAAGAATTCAATATGTTGGTGGCTCAGTTGGAATCAGTTGGTGTCAAAATGGATGAGGAAGAGAAATGTTAGATCTTGCTTTGTTCTTTTCCTGATTCATGGGATTCTCTTATTATGGCTATTGGGAGTACATTTTTTACATTGAAGACTAAAGATGTGGTGGGTTCTTTGCTTTCTAAAGAGATGAGGAGGAAGGTATCCATCAGTGCCAAGGAGGCCCTAAATGTTCATGGAAGACCTAAGGAAAAAGGAAAGAAGAATGAGAAGCATGACAAATCCAATTCTAAGGAGAGATCTAAGTCTCCTGGAAAGTCAAAAGTTATTTGTTGGAACTACGGTAAGCCTGGACATGTTCATAAGGACTAAAAAGAAGAAAAGAAGAAGAAAAGAAGAAGAAAAAGAAGAAATTTGATTCTAATTTTGAGTCTGAGAAGAGATATAGTGATGCATTCATTGGATCTTTAGTAACTCATGTAAGTAATGATGCATGGTTAATTGACTCAGGTGCATCTTTCCATATGACCTTTAATAGAGATTGGTTTTCTGAATATGAAGAATTTGATGGAGGTAAGGTGTACTTGGTTGATGATTCTCATTTAGACATTGTTGGTTGTGGTAAAGTTAAAACCAGGTTTCCTAATGGTAGAATAAAAAGGATTAATGGTGTGTTGCATATCCTTGGTTTAGCATGAAATATGTTAGCTATGAGGATGCGGGTGTGCAGGCAGTATTTTTTGATGTAGGATGCAAGATGGTTAGAAGTGTTATGGTGATTGCTAGAGGTTTTAGATATAGCACATTGTATAAGCTTGATGCATACACTATAGAGTGCAATAGTACTTCTATGGAAAGCAATTTTGTAGAAGTGAGAGTTTCACCTTTAGTAGGTGGTCATTGATTTTGGGTACCCAAGGGTGCTCTTTCTTCTAAAACAAAGTTACTTGCAGGGAAAACTATGTTATGGCTCCAGAGACTTGGCCACATTGGACAAAAGGGTCTAAGGACCTTGAAAAATAAAAACCTTGTTGAAGGTTTTTCTTATTGTAATCTTGAATTTGATTTTTGTGAGCATTATATTTATGGAAAACAAAACTGCGTTTAGTTTTATGCAAGTTCTCATAAATTTTTGGTGTATTGGATCTTTTTCAGTTTGATGTGTTTGGTCTTGTAGATGTTCCTTCAATTGATAAATCCATATATTATGTTTCATTTATTGATGATTATAGTGGAAGGACATGGGTATATTTTCTAAAGAGTAAATCTGAAGTTTTCAATCAATTTACAGAATTCAAAGCAATGGTTGAGTTGTAGACTGGAAAGAAAATAAAGTGTTTGAGGACTGATAATGGTGGTGAATTTTTCTCTAATGATTTTGATAGATTCTATAAAGATTGTGGTATTCATAGACAGAAGATAACTCTGTATTCTCCACAATAGAATGGAGTTGTAGAAAGAATGAACAGGACATTGATGGAGAAGGTTAGGAGTATGTTGAGTGGTGTTGGCCTAGAACAAAGGTTTTGGGATGAAGCTATTGCCACTACCTATTACCTAATTAATAGGTCTCCTAAATTAGCTCTTGTTAATAAGATGCCTATTGAGGCATGGTCGGATCACAAGCCTTCATTAAGACAACTTATAGTTTTTGGTTGTGAGGCATATGCACAAGTGCCAAAGGAGAAACAAACAAAGATGGAGAACAAGGTTGTGAAATGTATCTTCATCGGATATAGTTATGGTGTGAAAGGATACAAGCTTTGGGATCATGTTGCATAGAAGGTAATACACAGTGGAAGTGTTATTTTTAGAGAAACTAGGCATTCTTCTATGACATTGCAGCCAAAACAAAGTAAAAAGGAATATGTGATTTGATTTCTTTCTACACCTAAGAAAGTTGAATTAAGGCCCAAGGATAGACAAGAAGTTGAGGAGAGCTCATCCAGCTCTGAATCTTCAGAAGAGGAGAAAGAACCTCCAACTTAGCTTGTCCATTGGTCTACAAGGCATAGACAACCACCTGAAAGGTATTCACCTGATGATTGGAGATGTATTTTTTCTTTGAATACTTACATGGATGAACCCAAATCTATAGAAGAGGCATTAGGTATGAATAATACAAAATCTTGGAAGAGTGTTATGGATGAAGAAATGGCATCTTTAAAAAATAATGATACATGGGATCTTGTACCATTGCCTAAAGGATGAAAACCTGTTGGTTACAAATGGTTGTTCAAGAAAAAGATTGGTTCAAATGGAGGTATTGAGAAGTACAAGGCAAGGTTGGTTGTGAAGGGTTACTCTCAAGTTGAGAGTGTTGATTATGGTGAGATATTTTCTCCTATTGCAAAAATGACATCCATTAGATTTTTACTTTTCTATTGCTAGTGCTTATGATTTAGAGGTTGAGAAAATTGATGTGAAAACTACTTTCCTTCATGGTGATTTAGAGGAGGATATTTATATGACACAGCCAGAGCACTACGTGGTGAAAGGTAAAAGAAAAAAGGTTTGCAAATTCAAGAAATCTTGGTATGGCTTAAAACAAAGTCCTAGGATGTGGTACCAGAAATTTGGTACATATGTGTTGAGTTTGGGATTTGAGCATTCTAAATCAAACCATTAAGTTTATTATAAAACTGATGGTGATTGTTTCCTATTTATTGCATTATATGTTGATAATATGTTATTTATTGGCAAAGGGAAAGGTATGATTCCATAACTAAATCTCAACTTGTTGCTAATTTTGAAATGAAAGATCTTGGTGCAGTGAAACACATTCTTGGGATTGAAATTAAAAGAGATAGAGTGAATAGAAAACTATGGCTTGGCCAAAGTAAGTATGTCAATTCAATTTTACAGAGATTTAACATGCAATATTGTAGACCATTGTGTGTTCATGTTTTAGTTGGAACAAAGTTATCTACTTTAGATTGTCCAATATCCTCATTAGAGATGGAAGACATGAGAAGAGTGCCCTACTAGAGTAAAATTGGAAGTTTGATGTATGTTATGGTTTGTACTAGACCATACATTACCCAAGCAGTGGGAGTTCTTTCCAGATATATGTCCAATCTTGGTAGAGTTCATTGGGATGTAGTTAAAAGAGTCTTTAGATATTTACACAATACCTTAGATTATTCCTTATGTTATCATAGTAATATGGTTGAACGTGAGATTTACCTTGATATTCATGGTTATGTGGATTCAGATTGGGTAGGTGATGTTTATAGCAGATGATCCACTAGTGCTTATGTGTTTACATTATTCGGTGGTGCAATCAATTGGATGATCAAGCAATCAATTGGATGATCAAGCGGCAGGTTGTGGTTGCTTTGTTCACTACTAAAGCAGAGTATATGGTAGCTACTCATGCTTGTAAAGAAGCCATTTGGCTTAAGAGATTATGTTTAGATATTGGAATAAAACAAGGTGTAGTGACAATTTATTGTGACATTCAGAGTGTGATATGTCTAGCCAAGAACCCGACATTCAATGTTAGGACCAAGCACATTGATGTACAGTATCATTTTGTTTGAGATATGGTCAAATATGGTAGGGTGAAATTGGTTAAGGTAGAGACTATGATGATTTTTTTTTATTCTTTAACCAAGCCAGTGAGCACAGAGAAGCTCAAATGGTGTTCAGAGATGTTGGGCCTTTTGGCCCCTAGAAATTAAGAGACAATGTTTACTCCCTCCCATTACTCTTGCAAGGTGTTTGACAAGTGGGAAATTTGTTGGTAAATTGTGTCTCAACCTTGTAATTATATAACGGTTATTGTTGTTAGGAAAAATGGTGTGTTACTTAAGTCACAGTATTCCAAGATTTTCTAACTTAAGTCACGGGGTTCCAGAGTTTCATAACCTCCCAACTTAGTGATCTCTTTGTTGTCGGCAAGTCACAGGTTTTCAAAACTTCGTAACCTCTAACAAGAGGTTCTGAGGTTTGGGTTTTTTGCAACTTGGCAATGGGGTGATGAGGAAGGAAGTGCTTCGAGTGAGCCAGCTATAATGACATGTGATGACAAGTAAGTGAATGGAGTGATGGTCTATTGTTTCATTAGTGGGATTTGATACAATGTAAATCTAGACTGTTAATTATTAGGGTTTAGATCTAATGGTGGATATTTTGTTGCCCTGTCTTGCCCTAGAATGTAGCTCTATTTTGTGAGGGTGTTTCATTATGGTTGGATGAGAGTGAAAGAGAGAGGTAGAGTGAGAGATGGTGATGTATTATGAGATTCTATTAGCATTTGTGTTGTCTCTTGATCTCTGATTGGTGATACTCCTATGAGAAGCTTGTTCTACAAGTATATTGTAATCTTTGTGATTTACTGAATAATATATTGTGCAGCTTTTGGAGTGTGGGGTTTTTCTCTCGAAAGGGTTTTCCCCATGTAAATCACTATGTTATGGTATGCATGATATTTATGTTTATTCTTGTTTAAGTTTATGTAACTATTAAAGATCTATAAATTTTGTATTATTCTCCTCTCAAGATTAGTGTAAGAAATTGTTATGCTACCTTAGCTTCCTTACTTGGGATACTTTGTAAAAAGTGCATGAAGGTGATGAAAGGGTAAAAGAGGAAAAGTTGCAAAATTTGGAGACACAGATTGAGCTCCTACATATGTCTGAAGATGAGAATGTTAAAGCCTATGTATAGAGATTGGATGAGGTAGTAGCTGGAATGCGAGGACTTGGTGCTACAATAGATGAATATAGGATTGTAAAGAAAATTCTTAGAACTCTCCCTGATGGATACAATAAAAAGGTGAGTGTTATTGAAGAACATATAGATTACAAGACTTACACTAAAGATCAATTAT
Source organism: Sequoia sempervirens (assembly GCA_007258455.2). Lineage (NCBI taxonomy): Eukaryota > Viridiplantae > Streptophyta > Pinopsida > Cupressales > Cupressaceae > Sequoia > Sequoia sempervirens. Next base: position 317,433,893 of record VDFB02047230.1, on the reverse strand, counting down.
TGGGAACTCAGACATCTTATGAGATAAGAAATTTGAACCTAAGAAATGGATTGAAATCGTAAACTACTTTTAAGGCTACAAAAGCTAAAGACCCAGATGAAGAAAATCTTGATGAAGTAGAAGCTAACTTTGTGAGAAGGATGAATAAAGGCTCCAGTAAGTATGAAGGTAAGTTACCCTTTAAATTATTTATTTGTGGAGGAATAGCTCATTATGCTTTGAGATGTCTGGAAAGAGATAAGAGGAATAAACAAAGATATGAGAAAGAAAATAAAGGTAAGAAGATCAACAGAGCATATTATGTGAATGAGGATGCTAGTATACCTAATGAGGAATATTATTATGAAGATCATGATGACAATGAATTCTTTTTCTTGGCTATAAAAGATGAACCTACTTCTGCTAATTTTGAAAAATAGGTGAAGGAATGCCCTATGAAGAAAGAGAAAAATGAAGGTACTATGATTTTTGTCCTACATGCTAAACAAGAAAAGAATTATTGGGTTATTGATAGTGGTTGTTCTCCTCACATGACTGGTGATAAGAGTAAGTTTGTTAAACTTGAAAAACATGATGGATGCTTAGTTATGTTTCGAGATGATACTAATGCTAAGATTTGTGGGATAGGTTTAGTAAGTTTTGATGGCAAGAATAATATTGATGATGTCTACTATGTTAAGGGCTTAAGGAATAATCTTTTGAGTGTTGGATAGATTTGTAGTAAAGGATATAATCTTGTATTTAATTATGAAAGATGTGAGATAGAGAAAGATTCTGGAACAATAATTGTTGTAGGAAAGAAATATAAAGGAAATATCTATCAACTTAAGGGTGTTGATGGGTGATGCTTTATGAAAAATTAATGACAATTGGTTATGGCATCAGAGAATGTGTCGTATGAATTTTAATAACTTGGTGACGATTAGTGTAGTGCAAGCCATGAGAGATTTACCAAGGATTACAAATCTTGTTAATGCTATTTGTAGGAATTGTCAGTTTGGGAAGCAAGAAAGAAATAATTTCAAATCAAAGGAACAATCTACTACTAGACTACTAGATTTAATTCATTTAGATCTTTGTGGTCCTAGAAGAGTGATAAGTCTACAAGGTGAAAGGTGCATTATGCTTTTTATTGATGATTACTCTTGGTATACATGGGTTACATTTCTTAGAGATAAATCTGATGCATTAGATAGATTCAAGACATTCAAAGCTATGGTTGAGAATAAAGTAAATATGAGGATAAAATGCTTAAGGTTTGACAGAGGTGGTGAATTCACCTCCCATGATTTTAATATGTTTTGTGAAGTTCATGGAATAAAAAGACAGTTATTTGCTCTGAGAACTCCTCGGCATAATGGAGTTGTTGAAAGAAAGAATAGAACAATACAAGAAGCTGCTAGATCAATGATTACTAAAGTTGGTCTACCGAAAGTTTACTAGAGAGAAGCTATTCACACTATTGTTTATGTATTCAATCAAGTTCAAGCAAGAGAAAATAGTACAAAGACCCCCTATGAGCTATGGTGTGGAAGAATTTCCACTGTTAAGTATTTCAAGGTATTTGGAAGAAAATGTTATATCAAACAAGATGAAGAAAATCTAGGGAAGTTTGATGCAAAAAGCGATGAAGGTATGTTTCTTGGATATTCTACTAAGAGAAAAGCCTATATATGTTTCAACAAAAGACTAATAAAGATTGTAGAAAGCACAAATGTCAAGGTTGATGAAGCAATGAAGAATTCAATAGATGTTGATGGATATGTATCTAATGAACCTGATTGTGTAAGGATTGAAGAATTTTTGGAAGAATAGGAGAAGGATGAGCAAGAGAAGAAGAATAAAGAAGAAGAAGATGAAGCTCTTGTGGTGTCCCCTAAGACACATAAGTATGTGTAGAAAAATCATTCAGAAAGTTAGATCATTGGAGACAAAACAAAATGACTAATGATAAGTAGGAGAGTTATTGTTGGTGAGGTAAATCTATTTTTACTTTCTGATATTGAACCAAAGATTGTAAGTGAAGAATGTAAAGATGAGCATTGGATGGAAGCTATGAAAGAAGAAATTATGCAAATTGAGAAGAATCAAACTTGGGAATTGGTCCCAAGACTGGAAGATAAAAACATAATTGGATCAAAGTGGGTATTCAAAAATAAATTGAATGACAATGGAGAAGTGGTTAAAAATAAAGCAAGGCTTGTGTGTAAAGGCTACTCACAAGTAGAAGTCATAGATTTTCAGGATGTTCTTAGCATTTTCTGCTCGTAAAGATTTCAAGGTCTATTAGATGGATGTTAAGTCTACATTTTTGAATGGTGAGCTAGAAGAAGAGGTCTACATGGAACAACCAGAAGGACTTCAGTTTTTAGATCAACCAGATATGATTTATAGATTGAAGAAAGCTTTATATGGATTGAAGCAAGCTCCTAGAGCTTGGTATGCAAGGTTAGAAAGGTAATTGATTCAGCAAGGTTTCAACAAAGGTATAGCAGATAGTAATCTATATTTTAAAATTGAAAATGACAAAATCTTGATTGCTATATGTTGATGACATTATTTTTGGAGGAAATGAAATTATGTGTAATATGTTTGTGGAAGAAATGCAAAAATAATTTGAGATTTCTATGTTTGGTGAGATGAAATTCTTTCTTGGGATACAAATTAATCAAACAGAGAAAGGGATTTTTATTTCATAGTAAAAGTATGTGAAAGAGATGTTCAAGAAGTTTGGGATGGATGGTTCCAAACCGGTATGCACTCCTATGTGGAATAGTTGCAAATTAGGTAAAGATGATGATTCACCTAAGGTTGATCAGAGCAAATATAGATCTATAATTGGTGGACTATTGTATTTGACTGCTACTAGACCAAATATTATGCATGTTATTTGTCTTGTTTCTAGATTTTGAGAAAATCCTAAGAAAAAACATGTTGTTAAAAGAATATTTAGATATTTGAATGGCACTCTAGATTATGGCTTATGGTATCCTAGGGATACTAACTTTACACTAAGTTCTTATATAGATGCATATTGGGCTAGATGTGTAGATGATAGAAAAAGTACATGTGGTGGTGCATTCTTTCTTGGTTGTATATTGGTGGCATGGTTGAGTAAAAATAAAGATTTAGTTTAGTTATCTACTATTGAAGTTGAGTATATTGATGCTACATCTTGTTGTACACAAGTTTTATGGATGAAACAACCATTGAAAGATATCAAAGTAGTGTATGATGATCCTATTTCTATCTTCTATGATAATATAAGGGCAATTAGCATTTCAAAGAATCAAGTGATACACTCAAGGACAAAGCATATATCTATCAAGTATCATTTCTTGAGAGAGAAGGTTGTGGAGAATGAAGTAAAGCTTGATTTTGTACCTAAAAAGGATCAAATTGTTGATATATTTACAAAGGCTCTTCCTAAAGATACTTTTGAGTATCTCTAGGAGAAGTTAGGGGTCATTTCCCCTCCTTTCTTGAACTAGATGCATATTGAGATGCATCAGTCTGGTGGGTCTATGGATCTATCTTTCTTATGGACTGATGTTTTGGTGGCTACCTCTCAAGGGGAGCAGGTAGTGTCATGTGTTGTCATTGAAAGAGTATTTTGTTCTTAATGTCAAAGGGGAAATCAATGTAAAATATATTTTTCCTTTGCCATTGATGTCAAAGGGGGAGATGAGGAATGAGGAATATGTGAAAAAAAAAGAGAGAGTATCTACTAAGGGGGAGAAACAAAAAGAAAAATCAAAAAAGTGTGTTCAAAGCTAGTATGTTGTCTTTGATAGTTTTTCACATTACGTGTTGCCATCAATGACAAAGGGGGATATTGTTGCAAGAATGAAGGTGTTTTCATTGATTTCAACTAGTCAATTGGTTATCAACTAGTTATTGTTAACATTGATGTCATGGATGCAGGTTATTGGTTGTATATGTCGAAGATATTGAGAAAGTTGTAATGAAGAAAGGTTGCAGGTGTTCAGTGGTTGCTCTAAGTTTTTCTCCTATGTTTTTATGGTTCAGATATGTTGATCATGGTTGTTGAAAGCTGTTATATCCATATTTTTGGTCTTTGATTCATTGTACAGTGTGAGTTATGTTCATCGGTTGTGAACTATGGTTTTCTATGTTTTTGGCTGAGGTCCAGGAGAAATGTTGAACTGGTCCAAGTTTCTTTTTGGTTGAGTCTTATGACTTGTAGTTCTAGAGTTAAGTTGTTATTTTCATTTTGAAGATGATTTTGGTGTTTGGAAGGATTTGATCATGCTAAGGGTTGTGTGTACTTAATTGTTCTATGTGTTTTACACTGGTTTGGTTGAACTTGTGTTGAACACTACTTTCAAAGTTGATGAAATGTTGGGATCTATTTAGGTCCTCATCAAGCATGTGTTTGAATCACTCTCATTCTAATTCCACCCTAAGATGTTTTAGCACCAACCTAATTTGAATTTATTGATGGATGGCTAACTTTAGATATGTTTCAAAGTTGAATATGGTATAAATACAAGATGAGTTAGTGGTGAAAGAGGAACAAGAGATAAGTGCAAAGAAATAAAGCAGATAGATGCAAAATATATGTGAATCAGTGTTTATGTGATGTGAGCATGGCAGATCAGTGTGAAGTCTAAATGGTGAGTTTTTAGATGCAGTGAGCTAAAGGTGTACTCTATCATTCATGCATGTCTGCAAGTGGTTGAGTGAATTGTGGTGGAAATCTCAGTTGCATTGAGATTGGCTTCTCTTTATAGCTCTCTTATCTTCTTTTTATCTCCATGGTAGTGATCCCTCCAAGTGGTTAACCCTTTTTGGACAATGACTCCTTATTTTGGCAGTGAACCTTATCAGGTAGTGAGCCTCCATAATCGGTTTTGATATTCTCTGTAGTGTAAGCTAATCCTCGCCGTGGTTTTTCCCTTATTGGGTTTTCCACATAAATTTGGTGTTACTGTGTATGTGTGATTCTTTTTTAATTTCTTCCTTCACATTGATTTTTTAATCATTTAGTAGAGTAATGATTTGTAATTGATCTTCGGTGAAAGAATTTAAGAGTTAAATTTGTTACAATTGATTCACCCCCCCCCTCAGTTGTCTTGTTCAACGGTCATTGGGTTTGATGTCCTCCAAGAGTGCAATATTTCTTAGTGTATGAATTTCTCTTAGTGTCTTGATGCAATGTGAGGCATCCCCTATGTTGCAATCTATTAGTCTTGAGTTTTCCTCTCTTGGATACATTAGGCACGATGTTCCCTAAGAAGAAGACCTTACATAAACAAAGAAAAATCCCTTTGAACAAAAACCTTTACTAAAATTATTGTTAATAAGTGTTTTGCATTACACAACTCGTTGACCTTATGAAACACAAACACAACCCTAATTCAAGGCCACCTAGCATAACACACCTTTCTTTCCTATAGATCCTTTCCATGTGCATTGGTGCTTAGCATAACACAGCTTGTTAAGCATAGACAAGAATGTGAGTAGCACCCTATCAGAGTTATCAAAGGGATAGTTTTGGTATCGTAAGTATAGTGAGAGCTGACAGATAGGCATGACTTTCTCACTAAGCCACCTTCCTATAGGGATACTCACCTAGTGGATGGCCCGAGGTTCCACTACCCCAGAGTGAGCGCAAAACTGATAGTCTAGATGTGTTCCACATTGCATTGGATAGTCTAGGCTTGATCTTTTCTTGATCTTTGATAGTGTATGATTGTGTATCTTTGTCATTGTTGCATACATAAGTTTCTTGAATGTCTACTTTAGTGTGAGTTTAACATGGGGCCATACTCTCACTAAAGTGGGGGAAAAATGTAGTGTAGAAAAAAGTATCTCTTTCACACTTAATTTGGGAATGAATAATTAATAATAAAATGGACTTAATGGTGCCTTATTTAGGGTGTTGTAAAGTTTATCTTTACACTTTCACACTAATCTAGGGCTTTATTAATTAATTGAGGTTAAATTGATGTTAATTGGCCCCTTTAATTCAAATCCAAACCTATTTAATTACATTTTTTGAGGAATAAAACCTAACACTCTTAAATAATATTACACCACCTAATTTTACAAGGAATGTGTCCTAGGCTAGTGATCTAAGACCAATTTTCCACCTGGTGAATGGGTCCTCACTAGGTCCTAGGAACCCCTTTTTACATATCATTTCATCTTTTTTGAAGTGTGTCCTAGGTAAGTATGTTAGGACCCATTCGCCCTATGGTGAATGGGTCCTCGCTTAACCCTAGGAACCCCCCTTGGGATATGTTTTTGGCAGTATTTTAATGATTTCAAATCTTAGATCTGATGTCAGGGTGTGTTATTTGAATTTCGGGATTTAATCTTAAGTTATGTATAAATATAAGGCTATTTCACATAGTTTCACCTAGAAAATCCAAGTTATCTTAAGAGCATTCAAGTGAGAATTTACAAGAGAATTCAAGAGAATTTCATGAAGGCATTCAAGGGTAGATTATTAAATTTTATTGCAGCAATCAAGGATCCATTTCATCATATCAAATTCATGCATGTTGTTCAGCTAATGTGATGATGTAGCATTGGTGATCAAGTTCAAGTATTTAAAGCCGTTATCTTATGTCAAGTTCATGATAAAGATCTACTCTCATTGAGGCTATTTCATGCTAAATTTTAGACTTGAAATCCAAGCTTCAATTGAGGATTGGTGAGTTGTAGAATTACATTATTCATTCATCATTCCTTTATGCATTGTTTCATCTCAAGGTTTAATTACCAAAATGGGGTTTGACCAAGGAAAACCCCTATTCCCTAACAAAACAACATTTTTCTTCTCCTTTGATGTGTGATTGTAGGTTTTAGGTTGAAGATAAATTGGAGAACAAAAGTTGTAAAAAATTGTCAAAGTTGTCACCTTTCTTGTAAAATCACAGAAAGTCTTCTATAGAATTAATTTCCAAATTTTGGGAGCTAAACACCTGTTGATGGTCAATGTAACACAACAATGTTAAACAGAATATTTCTACCCTATTTCTCCTGAAAAGATAGATAACCTAAAGTAACCTATCTTCCAAGGTCTTTGTAGTTGGTTCTCAACTGTGTTGATGTTGTTCAGTGGCCTATGCAATTGTAATGTTCAAGGGGCCTGCTGATAAAAGGGATACAAACTACATCATATAAATTAATCTACATTTGGGGGGTGTAAACAAATATCAAAAGATAGGACAGGGCTCAGGACAACAAAACATGAATGTAAATTTCCTTCAATTTAGACATATGAACTTCATAATGAGCATTGTTTCTAAACAACTTAACCATAAAATGATACAATCTATAGCATAATCTATACACTGCATTCATTCATAGTGAAAATTCAAGACATACAGATCATTCATCATTCATAAACTTCAAAATTAACAACATATCATTGGCTCATCATTAACATTCATAGATCAATGAACACAAAAAACCTCATTCGCAGATAACTCGATGAAAATAGCCTCAGTTTCAGAATCTTCTATTGAATTTCACAAAATAAGAGAAATTTATGCAGAGCATTCACTGGCATATGAATGACTATTTTTCATTGACATCACCATTAAGACTAAAACTTGAAAATAACATAAAACTATATAAAACTATAAAAATATCTAAGTGTCTTTGCATAAAAGCTGTAAAAAAAGTTTTATGGAACTATAGAAATTATACTAAAATTCTCTTTAGGCTACTAATCCTTCTTCAATTAGCCGACCTTTACAATATGGAGAGAAAAATTACAGATAGACCAACCCTAACACTAATTTCTCCCTTCAAAAGAATGAGATCCACAAATCTAGGGAATCACTGGAGCCGCTTGAGATGATTGTCCTGTTGAACATCAGTTCACTTGTTGATGACTTAGTTGTCAAAATCTAATGCACAAAGGAGGAAGGTAGAATTTTTGGGAATCTCCAGTTGAAATCATTTCAAGATCCTACAAAATAGGGGAGAAAGAGAGAGTTGTCCAGCTAATCATATCATTAGGTGTCCTATCAGGAACTAAACATTCCACTGCCACATCATTCCTATGTTTTCTGCTCAAGCATGTACTCATCATAATTGGTAAACACTTGTTGGAGCATATCTTCATCTGGCCCATCCACCCAACTATCTGCAAACTTTATCCTTTTCAATTCTACAGAAGCAAACTCTTGCATATCCCTACATTTAATAAGCTCTCTTCTAGAAGCCTTTATCTCCTCCTTGATATCCATTAGTATATCAATCAATAAGTCATCACCATTAGCCCCCTTATTCATTTCCTCCTCAAACATACTATTCCATTTTTATTTAAGTTTTTCAAGAGGGAGGTCATCTTTCAGGGGAATGTCTTCATTTACAAGCATGGCAATGACTGCCCCCAACTCCTCAACTTGTTATTCAAATATTTGGTAGCCTCTTGTACCTCATTCCTATGATCAAAAATGATTGAGGATCAAAACCTAATAATATTGAAGGTCTTTTCCATAAATTTTGCATTATCCTCCTCAAGGATGGACTGCTCTAACAAAATTTGACTTGACAACTTACTAATGTCCTTCAACTTCTTGGTATATTCTCTATATTTTTCCTCTTGTGTCCCAAAATCCTCAGCATGTGAATCCATGTCACCAACCAAATCCAATGCATCACCATGGGCTTTATAACTTTGGACAAGAAACTCCTCCACTTCATGATTCAATCTATCAATCCTCTATCCAACATGCCCACCTTTCTCCTCATTTCAACAAGGTCATTAGCCTCTTTCTTGCTTAACAAAATAGGTGTTGTTGGAGCAGCAGATTGCATAGAAACAAGAGAAGAAAGGTCCTTTAAGAACCTATGTAATTGATCTAATTGATCCTTGAGCTCATCCTTTCTTTGCTTGTCTTTTACCATTCTTGACTTAGTGGAGGAGGCTACAATATCAATTAAGTCCATTTGTTGATTTCTTGTAGGCCTTCCCAAGTTCACAGTCCCTAGCTGATAATCACTTAGCTAGATCACATAGCTGATAATCACTCATCACATACTGCCTTCCATTCCTAAGTAGGTACCCATTTTTTTTAAATGCGTATGTATTTCCTGTGGATTTTTTTTTTACCAAAACTTTCCCTCTATGTGGACCCAACTTGTTTTTACCCTTATAAAAAACTATATTCAAATAATTTTTAATTTTTTAAAAAAATACAAACATAAAATATACTAAAAATATATATTTTATTAGTTTACATCATTTCAAAATTCAAAACATATACCAAATTTTAGCGATTCAAGTTTAAAATTTGGATCAGTGTTGGTTGTTTCCTTCGTAAAAGTGTGACACAACTTTGTACTTTTACCTTATAATATGCTCATCAATATACAAAAACTCTAAGAAGAGAACACCATCATGGATGAGTTTTTAAATTGAATTTATTTTTATCTCAATGTGATTCATTCTTTGATGATCCATTATATTAAAATAAATTTGAATGAAACTTTGGCTATCACACCAACTAATAGTAGGATGATTAGGTGGAAAACCAAACTCTATCATAAGTTATCAAATCCATAGAACATCCTAGATATAAATTACTACACCTCAATACTCAACCTCAATTGATAATAATGCAATAGCATATTTATTCTTGGAAGAAGTGCAACTATACTAGAACAAAGGAGAAAAAAACCTAAGAATATATTTCTATGAGTAAACATCGCTAGCCTAAGACTTAGTGAAGGGTATTATTTGTTGGGTGAATATTTTGTAATCACTTTACTGATTACAAAACATGAATTTCAACCATAGTAATGATGAGATAGAATCTCTCCTCTCAGAAAGGGGAAGCTCCCTTCTTACTTCTCACAAGAATGAAAGTAAACTATTCTAGACTTTACAATATTTACACTATTTTAACCATGTGGGAGGTGTGTTACATTCATAATTCTCTCTTATTTCAAAGAATATGTTTACAATGTTCCACATTGTTACTTCATGATGTTCTTCAACTCTAAGTAATAACTAAAGAAGTAATTTCCAATATTCTTAATTTGTCAAAGCATAATCTAAGAATACCAGCATAATAAAAATATTCGTAACTAGAAAACCAATGAAAGCACAAAGTCTTCAACCTACACCACAAATAGAATGAATAATTCCAAGAACAAATTCTTGAAGATCATTCACCAAAAAGATATCCACAGCACATACACGATCCCAAGTAAATGATATAGCACAAAGTCTATAAAGTCCAGCTTGAACGCCCTTCAACCACAATTAATAAAATACCACTAATCCAATCATACAATAAGGTAATTCAATGTGAAAGACATAAGAATATTCACATTCATTCAAATTTGATCCCAACACAAAGTCGGGTATGCAAGTTCGCCTTCTTTATTAATTGAACATAGTATCACAATATGAACTCAAAGTTTCAAAATCGCTTTACAATTTGGCAACACTTTGTTAAAATAGATTAAAGGTCCATAAGATCTCTCTTATTTATAGGTAAGAGGTAAGATTTATTCTAGGAAAAAACCTAACTAAATTTTGACTTATTCAACGAGATGTCTAAGATTATAGGCATTGACATTTTTACATGTCATTTTGTACTCATGCAACTACATGTAAAAATGGAGAGCCTCCCATTTCCAAGAGGAGAGATTTTATCTCATCATAATTGTGGTTGAAATTCATGTTTTGTAATCCATAAAGAGATTATAGAATATTCACCCAACACTATTTGATAATTTCTTGTTGCATAAGCGGTTGTTGTTACACCAAAAGATTGACATGTTAATGCACGATACAGCCATTGGATTTATACAAGATCCAAGATCCACAAGATGTGGTTAAACCATGTCATGAAGCTCGAGCACTACACTAGCCCACATCAAGGAGACCAAGGGTGACACCTTGTAACAACCCCCCCAATGCAAGCGAGGGGTTAAAACCTGTGACCTCGACTCTGATACCAATTGTTGCACAGGTGACTATCGTTGCACCAAAATATTGACTTGTTAATGCCCGATACAGCTACTGGATTTATACAAGATCCAAGATCCATAGGGGTAAGTTAAACCATGTCACAAAACCCAAGTGTCACACTGGCCCACATCAAGGAGACCAATGGCAACACCTTGCACCATTTCCCAATATGTACTAAATGTTATAATGTGTGATACCCTAAATACACCTCAAAATACACTTGGCTACCTTCCGCTAACTCTCATGAGGACCATGGGGAAATTGAAATACAATCCCAATAGAGAAGATTTTATTAGTATGATTGTGTATCAAATACAAAGCACTACAAACTAAATATTTATAAAATTAGTATCAACACTAGGTGTGGTGCAAGAGGTAGTCAAAGTGACCAAAATTAAATGGTGGGGAAGTAAGATTACAATCAACCATGAGAAACCAATTAATCAATTCAATGACATAATTATTTTAATATATGTTAATGCCCTTAGTAGATTTTAAAACCTACAGACCAAAAAAATAGTGAGGATTGAATAATCTATATAAGACTAGTATCAAAAGCTCATCTCCATGTCTCTAAATATGCATTGTGTGATTAGGGTAGCAATAAGTGAATTAGAAACAAGAAAGAACCATAGATATTTTTATACCAAGCCTAAGGGGTTTATTTGAAACCATACAATGAGCATCAAAGTCATAAAGATTGATGATTATTTCACAAATCATGGAGGCTGATCAATGTAGATCTCCATATGAAGATCATTTTATGAGAAATAACTCGTCACATCCATATAGCAAACTAGACATCCCTTAGATGAAAAATTAGATAGGAAAAGTCAAATTTAATTTATTTTGGCTATAGGAAAAATATCTTAAGTAGCCAAAACCCTCAATCTATGAAAAAAATTAGCTATAAGACATTCATTTTTCCTTTCAATAGTGACATCAATTATATAGTTGGTGTGATACACCTAATTGTACTGAACCATATTTTTCCTTTAGGAAGAGAGAAAAAATTCTATGTGTGATTCTTCATTGAAGAATAATAATCCTCTACTATAGCATGATCATACTCTAGAATACTATAATCCTTTAAAAAAATATACAAATTAGTAGATATAGCATGAATCAAAAATAATGGTAAATTTCTATGGATGAATATGGCAAGTGATGAGAGCCATTCGTGTCCCACTTCATCCCATATTTTAGTATTTTTCATCTTCTTTCATACCACTTTTCATATTCCATTTCCACACCATATTATATCATTTTACATCCTTTATGTTGCATATGATTAAATATATATAAGTAATATTTAATTTTGTCTTTTTCTTGTATTAATAATAGTAAAGACCACAAAATAATAAATCATTTATACAGTTATGCTGAGTCAGACTAGCATGGATAGAGCCACTATTATGTCATCTACTTGCTATGTACTTTTACCTATTCTAGTAGAGTCAAGTCTTTTTACATTTCAATGAATATATAGCGTTAGCACTAGAGTTTGTGTATACAAAATTTGAGTATTTTATTACAAAAATCTAATAAAAAGGGTGTATTTGCAGCACTTCATAGGTTTTTGCTTTCACTGTAGGACTCCATGTCCTTCCAACCTACTAGAGTTTCAATGTCTTCTACTTCATCATTGAAGAAGAATTCTTCAATTTTGTAATTTGCATTAGTATGTATCCTTGGTGCTTTCACTTCCTACTTGTTTTCCTTTTCTTGAACCCTCTCATTGAATTCTTTTTCGAAAGCTTCAATTTCTTGCATGACGATTGATAGGCTGGGTTGGCCCTGCTGCCAGGAGTGTCCATATTTGACATTATTTTGATTGATAAGTACAATCCAATCTCTCAATAGCCTCAAGAACTTCCTTCCAAATATCTCCATGGTAACAATAACCTACATTGCAACAATGAGATAAGTGCCTTTCGACTCCCATTGAACTTGTCCTCATTTATTGCCTTCCAGATAAACTATAGAATCTCAATAGATAAAGAAAACTAAAAAATCTTCAAATATTTATTCAATTGAATATCATGCCCCATTAGAATTTTTTTCCAGTTGACTTTCCCATTTTCCCCCCAAATTTTTAGCTCATTACAAAATAAATTCCAGATTTCATTAGCATAAAGACATTCAAAGAAAATATGATTTAGTTTTAGGCACTCTACAAATATTGTAGATATCAATATCAAAATTATTCATTTTGCATGGAACCTTTTGTAATAGAATCAACCCTCTAAAGTAAGATTTTTTGGAGTCTGCAAAGTTATTCCAAAGAGAGAAGGCTTTTTTCTAGACTTTACTTTCAATATTTAATTTCTTAGTTTTATTTAAGTAATCAGTTGGGAGATTAGACTTGATTAGTTCTTTATACATAATTTTAGTTTTGATTTCCTGTAGTGGGGTGGAATCTTGCCACTTATACACAATTTTTGATTTCCTGTAGTGGGGTGGAATCTTGCCACTTATACACAATTTGGTTATCATTTTCTTTGTAGTTAGCATCATTAAGAAATCATTTACAAGCTTCTTTGAGAACATTGTAAGTTCTAAAATTAGATTGGGGCAGCCCAAATTCCTCTTTTAAGATCTCCCAATCCTTCAACATCCCATTTCTCAAAATATTGTTGAAGGTTTTAACTCTAGAATGGGCCCATTTTTTTGGCAGAACACCCTTGCAGGAGAGCCAAGGGCTTCTCATTGTGCTTTAGGTTCCACCAGATGGACCTGTTGGGGTGGATAAGGTTGTTGTTATGATCATAGAAAAGAGGGACCTTAACATTGCCCCTAACAACTTCCCATGCTCTCTAGATACTCGTAAAGACCATTGAAACTACAGGTACTATTCGATGCTTGGTAATGAGATCATTGAAATGAAGTGACCTCCAAATTTTAGCCAACTTAGGCACAACATGTTGAATGCTATTCCTCACTATTACTTTCCAAGGCTTGTTCCCATCCAAAGCTTTGATGACCCATTTGGCAACCAAAGAAATGCCATGAATTTTTAATTCTTTGAGTCCTAGCCCCCATGGTCCTTCTCCAGGTAGCACTATTCCAATCTCATTGAGTGCATCTTCCTTTTCCCTTTACCATCTGACCAGAGGAAGCCCCCCTTTTTTTTAACCTCATTGACTTGATAGCTATTGAAGAACCAAATAAAGGTAAAATAGAGAGTATAAGATGACAAAATATTCTGGCACACATGTAGCCTACCAGTAATGTATAGGTATTTCTTATTTCATCCATCCAAATTTTTTTCAATTTTGGCTTTAATCCATAACCAAATGTTGATGGTGTTTTCTACACAGCAACAACTCAGACAAGATACAAGTATCCTATCTCTCTTGAAAGGTAAATCTCTATCAACAAGCCTCAAGAGATAACCCCAAGGTTTCTAATGTCAGGTCTTGACAATGCATAAATAGCTCAGATAATATGTGAAAATTTTGGTAATCACAAGGGGCCTTACAAATGAACAATGTTGGAAGCATACTTTCATCAGATGCAACAATATGGTGATGCTTTTAATCCTAAAACTAACCCAAATTCAAAATAAATAGCAAAAGAGATAAGGATTTTAGAGAGATTTCTAAGACTAAAACCTAAGATCAATCACAACAATGATGAATGTTGCAAATGGACAAATCCCCAATGAAACCAATCTATGTTTGATCAAGGACAAGCCTACAACTCCATAGAAACGGTGTAATCTTCTAAGGAAACTGAAGATTTTCATACTATGAATATTCATTTGCATACCCACTAACTGGCGCAATGTAAACAATCATCCATAGTTGAACTTTAGCACAAAATAAGGCCCAAACTAACTTTACACAACAACTTACAATCAGCAAATCGCTAAAATTATGGATCGAAGATCGATCAACATCATTAACATTTTACCATTATTGCAAAAGAATTGAAATCTAACATCTAACATTGAGAATTGAGAACAAGAAACCATAAACTGTCAAAGATAAATACAAAGATTGTCAAATCAACAACTCGGTTGCATTACTTCTCCAGTATTACATAACAATTTCAAGTCTCTCTCCTACTACTACTGAATTCTCCAACTTAGCCAATTATGGCTTTTACATCCTCAAACCAGCTATTCTAACCTAGCATAACCCTTACAAATGAGAAGGCACTTTCCTTTTATAGAAAATTACATTTTGAATCAAAGGTCGGGATTAAATCAATCAAATGGCGCAAATTACACCTCTAGAAGCATCCAGCAATTACATTTAATTTGGGAGCTGATGGTACATCATCATCCAATTGTATAAAAGCAGTTACATCATGGAACAATGAGAAAACAATATTATGCCAGTTTGTCATGAATGAAAATTATGATTGGATGATGAAATCAGCTTCACATGTCTTCCAGAAACTTCTTCCAGTTATAGACAATTTGGGCACGGATTCTAATGCAGGCCCCACTTTTAATATTTATTTAATCTTGAAAAATAGATATCATCATTAGTAGCTCACATGTTAAAAATCCAATCCAAATTAAACTTGAATAAAATTTTGGCCTTTAAAAAAGAACTTACAATTTTTTATGGAAACTTTCCATTTTTGGAATTTTTTTCATTTTGGGAAATTTTTATTTTGAAATTCTTTTCCATCTCAAAATTTCATTTTAGGGAACATTTAAAATTTCAAGAAAAAATTGCATTTTGGAAAAATTGCATTCGAGAAAAATCATTTGGAAAAAATTCCATTTTGGAAAATTTTGGGTTTTTGAAGGGTTCTTGGAATTTTCCAAAAATGGAAATTTCGGGGTTTTGAGGGGGTCATGGAAATTTCGGGATTTTCCATGAGGGACAGAAATACTCGAATTCCCTACAAGGTCAAAATCCCCTAAACCTCATAACTTTTTTTCTAGAAGGAATTTTCAAAAAGTTCAAAAAGCAACCCGGCCTAATTTTTTGTCCTCTATCCACAAGTGCAAAAATGATTTACATATAACATTGAAAATTCACTTCAAAATCTCCATTTTCAAATTTCAAGACAGGCGAATTTCCCCTAGAGCCTCAAAATATTGTTCTCATCAAACCCAGTCTAGACTTAATCCCAAAATAACCTCCCAAGAAGAGCAAAACCAAAATTTGACCAAGCCAAGAGGTAGAGATGCAAAAGAGAAAAGAGGGTCCCCGCCTCTGATGGGGCATGTGTGCGAAAATTGCACAACAAATGGTGACTCCTACTGGAAAAATGTTCCAGAGCATTTTGATGATGAACAAGAATCATGAACCCAGAATCTCTGGTTTCAATCTCCCTATCAGACAAACAAATCAAAATTCAAGATTAAAAAATTAGAACCAAAGGTAGACTGAACCTTCCATAAACTTAAAATCCAAGTGTGTGCAAGTGAGTTCATTTCCCTCTTTGAGCTACTGTAGAAACCAAGTTCAGTCAAGTTAGGCTACATAAATGATTCTAACTCCAAAAGCAACCTGGATAGAGTCTTGTTGCCAGTCAGACATCCATAGCCTCGACAAGGTTATCGCTGTGATTCTCCCGAACATAGCTCTACTGCCAGTCAGGCGTCCATGGCCCCAATAGAGATATTCGGATACTCCTGATAAGTTGAATTCATTCTTTTGATTTTCAACATTTTCTCTTTTTCTTCTTTTTGATATTTCTTTTCTTTTCACTTTTTTCATTTCAACCTGTGAACAATGAAGTTCACACTTAGGGCTGAGAACCACAGTGGTGCTAAAATAGAAATAGGATTTTTCACCTAACATGACCTCACAAAGATCCCATAGCAACCTCGAGATTCTTAAGATGTATGAAAGATATAAGATTT
Source organism: Sequoia sempervirens (assembly GCA_007258455.2). Classification (NCBI taxonomy): domain Eukaryota; kingdom Viridiplantae; phylum Streptophyta; class Pinopsida; order Cupressales; family Cupressaceae; genus Sequoia; species Sequoia sempervirens. Next base: position 317,417,097 of record VDFB02047230.1, on the reverse strand, counting down.
CATAATACTTCAAGTTCAAATCAAACCAATGACCCATCATCTTTAAATCAAACATTTTGACTGCTTGACGATAACAAAAGACCTTGACCATCCATTCAAGACACATGATTAAAGTCCATCGATGAAATACTCAGAATAGTCCTAGATAATGAATAATTATTGTGTATGAAAGACACTTCCCCAACCAAAAAATAGAGAAACCCAAGCCGGAGAAGCAAAGCAACAACCAAACCGAAACACAAAGCAAACCTAAACTAACCAAAATAGAAGCATACCAAAAGCCAAGCAAAGCAAACTAAACTAAAGCCATCTATCCTAAAGAAAACAAAAACAAACTAAAGCAAAAGAAAAGCAAACCAAGATGCATTTATTCAAATCAACATTATGTACAAAGAGACCCAAAGTGGCTCATGATCAGACAAGGCAAACTGAATCCCACCCCCATATGGTTAATCAATGCATGGACAAGCAACAAGGTGATGGTAATAGTCCTCAAGAATGCAAATTTGTCTTTATGTTCAGCAAAATAAGGCTCAATAATGCAGCATTCAAACTCAACCCCATAATCAGGAATAATCAGCAATTGAGGCAACTCATTGAAACCATGATCAATCCATATGCAAGTTGTCTTTCCTAAACTTCCATAATCAAATTGATAAGCTTCAGAATTCACAATAAAGAAAGAAACAACCTGATTTTGTATTGTTGTAGACTGAATGTGGTATTCATCATTCTTCAATTGTGAATAGTTGATATCTATGTCGTTGGGAGGTCTCCAGTGATGGTACAACAATCCCCTCGTGTTGGAAGCATGCAACATATAATTGGAGGCATCACTATGCAGTAAAAAATGAAATTTAGATTGAACAAATCTAGAATTATCAACATGGAAC
>VDFB02047230.1:317368792-317416104 GCA_007258455.2 Sequoia sempervirens | reverse complement strand
GAGGCATCTAAGCATAATGTGCCACAAAACCAACCAAGTAAAATGTCCAGATTGAGAACTCAACATTACACTTGCCATGCCAGAGAATTGAGTGCTGAAGAAAATGTAGACATAGATGTGAGGCATGTAGAGTACATATCGTTTATATTAGATGATGAATTTGTAAACTCTCCAGAGTTTAAGGCATTCTTGTACAAACAAAAAGGAAAAGAAATAAGGGAAAAGGTTGACAATATCACATCAGGTAATGAAGAGAAATTACTGAATGATTTAAAGATGTGCGTGGACAAGGAGATGGCATATATGACCACTGAAAAGGGGAGGAAAATGTTGGAAAATGCCGGTGTTATGATTTTTCCTAGTTTGGATCTCAATTTTGCACTAGTTTTTCATAGTTTCTTGAAAGATAGTAATGCTACACATAAGCTCAGCCCAGAAAATGTGATAGAAGTATAGGCAGGGTCAAAGTACAATCCAAATGAAGGGTCATCGATGGTTTGGGCCTTATATCCACCTCACAGAAAATCAGTTATCATTGATACTGAGAAGGCATTTAGGCATGTTATGAATCTAAAAAGTGGAGAGGTTGATCCTGTGGCAACTACATAAATTGGAATTAATGTTGCAAAATTAAATAAAGCCCAAATTCAGATGCTAATTAAGGAGAGGGAAATGTACAAAACGAATATTGAGAGGGTGTTGATGGAAAATGACCACTTAAAATATTTGTTAGGTGTTACAATGAAATCAACTAAGCTGCTCACTCATGGTGAGAGTTCACAGTCAAAAGATCATTGGGAAGGATCAAGTGCTTATTCTCAAGGGAAATATGATGCACTTGTAGCAATGATTAAGAAAAGATAGGCCAACCTAACAACTTGGTTAAATAAGCTATGGGGAAAACATTCACATAACTTTGTTGCATTGAAAGAACATGAAAGAATGGATGGAAGAATTCTAGAGAAGTTTCAAGAAATAAACCAGAGGGATGTTTCTAACAATGTAGCAATTGAAGCTGCAAGTCATTTTGTGAATAAGCACCAAGACTTCTCTGAAGAATTGCGAGGGGATGCGCAGGGATTGATAAATGCCACCAAGAAAGGATTGACTACATTCTTTGACGATAAAGGAGAATTAAAAGAAATGATAAGATGGAAAAGTGAAAGTGAGTCCATAATGCAAGAAATCCTTAAGATAGCTACCGCAGAAGACACAACATTGGATGAGGCATGCGAGCAAAATGAGAAGATGGTAAGAATGGAGATCACAATTCAAAACACAGTAAGAGATGCAGATACGCATGAACGCCAGGATTACTTGGATCACCTATCTAAGATTCATTTATGGCTTAACAGAGCCTGATTATCTTTTAATCTATTGTCATTTTAACATATGACATTTCTAAAAGGACGTGTCCTTTCAATTATTTGATGTATAAATATCTATTTTGGTAGCGAAACTGAAAACATATGAGATAGGATAGAAGAAAGATACATTAGATTACAATGTTTTACAAATATGAGACTATGATGCATGTTTAAAACTATGGAGATATCAATGAGAATCATTTGATTTGGTGGCGTATTTCTGGTATCAGTTGTTTGTTGTGTTCAATGAAAGTATTACTAAAGTTGTCTCCAAGGTTGATGTTTTCTGGTTATTTAAATTGATATAACAAGTTTATATTTAGTTTATCGGTGCACATTTGTTGTATCTATATGGTTGATTAATTGGTTCTTTCAAGAAAAGATTAAATCCTTTTAGTTGATCATAGTAATTAGGGAATCTCATTTGGATCATTAAGAAGAACTTGGTAGTCGTATACTTGCATGTTTATACAAGTTATAAACTTAAATATATGCCGAATAATTAGAGTACTTGCTAGAAAGAAGTTACTCATTTTAGATTTCTTTTGACTCTGCATACCCAATAAGGCACTAGTCTCCACATATTCATTATTTTAGTTTCACTTATTATTTACATTTTTTAACTAAACATATTAGGTTTTAGCTTTGATATTGCTATACCATTTATACCAAATCACATTCTATTTATCCACTCCCATTTGCCATTGTGGGTAAAATACTTTAGGAAATAAACATAAGTCAAGTCTGCCTCATTCATATAGGTATACCTGCCTAGGTCCAGTGCAACACCTAAAGAGAAGAAGGTTTGAACCATTTAAACCTTGTCTGTTACCCTGAAACGTATCAAGAGATTGGCAACCTCTTGAGGAATTTCACCTACGTTTTTGAGAGCTAACAGGTCATATGAAAATATGCAGTTTAATCAATTAATTATTCATCATTACCTACACAAGTTTCCAAAGTTGCATTTAAAGCAACACTTTCCTTCTTAAAATCAAAATTAGAATGATACTTTTTTTTATTTTTCTTTTCCTCTTTACAATCCTTTCAAAGTGCCCAGATTTACGATAGTTCTAAAATTTTACTTAAGACTTTCTAGAAGATTAGGATCTCCCCTTGGATATGGGTCTATATTTTTCATGCTTCTCATTATTGTTACATTTTTCTTTAGATCTTCCTTATACATTTAGGGGACCTATTTGACACAGATTCAATCTTTCCTTCTCATTTCTTTAGAAAGTAAAGAACCTACAACATCTTAAACTTTCAAAGCTATATAAAAACTTCCTATAGCCATAACAAGAGAATCCCATGAGTAAAAAAATAAAGTAAAATTTGACATCTCTCTTCCTCTTCAATTTTTATACCAACTGATATTAATTGAGACACTAACATACTAAAAAATTCTATGTGATCTACAATTCATCCAACATCCATTCTCAAAGAATACAATTTATTTTTCAAGAAAACTTTATTAATTAATATTTTTGCTTGGTAGGTCTTACCTAGTTTTTTACACAAGAGTTTTGTAATGGATTCTTTGTGGATATTGATAAAAATAGTCTATAAAGCACAATCCGATTAGGCATTTTAATTTACTCTCCATAGCATCATACTAAGCAACCAAAATAGCATTCATAGGTTTTGAACATATTCATCAACAAAATCTCACAAATATCAATCAATTCACATATCTTCCATCTTTAGCTTCTCCATTTCAAAGCCATTACCAAAAAAATCTCTATCTTTACTATTTCTAATGTTTTTTCCATCTTTACTTCCTACAATAAAGACCATAAAGTTCTATTTCTACACAAGATTTCACTCAATATAGATTAGCTAAACAAATCCTCTACCCAACAACCAGAACCACAACTGGTTAGGATCTAATACCACTTATAAGGAAGAAAGGTGTACAAACTACATTTCCTACACTAATCTATGGAGAAGATTATGCAAATAAGTTCAAAGCTTATCTAACTCATTATTGTAAAAGGAGAAACACATAGAAAACTAAAATAATCATGAAACCATAACATAGAGATTTATGTGGGGGAAACCCTTTTGGGAGAAAAACCCTACACTCCAAAGATTGCACATTGTATAATGAATTTTATAAAGAAGTATAACACACTTGTAATGCAAGTCTTCATAGGAATATGATTTCAATAATTTTCAACAAGTAATTCTAACAACATTCTAGTAGCATTTGTGTACTTACAAACTCAACATAATAAAGTACTATCCCACAACCTCAATATATAAGAAAATACAATAAAAGATACAACAAATGGTATTGTAAACAAGGTGTAATACCATAGGAAAAAACTAGGTGCAAAAATTGTCATACATACCTAAAATTAGCTCCAAAAAGTGGAGGCATAAATTCTCGTGTCCCTCATACATGTTGAATCTTCAAGAATAATATGTAACTCCCACCTTGTTATAATTCATGCTAAATAATTCATGAAAGATGATTCTCACATCCAAATAAATATCCTCTATTTTTAACACTTATAGTTGTCATAAATTTTCTGTAACATCCTTAAAATAATCTTTTCATAATAATCATTAAAAGAACATCTTTTGACAATTAATAATCAATTTCAAAACACTGATATATGAAAAAAATGTCATCTCAAATTCTCATTACCCTTTTAATGGATCATAATAATTTAATAATATACATTATAAATTATATAAAAATATTAAATAATAAATAAATGAACCATTCAATTTTGGGCATGAGAATTGACCCAGAAGCTGGATTTCTCCCATTTATTTCACACCATATGGTAGCAAAACCAAAAGAGGATAAGAGCTCATGTACACTTTGTTGCTTTCCAGTGTGGGGATCTAGATTCAAACCTTGCTGATACAGTGGTCTAGCTTGGCAGTATTTTCATTCACTATGTTTAATATTTGCTAGTTGTTGAAGAGCCCCATTGTGAGGATTTCATATGGGTTGTAGATCTGCCATGTGTATTGATCGTCCACCTTGGATTGAAGTTGTCTGTGATGGTTCTCATTTGAACCCACTTTTGACCCATTATTAGAATAGAGCCTCACATGAATTCTATAATGGTAGATTGGTGGCAACATTGTTTCGTTGTTGGGCATTCATGGCTTTTGTTGAGATCGAACCACTAGGAACTCACTATTCGCTATGGCTCTTTGTTTGCGTAGTGTTCAATTAAAACTACCTACTCTTCCAAGGGGGCATATGGAAAATTCACCTCCAGCAATTCATCAATGGAAAATTCACTGCCATGACAATTCACCGTGCGAAAAATTAATTGCTTGAATTTTTGGCGGTTAATTTTTCGTGACAGTGAATTTTCCCGTGGTGAATTGTTGACGGTGAATTTTCCACCGGTGAATTGCTAGCGGTGAATTTTCCTAGAGCCTTCAAAAGGCTATGCTGCTATGAATAGAAGGTCCAAATGGGATTGGTGTTTATGATCATGACGTTCTTCGTTCTCGGTGCTTGGAACCCTAATTAAATGTGAACTGTTTGCTCTGGACATTATATTTGCTAGGGAAAAAAATGAATAAGCGTCTATATTATCATTTATAAAATAGTGTTGTTATACATATTAAAAAAGTGGTGGAAATAGTCAGATTCTTAGAATATAGATGGGATATTAATTCCAAAAATAAAATAATAAGAACATAAAAATATAAAACAATTTTTTTATGTAGCAAGAACAATAACAGAGAGATGAGGTAGTTAGAATAAATCAAACTAAATTGAATTACTCTTTTAACTCTAAAAATATCTCTATATGTATGTGTGTGTGTGTGTTTGTATGTGTATGTGTATGTGTATATGTAAATGTATACATATACATATGTATATGTATATGTATATGTGTTTGTATATGTATATGTGTATGTATATATGTATACATATGTATATGTGTATGTGTATATGCATATGTGTATATGTATATGTATATGTATATGTATATGTATACACACACACACACACACATATATATATATAGATAAGATTATAAATTTAAGATAACTATAAGTTTGTTTGCTCATTTTACAACTATTAACATTTCATGATATTCTTAAACCCTTCAATTCAATATTTTACTCACTTTGTTGCAACAAAATTCTTTGGAATGATCTCAAAAGTGACCCAAAGGCTTTAATTTGATGGCTATATTTAGATATTTTTCTTATAACATACAATCAAATTTTTAGAATGAATGTATCATAGAAAATGAGAGATAGAGAATTAAAAAAAGTATTTATGATTATTGTCATAAACATTTTTTTAAACAAGACATGTTTAAATATTTGAAGAGTAATGTTTAAGAAATTTTTGATAAAATGTATCAAATGTCAAATTTAAATTCTATGAAAATTATATGCACATATTTATTGATATGTATCTAAATTCTTCACAATCATATCATTATTTTTTTTCAATTCATTGAAATTTTCTTATAGTCTAATATAGATCGCAAAACTATTCTAATATGTCAACAATTGATTCAGAGTACTCATATTGTCTAGTATCTAAAGAGGAATATAATTTTCAAACTAATATACATTCATTCCTTAATGGATCATTGATTTTTTAAATGTCAAACTATCTTCCCTATTCTTCCTTCTTCAATTCAAAGTGTTACTATATCGAGTATTGTAATTAACAACTCCATATTGCCTACCATATGCAACATTCTCACTCTAAGAATGAACAAAACATCTTTATTTTGATTGTAGGTTATAAATAATAACTATTGCACAAAACCTAAAAGTCATAATAATTTAGAGGAATTTATATTTTCACATTTTTTATACACTATCTAGAAACCCTATGATAGCTCTAAAACTATGTACTCTATTAAAAACTAATCTAAAAATATAAATAAATATTATTTCTTAATTTCTAGATTAATCAAGTTCTTAAAATTGGTCAGCCCTAATTAACAAGACCAAACATAAAATATTTATTCTCAAAAGAGCCAAACACAATAATAAAACCACTTCGCTATACTTTTCATTATTTATAAATCACAAATCTTGCTAGAGATTTGCTTTACCTACATAAAGAAGGTATGCAAAAGAATATAATCATTATTTATAATCCCATGTCATTGCGATTCTTAACATATGAATAAAAAATACTATTCTTTATGTCACTATTACGGCAATAATTAATTTTATATTAAACAAATTTTTTTAATATACGAGTGATTGCTTGTCGACGTTTGCGCACAGTCGAAAACAGTAGTAATTTCCTGTTTGGGAATTAATAGTTGAAGATGCCGTGAGTCCCAATACAAACACACAAAAATATCTTCTAAAATACCGGGGCCGCCCTCCAATGAGAGCGCTCGAAAAGATATTATATCGTAAATAAAACCCAAACGAGATATCCCGAGAATACGCGAATCGTCTTGCGTCAATTAGCTCACCGACTTTACCGACTTTAATCGTGAATTAAATATCCGTAGTCGACGAAAGATACAAGTCCGGAAATAGACAGAGATAAGAAAAGAGGTAGCCTTTATTCAAGATAGAAAAGAGAATGGAAGTACACGGTGCAAGCCCATTTATAACAAAGACATACGCCATTGTTGACGACCCATCTACAGACAGTGTTGTGTCATGGAGCCCAGGTAATAACAGCTTCCTGGTCAAGGATCCCCACCATTTCTCTCTCCATTTGCTCCCTGGCTACTTCAAACACTCTAACTTCTCAAGCTTCGTTCGACAGCTCAACACATATGTGAGTAAGTTAGAGAAAATGAAATTTTTACAATTCTGTCTTGTTAATTTTTGGATTTGATTGTGTTCATCAATATTTTGAATCACATTTGTTGATTTTTTTCGATGGATAATGAAATGCGTTCTGAATTACATTCCGTGATCTTTCTTTTTAGTTATTCATCTGATAATAGATAATGAAATGTGTTCCCAAACATTGATATAAAAAATATATACAGAATCAAATTCAAAAATCGATGAACTAATATATATACCAGTATCCCTTAATCTCATGCTTTAATACTATTCTTTTCTTGACTTGTTTTTCAATCGTACAGGGATTTCGTAAAGTGGATCCTGATAGATGGGAGTTTGCACACGAGTGTTTTCTTCGAGGGCAAAAGCAGTTACTGGGTAGTATTCGTCAAAGGAGGTCCAGTCGTCACCACTCTCAGAAAAAGGGTAGTCAACTGGGTTCCAAATATGATTTGAAAGGGGAATTACAATTGGGTTCCAAATATGATTTGAAAGGGGAATTGCAGAGGCTTAATGAGGACGAGGATGAGGACGCCATTGTTATGGAGGTTGTTCAGCTGAAGAAGGAGCAGGAAAGTATTGATAGAGAACTTGAGGATATGCAGAGGCGCTTCGCCTTGACAGAGCGCTGGTCTCAGCAGATTATGTCGTTCCTCCAAACAGTCATTCACAATCCGAGTTCCAATGTGCAGGCGTTCCAAACCAGTCAGCTTGATGGTGATAAAAAGAGGAAACTATTGGCAATGCCACATATCGAGAAGCAGAAGAAAACAAGGGCTAAATTGGGCTTGGACTGTCCAAGTACAAAGGCTTTGATGACACATGGGTTTGTGGATCCTGGGATGATTAACAGTTCATTGATTGCTGATGGGTTTGAAGATTTTGTGCCTCTGATAGATTCTGAAATCAGGGTTGGGCTTCTGTCTAAGGAGTTAATTGCTACTTGTTCACTTGAAAATCAGAGCTCAGAGAAGTGTATTGAGGAGTCTGATTTTGAGGTGGGTGTGGGCTTCCTAAAAGGTTATGAGGGTGTAACTAATGTGCAGGACATGCTTTCCTGGGATGGGGTATTCGCTGAGGAAGCCCGATTCGCCAACTACAAGGTCCTTTCAGAAATGCCAGGCCCTTATATCAACAAATCACAAGATTCCATGTGAAGAAGTTGTGATGGATCTCCTTTTAGAGTATCCAATGTCTTGGCAAAGGCACTAGTTATATATGTTTAGTGGAATGATCATTATAGTTAAATATCAATTTTGATTGATAAAATTAAGATAATTATTTATTATTTTTTGGTGTGTGAGATGTAAAATTGTTATTGTTTATTTGATCATTAAATTAAGCAATATTTAGATAGAGCAAAAGTCATAAAAATACAATCTTTTAATCTATATTGTTTGAAATATAACCTCATCCTTGCTATGTGGTTTGCAAAGGGAGGGACTCAATGAAGGAGGTTGAGACACTTGATTGAGGTCATTTATGCATTACAATTAACCTTCACTTCCTCTTTCTCTTATTGGAAATGTTACCCTATTTATAGAGTAGGTCCCTAGTAGGTGCCACTTTCCTATGGATGGGAAAATATCCCTTCTCCTAAAGTTATGGGGTTGTTTTACCAAGTTTCTTGAACATGGTATATATATTTGTGTGAACATTTCATTTTAGCAATGAGTTTTGATAGCAATGTGTCTATTTGTGAATGTATTTTACATCAATTTAGCAGTTTGTTCTTTAATAGTCTAAAATAGAGCAAATAATTAAAATAAAGTACACACAAATTCCTTCAAATTGGTATTAGAACAAAGTTGATTCATCAAAGAATAGCTTTTAGAAATTGATTTGTAAAGTGCAGTGTGGAATATCTCACCTCACTATCACTTCCATGTGTACTAAAATTTATAAATATAACAAAGATTGTATTTAACTCACAATAGATTTGGGATTTATTTAAAAAAAATGGGCATGTAGAACTCTAGATCAAGCAACACATAATACATTCTTGAAAGCTTAGAAGCATGTATTGAAGGAAAATTGTAAGAAAGATTAAAATCCCTTTCATTCACCTAAGTAATTGATGACTCTATCCTTCCAAGGATTTTAGTAACAACTAACAAAAAGAAAGCATGACATATATTACAAAATTATTATCAATGTACTAGTAAAGTGGACTTAGAAAGATTACAAATATTAATAAGTGGGCTTGAAAATTTGCAAACAAGGGAATATGAATCTACAAAAAATTTCTTTACCTATTCAACATGTGTTTTAATAAAATTACAATGAATAGATAAAAAAAATATATCAAAGAATACAAGAGAAGAATTTGACCTAGGTCATCTTAAGGGCGTGATTTTGATGTGCCCCTACTTCTTCATATCCTCTTCTTCACATTTTCTCTTTTTTCTCACATAAAACCCTTAGCCTTTTTCATTCTCATTCTCACCTTAACCATTATCTTTAAACTGACTTTCAAGAGCATTAATATGATTTCTTTCACCAATAGATATAAGATGGGATCATATATTCTATATCACTTGCTTTTTCATTTCACCAAGAAACCCTTTTGTAGATCTTAATGTGTAGAATATAATTTTTATTTTTTTTGTATTTTAATTTGCGTTACTACTTAACATTATATTACAACATGACATGTACCATATATTTGAAATTGTTTTGTGTCATGGTCAAACTATTCATTGACCATGGCATACCATTTACTTGACCATGGTACACCACTTCAACAATGTGTGCAATGATTGATTAAACTATAGTAGAAAATAATTCCAAAGACATCCTATGACATGATAAAAAAATTTAAAGATGTTTATGTAATAAAACATTGGTTTTGTAACAAAAACATCATTAACATTAAATAACAAAATATGTTATAGTTTAAGAACATACAATAATTTAAAAAAATTGTTATAGATTTACTAACCTAACGAACACAATACATAGTTGGGAGAGAGTTTCCTCATTAGGAGTGAGACAACCCCTAGATACAATGTAATCAACTATTCATATGATAGTAACAATTTCTTTAGAATCTCTATTATTTTAATGATTGTTGAAAAAATAATGTTATCTACATCTTGATATTTATTTTGTACAACTTGTAAAGACAATGCCTATATAACATGTCATCTACTTTTCTTCCCAAAATAATTATTACTTAAAATTTAAAAGCAACATATGTTAAAAATTTAACAATATAATAATTATTTTGATAAAATGTATGCATAATATATTGAATAAACAAGAATACATTACATAGCTTGTAAATAACTATATATTTTATAATATTTTTAATATTGATCAATTTTTTAAGAGTGATTAACTTTGACTCATAAGACTATAAATAAAAGATAAAGCGAACATTACCACTACATCACATATCACATATCATTTTTTACAATTTAAAAAACACCTCTCCTGCAAACCTTATAAGAAATTTCCCTTAAATACATAGACTATTTATGGCATGACTATAATCATTATTCTTCTTAACCCGAAAAGGAAAGAAAAAAAGTAGAATCATTATTTATCTTCTTTCTAGTTGGCATTACTAATGTGTGATTGGAATATTATTTTTGTGTGCTTAGCCTTTCATATCAGTGAGTGATTGATTGATTGATTGATTGCTGACGTTTACCCACCGATGAAAAAAGTTTTCTTTCCTGATACGGACAAGAGTAAAATAGCTTGACCATGATCAATGCGGGTGTGAGTACTAATGTGGATGAAATGCTTTGAAGCCTATTACATTCAGAAATACAGGAAGATCAGATCAACGAATCACCATATTTCCTGTGAAGAAGAAGTTGTGATAGATCTTCATTTATATTTGCAAGTCTGCCTTGAATTCTTTTTGGATAATCCTTTCTGCCCGTTTGAAGAAATGACAGTCTAATTCCATTCCAGCGGGAGTTGGGTTACGTCCTTTGGCTCTAGTTATATATGTTCGGTAGAAACAGCTTATAACTGTGTCTTTTAATCTATATTTAGCCGATAGGCTATTATACTGGGCGAAGCCCACCGGGAATTCCAGCAGTCTGACGCCGGAGACCCCACCGGAAACCCCTCACGGCTGTCGGATTGTCGACGGAGAGTACCATGGCTGTTCACTTGACCCTTGGCCTTCCTCGGAGTCCCCTGTACTATGTACGCATCCTGATCCCTGTCGCGAGAGTTTTAGCCACCAAATCTTCCCTGGAGGTAATAAATGTGAAGCAACCTTAAGATGGCCTTCACATGGAAGCTAGGCACAGGCACGACATTTTGGCGTCCAGCTGAGTGGCCTGGCAGGTATTCTTTCGAGCTCCGTCACTGTTTCTGTTTAAAGTAGATTCCAGAACATGCATTTGAGGGGGGCATACTGGTTCGTACCTGCTTTATATGGTTTCCATTGTTTTGAATTTGATCTAAAGAAGCAAAATGGTCATTTGCATGATGAAAAAGAATATACTTGCAGAGTTTTTATCAAATAACAAGTGGACCAACATACCATAATGCATGGGCAGGTGCTTCTTTTGTTCACAGTTCTCTTCACGTTAGTAATTACAGACACAATTACCTAGTTCTTTGCAGCAGGTATAGGAGAGGTCCATAATACTCATCTTTTTTTTCAAAGAGGTTTATTTCTTGTTTTACAAATTTACAGGGAAGAAAATTATTGGTTAATCTTTAGTTATGAATCTATTATAGATAAGATCAAGAATTGAATATCTTTGAATGAATTATGGTCTTTGATGCAGACTATTATGATAGAAGCTGCAGTCCATGCGGTATACAGTATATTATTAGTGGTAGATCAGCAAGTTTAACACATAACTGTTTCACTTTAAATATTGGAAGATATATATCATAAAGGATTTAGGAGCGTTGTACCTTTTTTTTACTCTTTATATCTATACACTAATACTGTGTTGGGCTTCCACAAAATATTGTGGGTACTACTGTAACCTGTGATGAGCCCTCGTATATCTGCACTCTGTGATGAGTCCTTATATATTGGCTTCTCATAGGATAGGGATGGTCACTTGTAACCTGGAGTGTGACCATCAGTACTCTCTGATGAATTACAGTCCAAAACGTAGTGTTACAGTCACTAGATTAATACATAAGGATCATTATGTGAAGTGGGTATGGTTTTTCTGCAGGGAAATGTGGGTCTGATGTAAAATCACAACAGAAATACAATGCCAACTGTGCTCAACATATTTTGGAGAAGGGTTCTAGTATTAGGCTTCCCTGCCCATTGGATTTTAAAGCAACACGTCCTCAAAATTCAACAGCAGAATATGTAAATCAGTTTAAGCCATTCTCTTCCTCACGTAGGCTGGAGGAAAAGATCACAGTACCTGGGCCAGGTCAACATCCAAGAGTTTCTAGAGTGGCAACATCTATAAGTGCTAAAATTCAAGTTTCTGGTTTCATTGGCTGTGGAATATGTGGGGATAAATATAAAGCTAGCATTGGAGATACCATCAAATCTGTGGCAGAATACTGTAATACATAAACCTCGGAATTGACTGGAATAATGTATATCCAGGCCAATACATTAATATACCCTGTATGAACCCAAAACTTATAATCCCACTCGACCATTGTGGACCTTGTGGTATTGAATACAATGCAATGGAAGAGGTGGGTATAGAAAACGTTTCAAAGAATTGCAAGGACCAAACATTACAGTTGTTCCTACTGGGGCTAGGCTTAGGCTGCCATGTGGAAAGGACAACTGTGGACCTTTTGGGTCTCTATTTACCACCCTGGATGGTCAAGATCTCTCGGGTGTGGCTGCCAAATGCCATGTAGTTACCATTGCCCTGCAGCTCGAGAATGAAGGTGTGAACTTTAATCCATTATATAATAACACAAGGCTAAAAGTTCCCTGCAACAAAAATCATACTGACAATCCCATATGCAGTTAATGTAGTCCAATTATTTCAGTTATGAATGACACTGATGTCTATGTATTGCAAACATGTGCAATGTTTCTACTGATTTGATTATATATGCCAACAGCATCAGATCTTAAAATGAACTGATACCTAGAGGAGAGACTGTGTATGTAAGTTGTAAATTGTTTTTTCTTGAAAATTACTGAAGCCTTTTCAACGAATCCATTTTGTGCAAACCCTGCTATGATTGTATTTCATGAGACCACATTTTGGGAAGAGCTTTCAAAGGAAATTCGAGGGCTACTAATCACCATTTTAATTTTTTTTTAAAATCAGATCAAAAAAGACCCTTTTGTTATTCCAGTTCTTATGTTTCTGTTTTCGGTTAAGAACAATGAACAATGCCTAATGATAATTACCTTGATTTGACTTACTTGATTTCAAAGCACAAACAGAATTTTAATTCCAAATTCAAAGCTAAAACTGAGCAGCCTTGTTAGAAGCTAGCCCTAGGCACGTGCTGAACACTGTAATGAGGATTATAGTGCAGCATTTTTAGTGTTCATTCTACAGCCCGTCTTCAATGCATTTTTCTGTTTCAGTCAAAAATGAAAAATCGGTATATAACAAACTGAGGGATCTCTCTCATCTCCAGGGCTTAATTCTTGGAGGTTAGAAATTAATTTATTTCCTGGTCTGTCTCTTAAATAGGAAGATTATTAACTATAAGAAAAGATGGATAGTTGAATTCGATTTTTTTTTGTTACTTAATCACATGCAAATAAGCAGTTCCTCATGCAATGTCTTAATTGAATAGTTGAGAGCTGAGCCTCATTAGCTTAGCCTTAAATCAATCCCGTATTGCTTTTTTATTCTGTTAGAAAATGGATAACGGTTATTTCAAATTTACTTTTGATAGAATTTATAATAGTAAAGCCAAATATGAAATTTGTGAAATAGTTCGCCAGCACCCTAAGGTATTGTTAGTAAGTGATTAACAGGGTCCAATTAAAGCCAAAGTAAGGTCATCAAAACTTTACAAAACCTCATCTTGTTTTGATGTAACATTAGATAATTGCAATTTCTGTAGTCTATAGGTGTATGAAAAACATTTTTTTTAATGTAATTCCAGGAGCTTTTGTGCTGGTTTGGAAACTGCATTTATCTTTGCCTGTTATTGTTGTGATTTTGGTGGAACATTTATAACTTATGTAAGGAATGACTATTAGAAATTTTTTAGGCTTTTCAATATTTAAGTCCTTGCCAATGACTGGATATTTGTTTTATATGTTGTCCCAATCCAGCATGAATACACAAGGTTTCTAATGCAAAATAAGGACATTCATTTTAAGTTCTTTATGAAACAGCAGGGCAAATGTTTAACATATGCCTATATATTCTGTCAACTATTCGTACCAGATTTGTGTGATGTTTCAACTTCATTTTCATAGAGATCCACGTAGCACACAGCTTGTAATTAAGGGCCAATTTTACACAGTATTGATGTGAATCTCAAGCAAATGTACTGGGTAATCTGCCCTAATTCAATTCCATAGAATTATACCATTATTACCTCTCTGAAGTTTCTACTTGTAATCACTGCTCCTTTCACTTAGCTAATCTGATTAATTGGTATCTCAAATTGATTGTTGTAAAACTCTCCTCCGAGCACTTACAAATCATTACACAATTCACACTTCTAATCTTAAAATTGGTGCTACAATTTGTCTGCATCAACACCTAATCTAAACACCTAACCACCCCATTGCTTTTGTTGTGCAGGCTTTGAAGACAAATGACAAAGATCGCAAAAGCTCATTGCTACCAAAAAAAATACACCACTTCTACATGCTCATAATAAAATACCATTGTATATCATCCTATTGGCGTAAGTATTGCACCTCATTGGGGTGCAAGTGCTAGTAATATGGTGTACATAGAGTAGTAGCAACCAACTCCAACATTTATACTTTATAAATGATTATTTTAAATTTTATTAATATTTTAATAATTTTGTTTAATGATAGGATGATTTTTTGTTTCTACGGAATATAATATTTCAGTTCAATTGAAAAATAATTTTTAATATGAAAATTTAAACAGGGCAGCAATAACATTAATTTTGATTAGTCATGGTTTTGAAGTAATTTATACACAATAATTTAGTTGTTTATGATGCAAGAGTATCCAATTGCGGCTGACAACAATCTACACCATCTAAGAAAAGGGATGTTTTTTTTTATAATCTTTTTGTGTTTGCTGTTTAGTCTAGGTTTTGTATTTCATCAAACAATCTGTTCTACAATTCCTTGACACTTTAATTACAATTTCTAGGGATCCAAAGATGCTCCTAAACTTCATCTATAATGTAGTTCAAAGGACATGAGCGACAAAGGTCATTAGCTTTAGGATAGGAAGGTAACATTTGGGAATAGTCCTACTTTCTCTATCTGCTATGTTGTGAAAAGAAAAAAGAATGGGATGATAATAGGGGTAGAAAGAAACAAAGGAATAGAAGATTGTGTATAGCTACATATGAGGAATCTAGAATGCTTCATAAGGATACCATGAGTTGGAATTAGGGATTTAATCAGTCTTAGGATAGGGGAAGTTTAACCCATGTTATCACTATTGTGAGAGAACTAACCTAGGCTTGAAATGTTGTAATTTGTTTTAGAGCAATGAGAAAGCAAAGACCATTTTAATTTTTTTCTCTATTTGTCATGTTCAATTATCTATTGTAAGAAGGGTGTAGTCTTATGTTTCGATTTAAATGTCCTATAGTTAGCTTTATCTATGTTGGCTACCTAGATTGGATACTTGTTCAGTTGGGAATCCACTTAGGACTACACTAGTTGGTATTACAACATGGTTAATCCTTGTTGGACTAGTATGAAGAAATTCTTGTAGGATAAGTGTTGCAAAATATAAAAGAGAAGTTTTATAATTGTAGAGAAGTATTGTGAAGATATATTGTGGCTTTGACAGGTTGTGAAACAAAGAATTCCACTTTTTTTTTTATGGAATTTAGATGGAGTTTTATTAGTAGAGGTGCAAGGGTAGGAGAACCTATAGTTGGTAACTAGGCACAATTGATTAAAGATCCCAAACAATGAGGTTTCAAATTGATGATGTAAGTGATGATCAAGGAGAGAGAGCCCAATTAATTGTAGAAGTAGAAGATGTAGTTTAGATAAGAGTTTTTAGATCCATGGTAAAGATTGGGAACAAGCCCAAGCTAGAAAAATCTTGCAATAGTCAGAGTTTGAATATTGAAAAGCTCATGGATTGGATTATATTTTGATTATGAATTAGTGAAGTTCAAGAAATTGAAGTTTAATTGTACAAGGTTAAATATTTTATCCCTCTTTATAGTGGGATTATATATAAATTGAGAGGCAAAAAAAGAGAAAATAAAAAGTTCACATCTTGGGATATAATGATGACCAAATTGAAGTCCAAATTCTTACCTTCAAATTATCACATGAGTTTATTCAAAAGGTTACAAAATTAGAAAGAAAAAAATGTAGATGTGAAAGGGTACACTAAGGATTCTATAAACTCACTATAAGGACTACAAAAATGAGAGATAACCTAGAAAAGGTAGCATAATATGTGAATGAATCATGTTTTAATATCCAACATGAGATTAGTTTTCTAAATTTTAGAACCATAGAAAAATCCTACCAATATGCATTGAAGGAAAAAAATAAGTTGGGATGAAGGCAACATGAAAAAATCTAATGGTAGATGATGGAACTTGCGAGGAAGAGGATAAAAAATTCATGAAAGAGGACAATAGACCCCTGATGAAGAAGCAAGTAGTTTGTTGACCCAAAATTTCAACATAAGAGGAAGATAAAGTTTCTACCTTGACCTAGAGGATCTTGAGGAAGAGGAGGATTCATGAGGAAATATTTTAGGTACAATAGGTATGTTGGTCATAGGTCTTTTGAGTTCATAGAAGAAGCCCAAGATGGTAGATAAAAGATTGAAGGAATAGTCCATATAGCCTGTTGATGCCAACAGTTGGCAAGGTAATAGCCCTTTTATGGGAAACTCAGTTCATGGTGGACCTATTGCATTAAATTGAGTGACCTCTAGATTTTAAAGAAATTGGCTTCTTCTATAATTAGGGTTTGGAAAGGGAAAATGAAGCAAATATATAAAAATAAAATCTAACCTAAGGCAATGCACCAAGACGTAGATAATAGGCACTATAAATCATAGATCTAGGGGCCCGACCAACAATTTGTGATGTCCCAAAAAGGAAAAAACTAAATATTAAAGTATAAAAAATTCATTCATTGACATAAAATCACTTTGCACACATATTTACTGATAAGAAGAGTCACATGACATGATCTAAGACAAAAAACTTGCATTCAATTTATAGAAGCTTTGCAAATGAATCATCCAAACAATAGCAACACAGTCTAAAGTTAATCAAATATCATAAGAAGAGTAGGAAGGCCAAATGATTGGCATAGTTTGCGAGTCTTTTTGCAATAATTAAAAAATAATAACGAAGGCCTGGTGTCTTTTTTTTTTAATCTATGTTCTTTCTGCAAAATCCTAGAACCTCTTCTCTGAAACAAAGAGGAGTATATATAGCTGAATGTTCCCACCGCCTTGGCAAGAAGTAACAAAAAGGATCTAAGAATCCTTGGAAATGATGCAAAATCAAAGATTCCTCCTGCTCGTTGCAATAGAAAAGATTCCAGCCAAAGCATCTGGTCGCTCCAAGTTCAGGTGCACCTCTGCAAATGATGGTGGTGGTCCCAACAAGGTCATGTAGAAAATTATTGTTACCTTGCTAAAGCAGTTATGACAGGTGGCAGGATGTCGTGGTCCTTAGGTCATTCCATCCATCATTTAAAAGAAACACCCATCGAACAGACACGTGGCGACATCGCGCAGCTTGTGCTCATCTTTTTCCCTTGTTGTTGAAAGGTTGCACCAAGGAGAGACGTGTAACTTGCCTCATCCTTAGTAACAACTATGGGGCCTGCTAAAATATGTGAAGATGAAGCCACGTGGCATGTAGACGGAGCCTGAATCAAAAGCGAAGGGAAGCATCTTTCAATTGTGCATAGAGAAGACACATGACAGTGCGGTGGGGCCATTTTGAAATGCGAAGGGAAGAGATCCTTCAAGGAGTGCACAGAGCGAACATGTGGTAGAGGCAGCAATGTTTATCAAAATGGGTCGAATGACTTTTAATGCAATGTGCGAGCTGATACTTCAACAAAATAAAGCCCAAAGGGAGCTTGATCAATATTTATTCACAACTTTTGGTGACTATTAGGGGTGTTTCGCTTGAGGAACAGAGAACCCAAAATTTCTCTAGCTACAAACCAGAGTCTTACCCATTGGGCGACAACTTCAAAGCTTAGAGAGGGCGTCCTACAATGGTAGCCAGTCATCCTTGGATGGCCTCAATGTGTCGCGTAGATTCTCTTGCGCTCCACTAAGATCAAGCATTTCTTTATAAGGCAGCTCCACCGGTAGACCAGCCCTAGACTCGCATATGAAGAGTAGTCATGCAACTGGATTGATAATTCCTTCGATATCGACTATTGTGGGAGGCTGGTTGAAGTTTTGAAAGGTAGTTGTGTATTGTCGCTTTTTTTCAATTTTTGCTGCAAGCTGCTCAGCAGTGGTCACGGATCCATCCTCAAGAAATGGGGATGGTAGGCCCATTGCAATCAGCTGGGAGAAGCTTTCTCGCACATTACCTAGAGTCACACCCAAAGTGACCACACATGCCCTTGCTCGTTTTATGGTTCAGTGGCAATGGACAAACTTGTTCGCCATCTTGGAAGCAACCTTTCAAACATTTATTCTTGCTCCAGCTAGGTCTTCATTAGAGACTGAGTACAATTTGGTTAGCAGTCCCTGGACCTCAGGGACCTTTTTCATGATGAACTGTGGGAACTCCCCCATAGTTCTATGATCCTCCTGGATCAAACTTGTCACCTGAGACATGTATTGGAGTATTGGCTGTAACATGACCAGGAAATAAGACTTGACCTTCCCCCAGTATGAAGTGTACAACTAATGGGCTATTGGGATGAGATCTGATTGGGCAACATGAGCCTGGGGAGCATTCTTTAAAAGGGCGATCTCTGCATCCCTTGCATTGGCGTCCTGCATTAGCTCTGCGATCCTCTTGTTGGCGGATGCCAATTGTTCCTCAACATGAGCTAACTCTTTAGTCTAGCTCTCTTTCGTCTGGCTATGGTTTGCTAGTTTTGTGTCAAGGGAAGAATTTTCCTCCCGAAGCTCCTCTTTTATTTGGGCCTTGCGACCCTCAAATTTGGCATCCTTCTCTTGTAGCTTTTTCTCATACTGAGCCCACTGCTGATTTAGTGCCTCATCTTTTAGCATCATCCCCTGCTCATATTCAACGTGTTTTTGTTCAAGCTCTGCATTCCTTAGTTGCAAATTTTGCTCCGCCAGAGTCCATTAGCTTTGGTATTCTTTATTCTTAGCACGAAGCTCGTTTATTACAACAGGGACGATGGATTGAACCTTTGCAAGTTCCTCCTAAAGTCTATTCCTCTCTGCCTCTACTATCAGTGCTCTCTTTATCAAGCGTGCAACATCTGCTCCTAGGGATTTCTCCCTTTTTTCAAAGAAACTAGCTCTTTCTCTCAAGGATTTCAACTGCTCATCCATCTTCCTCAGCTTGCAGCCAATTTTAATGAAATCGAAGGTGACCACTCTTTGCATTTCCTCCATGAGCTCAACTTTATCTTGCGGATGAGCTGCCTTCATGTCAAGCCCCATGGCATACATATCATAATCTTCTGGACGGATCTCTTGTTGTTGCTTTGCCACGGTCAAGTACATGGTTGCAAATTTTAGTGTTTGTTGAGTCTCATCATAGATAGTATTCACCTTCAGTTCTGCCAGCTTATGATCATCCTTAGCTTTTCGATTTTGAATTCTACTTGCACACGCCTCCTTTGTAGCATCATTTTGTGCAATAAAATGGGTTGGCAATAGGACTAGCCCGCCTGCGAAAGGAACATTGGGAGGTATGGCATATGGATAGGTAAGTTTAATAGGCACAAGCAATTTCTTCTTCTGGAGAGTGATGGTCTGCGTGGACCTCATTGAAATGTATCGACAGACATGCATTAGAGGATGTGCCAACCTCTTTGCTAGGGTCACCGTTTTGAAACTTATGGGTAGCTAGAGGAATCCCTTCTTCTTGGGAGGTCCTCCGCAAAAGTTGTAATCGATAATGCATGTTTGTTGATACATTTCAAGAGCCAACACTCTATTTGTGATGCAGGACGTGAGTCAGAATGGTTGGTCAATGAAACCCTACATCCAAATGATTGTGAAATCCATGACAAAGAACTAGTCGCATTTAAGAGTAAAGACTTGCATATATCTTGTTTGATCCATGTTGAGTCAGACCATTCCATCTTCTCCTTGTAAATCTTGCAAAATCGGAGTTAGAAAGAAATCTAAAAATGCATAGTAGTTAAATGTTGCAAAGAGGAGAGGTGTCCATGTAGATACCAACTTTCTTCTGCCCTTTTCATCAAAAATAGATAAACCCACATACTTACTGAAGAAATCAAGGTTTTGATACAAAAACATATGGGAAAGAAAAGAGAGGAACCTAAACTTCTATTCCTTTGGGTAATTCTCTATTTTCCCTATCATTTCTTGTACGAAAAATTATGTGAAATCATACTAGAAGAAATTATGCTACTTGCGAAATTGGAAACCTAACCCTAATTGAAAGCGTGCACCTCCTGGTCTATGTCCAAGCCACAAAAAAATGCTAGCATTGAAAAGGTCTCCTTTAAGTCGTTCTCAAATGAACCGTGTGGCATTGGGATACTTGGTGGATTTTGTCTCATCACTTCCTACTTGTCGATTTCCTTAATTAAAAACTGAGGACCCTTCCTCATTTCCCTCCATGTGTTTTCTCCTTTCTCAAGAGTGAATGCCTCAATCTTCTCACTTTTGGTGGTCGGGTTGGGGATACATAGCATATGCCAGATAGCTTGCAGGTTGATATTAAGCGTTAAATTTTGACCCTCAATGTTGTGGGTGCTCGGGTTGTAACATTGAATGGCTGCATCAACCAACTTTGGGCAATAGTGCACTAATGTGACCATGTACTATGGGAGCCCGCTGAGCCATATCTTTACTGCTGTTGATATCTGTCTCTTGGACGCCTTCATCCTTTCATAGGCCCCCTCTCTCAAAGACTTGGAATCTTTTTCAAGGTGTGGGTCACGAATATTGTCCCAATCCTCCTAGACCTGAGCCTGGTTTCTGTAAATTTTGGGCTTCTCTAGTTCTAGCGTGTTCACCCATTTTGGCTTGTCTGGTATACTAGGCATAGCATATGAAATCTTTTCATAGACATTAATAGCATGTGATTCCCGTATGGCCTTAAGCAAAGATTGTGTTGCCTCCCCTTATATCTCTTGTTGTGAACTCTTTGCCATTGTCTCTTTTGATGAAAGCTTTTGCTAGGCCTGAATTCTTTGCAACTTTTCCCTCAGCTCTAGATATGCTAAAAAACCTCCACTCACTCGGCTTAGCGTATTTGAAAAGACTCTTAGGCATTTAAAATTTTGCATGCAATACTTAGCTATCTTTTCTCAAGGTGGTAGACGAAAGTGGTTGTTTTGCATTTAATTCGACATGTATCATCCACCCTTTGGCTCGTGTGAAAATGAATTACTTGCCATTTTGAAGTGACAAGAATTCATAATTGCATTTGGAAACCGTGTGATATGGCATGATTTCCTTGGAACTTGGGCCGACGATTTGCTCTTAGCTTAGCATTCGTATGCGTTGGCAATTAATATCCTGAATGGAATGATTAAGCCAAAGCAAACGATCAGTGCTTGAAAAGATATGAATCTTGCCTTGGGTTTTGGGAAATGCCTAAGAAGTGACACAACTTTAGGACTGTGTAGCTCACCGCTAATGAATGCCACCATCTTAAGCTAATTAGTTAGCTCTCATTAACTTTGCATGCATTGAACCATACTTTAGCAAGCATAACTGGTCAGGAAATTCAAGCAAGCTTAGGCACAATTCTCAAGTTGGCACTTGATTATCATCACGTTTTTGGAAAGCCCATTACCATGTCTTTCCTCAATTTTTTCTATAAATAGACATCTAAGCGGTAACAAAATCACAATTAGCATTTGAGAAAGCTTTAGTAATAGGTTATTGACTTAGCATTTAGCTTTGGTAATTGGCAAAGTATCTTCATAGGCTAGGCTTTAGGCAGCTTTCAGGAGTAGTTGGCAGATAGTTGTAGTGTGTCATTACCATGAACACCCCCATTCTAGGCTAGTGTTGCACAAGTCACAGATGGCCTTTCTTGGTGAGATTTCCATCAGACGTTTGAAAAGAATGACAAAGAACAAACACACCCTAGCTCTAATAGCCATGAAGTGGGTTATGGACCGAGACTGTTTGGAGTATGAGGACAAGTATTGGGTTAATACCAAAATTTTCTCGCATTTTGTTGCATCCATGTTGGATATTGGCATCCCCATGCCATTGGTGTTGAAGTTGGTTAAAGAAATTTTCACCAAGAAGTATTTGAACAGTCTTGGAAAAGTTGTCACTAATGTTGCATATGGGGTAGGCTGGCCCACGGAAAGCAACCTTAGGCGCTACATTGAAGAAGAAGCAGTCGTCTCGTGGCTGCCATTCCTGAGCGAATTTCACCTCCAGTAACAAAATGAACACCGTCAAAGGGTCACCCGTGCATTCCATTTCCTCTTTCGCATCTATAATGTGGTGGTGTTCTATGACATTGAGTGGTACACAGACTTCAGGAACATGGTGTTGTTGGTTGAAAATGCCTCTTTCCCCATTTTTTTGCTCTCAAGGATACAATACCCATCTCCTAGTTTTTGTACATATGCCTAAAAAAGGCTTACGTATAGCATATATGAAAAGGAAGCAACATATAGTTATATAATTTTTGAATTATGGCCCCTAAGCCATTTTGCCATGTAAATATAAAAACATTTATATAATGAAATATAGCTTTATAAAATCCTTGGCTTCTTTTACTCTTGGTATTCTGCAATATGAGTTTTTATTCTTTTCAACATATGTATTTGATTTCTCCTTCCATGTGGGTATTATTTTCTCCGTTCACCTTGCTATGAATTAATTTAAAAAGACTAGCTAGTAGAACCATAAAGAAAGAAAAATAAAAAACACTATTAACATATTTACATCAGTAAAAGTGTGCAACTTAATGGAACAATTTAAGATGAATCTCGTTGACAGGAATTCCTAATGCCTCATGTTCCATATTTTCCAATTCAAAGGCATTATGCTCTTTGCACTTAATTAATTTAAAGGGGCCTTCCCAAAGGCTATCAAATTTGCCGTGTTGACCTGGCTTCACATCCCTTTCATTGAATTTCAACACTAACTACATGGTCCCATGGGGGGGTTGGGCTTCTATTTTCATGGAGCAGCAGGTCCCATGAGAAAAAAAAATTGTGCTACGAGATTAATTGGAATTTTTTCCAAAAAAAAAAGGAGCCCCTATAGTATAGAAATGAATCTTTCAGCTGGTGAAATTGGGGTGGGGCTAGAAATTGCCCCTATAGCTTAGGAATTTTGTATGCCACTTGTCTCACATCTACTACAGAAGATTCTGGCCAGAAATAAAAAAGAGGGAAAATGATTCTCGTTGTATGTTTCCCACATTTTTCATTTCATAGACATCAATGACACTGCAAAGCAGACCATCAAAATCCTGCACAAACCAACAGAGAGCATCGACAAGCTACAAAAAATGCCAAACCTTCCTCCTAGACCACCGAACTTTGCACCAAGAAGCATACCACAAAAATCATACCTATAGAGGGCACCAATACTCAAACTTTCCGATCTGATTTCATACTTTGCATATTTTTAATGAATATTCGAAAGAATGGGATTTTCATATTCTTGGAGGTTCTTCAAACTAAAAGACAAGTTATCTTACAAATTCTTATAAAAGAAAAAGAACTGTACAATAAAATACAAATTATTTGTACTCAGTAGTTGGTTGGACGTTCAGCAGTACTGTTTTCTGTCTATCCGATATAGTTTGTTCTTGGTTGTTGTATATTTCATTTCTCTTCTTACGTCAATGAACAAATGTAATTCTGAATTTCTGAATGACAATTTATTTTGCTATGGTATAATATATTATTTTTAAAAGAATTGAGTAAAAATTGGAACCAACAATTCCTAGAAACAAGAGTTTCACATGAACATCACCAAATTATTTTGATTATTTTTTGAATAATGAATGATAGCTATGCTCATTAGTTTAAAAAATAAAAAATAAAAAAATATGAGTTTAAATTTTTAAGTAGAATTGCAACATTAAGTCCATGGGACCACCACCTTCCTCAAATTTCGGAGCTTAAAATTTTAAGTAGTAGTGCACTACTAAATTCATGGGACCACTAGCGTTCCTATATTTCAGAGCCTAAATTTTAAAGCAGAATTGCAACTAAATCCATGGGACCATGCACTTTAAAATATTCCTGAAAAAGATAAGCAACACCTACTAAGACTTTTAAGGAAGCCTCCCTCCATGGGACCACACCCTAAGTCTCCACACTTTAAGCCTTGGTTGGACACCCTTTTGTAAAACCATCGCTTAACCACTTGCTAGCGGTTAGTCATGGCTATTAGGGATTTCTCCCTTTTTTCTTGTACTTCTAATAATTCAGCTAACCAAACCTCCATGACATCATTTTTCTCTATCTCGAGGGATTTCAACAGTTGGAGCATTGGAATCTCCATGGATATAGGCAACAGTGCCTCTTTGTCGTACACCAGCTCATAGGACAAAGTTTTAAGGACTTGGTTAGGAGTTATGCGGTCTACCCAGAGTGTCGCTTAGAGGTTTTTATGCCATTCTTTCTGGTGTTCTGAACCAATCCTTTTGAGGAGTCAGACCAGGTTCTTATTTGTCGACTTGGCTAGGCCATTCCCCTGTGGGTAATAATTCGATGATGTCTTAAGGAATATGCCATTTTTTAGTGCGAAGTGACATACCTTTGTGCCTAGAAAATCTCTGGCATTGTCAGAAATTATAGTTTTTGGAGGGCCAAACCTTGTCACCAGTCCTTCAAGGAAATCCACTATCTCTGCCTTTGTTACATTTTTAAGTGGTGTGGCTTCTATACACCTTGTGAAGTAATTTGTAGTCATTATGATTGACTTGTGTCTGGCACTAGAAGTGGGATTGATCATTCCAATGAAGTCCAAGCCCCATTGTGTGAATGGATTGTCCACCACTATAGGTTTGAGAAGCATCACATAATTCTTTCTTCTCCCTGTAAAAAACTGGCACTCCTTGCAAGCCTTCACCAAGGAGTGTGATTCATTGAAAAGTTTTAGTCAAAAGTAACCAACGCACATGATCTTGAGGGAGGTGGTCTTAGCGAAGAAGTGTCCACCTATAGCGCTGCTGTGGAAAGTGTCGAGGATTCTCTTTGCTTGCCCTGCAGTAACACATCGCAGGATGATACCATTGAAGTTCCTTTTGAAGAGGACCCCTTCAACTAGAGCATATCCACAATTCTACAGTTGATAGTATCTCCTCTTTTGGGGGGAAATACCTGGTGGATACTTCCTTGTTTGCATAAATATCACTCTATTCATCAGCCATCAACCTTTGAACTCTGACTCATTCATCATAACAAGTTCTAGTTGCTCTTCTTCAACGTCCACTTCTTCGTCATGTGTCAAATATTCGCACAATCCCCTTCCTTGGATGGTTTTGGTGGGTTTGACTTCAATGTCATATTCGAGAATCTTGGTGATCTAATTATCTCTTTTTTCTATGATTTATCCCTCCATGGTGTATTCATGTACACTGGAATGTGTTATTTCTGAACACATTTCCTTGGAATTGCAAGAGATTAGATGGTAGAATTTCTGAAGTCTCTTTACTATTGCAAATTCTTTCCTTTTGATGAAATTATAATTCTTATATTCCTTCAGGGCCCGGGAGTAGAATACCACTAGATGTTCTCCCTTTCCTTTGTTGTCTTTTTGAGTTAAGATAGTAGCTATACTCAACTTGCTACTAAATACATACATTATGAAGTCCTTAGATAAGTCTGGATTAACCAGTACCAGAGCTGAGGAAATAACATCCTTAACTTTTTCAAAGGCTTCTCTGGCTTCCTTTTTCCACTTAAATTCTTGATCTTTTTTTAACATCAAGGTGATTGGCTTGATTATTCCTGCGAAGTCATAAATAAGTTTTCTAACAAAATTTACCTTCCCCAGGGAAGACTAGACACCTTTCTTGTTAACCGGAAGGGGAAGCTCCTTGATGGCTTTCACCCACTTGAGATCTATTGAAACTCCTTCTTTGGACACCACATTTCCTAATAGCTTGCCTTGTGGCACTCCAAATACACATTTTTTTGGATTCAGGGAAACCCCGTACTCCTAGCATTTTTGAAAAACCATTTCTAAGTGATTAAAATGATCATCCTTAAATTTAGAGAACACAATAAGATCATCCAAATAGATTAAAATAATATTATTGATTAATTCACTGAAAGTGATATCCATTTCCCGTTGGAAGGTTTCCCTTGTGTTGGATAGGCCAAAATTAATTTTAGCATATGCGAATGTCCCCCACTTTGTAGTGAACATAGTTTTGTATTGATCCTCCTCTTTAACCTAGATCTGATTATAACCTGAGAAGCCATCTAGCAAGGAAAACATTTCTGATCCTCCCACCATTTGTAGGATTGACGCCATAGAAGGCAACGGATAATGATCATTCAAGGATGCTCTGTTTAGGTCTCAGAAGTCCACACACAAGTGGATATCTCCATTCTTCTTTCAGACCAGGACCAAGTTTGATACCCACATGATATGCTTGATTGAAAAGATAATCTGCGACTGGATTAACTTTGTTAGCTCTTGTGCCATTAGCGCTTCAATCTTTGGGTTCATCATCCTCTACTTTTGTTGGAATGGATTTTCACCTTCCACCAGCTTGATTGTGTGCTAGATGATGTCAGGATCATATCCCTTCAGATCATCATAGGACCAAGCCACTACTCCTTCATACTTCTCACATAAATTGATGAGCCTTTCTTTATCATGATGTGGGACATCCTTCCCGACTTTGAGTTTTCTTCCATCTGCGACTTGAAGATCTATGTAGTTGTTTTTGTCTGCCACAAACTTCCTCTTGTCATTTCTTCCATCGTCACAATCGAAAAAGGTTTTCGAGAGTGATGAATCCCCTTGGAAGCTTGTTAGATTTTAGCTGAATGATTTGTCCCTCATAGGCCTTAGCAACCTTTGGTTGGAGCTGATCAGAAAATTCTCCTGACTGCTGAATGAACAAGGAAATGTGTTCATCACTTTCAAACACTTGCCAACTTTGATCGTTATTGGGAATCACCGATTAGACTATCACTCATACAGAGTGCTTGTTGTGAATGAGGTTGGAGGTAGGATAAAACTGGGATCTGACTACTGCCATGCGATTTGTGTTGCTATTTTGTTCTCAAGGAATGGTCTAGATGTTGAAGGCTTCAAAACCCTCAACTAGGTCCCAGACTTGGTGCTGATAGGATCTCATGCAGACATTCTTTTTTGCAGAAATTCCTCGGACTTGGTTTACCACTAGTTCAGAATCTCCGAACACCATTAGTTGCTTGATTCCCATTCGCTTCGCAAGGCTTAAACCTTGTACTAGTCCTTTGTATTCAACTTCATTTTTTGAGCAAGCAAACTGGAAGTTGAAATACCTTAGTGTCTTTTCATTCTGTGGGGATATTAAACATATCCCTACTCCTACGCCATTCTTGCATCTTGCTCCATCAAAGTGCAACATCCACAATTTAGAGGCTTGACTGCCTTCAGATCCTTTGGCAACCTTTGGGAGCACTTGATCTTCATCGTAGATGAGATAGGTGCCCAACCTAGTAGCATGGTAGTTGCCAAAAGGGTCATTGTCCATATGTTCACTCAAGAGAGCATCTTCTTGATTGTTCCAATCTCTGGTCACCTTTTCATCCTCTAGAAACTCAGCACAATACATTTATTGCTTGGTGATAGAGATATGCACAACTTCAAAATTGATCATGGCTTCATCGGCTACATGTTTTGAGTGTAAAGATTTGGATTCTATCTTCATCTTCGCACCATGCTTGGTTCTAAGGATCAAATGCAACCAATCTAGGGAAAAATATTCTTCCACTTTTGAAGTAAATTCTCAGGATAGGAAGAGGCCAAACATGGAGGGAACATCTATGATGATAGTGTCTTGTGGCACCGTGATACTAGGGCAAGCAAATAGATTCAAGGGGAGTTCCTTGATGACATCTACGGTTTCAACTGTGTTTCCATCAAGTTGCATCATTCCCCTTTTTAAGGGTTCATAGCTGAGTCCTAAAGCTTCAACTATTTATTTAGGAATAATCATGGTGCTAGCACTAGAATCAATCATGGCATTGTGTAATAATTTCTCCCCTATAATAAGAGTTAAGAAGAAGGGTTGAGGCTTTGACTTATCTCTTTCTTCAATAGGGGTTTTTTCTTTGCTATTTGTAAGAACTTTAGCGAAAGAGGGTTGATCAATAGCCTTTACTTTGGGCAACTGGTCTGTCGGTGTTGCGTTGACCTCTTCCTGGAGATCCTTCTATAGTAGTGTCTTCTGCTCTGGGATATCTAGGATGTCCCACGGGGACACATTAGTAGAGGATTTCTTTAATTGCTCCACCACATTGAAAGGTGGCGGATTCAGAGGTTTCTGCTCCTTTGCTCTTGTTATAAAAATTTCCTTCCATGGCTAATATTGTGGCATTACTGCTGAGGTACTGGGCATCTGGTCAGAAGCACTTTTAGGTTGCAGACTGGCTAGTTGTGGAACAACTAAAAACACTGCTTCTTCTTCCATCCATGAGAAGAGTGCATGGTTGGAAGTGATGTCTGCTTCTTGTTCTAGTGACATCCCTTGCATTTGCATGGTGAGCACCCCATTGCCCATTTGCGAAGAGGTATACACAGCTTCTGGAGGTTGACATTGTAGCTTGGCCTCGCTACTTCACCACCTTTTGTTGTAGGTTGTCGCATAAGAAATTTTGGGGCATATGTGAATCACCACAAGGAAAGCACTAGAGGTTGGTGTCATTCGCTAAATTATTTTGACCAGAGGTCAACTCTCTGCTTGAGCTTAAGTTAGCACTTTGTAGCAGAGTGGGTACTGGTAACATTTGATTTGTTTGCACCTGTGGATTTGTTTGAGCACCTCCTTGGAACTAGTTTTGTTGGTAAGAGGACCTTCTGCCTTGATAATTTTGGTAGGAAAGCTTCAGAGGTGTGGCTTGGTTGTGCTTGAGGGTAGTTATGTCATTTTCCATAGTCCACAATAATTTCTTGAGATTGCTCATTTCATCCTTAGAAGAGATAGATGTAGAGGCAACATTCTACGACACGCTTAGGTACTTGTATATGGATTGGGGAGGAGTGGGCACACTAGTAGAAGGCATCTCCTGGGTAGGAACCGATATTTCAAGGAATATAGAAATGATGGGTTGAGGCAGCAACTTCTCAGAATCTATCAAATTGTTCTCTGCTTTAACAACAATGCTATATGCACCCAGTACTGTGGTTTTGTCTAGAGACTGGATCATTGTTGAGATGTTGGGATTGATGGCCTTCAAGTAGAAAATGAATGCCAGATCTGGCAGTGGGAAGATATCAATTTAAATCCTCTACCAACTCGTATGGAACCGAGCATTGAAGTCAGTCATGGCTTTGTGCGGGGCCCACTTTATGACTGAGAGCTAGTAATAGAGTGATGATTGGTCTCCTTGATTTGAAAATATCTAATAGAAAGGCTCATTGAGCTCATTTGAGGTTATGATAGTATTTACTTGTAGTGTGTGATACCAATCCAATGCCTTACCCCTGAAAGAGGCGGTAAGCAATCTTAATGCCACATTTTGGGTTGTAACCCCATGTACCAAACAAACATCTGCAACATCTTGCAAATGTCCAGACAATTTTCTTGAGCCATCTCCATTGAATTTAGGTATAGCCTTTAGGGCGGAAACCATAATAGGGATCCAAATGACAGACACTATTGGTGCAACAAGAGGGCTTCCAGCATCCCATGCCACATAATTTCTATTAGCAGCAGGCAACATGGCTAGCGGAAAGGGAGGAGGAAGCAAAATGTTTAGTAATTGGGTTGTGGGTTGTACTGTCCCTAATGGTGGTACTAATAAACTAGGATTATTTGTTGTTTGGGAACTAGTAACAGGTCGATGGCTCATACACCCTTCTGAAAATTTGATTCATTTAAGCGTGGTCCCACTAGGCGTGCCAAAAAAAGAGAAAATTGTTGATGCCAAAAGTTGGCAAGGTAACATCCCTTTTATGGGAAACTCAGTTCTTGGTGGACCTATTGTGTTAAACTGAGTGACCTCCAGATTTTCAAGAAGTCAGCTTCTTCTATAATTGGGGTTTGGAAAGGGAAGAGAAACACATATATAAAAATAAAATCTAACCTAAGGTGATGTGCCAAGACGTAGATAATAGGCACGATAAATCATAGATCTAGGGGCCCGATCAACAATTCGTGATGTCCCAAAAAGTCAAAAACAATTCATTCATTGACATAAAATCATTTTTCACACATATTTACTAATAAGAAGAGTCACATGACATGATCTAAGACAACAAAATTGCATTTAATTTATAGAATTTTTTCAAATGAATCATCCAAACAATAGCAGCACAGTCTAAAATTAATCAAATATCATAAGAAGAGTAGAAAGGCCAAATGATTGGCACAATCTGCGAGTCTTTTTGCAATAATTAAACAACAATAACAAAGGCATGGTGTCTTTTCTTTTTAATCTATGTTCTTTCTGCAAAATCCTAAAACCCCTTCTCTGAAACAAAGAGGAGTATATATAGCCGAATGCTCCCACCCCCTTGGCGAGTAGTAACAGAAAAAGTCTGAGAATCCTTGGCAATGATGCAAAATCAAAGATTCCTCTCAGTCATTGCAACAGAAAAGATTCCATCCAAAGCATCCATTTGCTCCAAGTTCAGGTGCATCCTCTGCTAAAATATGTGAAGATGATGCCACATGGCATGCAGATGGAGCTCGACTCAAAAGCGAAGGGAAGCAGCTTTCAATTCTACGTAGAGTGGACACGTGGTAGGGCAACGAGGCCATTTTGAAATGAGAAGGGAAGAGATCCTTTGAGGAGTGCAGAGTGGACATGTGGCAGAGGAAATGACGTTTATAAAAAATGGTCGAATGACTTTAATGCATTGTGTGGGCCGATACTTCAACAAAATAAATCCTGAAGGGAGCTTAATGAATATTTATTCACATAACCCAAAGGGATGAAGAAAGTGTTGGGTCACTGGTACATGTGTTAAAGAATCAGAGAAAGGAGAAGTCCTTTTGATGAAATGATTGTTCTTGAAACTAAAAAAAAGGATAAATGAACCATTATAATGGAAGAACATCTTGAGGATAATTTACAAATTTGAAGGTAAGTATTATAAATTAATTATGGATGGTGGTAATATGAATAAGTTAGTATCGAAAGAAATGGTAGAGAAACCTTGGTTGGAATGGATAATGCATTAAACCCCTTATAAATTTTCTTGATTACTAAAAGGATATTAGGTGTTAGTAAATGAACAATATATTATTAGCCAATTAAAATAATAGCTAGAAAATAATTTTTCAATGAAGGATTTAGGTGCTATGAAACAAATCCTTGGAATAAAAATTATTAGAGATAAGAAGGAAATAAAATTGTCACAAGAAAAATATAAATTAGAAAGGTGTTGAATATGTGTACTATGAAGAATGCTAAGGCAATAAGCACAAATTTAGCTCATCGCTTCAAATTATTTTTCTGAGATGTGTCCTAAGACATTGGAAGAAAATGAGTACATGGAAAGAGTGGCTTACTCCTTTGTTTTTGGGAGCCATGTACACAATGGTGTACACAAGACCCAACATTGCTCATGCTATGGGAGCAGTCAATTAGTATATGAATAATCAAAGGAAAAAATCATTAGCAGTATGTATAATAGATTTTGAGATACTTGAAGGGTAAAACACATCTTTTTTTTTTATGTTTAGAGGAGAAGATGCACAACTACAAGGATTTCTTGACTTTGGCATGGTTGGTGACTTCGATAAAAGATGATCAACCATAGGCTATATATTTAATTTTGCAGGGGAAATGATCAACTAGATTTCTAGATTGTAGAAGGTGGTGCCTCTCTCTAAGTACGAAGGTAAAGTATATTGCACTCACGAAAGAAGCTAAGGAGATGTTGTGATTGAAATGACTATTAGCTAAATTGGGTAGTAAAAAATAACATTTCAAGTAGATTTGTATAGTGACAACAAAAGTGCAATTCATCTAGCAAAAAATACGTCCTTCAATCCATGAATAAACCACATAGATCTTTAATATCATTTTATTACAAGTGTCCCTGAACAGGGTAAGTTGAAGTTGGAGAATATTCATACTAGCCTCAATCTTACAGATGCATTGACGAAGGCTATTTAAAAAGAGAAGTTGGAATTTTGTAGATCTTCTCTTCATTTGGTAAACATGTGACATTGAACCTATAAAAAGTGGGTGACATCTTTGATCTTGGCTATCCACAAAATGTATTGGACTTCAAGTGAGAGATTGTTCACATATGTGAGGTCCAACAATCAGATCATCAACATTTAGACAATAAAACTGTTCATCTCCCATTTTTAAAATCTTTGTTTTCCCTCATGGGTTTTATATAAATATGGAGATTGAGAAATTTTAAGAGATGATGAAAACTTGTGTATTTACTACTACTAATAAAAGGAGAAACATGTGTCAACTTTTAGTCAATAAAACTCTTCATCTCCCAATTTTGAACTCTTTGTTTTCCCTCATGGGTTTTATATAAATATGGGGATTGAGATGTTTTAAGAGATGATGAAAACTTGTGTATTTAATACTACTAATAAAAGGAGAAACATGTGTCAACTTTTCCGTGGATGTAACCGTTTTTAATGAATCACACAATTCTGTATGTCTTTATACATTTTGATGTGTTTAGATTTTATTATCTTTGTTTTCTAATTGTTGTTTGATAACAAATAAATAATTTTATCTATGTCATTTACTTACCATACACTACATAGTTAGGATGGAGTGTCCCCATTAAGATTCAACAACCCCTTGATGTAATGTAACCAACACCTTTCCATAACCTTATTAGAGATTTCCTTTAAATACATGGAGTAAGTTTGACATGATGTTAATCATTAATTTTCTTTCTTTCTAGTTGGCCTTCCTAATGTGGGAATAAAATAATATTTTGTGTGCTCATCATTTCGTAGTGCACAAATTTTTCTTTTAATACGTAAGTGACTGCTTGATGATTGTCGATGTATGCTCATAGTTGCAAACAATTTTCTTTCTTGATACGCTTAAAAATAAAATAACTTGAACATGATCTCCTATGAAAATGACTAGTTGAAGGGTAGCAATAGTTTAGTATTATAATAGTAAATAAATAGTGATGAGATATATAGAGATTATGAGAATCGACTTCCATCAACTAACCCGTCAACTTTACCGACTGTAAACAAGAATTAAATATTGGAAGTAATGTCATAAATTTTGTTTTTGATAAAGTAAGTAGCATTTTTAGTGTGTTGTACCCTTCAAAAAGAGACAAAAGGGCCAATAAAGTCCAAGATCAAAAAATCATTAAAAAAAACACCAAACCAAAAAATAGACACCCGAACTAACAACACACGAACAAACAACAAACCAGCAACAGACTAGCTAGCATCCTCCCAACTCTTGGAAAGAAGATGAACCACATCATCTCCAACCAACTCCTAAAGGTCTTCAGTCTTCTTCATCTCCATCTCATCCTTCATGACTGCCAACAAGGTACTAGTGATACAGTGCACCAGCTTGACTGTGAAGTAGGTCAACCCACAATTTTTTTTATCTAGTTTGTCCATTCTTTCTTTCAGCACACAAAGCTCCTCCCCTCTGCCCGCATTGTAGTTGGGATCATTCTGCTCAATATCTAGAGGTTCCAAAGAGTGAGAGGATGAAACCTCCTTTTGAGCTTTTCCCTTGTTAGGAATGGAGTAGGGACCTCTGACCTTCTCTCCCTCCTCACCCTCTAACACCTCTTCAACCTTGCTACCTATGTTGTCAGACAACTCCTCTTCAGTGTTGAAATATTTAACCTACACTTTTTTCCTGTTCTTAGCCAACCTACCAGAGTGCCAAATGATAGAACCACAACCAATAACCAAAGTCTCTGCAACCATCGTATCACCCAACGAGTCCTTTCTCATGACATTTTTTCCTTTGCTAGGAGGCTCCTTCTCCTCCTTGCCTTTCTTTTTCGGGGCAGGCTTATTGAGATTCTTAGTAGGGGTAGACTTGAGAAGACATAGGCTAGCCACCACACTAGTTTGGGAAGTTCCCTCATACCCCTTAAGCTTTTTAGCAGTGGGTTTGGGTTTTTGAGAGTCAGTAGAGACCAGGTGATTTTTCCTGACAAGGACTTTAGATTCAGTCGGAGATAAGTTGGTCATAGTGGGAGGCTCAATTTCTTCAATGTGGATGGACAAAATGGATTTAGGCAGGCATAAATCTAGATGAAAGTGGTAGAGTCTTAGGATAAGACCCTAGTGGAGCAGCAGGGGAGTAGGTTCATTAGGATTCAGAGCGACAGACTCAACACATTTTTCAACAAAATTTTTGAGGTCCATAAAAAAAAAAAAAAAAGCTTAATAAAAATTTATGACTAAGATGATTCAACAGAGGGAAATGGTAGAAGTAATAGGTCTTGTACCTACCTTCCAATGTGGCATATTTCATCAAGGCAAGATACACCTGGTTCCATGGCTGAGGGAGAGCCTCCCATTCAAACCCCAACTAGTTATGCACCTACATCTCATTCCCCACAAAAAAATTGTTCATACTTTCATTGTCCTAGGTCGTTGAGTGTTTCGTATGCTTAATACCAGTGCTCTGGAGACCCGTCGCCTGCGCTATCACTTCCTCATCCACATTAAAAGAGATTCCACCCAAAGTCACATGTGGATTCTTCCAAGAGTTGATGAACTAGGCAGATAGATTAGGGCCATGGCCCACAAGCCTCTCCATCAAAGGACCAAGACCACCTTCAACAAAAACGTGTCAGATGAGTGGATCCTTGCAAAATTCACTACAATTATCTGGCTCCATCTGCACCCTATCACTTCCCATGATACCTCTCTCCACACAGTATAACTAGGAGCCCTGAAAAAATAGAAGGTTAGAGATAATAGAAAGGTGATTTTTTTTTGTTATAGTAATGAGAAAATAAAGATGATTTTAATTTTTTTCTATATGTCATGTTCAATTGTCTACTTGTAAAAAGGGTAGAGTCCTATTTTTTGATTTAAATGTTTTATAGTTAACATTGTCTATGTCGACTATTTGGATTGAATACTTGTCCAATTGGACATCCACTTAGGACTACACCAGATGGTATTACAATAACATTCATCCTTGTTGGACTAGTATGAAGAAGATCTTGTAGGATAAGTGTTGTAGAATATGAAAGGGAAGTTTTGCAAGTGTAGAGGAGCATTGCAATGATTTGTTGTGGCTTTGGAAAGTTATGAAATAAAGCCTTGTAGTTGTGCACTAATGGAATTTAGATGGGGTATTGTTAGGAGGAGTGCAAGTGTAAGAGCACCTAGATTTGGTAATTTGAAACAATTGTTGAAAGATATCCAAGAAATACTTGCAAAAGATGTAGTTCAGACCAAACTTCTTAGAGCCATGGTGAAGATTGGGAACAAGCCCAAGTTGGACAGACCTTGCTATAGTGGGAGCTTGAATGTTGAAGATTTCATGGATTATATTGAAGTGATAAAATATTTTGATTATGAATTAGTGGAGGATTCTAAGAAAGTGAAGTTTGATTTTACAAGGTTAAATATTTATGCCTTTATATGGTGGGATTATTTACAAATTGAGAGGAAAAAAGAGAACAAAAAATTCAATCTCGGGATATAATGGTGACCAAATTAAAGTCCAACTTCTTATATTTATGTTAGCACATGAGTTTATTTAAAAGGTTACAAAATTTAAAACTGAAGGATGTAGATGTAAAATAGTGCACTATGGAGTTCTATAAACTCACTATTAGGATTAGAAACATGGAAAATGATGAAGAAAAGGTAGCATGGTATTGGAGTGAATAATTTTGCAATATCCAAGGTGAAATTATTTTTCTAAATTTTAGAACCATATAGGAATCCTACCAATGTGTAGTCAAGGTAGACAATAAGTTGGGATGAAGGAAAAATGAAAAATATAAAGGTAGAGAAGGTTGTTTGAGAGGAATTTAAGACAAAACCTTCATGGAAGAGGACTGTTATCATGAGGAATTGCACCCAAATGCAAAGTTGTAAATCTCAACAATCCCGTGTAACATGGAAACAGTTTTGAACCTGTGGATTACTCATAATGAAAGTGAATCTCCAAATTGTGGGCTGGTTCCCTTTTGATCTTTCTATGAGACTGATGATTTATGCAGGAAAAGGGATAGAAGGCTTCGAAAATGAAATGCAAAAATGAACTTAAATTATGGTGATGCACCTAACTGATGATAAACTTGCATTATGATTCACAAGGACCTTTCAATGTCTCTATCTGCACAACTAAATTTGAACAACTCGATCACAAAAATATTTCATACAAAGGCTCTGACATAATTATCTTTTTTGAAGGAAAAACAATGTTTTCACAACAAAATTGATAATTCTGATTTATATGCACAATGGATAACTTGTGAAACTAAACTTAATTTTGCATCCATACACTTATGAGTGAGACAAAAAATAAAGGTTTCAAGATTGAAAGACAGTGAATTTCCTATCAAATCAAACATAAAGGCGACACCTAGAATCTGGAAGGAAAATACTTGACACTATTGAAAGGTGAAAGGAAAAAATATACAATTGACAATATATGATACCCTGTAAGAGTTGTATATATTAAACTGTAAAAGTGAGTTACAAGATAGTCTCTTTGCAAAATGCAAAGGTAGAAAACAAGAACTAAGGAAAAATACTAAGCCTTTTCCAATATATACAAGGATGATAACTCCAAAGGTGCCAAGAGTTGGAACTCAAAGTCAACTGAAAGTGAAAAATATCTCTGAAACCCTTCTCATGAGAAAAGAAGAAAAGCCTTGAAAAGAGGGTCCACAACTGAAGCAAATTGAACTCCAAATGTTGCAAACTCCTCCCCTCAATGTGCATGATTAAAACAACTCCAAAACTGATGTAAAACTAAAGAGACCTCTATGAATAATGGCCTCAATCAATGAGATCTCTAAAAGACTAAAAATTGACTCTAAGTCAAAGAAAGTACAATACTCTAGATGACCTCTGCTGACTTCAGTCTTCTTTCACTTGCTTTTCTTGCATGATTTTGGAGAAAGGTAACCGTTCAAGATTAAATATTAAAGATAATCAATGTGATTATTTAAATATTTATCATGTGATATCTCTCCTTTTTTACATTACATAATAAATATTAATGTAATAAAATATTACCTTTAATATTTAATTGCATAGTTTGTCTTATTTAAAATCATGCAAAAA
Organism: Sequoia sempervirens; assembly: GCA_007258455.2. Taxonomy (NCBI): domain Eukaryota; kingdom Viridiplantae; phylum Streptophyta; class Pinopsida; order Cupressales; family Cupressaceae; genus Sequoia; species Sequoia sempervirens. The sequence goes on along the minus strand of VDFB02047230.1, from coordinate 317,378,350 downwards.
AAATGTAAGTGAAGTGGTCCTTCACTTCAAAATTAAATGATAATATTGAAGCTTGACTTCAAATTCCACCTCCAAACGTGTGGGCTCCCTAAAATCATTAGGTTGATTGACTTAAAGTCAAGACCATGGACATCATGAAAATGAAATGATTTATTTTATGTTAAAACATAAGTCAAAAATCAACACTCATCAAATCAGGGCAAGTAGAAAAATTGAACCCTAATCATTCTTCTCATTCATCACTTGCATCTTTTGGAAGAGAACTATATTGCACCACCAATTGAGTAGGGTTTTGAATTAGAGCTCAAACTTTATGCTACGTCTAAGGATTTTTATGAGAGATTCCGAGAGAAAAAATTGTGGTAAGTGCTTCTCTCTTACAAATCTGATATTGAACTCCATTTTGGAAACATTTGTAGGCCTTCTATGTCACAACGTCTCCACTATTGTTGATGCATTCTTATTGTGTCTTCTTTGTTTATGTTTCCTTGCATTCTGATGTTAAAAATGAAGAGGTTTATGAAGTTTTAATCCATGGGTTTTGAATGTACTTTCTATGAGGATACGAGGGTAAGCTTTTCTCCATGTAATATTGCATTTCCTTTACTATTTTCTACATAATGTGCCCTATTCGAGCCCCATAGCGAACAAAACTGATGAATACTCCTTGTTGTTTGTGTCTTAATCTTCATGGGTAGGCCACGACCATGACTCATTTTATTTACCTTTCTAAAAGAAAACAAAAAGAAAAGATTCTTCCATTTTGTGGCATGCCTTCTTGAAACCCTTGCCTGGAGATGGGTATTTACTTTGTAGCTTCTATGGTGACTGAGGGTTTTATGACCTATATGTAGGCCGTAGGCTTCATGAAGTTCTGAGTATCTCAAATCTTCTATACAAGTTCAAGCTTCCTCCTTATTTTCTATATGATACAAAATTCTATGTTATTCATTTTTTTGTTGAGAAAACACAAAGAAAATACTTCACTGTTGTAAATCCATGGCCCCTCCATTCTGGATGTTTCCCAATACTCGAGTAAGTTTGAGTTTTAATTACATAGTTTTTCTCACTATAGATTGTTATGAATATGTTTTTGATATGGTAAGCAACATTTACAGGGTGTTGTACCCTTTACACAATGAGCCACAAGGGCCAAACAAGATCAAGTCCAAAAAAAAAAAAACAACTAGCCAAATAAACACAGACAAAATGAACCAATAGCCAACAGACACACTACAACTTGTTATGAATATGTTTTTCCTTTGTGAAATGGCATTTTCCCAAATAATTCTCAGTGCCCTTGAAGAACTTAAACATGTATAAAAGAACATTTGAAAAATTTGAATCCTTTTATCCTCCCCATAATCATGTACAGTTCTGAATACTTACAGCTCATTTCATTTGTAATGAGGAAATGGGCACTCTTTGTCTCTCTTGATATGACTTTATACATTGTGAAAGAAACAATAAAGGACTCTTTATTGTACTGAAACCATGATGAAGCTTATTTTGTGTTGCATCTTATTTGTGGAATAGAATTTTGTCCCATTTCACTTTTATTGACTTTGTAGTAGCATTCTCTATGCATTTAACTTGATAGGAGATTTTTGTTCTCTTTCACTGGTTATTGTATTCTTAAGATGTGCCATAACATACACTGTGCCTTGTTTTTTGCAAATTTCACTCTGATATGTATCTCTACTACTCTCTTGTAAATGAGAGAATGCAGTATGTTGGGCTCGACCCTTGTGGGAGTCCATTTTCCTCCACATACTAAAATTTTGAACATGATGAACCAACAATGAAACATGTACATGTACCTACACAATGAACACACATGTTAGATAAAATAGATACATCTCTTGATGACTTGCTTTGGATATCTTGGAAACAGTTGTTCATTTTGATTTTCTTGATCAGTTATAAGGTAGCAAGTATTTCCTTAATTAGATATACATAGAACTATGAATGGAAGGTCCCGAGATCTAACATCTCCTCTTCTACCCTTGCAGATTTCTCTCTTGGAGCTGCACATGGACAACTCAACAATGCTGGCACAATCTTCAACAACAAGATTCTTCATTCACTAGGAAATGATGGGTCCCATCTCTAATTTCATGCATGTTTTTTCTTGCATTTACTTGCTATTTTATATCTCTTCAGATATAGTTACTCCCACGACTTGTGTGGGACAACAAAAACATTGCTTTCAAATATATCAGTTATTTCATATCATATAATGATTTATGTATTTTCATTTGTGAGTCACTTACATAATATGAAATAGCTAAATGAAACAGTTTGAAGCATATGCTTATTAATGATGAATAACAACAAAAGATACTTGAAACATGAATTGCAGAAAATAGTTTAGCTTTAGAACCTAATAATATTTGAATGTCTGATTTTCTTATCTGAATTTCTTATGTATCAAAAATTTTCTCACCCCATGTTTTAACAACTGCACTTGATAAAAATTTATTAATTGAGCTAGAAGCTAAAAATTAGTAACAAGGACAATAGAACCATGATGAAGGAACAAGTAGTTTTTTGACCCAAAATTTCAACATAAGAGAAATAGATTTTTTTTACCTCAAACTAGAGGATCCTATGAAAGAGGAGGATTCATAGGGATTTTTTTAAAGTGCAATAGGTACATTGTCATATATCATTTGACTTCATAGAAGAATCCCAAGACATCATCTAACATATTGAAGGAATATTCCATATAACCCATTTAAGGATGAAGAAAGTGTTGTGTCACTAGTACACACTAAATAATTAAAGAAATGATAAGTCCTTTTGATGAAATCAATTCTCTTGAAACTAAAAATATAGATAACTGAACTACTATAATGGAAGAACATATTGAAAATAATTTAAAAAGGTGAAGGTAAGTTTTATAAATTAATTATTGATGGTGGTAGTAGGAATAAGTTAGTATATAAATAAATGGTAGAGGAATTTAGGGTAAAATGGATAGTGCATCCAACCACTTATAAATTTTCTTGGTTTCTCGTAGGACCTTAGGTGGTAGTAAACAAACAATGTACTATGAACTTCAAAATAGGTGCATAAAGGGATGGAGTTATGTGGGATTTCATGCCAATGGATGTGTTTCATATGTTATTTCATATGTTGTTCATGGAATTTTGAGTCCTACATGATGGTAAAGTGAACATATATACCCTTACAAAGGTTGGGAAGAGATTCACACTCAACCCATTAAAAGGTAAGGGAGAAGGGGAGGATAACCATTCAAAGGTGATGTAACTACCTAGAAAAGAGCTCCTTAAAGACACAAAGAATAAAGAGGTATATTTTGTGAACTTATTTCCATATTTGTGTAGGAGTATGTACAAACATCTTGAGGTGAATGGTCAACCTAGTAAAATTTAGAGTTTTTTGGAGGAATAAGTTGTCATAGAATCTAATTATTTTCTTTGGGATTACCACCAATAAGGAGCATTAGTCATCAAATAGACTAGTATAAATCTTTCCATATAAATTAGCTTATAGTTAAAACTTCAAGAGAGTAAAGAGATAAACAGATAAGTGTATGAGCTATTACAAAAGGGTATAATTTGTGAAAACTTGAGCCCTTATGTAGTCCAATTTCTATTAACATCAAAGAAAGCTAGATAATAGATTTAATTACATAGGTTTGAGGGTGTAACATCATAAATTGTCACCCTTGACAATTTCACACTATGTTTTGCTCCCCCTAAATTATTGAGCCTAATTGAGAACCTAATTTCCTAAATTATGCATTCTATAGCCCATTTGTACCACTTTTTGAGAAATTGGAAGCATTGAATGTAAATGCATCCAATTAATATTATGCCACCGACAATTAATATCATGAAGAATAGGTCTGGGACCCATTTCCCCTAGAGTGTATGGGTCCTATTCTGTCGAGGACCAATTTTAGACATTTCGAAGTGGCCACTTTAACATTCAAAATTCAAATTGTAAATATCCATTATTAGGATTTAATTCTCAAGAAATTAGAGAAATGCCTATAAATACCTAGTTATTGCATCATTTCAAATCTAACAAGAACTCATGAGAAAAAAATATTGTTAAGATAATTCAAGAGAAACTCAAGAGCAACATTTTAGATTTTTATTGCAACAATTCAAGATCCTAACATCATCTCAAATATTATGTGAGTTTATGTATGTTAATGTTATCATTGTTTTGTGAAGGCTAACACTTTTGTAGGTATCCAAAGAATTCAAGCATTCAAGCAAGCAAGATCCAATACATTGAGGTGATGTGCATGACTTCAATCCTTCATGGAAGCCATTTAAGGGTGGTGAGTTGTAGCACTTTGTGATTTCATCATTCCTTCATGTCATTTATCCATTTTATCATTAACATTACCATTGTGGAAGTGTAAACACTTACACAGGGTTCGACTGAGGCAAGACCCTAAATGGCCCAACATTTTCCCTCTCTTTGAATGTGCAAGTTTTAGGTTTGAAGATGATTGAAGGGAGATTGAAGATAAATTGTTCATTGTTTCATTTGAATCCCTATAACTTGTCAACTCATAGAAACTCATCTATAGAATTATCATATAGTGTTCTAAAAACTTCACTACTGGAAATCAAAAGTTTAGATCTATCATTAGAGGACCCCAAAAGTAGAACAAAAAAGGCCTACAAAGACTCATATGCCCTAGGGAGAATTTTTCCTTCTACAACCCTCGTACCAAAATTTTGGTGACAAGTACATAGTACTTTTTACTTCCCAAATCTTCATGCAAGTTGTTTTAGTCTGTGCATTGATGAGATCTTGCATTTTTCATATTAGGTCATATAGTCTAATTAGGTTAATCATAACAAATCAATTCCAAATCATTCTAACCCTTAATAAGGTGGAGATTCAGGTCAAATTGGATCACCTTAATGGTTGAAATTCAATCCATCCACCTTGTTAATATCCATCTTAATGAAACATAGGAAAATACCCCACACACCCCTAACCATTTGAATCCTAGGCTTACATAGTAGACCTAGGGTTCCTATTTTTCTTTGTTTCATTTTGGTAAACTTGACCTGTTACCATTGCATACCTTTTAAAAATTCACCATACATCTAAGTTTTGCATTGCATTCTCTTGCATCTTTCATCTAGGGTTTCACTTTTATATCATAAAAAGACAAAAAATCAAGGGTCAATGCAGGATCATGGGAGTCCAAACCAGGCCTCTAAGTGGCAATGAAAATTTAGAAAATTAGAGTTAGGAAATGTGACATAAAAATTTGAATAGGTTATTAAAATAATTTGAAAAATATATAAGAAAAAAAGTTGTAGCATATTGAATGTAGTTTCTAGGGTGTACTAGTCCTTTTTTGGAAAAAAAAGTAAATCCATTTTGAGAAAATTTGAATTTTCAATGCTTGGTACTAAATTTTCAGGAAAAAGATAAGAAGTAGGTGTATGTCTAACCACCCTAAGTACAAGAATTATTATTATTATTATTCTAAATATTTCAATATAAGTAGAGGACACATGCTCGGATGTGCCAGATTTTTTGTTTGTAATTTTTTTCCATGTAAATAATTAGTTATGATTTTTTTATTAGAAATTTTCAGAATTATTAAAATTTCTATGTCTAACCACCATAACTTGGTCAAAAATTTATGAAATTCAATTTTTTTTATCCTATAGTATGTGAAGCATAGAATGTGGTGCATCTTGTAGGTTCAAAAAATGTTAAGTAGTTTGAAAGTTATAGAATTTTTTCAATCATCCTATCAATCAGGACTTTAGTCGTAATGTATGTAGAAAATCAATAATAATTATTTATTAATTTCAAAATATGGCAAAACTTTTATTGGTGGAAAGCTGACAATTTTTTCTATAAACCCTTTTCATTTGATGAAATTTGGATAAAAAAAGTCACCAGCCACAAGGGTGAACTTCAGAAAACTAAGCGAATTTTCAAAACATTTTTTTGGGTTGACTTTCCAAGTCAGGCAATCCCGAACCAAATCTTGAGCCAAATCCTGAGCCTACTAATTATGTTAGTTTAAATGGATATATGTTCAGAATGGATATCTGTTGTATTATTTATAATACATATATTTATAATATATAATATTATGTATTATATAACATGTACTAAATATAATATATTATATTATACATTATTATATTATATATTATTATATTATCTATTATATATAGTATACATATTAATTATTATATATTATATATAGTATATATATGAAATATTATATATTATATTAATATTATGTAATATATATTATATATTTATTGATGTGTGGCCAATTCACAAGAGAGAGAGAGGGAGTGGGAGGGACTTGAGAGAGAGGGAAAGAGAGAAAGACTTGATGGGGAGTGAGAGACCTAAGAGGGATGGGGAGAAAGAGATGAGAGGGAGAGAGAGAGAGAGAGATAGTTGAGATGGAGAGAGAGGAGAGAGACACAGAGAGAGAGGGAGAGAGAGAGTTGAGAGGGAGAGAGAGATACTTGAGAGGGAGAGAGCGAGAGAGAAAGACTTGATAGGGAGAGAGGGAGAGAGAGATACTTGAGAGGGAGAGAGTGATAGAGAAAGGCTTGATAGGGAGAGAGGGAGAGAGTCTTGAGAGGGAGAGGGAGATAGGGAGGGAGAGAGGGAGAGAGAGACTTGATAGAGAGAGAGGAGGCCTGAGAGTGAGAGGAAAGAGAGAAAGAGAGAGAGAGAGAGAGAGAGAGAGAGAGAGAGAGAGAGAGAGAGAGAGAGACTTGAGAGGGAGAGAGAGAGACTTGAGAGGGAGAGACTTGATAGAGAGAGAGGGAGAGAGAGAGTCTTGAGAGAGAGAGACCTAAGAGGGAGGGAGAGAGGAAGCTCTAAGAGTCTTGAGAGAGAGAGGGAGGAACCTAAGAGAGAGGGAGAGAGATAGAGAGTTGAGACAGAGAGAGGGAGGGAGAGATAGAGAGAGATGGAGAGAGGGAGAGGGGGAGAGACCTGAGAGAGAGGGAGCGAGAGAGAGTTGAGAGGAAGAGTGTTTCCTCATGTTGGGACCCTCTAGAATAATAAGTGATACAACCATCAAACAAAACCATTACAACTCAATTCAACATTTATTCCATTAAAACCTTCAAGCTTAATAACATGTCATTAGATCCTTCATGTAAAATCATCATGAATAAGAATCATTATCTTTCAACCATGATACATAAACAAGAAAATTATGTACACCATAGGGGTTTGATGCAACCTTCAAACAAAATCCTTACAAGATAACAAGATACATGTTCATTAGATTGTTCATGTGAAATCTATACAATAATCATGATCAACAAATAAGACATCACTAAACCATGATGCATGAATAAACACTATATATGCACACTATATATGAACAAACACTAAATATTAAGATTATTTAATATTTATTACTAAATTTTTGTCTCATCATTATACTGTTATATTCATAACTTCAACACTAAAAATATCCATCTGACCAAATTCTTTATAAAATATCCATCCAAGGTCAATTCTTTTATAAAAATAAGATCATTGTCTTAATAAAGTTTTGCAGCTCTTTGTTTCATATCTTCATTTCTTTGCATTTTCCTCTTTAGAATGGGACTATCTCCTTTCCTCTAGCCATCGTTGATGCTCGTCTAAGTCCACTTCTATGGACCTAACTGCAATAACAACATTTTGTATTTTTGATGCAAAATGTCTCAATAATGGGTGAACACATTCTTCATTCTGAATAGCGTTAACTTGATCTTGAATGGTTCTAACATTCACATCGACTTGTTCTCAAAAGAAAGCACCATCAGATGTAGGTGGTGGAGGTGGGGGGTTACAAGGTGGAATGGGTAGAGGTGGAGTGGGTGGAGCTAGAGGGCATGGATCCATGATTTAGATACAAGTGAACTTGCATTAAATTTTTAATTTCAAAATGTAAGATACATGTTTAAAAATCCCCTTAAACCATTCAATATAAATGACTTAATTGAATACAAATGATTTTTTTTGTAAAGCTCATATATGTCTAAGGCATGTAAATGAATAACAAATAATTGTTAAAGTGATGTGAAATATCATTTAAAAATAAATTAAAATTTTACCTCTCTGGAATGTGGAAGTGTTAAACTCCAAATTGATTCAACAAAGGTGGAGGTGTTAAGCTCCAAATTAATTCAACAAAGGTGGAAGTGTTAACCTCCAAATTTCCAATACTTAGTGAATCTGTATACATAGTTAGTAATGGTTAAACAAAACTTGTCCCTACAACCATAGGAAAATGGGCTAAGTTAATGGGTAATAATCGATGGGTTATGTAGGAGGCTCTCATACAATATGATATAATATGATAGCCTCATGCATAGCCCATTGATTATTACCCATTAACTTTGACCATTTCCCTATGTCTACTAAGACAAGTTTTGTTTGGCCAGTACTAACAATGGATCCAGATTCACTAAGTATTGGAAATTTAGAGCACTTCCAACAAGGATCCTTTCTATTTTGAGAGCTGAGGAGAGTCAAAAAAATTAAAAAATTAAAAAACAAATTGTTTAGTAAAGAAATACTAAATTAAGAATAAGCAACAAAGCAAGAATTTAAGAAACATGAGAATAAGTGATAAAGAAGAAGGAAAAATAGACAAGAATGTAAAACAATTTAAATAAATGCAGAAAGGGGGTAATGAAGGTTCTTTTTTTTGTTTTCCACTAACTAGGGTTTCAATTTTTTTTGTAAGTTTAGATAGAAATGAATTCAACAAAACTACAAAGAATGCAAAAAGAAACCTAAATTAATCACTAATTAGCAAAAAAATAGAAAAAAATGCAAAAAACACATACATGGAATTCGTTGATCATGATGGAGGTCATTACTTGACTGGTAGCATCATGAAAATGAGGCAAGGTTCGGATTATAAAGTCTTCAATGAAACGGATATTTGTTTATTACATAATAAATTTATTATATATAAATAAACAATAATATATTAAATATTCAATATATTATAGTATATATTATATATAATATATACTATGACATATATAATTTATATTCAATATATTGTATATATATTAAATATATTATATATTATATAATATATTTAATACATAGTCTCCCTTTGAAAATGAGGTAGGGTTCAGGCTGTAAAGTCTTCAATGAAATGAATATCCATTTCATAATAGCATATTGATATATTCTCACATGGCTTCAAATCTAATGTAGTTAATAATGGATAGATCCGTTATAAACGGATATCTGTTTGATATATAATAAATTTATTATATATAAATATACTATAAAATATTTCATATATACTATATATTATATAATATTTATTATATAATGAGTATTATATATTAAATATATTATATAATATATTTAATACATAGTCTCCCTCTGAAGTCTCCATCTCCCTCTCAGATCTTTAATATATATATTTAATCATTATAAATTAAAGAGAGGCAGAGAGCGAGAGTGAGGGGGAGAGGGAGAGAGAGGGAGAGAAAGAGTGGGAGACAAAGAGAGAGGAGAGAGAGGGAGAGAGGGAGAGAGAGAGGGAGA
>VDFB02047230.1:317115358-317368401 GCA_007258455.2 Sequoia sempervirens | reverse complement strand
TTTATAACACTAAAGGTAATATATATTTGTTTCTTTTTTTAGGATTGTGAAGTTAGACTTGCGGGCATGTCAAGTGGAATGTATTAATTGCCGGTGTTTTTTTTAAATGTATAATATAAAATTATATTTAATAATATTATATAATATATAATATATAATATAATATAATATATATTATTTATAATATATATATATATTATATTATAATATAATATAATAAATTTAATATTATATTTAATATATAATATTTTATATTTTATAAATATTATAATATATATTAATTATATTATTATATAATATTAAATTAACAAACATTATAATAATACGGATGAGCGATGGTGAGCAGGAATAGGCGCAATGGTGATGGTTCAAATTTTTCTTCTGTAGATGACAGTGATCCAGATTCTGATGATAATGATGGGGATCAACGCCCTGTGTTTGGTCCCTCTTGCTCTTTGGTTCGTCTGGGGCTATGACTTCTTTGGGTTTGTGTGGGGTTTCTTCACCCCTTTTTGGAGTTGCATTTTATTTATGTGGCTCGCTCTTTTGTGTGGCGTTGTGGGGAGAGGGGCTATATTGTTCAATTGACTCCTCTTTGTTCTTTCTCTTCTCCTGCCCTTTCTCTGCTCTTGATCGAGTTTGGGAGTGGTGTTGGAGAGCTATTTTTTTTGTGGCTTGTGGTGTTGGAGGGACTACTATTGGTTCTCTGGCTGCACTTGCTTTTTTCCAGGCTTGCTTGGTTGTTTCCCTCTAGAATGATAGGAATTCTTCTGGCTTTGGTGCAACTTTCCCATGTCACTTTGGCTCTCTATGGGTCTTTTTTTCTAGTGTAGGGGTCCTTTTTACATGGGTTGTGTGTGGTTTCTCCTGGTGATTCTAGAGTTGTGGCTGGTTCTATTGTGGTGGTAGTTTCTAGTTTTCTGGTGGATGGTTGGTGGGCTTTTCCTGTAGGCTTTACTATAGATGGTTCTTCTGGTTGGGCATCTACTCTTTCCCTAGCTCTGGCCTGTGATCTGGGTCTCTCTGTGTGAGATGGTTTGTTTGTGGATGGGTGGTGTGAGGAGATTTTTTGGCTTTTCTTTGAGCCTAGCTGGCACGTTGGGTTTGTTGGTGTGCTGAAATGTTTTTCCTTCTCTCTTCTCCCCTATTGTGCAGGATCTCCTTGCTTGCTATGGTGCTTGGCCTTGGTTGTGGTTTTGGAGATTTTGGAGGCTTTCGTCCCTCTGTATGTGGGGCTACTTGTTGGTGTTGTGGCTTCAGTGCTTTTTTGCCCAGTGGTGTCTTTTGTGTCTTCCTATGTGCATTTTTTCTTGCTTGTGGATGGGAGGTTTGTGGAGTGTTTCTTGCTATCTTGTGACTCTGGCTGGCATGTCAGGTCTGATGGTGAGCTTATTTGTTCAGCTGGCTCTCTTCTTCCTTTCTTTGTAGGTGTTTATTTGTTTTTTTTGGGTGCCTTTTCTATGGTGTTGGGGCTTTTTGGCCTACTTGGTTCCTTCATTCCTTATGTGGTTTGTTGGTGGGAAGTTCTGGTGTGTGGATTTCTATTGATCCCCTTTTGGGCTCTTTGGTTTATTCCTTTGGTGGGGACATCTTATGTTCTTCAGAAGAAGCTTTGTTTTATGGCTCAACTTTTGTTGTTTCTATTGTCTGTGTTGCTTCTTGCTTCTTTTTTGGTCTTTCCAAAGGATGTTGTAGGTACCCTTTCTTCTAGAGCTTATGCTTCCTTCTTGATCTTTTAGTTGAGGTCTTCTATGGAGGTGGAGACTGCTCCTATTAAGGAGGAGCTAGCTGCTATGGTTCTGGTTGGAGGGTCTCTTTTCTAGTTCATGCTTCTATTGAGGTGGAGTCTAGGTGGACAGGAGGATGAAGTCTTTGGTGGTAAGGGTTTTTATTGCAACCTCTCCAATAGAGGGGAGCTCTCTCATATTGAGGTTAAGATAGAGTTGGTGTTCCTTTTTTGGTGTTTCTTGACAATGGAGGAGCATTGTAGGAATGTTGTTGTTTTACAGTATTCTGATATTTGGTTGATTGTTGCCTGGATGAATCAGGCAGTTTGCAAGTTCGCTGAGGGATGTTGCTAGAATATTGATGCTTTGTAGCATTCTGTTGATTTATATAGGTTGATTGCATCTTGGGTGAATACGATTCTTAAGGGTTTTAGGTCCCTACTAAAACCTAGTTGTAAAGGGTGTATGGTCCCTTCAAAACCTTTAGGTTTTAAGCCCCGGTAAACTTGGTTGTTATAGGGTTCTAGGTCCCTTCAAAACCTTTGTGCAACCTTTGGTGTTGTTGTTGGGTTGTTGTTGGTTTGTAGTTTATCCTTGTTGCAACATGATCACCTTGTAATGGGTTTTGGGTCCCATCAAAACCTGCTTTTCCTCATAAAAAAAACATTAGGGTATGTGCATGATCATCATGGAAAAAATAGGCTTTTAAGTGGCAAAAAAATTAGAAAAATCAGAGTTAGGCAACTTGACGCAAAAATTTGAATAAGTTATCTATATTATTTCAAAAATATGTAAGAATAGAATTTGTAGCAAATTGAATGTGGTTTCTAAACTACTAGATTTGTTTAAAAAGAAAAGAAATCTATTTGGTGAAAATTTGAAATTTCAATGCAGTAGTACTTAAATTTTGGGGAAAAAATAAGTGGGTGTCTATCTGACCACCCTAACAACAATAAAATGATAATATTTTTTTATAATATTTTAGATGTACATAGAGGACTCATGTCCCAATGTGATGCATATTTTTTTGTAATTTTTTTCCACATAAATAATTAATTATGAAATTTTTATTACAAATTTTAAAAAATATAAAAAACATGTATGTTTGACCACCTTAACTTGACCAAAACTTCATGAAATTCATTTTTTTTTTAATCCTATAGTATGAAAAGTATAGAATGTGACACATGTTTTGGATTAAAAAAATGTGATACCATTTGAAAGACATAGATTTTTTCAATCAGGACTTTAGTCATAATTTGAATAGAAAATGAATAATAATTACTTATTAAATTCAAAGTAAAGCATAATTTATATTGGTGGAAAGCTGAAAATATCCTTTAAAAACCCTTATCGTTTCATTAATTTTGGGTTAAAAAAAAGTCGTCAGCCACATACCCATCATATTGCCACTTTTTGGCCCATCATGATCCTGCACATACCCATTATAATAATTTTTTTTTAAAACATTATTATAATATTTTTTAATTTAATTTCCATATGTTGTATGATAAATATATTTAAAAAAATTGTTATATATATATTAAAAAAATATTATAATATATAAAATAAAAAAATTGGTCAGGCTCGTACTCGACGAAATTAAAAATTCTGACTTAAACTAAATGGATATCCATTTTGAGTTGGTATTAGGTTTGACACTAGTACTTTCCACCCAAGCCTACAAAAAGTCAAAATGGAAATTTCACGTTTTTGGGCAAGTTAAAAATGCCTTTTTTCACATCGCCACTTTTTGGACCCCCATGATATTGCATAGACCCTCAAAATTTTACTATGACCAATGTCATAAGGTGAACTAAATAAACCAAATCCAAATGAATTTCAAGCCTATTTAACTCCCTAAGCAATGATCCCAATAAGATATTCAAAATTCATCAAAACTAGGAAGCCATTAAACTAACATCATATAAACATGAAAGCATAACAAAACCCTATTCTAAGACCTCTAATTTTATCCTATTTGGGGAGTGGTGTTGCATTGATGTGTAATGGAAACCCTTTCCCAATCCCTTAGATAATATGAGCTTGTTTCAATTAGTTTTATTGAAGAAAACTGATGAAACCGATGAGATATGAATGAAACTTGATATGAAACTACATTAATATGATAAAAATGAGGACTAAATGCTAAGATGATAGATAAAATGGATGCAATCTATAATAAATGTAAAGAAATTTCAAAGATATAAGTCATTGATCCAACTATTCTAAAATGGATGCAAACTAAGTTACAATGGAATCCATTAATGGATGCTTAATCTAAATGGATGAAACTTTAATCCAAAATGTTATCAAATATGAAATATGGGTGCAAGTGAGTATGAGTTTCAACACCATAACTTTACTCTGAAAAGGTGGATCCATTTCTCTCCAAATAGTGATCTATTTATAGGAGATCAAATGAAAAATCAATGGATGGGATTGATTTGATCAATCAACGATCAATATTGGATGAAGGGTGAAGGAATGGATTGAGGATTCCAATCCATGGTCAAAGTTGAAAGTTGACAAGGATCAACTAATTTAATCAATGGTGCAAATTAGCTTTCAAAAAACACACTTCCTAAGAATTAAGAAGAGGTTAAGAGATATTTTGGAGGAATGAGTGCACAAAAGAGGATATTCCATAGGAATATTCTCTTTTGGAGGAACGTGGAAAGGAGGACTATTCCAAGAATATTCCTTGCAAGTGGGGAGGGTGAGGATAATAAAAATTTAGTAATTAAAACTAAATTTGAATATGCAAGATGAGGAATAATATGATATTCATTAAATTATTGATTTAATGAAAAAGGGGGATTCAATGTGATATTTAATTAAATAGCTTAGGGTTATTTAATTAAATAAGAGGACTTGGGGGTTAAATTAAATAATTTGATTTATTCAATTTAACAGGGTGAAATGTTAGTGCGAGAGGGGGTGAATTAATGCAATTAGGTTAATTAGATTAATAGTTGAAAATGGTGCATTTGATTAAATAACTAAGTTAATTTAATCAAACAAGCGAAAAGAAGATGTGTTTTAGGATGAAATGAAGTTAGTGATCAAATCCAAATGTAAAATATCATTTAGGACATTTTTAAGTGTCTACATTTTTCCCCTCTTTGAAGTGAGGTACTTATTACGTTGGTTCAAAGACTAATTCTTTTAGGATTAAAACTACTGCTCATCAAAAAAGTAAAAAAATTCTAATTTTTTTGGATGCCCCACTGTTGCCCCAGTGGAAGGAAAATTCTTGATTATTTTGGATGCCCCACTATTTCCCCAGTAGAAGGAATTAAGCTGGTACCCTACCCCCTCAAGACATCATGCACAAATTTTGAATTTTGGGTTGATCTCTCAAAAAAAGTGAAACATTGATTCAAGGGTAAAAAACATGTCCCAAGATGTGAAAACAAGCTCAAAAAAAATATAAAATGGCTCAAAATATGAAGCATAGCTTAGAAATTGATAAAACAGGGAAAAACCCTATCTTGTCTCTCAAATTAAGGAAAAAAACCCTAAATTTTAGGCATAAATGCGGGCAAAAGGGATACTTTTAATTCATTTGTGCATTCACACTATATAGATTCTATGCATTTTGAGCTTTGATAGCTTGGCGAGATGGCACGATGTGTGCTCCCTATTCACCTTTCTGATCGAGTTCGAGAGTTCCAACACTGAGTAGACATAGGACCTTGGGTATGTGACTCAAAAAAATTTCTTAATTTATGTGTTTTAGTGAATTTATTAGGGTTTCAAAACTAGGTCATTTAGGGTGTCATTGTATTGTGACGTATCAAAAGCTCATCGACATTGTTGTTTATTTTATAGCAACACACTTAGTGTCTGGCAACACGTCAAGTGATTTTCATTTGGTGACACACTAAAGGTTTGGTGACGTAGGCTTAAAATAGCAATGTTTCGGGGGTTTTGGTTTAATGACGCCATTAAGAAATTGCGATGCACTTAGAAAACAACGACGCACCTACCAATTTTGGTAGAACGACATGTCAAAATACCGATACATTATTGAGTATAGTGATGCACGTCACAAAATGGTGATGCACCCCTAGAAAGAATGTAGCGACACATCCTAGACATAGTGATGTTATTGATGTTCTAGGTCCAGACACTCATGTTTTAATCAACTTCCATTTTTTTAAGAAAATTGATGTTGTGTGTGCAATGTGTACAGGAGGATATTCAACCCTTGATATCTTGGGAGCATTGATCCATGCTTTTGGTAGTGCTACATGACTTTGATGATTTGGAGGTGGAGTGCTTGGGAGCTCTTGGAATAGTTTCATTTCCTTCATGTTGAAGGTTCGTACCCACCTAGCGATGATGACAGTGTCGATTGAGTGATGAAACAGTGAGACACCCTCATTCCATCTGCCTACTAGCGAGGCCATGATTACACTTGAGGACATGTGGCGGATCCTTTGGCTTCCCATTCATGGGGAGCATATCATTTATGATATAGAGGTCGGTAGGGATGCATGTTGTGATCTATTGCATTTAGATGATGTCATTCTGGTGCAATCGTAGATCGATTTGGATTTGTACTGAGGACAAGTTCCCATTTTCATATTGGTTTTGGCTACATTCATTTGTGGTGTGATTGCCCTAGATTGACGAGACAGAGGTTTCAGTTTGGGTTGGGGGCTAGCATGGCATGGGATGATTCATAGGACTATCTTGTACACATGGTGGCTAGTTATGTTGGCCTCATTGTATCATGGTATGCACCAGACAATCTACTACCAGGGGAGAGGCATATGAGCTAGTATCACGCTTCTTCACATTTGGGCTTATGAGCATATTGTAGTGTTGAGACCCATTGTGACTTTGGGAGATATTCATTAGGATGAGCCCATTATTTTTTGGTACTGTTAGGCCATGACATTCTAGCATATTGGACTGACATGGATTCCCTAAAGGCAGAGGGTCATAGATGATATGACCATTTTTAGATGGTGGTCATGGTTACAAATCCCAACATGGTATGACGATTAGTAGTAACTCTTCTTTGCTCAGTAGACTCGATACCTCCAGGGTCATGAACACACCATGATTGAGAACTAACTACCTGATAGGGTAGCATGATAGTTTGGGGAGGTCCACGATGTGCCCCCATAGGATTACACATTAGTGTTTTCCCAATCTCAGAGAGGTGGACTGGGGGCAATAGATTGATCCCATAGTGGTGATCAATGAGTTTAAACAACTAGTTTCCCAGCCATGGGCATATGATCAAGAGCCATAGGATCCAAGGACCACCCTGGGATATGATGCATGGTGGAGACCACCTACACGATTGAAAAACTCAGTGGGGGATACCCCTGAGGTAGAAGTAGGGGTCATAACAGAGGTGGAGGCAGAGGTCGATAGCAGCAAGAATAGCCTTAGTAACTAGATTAATAGAGGGTACATGATTTGGGGTAGGGAAATTAGGTACAAAAGGATCTTGGTCAACAAGACTAGGGGCACTAGGCCCATAAGCAGCCAAACTAGCCACAACAACCACTAGGTCTAGATCCACGGGATGGACAGATTGCAACCCTCACTACCGAGAGGGACTAGCTACGATAATAGCTACAGGCCATGACAATAGAGTGGTATCGATGGGTTCAACTACAATAGTTGTTGGACCTATAGCTGGCTCAAGAGATAGGTAGACGTCAGTAGCTAGAGGCTATCACAATTGTTGCACAAGGACAGGTTGTGACAACTTAGGTGTACAGAGGGGCAGTCTCAGAGATTATTTACTATAGGACCCTATATCATCGAGATGTTCCCCAAGAGATGTGATAGCCAGATTACTCCTAGAGGAGTGGGGCAGTGCCGAAGGCTTCTAATGGAAAACCCTCAATTAGATAGTTGGGTGAGACAAGCCATAAACGACCGATAGATGGGCATGATGATTGGTAGAGTAGTGGATAGCCCTTGCTCATTTTCTAGACATATATTTGATATATAGCCTAATTGATTATACATGTATACATTCATTGGCTCATTTTTGATAGCCTCTTGTATATGTATTTTTTGACAGTTACACACATTTGACTCATATATTTGTATCATGATAGCTATTTTTTTGATGTATATGAGATGGCTCGATGCAGATTTATACTATGTGATGCAATGTTATATTTATTTTATGTGTTTTTATTATGTATGGATGCGATGGATGCAAATGTTTATGTGATGGATGCACTTCTTTATTTATGTTTATGTGATATGAGATGATTCATGATGTGATGTTCATGATATGTGATGCATGATTTGGATGTAATGCAATGGATGTGTCATTCTCTTTTTCAGTATCTTTTTATGACATGCTATGTGATGGATATACTTTCTTTTTCATGATTTCCATATGATGATGTCATTCTTTATGATATGTAGATGATATGATATTCTTATGCAGGATGTATGCGTGCTAATGGTTTGTGGATGCAAGATGGATGCATTGATGATTTTTTGGTTTACTATCATGATACCATGTTAGTGTGGAAAGAAGATAGAAGAATAGGATGAATGGATTGACCATTGATTTTGAGATTGACTCAGAAATCCAACAAGTGCATGATGCATCAAGACTTTATTAGATTATGGTGATGAGATGAATGTTTTTTCTCATATTTAGGATTGGGACTTTACATCATTCCTTATGTTTGATATAACACATAGACATGATGCATCATGGTATTGAAAACCAAGATGGTGGATTATCTAGTGTAATGGACTTTGACTGTGCAAATAGATAGGATAGTTCTTGTTCACATCTTGACATACGAAAACCTTGCTGGAATGTAGTTTAGAAGTCTAGAATATATTGGACCAAAACATACACAATAGTCAACAATCTACTCCAAATGACCTCCCTACACACAACTAAGCAAGTATATGCCAAGATTATTTTACAAGAATACCCACAAGCATAACAAATGAAATATAATGATCGATGCCCTATTCCTTTCTCTCTAAATTGCTTAGACATCATCGAGAGGTCCTTGGAATGGTTCAATAAGATAAATCATAAAAAAAGATAAAAAATAAATAGTCAATATTATCTATATCTCTTCCCAATGTACCATAGCTAAGGTGATTTTTGATGTTGGTGCCCTTTTTTGGAAGGATGCATCCTAGGAAATGTTTATTAGATGTTTTGACTAAGACTAAGTGTGTGATAGGCCATTGATATAAATGCCATTGAATCATTTACCTATGACCTAGACTTTGGATTTTGACATTTAAGTTCTCACTTTATGACCTACAACACTTGTTTTTCTATTTTTTTTTTACCAAAGGTTGAAGATGACGATTGATTTATTATTGGTGAATGTTTTTTGTGGGTGAAAGTGAAATATGATGGATGGTTTTGGGGTTTTTGGAATATTTTGATGTTTTTTGGTATTTTGCAAATGTCTTTTGAGGTTGTTTTTTGGTCTTTTTGAAAGTGAATGTTTTGATTTTTGATTGTTTGAGGCTATTTAGAGTTTTCAAAGGTTTTCCAATGTTTTGGGTTTTCAGTTTTCAAATTTTATTGGTGGGAGATCCCACAAAACTAGTTTACAATTTCTAGGAGATTCTGATTTTTACTAAAATCACATATTTTTAGAAAATATAACAATTTAAGCCTTAAAAAGTTCCATTTAAAGCATTCCAATTGAAGAGGATTTGATCAAACCACCTCAGATCAAACCCCCTTGGGTAGAACCCCGCTAGTTTTAAACCATACCTATAATAGAGTCTCCTTTACACCTATCAAAATGTTGATAAAAAAACCACTTTTGATTTACCTTTTGGGGGATCAAATGAATTCATTTAAAATTTATTTTTTGTAAGTATGTAGTCCTTATTATAAGCTTCCCAAAAGTATAATTTTAAATAAATTTAATTTTATTATTATATTTATTTTTTATTTCTTGTGAATGTAGGTTTTTCACTGAAAATCGAGCTCTCTGTTCTACACATGTGGAAAAATAAAAGATTTTCAATTTTTTTTTTTTAAAATATGAGTGCACCAGATATTGAAGTTCTTGATCCAACAAAATAAAAATTGAATTTTGATAAAAATAAAAAAAAATTGTCTTATACAGTTCGCTTATTTCTAAATTGTAATTGGCTTGACTTCAAAACTTTATTAAGGAAAAAATATTCAATAAAATACTATGAAACTAATTGGAAGCACTAGATATCCCAATTACAAATCTAAATTTGAAAAAAATAGAATTTTATCCTTCATGGAAAAAAAATTATGTTATACGGTGAGGGTAACTCCTTCAAAATGGTGTTTACTAAAAAAACCTAGTTTTCAAAAGAGATGGAAAAAGAAGTGCAATTAGATTCCAAATTTTTTGAAAAAAATATATCTAGAATCTACAAACAAAATATCACAAATCATTAGTTTGCATCATCTTCAAATTCCTCATGGTTTAGCCGCTATAAGTTCCCGAAAGTGAAGATTTAGTGAGAAAAAATCAGTTTAGTGTCCAATTTGGCCAAAAATTGTAAACTAGTATTATGGGATCACCCTGGTGTTTTTCTAAGTTTTCAATTTTTTTTGGGTTTTCTGAGATTTTGACCAAGAACCTAACCTAAAAGATTATCCTAGGGGCCTCAGGGGCTTATCCAAGATCAGACTTTCCTATGTTATACACACAGAGACCATATAGTTCGACTGACTTGACTTATTATTGATGAGATATGGTTAATTGATGGATTTTCAGTTTATTATGATGGAATGCTAACCTAAAGTGTCTCTAGGGCACATCAATGATGGCCTTGCCTACATTCAAGCTCAAAGATAACATAGCTCGACATGATTATGTTTTTGGATTTTTGATATTTTGACCTTTTTAAAGATGTTTGATGTGTTTTGAATGTTTTGGATTTTGACTTTACAACTTTTTGAATGTTTTTTGTGTTTTAGCTGATCAAGATTTTGAATGTTTTTGGATTTTTTGATTTTCCAATTGTTTTTAGATTTTGATGATATTTTATGAATTTTTTTGGGATTTTTGATGAGATTTCCAATAGCCTTCAGATATATAAGAACCCAACCCGATACAAGCATAACAAATTAATCCCAGTGTGTGATAGAATACCTCAATATAGGTAGGAAAAACTAACCTTAGGAATGTGCCAAGTAGTGCTAAAGGGGAATACAATACTTTACAATATCAAGCTATGATATGGACATGCATGGGTGATGAAATAAATAGGATGAATGATGCAATGGATGAATGTGATGCAAAGAATGATAAGCTAAAGAGCCAAAGATAGATGAAGGTACTTTATTTATGAAATGCACTTGTTTTCTAGGTTTTCACCAAGGTACTTTCCCAAAGCGCCATCGGAGTGGTTTTCACTAGATGGTAATTTTTTTTTCAATCTTTTTTCTTTTTTTTTTGATTTTTAATTAGTTTTTAATTAGTTTTTAATTTTTTTTAGATTTACACCCTTCAAGCCTATTCATAAATTTTGTTGAGATGTATATTGTTGATTAGCTCCTGCAAGGGTTCACCTTCAAGCATTGATAGTTGATACACTCCTGATCCATAGCTTGTTGTGACAACAAATGGGCCCAACAAATTAGGCTCAAACTTTCCTTTACTGTCATGATTTGGAACATTCTTTTCATTCTACTTTAGGACAAGATCCCCTACCTGGAAAGAACAAATATTGATCTTCTTATTATAGCTCCATTTCAGTCAGTTTGGTTAAGCTTGAAAATGATTTAAGGCATCAAGATGATGCTCATCCAAGAATTCTAAATCATTCAGTCGAGATACCCTATACTCCTCATCAATGATCGAATTTTGTAGTGACACTTGTAGTGAAGGAAGATTGACCTCAAGAGATATGATGGCTTCTGATTCATAGACCAAGGAGAAAGGGGTTGCACATGTAGGCATGCAGATACTAGTTCGATAAGCCTAGAGGGTGAGATTTAACTATAGATACCAGCCATAGCCAACTTCATTGACCATTTTATTTAGGATTTTCAGAATGGTCTTGTTTGTAGCCTCATCTTGACTATTTCCATAGGGGTAATACAGGGTATAAAATTGATGTTGGATGTTAAATTGTTGGCATAACTCTTTTACGTCATGATTTTTGAAGGGTGTTCTGTTATTTGAGATAAGGTCTTGTGGAACACTATAGTGGAAGATAAGGTAATTTAGGATAAACTTGGAGATTTTCTTCCCCATTATGTAAGTCATAGGAATGGCTTCAATCCACTTGGTAAAGTATTCAGTGGCCATTATGATGAACTTGTGGCCATTAAATGAGGCAGGAGTACTCTTCCCTATGAGGTCAAGCCCCCACTAAGAGAAAGGCCAAGGTTTGACCATTGGTTGTAACTTCTGAGCTAGAGCATGGATAAGATCTCCATGCTATTGACACTAGACAAACTTTTGCATATACTGATGAGATTCTCTTTCCATGGTTGGCTAGTAGTACCCCATCCTCAACAGTTTCTTGGATAAGGTTATTCCACTAGAATGGAAACCACAAATGCTTTCATGTACTTCTATTAAGGCGGTCAAGGCTTCCTCTTGGTTAAGACATCATAGTAATGTCCCCTCGATGCTTCTACGGTATAAGGTATCACCTACGATGACAAATCAGGATGCCTTTTTAACAAAGGTTTTCTTAAGGTTGGAGGTGATATCAGATGGGAGGGTACCTTTGCTAAGATAGGTGAATATATCATGATACCATGGGGAACTAGGACCAACAATTACACACACAAATTCAGATTCAAGAATTTTGAAAGCCAGTATGAGAAGTTGTTCTACCAAGAATTCACATTGAAAGATGTTGTGTGGCATGTCTAACAATGATCCAATTTTTTCCATGGCATATGATGCTCAATTGTTCACATGAGGTATCTTCTCAAAGGTTATATCAATGAAAAAGTCCTTAATACTTTCTACCATCTTCTTATAAGGAGTGAGTTTATCATCCTTGGTTTGGTAGTCATCATTAACTTGGTTGACAATCAACTTTGATTCCCCATAGACTTTTAACTCTTGTATCTACCATTGAATTGCTATTCTTAGACTTGTTATTAGAGCTTCATACTAAACAATATTTTTAGTACATGGGAATGATAGCCGGGATGACTTTGGAATACAACCATCTTGAGGGGTGATAAAGAGAATCCCTACCCTTGATCCATGTTTGGTATATGATCCATCAAAGTACAATTTCCATTGATCTGTTGTGTTGAGAAGAAAGACCAATTCATCAAGAAACTCAAATATCAAAGGATTCTTCACATAAATGGGTGCTTCAGCTAGTTGGTCTGCGATAACTTGTCCTTTGATAGCCTTGCACTCCACATACTCTATGTCAAATTTAGTCAAGATCATTACCCATTTGGCCATTCACCCAGTGAGAGTTTCTTTGGATAAAAATTATTCTAATGGGTTGATCTTAGAAATAAGCTTGATTTGGCGTGAGAGTATGTAATGTATGAACTTTTGTGAAGCAAAGAACACTGCTAAGCATGCCTTCTCAATGGATGAGTAATTCATTTCATACCCTACCAAGGTTTTTTTGATGTAATAGATGGCTCTTTCCTTTCTCGTATCATCATGTTGGGCTAGAAGAACACCTAGTGCTACTAATGTTGAAATGTATAAGATCAATGGCTTGTTTGGTATCAGAAGAATGAGAACTGGAGGTGACAATAGGTAGTCTTTGATCTACAAGAAGGATTTATCACATTTCTTGTCCCACTTATAAGTTATTCCTTTATGGAGAAGATGCAAGAAAGGGTGGACCTTTTCTGATAATTGTGCTATGAATCTTCTAATGGATTGTAGCCTTCCATGTAACCCTCTCATTTGTTTCAATGTTTGTGGTGGTTCCATGTTAGTTATTGCTTTCACTTTTTCTAGATCTATCTCTATCCCTCTTTGTGACATAATATAGCCAAGAAGCTTCCTTGATGTAACTTCGAAGACACTTTTTTGGGTTGAACCATACCTTATACTCTTCAAGTTTGTCAAATATGGGTCCTAAGACCTCTATGTGCTCATTCCTTTTATTTGATTTATGGATCATCCACATAATCTTCAATTGTTTTATGGATCATATCATGAAATATTAGGGTCATCACCCTTTGATAGGTTGCTCTGATTACTCTCACATTCTTTAGCCCAAATGACATCATGTTCCAACAATATGTACCCCATGGACAAGTGAATGTAGTTTTATATTGATCCTCCTTGGTGATCATGATTTGGTTATAGTCAAAAAATACATCCATGAGTGATAGCATTTCATGTCTTGTTGTTAAATAAAAAATGATGTTGATGTTGGGGAGAGGAAAATCATCCTTTGGACATGCTTTGCTCAAATCCTTGAAATTTGTGCATATTATGATGCCCCTAGTTGGTTTTGAAACTGGTACTAGGTTGGAAACCCACTCAGGATAGTCAATTGGGCAGATAAATTTGATGCCAAGGAGATTTTGTAACTCTAGTTTAACCAGTAATGCAATTTGAGGATGCATTTTTCTTAGTTTTTTTTACTAGTTTGGCTTCAAGATAGACTGCTAAATGATGCACAACCAATTCTAGATTGAGCTCTAGCATATCTTTGTATGATCATTCAAAAGTTTCTCTTCTCTCTTTTATGAACGCTACTAAGTTTTTTTGTTCTTCATCCAACAAGGATTCAACATAAAAAGTTACCTTGGGTGCTTCTTTTGTTCCTACATTCACTGGAGTAGCCTTCTCTGCTAGCACTGCTAATTTTTTTAGATTTATTACACTAAGGGGGAGATTGAATCCCTCATCCTTGGGAACCTCACAGAGGTTTTCACCCTCAGATATGTCCTTTATTTTTACTATTTTAGGTTATGAAAGTGCCACATTTTGGTTTTCACTTAAATATCTGCATGATATCCTCATATCATCAATTTTGTAAATGAAGGATTTAATGATCTCCCCATAGTACACTTGTTTGTCTAGCTCTATATCAAATCCTACTTTGTGATCCCCACATGGTAAGTTGTTGTGAAGTCCCATGAATTCTAAGATTATTTCAATGTTTTCAAATATATCTAGAATTGGTGGTCCTCGTTGGTCCCAGTTGATGAGTTGGGGGTATACTAAGCTTAATTCAGTGGTTTGGTTGTTTGGGGTGAAATATGTTGTGGATATCATAAAGAGAGAGGTACTCTCAAATAATTTAGAAACGTTGAGGGGGAAGTCATCTAGGTTAGGATCATATGTTGTTGGTAACCAAGAGGAAGCCTCAACTGTCTTATTGATAGGTGTGGGTTTTCTATGAGATTTATGGGAAAGAGGTAGCTCACCCAATCTAAAAGTGTCCTTTAGATTATAATCTCCACAACCATTGTCCTTGATAACTGCCTTGATATCGAGTATGTTCTGCATAATGGGTGTTTTGGTTTCTAAGGTAGATGAAAGGGTAGATGGGTCAAAAAATGAGGATGAAGATGTAGGGCCTTCATCATTATTTGGTATTTATGGGATCTTGTAGAACTTAGTATCAAGGTTCTTACAATAATAGAAAGGCTCAGGATCTCCATGGATAGTAACTTCCTTTTCCTCAAAAGGAAACTTGATGCACTGCTGGTATGTGGAAGCTACTACTTACATGACATGAATCCATGGTCGACCAAGCAAGATGTTGTAGGGGAGATCAAGGTCTAGCACTTGGAATGTAGTCTCAACAATGACAGGTCCCACTTGGATAGGTAGTATGATGATGCCTTGTGATACTCTTTCTTGATCATCATATGCCCTTATGGTTGTACTCTTTATTTTCTCAATAGAGTCCTTTGAATAACCCAATTTCTTGACCAACTAAATGTTACAAATGTTTAGACCAACCCCTCCATCTACTACGACTCTTTTAACCTTATTATTATGAACAATGACCTCAAGATGTGAGGAAAAATTGTGAGATGGTTGCGTTGGTAGGTCTTGTTCTGAAAAGGTGAGAAGATGAGGGGTAGTGATATGCCCTATCATAGCTTTAAACTACTTTGTATCAATATTCTCAAGAATTTAGGAAGCAGATAAATCCTTTTCTAATATTTCTCTATGTGTAAGGGATAGCCTCAATAGTTCCAAAATAGAGATCTATGTGGGGGTATTCTTTAGCTAATCTAGGAGACTATAGTTGATAGGGTTGGATGTTGGAAATGTAGGCTATGCCCTTGGTTGAGATAAGGCTCCTTGTATGGTAACCTTTCCATGTTGTGTGGTGACTCCACACTTGGCACTAGGTCCTTTGATGGTAGTTACTATTACGACATTGTCACAAGAGGTGACCACATTGCTATAGACATGATACATGTTATTGTAACTCTTCCCTTGTCCATTGTCATTCCATTTTCTAAGATCTAGCATAGGGTTCTTGTATATCTATAGGTCATGGTTGTCGGCTGACATCAACAGATATGTCTCCATTCTCTATAAGATCTTGGATATCATTCTTGATCTTTGTGCAATTTGAATTTTTGTGTCCTTTGATTTTGTGAGAGTCACAAAGATCCTTTTTCTTTGTACCAAGGTGGTTTATCCTATGGTTCTTGGTAGTTTTGGAAATTGGGAAGCATTATCAAGTTTGAATCTACCAATTTCTTCATGATAGTTTTAATAGGTTCCCCCAATAATGTGTATTTGAATTTTTGGTTGTTATTCCTATTGGGGGTTCGTCTTTGTTGAGTTTTGATGTTATTGACCTGATTATTCTGTGGTGATGGTGTGGTTTGTTGTACAATTGGTTGGATGTTGGTTGGATGATTTGTGTTTTTCCTAGGAGCACTAATGACCACTTTAGCATCAACAATGAATTGTTTGTCATGTTCTTGTTCTTAACTTAGACGTGGGGTTTGTCATTCAAAATGGTAAATGGGTAGTTGTATTTGTACACTTGTGTATTTCCCTATGAGATTAGGGATCTCTCGATATTAAGGGCCCTAGGGATAAGCTCACCATAAGTGGTGATACATTGCATCTTTAAGTGGAAGGATAGATTTGGATCAACATTTTCTATGATAATCCCCACTTTTTTTTCATCAAGAATGGGCCACTTGCTTTACTAGCTCTTTGTCTCCATCTTTGCAAGAAATTAGCAAAGGATTCTCCTTTATTTTGCTTGAGTGTGTATAAATCCTCGAAGCTCACATCCATGTCAAGATTTAAGGAGAAGTGATCTATGAATCAATTGATGATTTCTTGGAAGGTTTTGATGCCTAGAGGCAACTATGAAAACCAATGAATGGTTGGGCTTGTCACACTTCGTGGAAAGAGGTGCATCAAGTAGGAATCATTGTAGGCAACCTCCATACACAAGTTGAATTCTTTGATGTGATCCACATGATTTCTTCTCCCTTTGTATTTATCAAACTTAGGGACCTCAAAATGAGGAGGGAAAGGTACCATTGCAATGTTTCTATTGAATGTGTATGGACACAAGTTCTTTTGTGTATGGGGCTTATTAATTTTACCCATTTGAATGTCCTGCATTTGTTGTGTTAGTGCCTTGAGTTGTGATGCCATATCATCTTGTGGGTTTGATGGAGGATCATAAGGTGTGTATTGTGGGATGGCAGATGGATTATAAGTGGTATTTTGATATGATGAGGTGTTGTATGGTGTGTAGGGCAGAGTTTTATACTATGAAGGTGATGGAGGTAGAGGTTTATATGATCCTAACATGTTTTTATTAATGATGTTTTGTTGAGGATTATAGTATAAACCTTGTTGTTGTTGTTGTTGTTGAGCTTGTTGTTGTGTGACTAAGGCTTGTTGTTGGGCTTGTTATTTTTGGGCCACTAGGAATTGTTGTTTGGATTTCTATTGTTGTTGGGCCACGAGGGATTGTTGTTGAGCTTGTTGTTGTTATTAGGCCACTAGAGCTTGTTGTTGGGATTTTATTGTTGTTGGGCCACTAGGGCTTGTTATTCATCTTGTTGTTGAACCACTAGGGATTGTTGTTGAGATCGCTATTATTTTTGTGCAACCAAGGCTTGTTGTTGGGCTTGCTATTTTTTTAAGGATTGTTGATAAGCCTATTGTGCTTGTTACAAAGCTAGAGCATGTTCTTGCAATGTAGGATCACTTTTTTGTTAGTACATCTATGATGGGTTTTGGATTTTTATGGTTTGATTGGGTCATGGGTTGATGATGAGTGGTTGGGGGTGACCTTGGTTTAACATTCCTTGTAAAATGGTGGATTAAGATAGAGGAATGTTTAAGTTTTAGGTCCCATTTGATTTTGCATGATGTGAGGGACCAATGGTAAGAATGATGATGGTGCCATTTGGTATTGCAATGTCAATGAAACATTTAGTCCTTGGATCAATTTATTGAAAGGGTTCCCTTGACCGATATGTTGAGGGTTCCCTTGTTGTGTTTGAGGTGGGACCAAGGTATTACCTTGGTTGATGGATTTTATGACCAAGGTGATGCTTTGATTTGGGTTCATGATGGATGGGATGGATGTGTTTTGTGCAACCAATGGGTTTGATGAACCAATGGGGTGGTTGGATGAAGATGTCCCTTGTTACATTAAGGGTTGATTTTTTGTAAGCATGTTAACTTTCCATCGTTGGTCTATTTGAGATGCTTGGTTCACACTACCTTACGTAACTTTAAAAACACTTGTGGTACTCATGGAGATAGATGAAGATGGTTGTGCTCAAAATGTTGAGGTCATTGTGGTATCATGGAATGTAAGAGGTTTGTGTGGATGTAGAGGGTTTTTTGAAATGGTGGTGGAAGATTGAGGTTGGGCACCAAATTTTGGCGTACAAGTGGTGTTTTGAGGAGGATTGGTGTTTAGAGTACCCACAAGTGTATTTTTTTTCCAAAGGAAGGGTGTGACCAAAGTCCTTAGCATGACTAGTTGCAAGACTAGGAGTTTGTGTTTGACTTGGACACAGTGATGGATTTGATTGAATAGTAGATGAAGTCAAGCCTTGTGCCAAGGTTTGTCTTGAAAAATATGGGGGGATTGAAGCCACTTTCTCTAAGGCTTGACGTTCTTGTTTATACTCAAGGATTTCTTCTTAAGTAAGCTCAAATGGGTTGTTTGTGACATATTCTACCTCATATGGTCCCACTATATTTTGGGGTTGTTGTGAGGGGGTAGAATGACTCCTTGGATAAAATTCTTGTGGATTGGTATCACTTGTGGTGGATGTGACTTTGGCTTGTTCCATAATTCTCTTGTGTTGTGATCTTGTTGTTACCATAAATTGTGGGTCACCTATGGGAGATTTATGTTGAGATTTGTAATGTTTAAACTCTCTAGTTGACTCAAATTTTGGTAAAAGGGTCACTCTAATTCGTTTTGGACCAATGGTGTGAATGGGAGATGAAAAAGGTGAATGATATGGGGAGTGATCTTTGCAAACTTTTGGGACAACACTTTTTTACCATAGGTTTGATTGTTTTGATATCATGGATAAAGGTTTCAATGAACTTGTAAATCTTGAAGGTAGACTTGTGACTTTCAAGATAAACTCTTCCACAAATGTGATAACTAACTTAACTAAATGCATCAAAAAGAATCCATTTCACACACAAAGTAGCTAAGTTAGGGTTTAGGTTGATATATGTCTAATTCAAAAGTGTTGGTGTGTCCAAAAGTTTATAAAGTTTGGTGAAGTGAAAGGTAAAATATGATATAGGGTGGATGAAATGTTTGACCCCAAAATGTTAACCTAGAATGAACCTTCGTTTTGCAAGACCAAAGTAGTCAGAAAAATGCTATACCTCTAAAGTGATAATACCCTAAGAACTTATTTTTTTTTGGTAAAATAGAACTCAATGATTGTGGAAATAGAACCCAATGATTTTGGAAATAGATCTCAATGATTTTCAACTCAATATTTTGCAATATTTTCCTTGTCTCAATTTTCTTGTTTTGGGGAGTCAACATTTGAATCATACATCAATGTGGGGTGTTCATTTGATTTAATATTTGCTTAATGAAGTTATCTTTTTACCATATACAATTTCTTGCTTACATTTTCAACTAAAATGTCTATGTCAAAGCATCCTTCATTTCACAAGGTCAATTATGTGAAAATAATGAAGCTAGGAACATAATTCCCTATGTTAACCTTTGGAAAGTATGGATTTAGATATAAGAAAAAATGCTTAGAAGTATCTAAGGATAGAATCCTTAGGACAAGCATCAATATCAAGACCTCAAAGGGTATCCATGCTTAAACCAAAGGGTTTGAAGTTTGATGAATCATGTTGATGTGTGTTTGAAATGTTTTGGAACCAGGCAAAGTATTAAACTAACTCATAAGCAATTACAAACCTAGATCAAGCGGGTAAATATTTCTTCGTAAGCTTACCATCATCCCTCCAAGAGAGGATTAATCCATGAAGATGGAATGGAAAAATAGGCTATGTCAAGGAGATGTACCATCTTGGCATGCCAAGCAAAAGAGTCCCTTACCTATTTTCTTTATTGCCTTAGCCAAAAACCGAAGATGGTAAGTAACTTATTGGAATGGTGCTATTCCAATGCACTACTTTAAAATACACTTAAAAAATGAACTTGGTTGGCCACTACTAAAAAAGGTTTCTTAATCAGTGTTTTTGAGATAACCTGGTGTCTATACGTGCAATGATTCACTCAATTAAGAGGTCTCCCAGCCCTTAGAAAGATCTAAGGGTTTTTACGTATCTCATGGATATTAAGGGAGACCTTTTTTGGTATAGAAAATCTACACTAGGTGGTTAATGACTTTCGTCTCACCAATTATTTATATAGCAACCCAAAATGAGAGTACCTCTTGGCTCATTCCCTCTCAGAAATTAAGAGGCAGGCCCTCTAAAGGTAAAACAATGTGCAAAACTCAAGATTCTTTTCGTCACCCAAGATCTCCAAAAGGAACAAGGGGAGAGGATACACACAATGAGTATACACAAGAAAATAAAGTATACTTGGATGTTTCTCTTTAGCCAAGATCGCACGAAGCATAAGGGGAGTGGATATGCACTACAAGTATACACAAGAAAAGAAAACACTCATTCATTTTAACCTTGAAAATCACAATGAGTTCATTTTAAGCACCAAATGGAAGTGTTTGATTGTTTTGTTCAATTTTAACTAGTATAGAGAAATGAGGATGTGTGGGTCCAATTTTAACCAACTTTGAATGTTAATTTTAAACCCAATGGAAGTTTATTTGGTCCTAAAACATAAATTAAAGCAGCATATAATGGGTTATAATTTTCCCATAAGTGTAAAAAACAAATGTTACAATGTATGGGTGAACGATAGTATGCTCCTTCACTTCAAATGTTTTCAGATCTGCAAAACTAGTAAGCCTAAAAAACAAAATTCAGATGTCAGTGGCATGTTAGAAAGCATATGAAATCATAAATTTAAATCACATGTCAAAATGAGCTCTCTACTTTTTTTACCAGTAAAAAGTGTTGCTAAAATCAATTGCATCATTGAATTTATCAAATGTGTCACCATATTAGAAGTGCATTGCTCTGTAGTAAAATAGCGGCATCAATTGCGTCACTATAATGCATGATGATGTTAATCAAAAACAACTTTAGCGTCGCTATATTAATTATGCATTGACGAAATTAAAATATGCATTGTTGAATTAATTATGCGTCAATGGATTTAAACCAAAGTGCATTGCTATATAGAAACACATATCAGGTGTGTCATTGAATCCATCAAGAGCATTGTTGTATTTCCAAAATCAAGAACACAAAAATCTAAATAGAAATTTATCATATTTGATTAGTATTTCCCTCCTTCTAGCACCAAAATATGACCAATGTCATGGTGTGAACTAAATAATCTAGATCCAAATGAATTTAAAGCCTATTTATCTTCCTAAGCAATGATCCCAATAAGATATTCAAAATTCATCAAAACTAGGAAGCCATTAAACTAACATCATATAAACATGAAAGCATAACAAAACCCTATTCTAAGACCTTTAATTTTATCCTATTGGGGGAGTGGTGTTGCATTGATGTGGAATGGCAACCCTTTCCCAATCCCTTGGATAATATGAGCTTGTTTCAATCAATTTTATTGAAGAAAACTGATGAAATCGATGAGATATGAATGAAACATGATATGAAACTAGATTAATATGATAAAAATGACTGCTAAATGCTAAGATGATAGATAAAATGGATGCAATCTATGCTAAATGTAAAAAAAACTAAAAGATATAAGCCATTGATGCAACTATGCTAAAATGGATGCAAACTAAGTTACCATGGAAGCTATTAATGGATGCTTAGGCTAAATGGATGAAGCATCTAAAATGTTATCAAATATAAAATATGGGTGCAAGTGACTATGAATTTCAGTAGCATAACTTTACTCTGAAAGGTGGATCAATTTCTCTCCAAATAGTGATCTATTTATAGGAGATCAAATGAAAAATTAATGGATGGGATTGATTTGATCAATCAACGATCAATATTGGATGAAGGGTGAAGGAATGGATTGAGGATTCCAATCCATGGTCAAAGTTGAAAGTTGACAAGGATCAACTAATTTAATCAATGGTCCAAATTAGCTTTCAAAAAACACACTTCCTAAGAATTAGGAAGAGGTTAAGAGATATTTTGGAGGAATGAGTGCACAAAAGAGGATATTCCATAGGAATATTCTCTTTTGGAGGAATGTGGAAAGGAGGAATATTCCAAGAATACTCCCCTGCAAGTGGGAGGGTGAGGATAATTAGAAATTTAGTAATTAAAACTAAATTTGAATATGCAAGATGACGAATAATATGATATTCATTAAATTATTCATTTAATGAAAAAGAGGGATGCAATATGATATTTAATTAAATAGCTTAGGGTTATTTAATTAAATAAGAGGACTTGGGGGTTAAATTAAATAATTTGATTTATTCAATTTAACAAGGTGAAATGCTAGTGTGAGAGGGGGTGAATTAACCCAATTAGGTTAATTAGATTAATAGATGAAAATGGTGCATTTGATTAAATAACTAGGTTAATTTAAACGAACAAGTGAAAAGAAGATGGGTTTTAGGATGAAATGAAGTTAGTGATAAAATTCGAATGTGTAATATCATTCAGGACATTTTTAACTGTTTGCATTTACTTATCATTTTGCATTATTGGTCGTGTTAGCTCTCAAAAATGCAGGTAAAATACCTCAAGAGGTTGCCAGTCTCTTGATACGTTTCGGGGTAACAAACAAGGTCAAAATGGTTTAAACCTTCTACTCTTCAGGTGCTGCCAGACCTAGGTGAGTGCACCTATGTGAATAAAGTAGACTTAAAGTTGTATGACTTGACTGAATTGATGGATCTATTACGATGGCACAAATGTAATAGATAAAAACTTGCAGACTACTACTCCTAATATTAAACTTGAAATGTGAATGTTTTTGAACAAATATTTTTATAGAATTCTAAGATGTGGATGGTTTGACTAGTGCCTACTTCTATTGGGCTAATGGAGTCAAGAGGTAAATAATATTTGTGTCATATTTCTAGATACAATTCAAATTGTTTGGCACTTTTATGTTTATAACTTGTATAAACAGGCAGAAGTGTAATTATCAGATTCTTCTTAATAATCCAAATGTCCTTTTCCAAATTACTGTGATTAATTAGAAGAATTTAATCCTATCTTGCAGGAACCAATTAACTGAACCACACAAGGGCAACAAGTGTGCTTTGATAAATTGAAGAATATCCTTGATATTTCAATTTTAATAATCAAGAAGTGACAACCTTGGAGACAACCAAATAATATTTTCAAAGAAATTCAACAAACAATTGACACCATAATTGGATCACCAAATTTATGCATTCTTCTCCATTACATAATTTGAAAAGATTTTACAATGTACAACATGATATTTATTTCGGCAACAGTTCACCCTATCCAACTACCTAACGTACTTATTTCTTCTAAATCCTAATCTCTTTCTTTTGATTTCATTTGACATATATACATTATTTTAGTGTTACAACCCTTCACATTATCCACCTAAAGTGACTCTTCATTTTGATGCAACTCCTCGTTGAATTATCTTCGGCAAAATAAAATATTTAATTAATTGCCTTTTGGCAAATTAAATATTTTAACTTTAATCTTTATTTTCATTCTTGCAAATTATCCTTTGCTGGAAATCTTTACCCTTCACCTTCTTAAAATAATTACATGCCTCATCCCATTTTTATCTTGTGTGGTTGAAAATTTTCACCCAATTAATAGATCACTCCCCGAGTAAAACAATTACCCTCTTCGTAATCTTCAAATGATTTCTTGGAGGAATGTTTTAATCCTTAGTGAAAACATTTGTATTTTAAATAACCTCTCGTGAATTATGATTGCACATTTATTTTATCAAGATAATCCCATAATGATCATTATTTTAAACAAATCTTCATTTGTATTTACACCTAGTAAATACATATTACCCACTCTGGTAACTCCTTCAGTGCAAATTGTTATAATTTTCTACCCTTTATAATTTTTTGTGGGTGAAATAAACATCTTCCTTATAACCCCTTAGTAAAAACATGAAGTTTATATTCCTCAAAATAATATTTTCATCGGCGTGACATATTCACTCGAGAAAACTTACTTCGACCTCCCTTCTCTTGCCGATAAATTTCTTCATTGCTTATTTATTTTCCAAATATTTTACAAAGTTTAAACTTTATAAAACACTGAAATATTTAGGGTTTTGAAAGCATCCATATTCATTTTAAAACATACCTAATGTTTTAAAATATATGTTATTTGAACTTTAGAACTTAAGAAAGAATTTTTCAATTTCGGCTCGAGAGCAAATAAATTAATTTCACCGTGGGCACACAGAGCATCCTGGAGCCACGAAAATTTGTAAGTGATCATGATCAATTATTTTGGAAGTGGGTTTTTTACGGATTTTGAACAGCTCACCAAATCAAGGTACTTCATTTGTAAACTAGCCCTACCGGAGCATGTAGCAAGAAAAATGAAATTTTAAATTACTGAACCAAATGAGCTCAAAATCCAACAAAAATGAAAATGGAGACATTTGAGGCCAAAACACCAACTGGGTCGTTCTTATAATTTCAAAATTTGCAAATTTTTCGGAGTGCCAAATCTAGCCTGGGAGTAGTGGTGAAACAATTAAAAAGCATATTAGAACTCCTCTAATGACCGTGAAAATGTACATGTTGAGTTGTGATAGGAGAGTATGCTCATAAAATGGTTTGGCATGAAGTTATCGGAAATGCAAACTATAAATTCCCAAAGTTGCTTACTTAACATTTTCTGAAAATTATCAGTATGAAGCTCAATTGAAAAATTCTATTTGCCCTTTTTGAAAAAATATCAAATGTGATCTTGGGAAGCTATAAATTTGGATATTAGATCATTTAGGCATGGTGAACATGTTTGCAAGAGGATTTTTCACCGATCATCTTCATTTGTGAAATATCAAACATCAAAGTTGACCATTTTGTAGCTATTTTAGAAATGCAGTTTCCAAACTGTGTAAAATCCATTTGGATTTGATCTTGGAAAAATATCAAACGATGTTCTAAAGCCCTGAAAATTGACATGGAAGTAGATTTTCATGTAGAGAATCGAAGCCACCAATCAATTTTTTATGAAACCCTTTCAATTGTTTAATATTTACCCTCAAAGTGGGCCACTTTAACAGATTTCATTGTGCTGACTGCAGATTTTCTCAAAAACCCTTCAACTTGGCTTTCTGAAACTTTGTCAAAACTGATCGTATGAAGCTAAACATTTGCGTGCACATTCCCATATGGTAGATGAACATGTTGACAAAATGTTTTTGTGTGAAATTGAACCGAACCAAAATTATGATTTTTTCAAAATGTGCTCCTGAGACTAATTTTACACTTGAATTTTTGAGTGTTAAAATCCCTTTTTTTAATATGGGGACCTAAAATTTGTATGAAATTTTAAGTCCCAACAGGTTGCATTAGGATTCATTTTAGCCATTTAGATTAGATCTACATTGAAAATTACATCTGACGAGGGGGCAAACCCGAGACACATAAAATGATGCAAACAACCAGAGAAATTTTATTATTGTTCAAAACAGAAAATATTACATGCAGAGGATCTCAAATCCTCGAGCTCTGCAATACATGCAAATTACAAAAAAAGTATAGAAACTACAAAAAATCCCCTTGCGCAGCATGGGAGCTCTTTTCCCCAAAAAGCTACACAAAAATTAAAAAACTAACCCATAAATAGCCCCTTTTCAGTTTGGAGCCAAAAACAACATTCCAGTTATGAGTTTGGCAGTTTGGTGCCAAAAATTACAATTTGAAATTCAAAAATTGAGTCCTAATTCAAAAATTGACAATTTTCCAAAATTGACCAACTTTCGGAATCCGTAACTTTTGATTTGGGACTCCGTTTTTCAAACTGTTTGAACCATTGGAAAGGTCTCAGAGTGAAGAATGCGCTAGGAACCCGCTCTACTAATTCTGATTATTTTTGGGCCCGTACGGGACCGTTTAGTGCCTCAAACTAGACTCAAAAAGTTTTTCAGGGCAAAAAGCAGAAACTAAAACTTGAATAAATTTCAAACCGTGAATGATCTTGACATGATTCTTTCGCCAAAGTGCTTATTTTTCCATCTTGTACCTTCCCATAAATTTCTATCTTCCCATGCCTTCAAATTCACACCTGCTAAAAATAGCAATTGAGTAGAAAAAGCAGAAAAGCAGTTATGAAAGTTGGGAACTCTTATTCGATGAAAAGGGTATCTAGAAATGCAAAAACATCTACAAAAAGCTAACAACAGGAACATAAATGGAAAGCATATTTTTGGGTGATGCAAGATTGCCCTCATGCCACTAGATGCTCCTGCATCAGACACCCAGGGTAATTTGAGAAGTGACCCCATCACGTCTCACATGGTTGAGGAAAACCCAAACAATCAACCTCTTCCTTAGACAGCCAGGATGAATCTTCCACAGGCCTTCCTCACCACTTAACCAAATATTCTTCATACTGCCTATTTCTAGTACTCCTTCCCACATGACTATCCAGGATTTCTTTAATCTCCTCCTTCTCTGAAGTAGGTGCTAGAATGCCACATTGTTCCATTGTTGGTACTTCCTCTGCACCACCTTCATGATACTTTGTTAAATCTAAAATATTGAACACAGGGGAAATGTTGACTCCATCTGACAACTCTACCTCATATGTGTTCCCTAAATCATGTCTCTTCAAAATTTTATAGGGAGTGAACTTCTTCATCTTCAATTTTTTATAGGTTCCCACTAGAAACCTTTCTTTCCTCAAGTGGACCATCACTTCGCCACCAATCTAAAACTCCTTATACCTCCTCTTATGATCTTCCTTACCCTTATACTGCATATTCATCTTGTTAATATGTTCTCTTACCTTCTCATGTATATTCTTGATGTGCTTTGCAAATTCTTCGGCTTTGGCACTTGTCTTCTTCTCTTGGTCCATCTTTCTTAGTTCTGGAGTAGTTCTAGGACTTCCTAGATACACAATTTGGAATTGTGATCTTCCCGTGCTCCGGTTGACAGAATTGTTGTAAGAAAATTATGTCTGGGGTAAGATCAGGTCCCAACCCTTGGGTTTATCTCCCACCAAGCATCTCAATAGGTTACCCAGACTTCTGTTCACAACCTCAGTTTTCCCATCATTCTGTGGATGGTGTGTAGAATTGAACTTCAACTTTGTCTTCAAATTTTTCCACAAGGTCCTCCAAATTAAAGTATCCCACAAACTTGGTATCATGATCTGAGACTATACTCTTTGGTAGACCATGTAGCCTCACCACCTCTCTGAAGAACAAGTCAGCAATGTGGACTGCATCATGGGTCTTCTGGAATGGGATTAAATGTGCCATCTTCAAAAACCTATCAACTACCACAAATACTAAATCATTCCCTCTTTGTGTCATTGGCAAACCAAGAACAAAGTCCATACTTATATCCTCCCACAGTCTCTTTGGTACATGTAAGGGCTGATACAACCACGTATTTTGGATCACTCCTTTAGCCATCTAACATACCCTACAACTTTGCACAAAATTCTTCACATCTTGTGATAACTGAGGCCAATAATAATGCTCACTGATAATGGTAATGGTCTTATCCCGACCAAAATGTCCTAGCATTCCTCCACTATGCTTCTCCTTTATCAGGTTCTCCCTCATGGAACTCCTCAGAATACATAATTGGATTCCCTTAAATAACATGCCATCCTGGATTATGAAATCCAACCACTTCGTCTTGTCAACTGTAACAAGCTCCTTGCAAGCGTTCCAAGCCTCTGCAAACTCAAGATCTTCAAGATAAAATGTCTTGAGTTCATTGAACCCAACCACTTTAATCTTCATCTCTGTTAACAATGTTTTCCTCCTACTTAAGGCATCTGCAACCCTATTCAACTGACCACTCCTATGCTTTAAAACAAAGGTATAACTCTGTAAAAATTCTACCCATTTCATATGCCTCTAATTTAATTTTCCCTGACTACTCAAGTACTGTAATGCTTGATGATCAGTATACAAAACAAATTCCTTCAACAACAAATAATGTCTCCATTTCTTTAATGCTTGAACTATTGCATAAAATTCCTAATCATATACAAATTACTTTCTCTTTGCATCATTTAAATTTTCACTGAAATAGGCAATGGGCTTACCTTCTTGGCTCAACACCGCTCCAATGGCACAACCACTAGCATCACAATCCACTTGAAATTCCTTGTTGAAATCTGGGAGGGCTAAAACTAGTTGCTATGTCACCTTCTTCTTCAACAAATCATAACTCTTCGTTGCTCCAGTGTTCCACTTGAACTCTTTTCTATCCCCTCTCATTGTTACAGTCAAGGGTGCACAAATACTACTGAAGTTTCTAATGAACTTCCTATAAAAGCTAGCCAAACCATGGAAAGATCTCACCTTAGTAGTAGTTCTCGGGGTAGGCCATTCTAGAATAGCCTTCACCTTCTTTGGGTCCATCTTGAGACCTTCTGTCGAGACAACAAACCCCAAGCACACTAACTCCTTCTTCACAAAACTACACTTCTTCAAATTAATCAACAATTTCTCTTCTCTCAACTTCTCAAAAGCTCTACAAATATGCATTAAATCCTCATCCAAAGTCTTACTGAAAATAAAAATATTATCTAGATATACAATAACAAAACTTCCCAGAAACTCTTTGAGTACCTCATTCATGAGCCGCATGAATGTGCTCAGTGCATTGGTTAGCCCAAAGGGCATGACTAACCACTCATATAGGCCCTCTTTGGTATTGAAGGTGGTCTTCCATTCATCTCCCTCTCAAATCCAGATTTGGTGATATTCACTCTTCAGATCTATCTTTGTGAAGTACTGAGCTCCACTCAAACAGTCCATCAGGTCATCCATCCTTGGCAGGGGAAATCTATACTTCATTGTTATCTTATTTATGGCCCGAGAGTCTATACACATCCTCCACTCCCCATCCTTCTTTGGTGCTAGTACTGCAAGTACTGTACATGGACTCAGATTCTCTAGAATCAAACCCTTTCTCAACAACTCTTGAACTTGTCTATTCAACTCCTCATTTTCTGCAAGAGTCATTCTATGAGTTGCCTTATTTGACAAACTGGCTCCAGGGATCAAGTCAATCCAATGATTGATCTTCCTCATTGGTGGTAAACCCTCGGGTACGCTATCAGAAACAATCTCCTGAAACTCATCCAATAGTCTAGAAACTTCTATTGGCACCTTCTCACTATCTTCCTTATCCATTCTAGGAATCAATGCATAACACATACGCTCATGCTTCATGCCTTCTAAAAATTTTCTTCCATCAATTTTTTTTTTTCTAGCACTACTGCATACCTTTTCTTCATCCTTCTTTAGGGGTTTCAACTTATGGCGGACTCCATCCTTCATCAGGGAATAAGTGTTTGCATGGCCATCATGTACAACTCGCCTATCGATCTACCACGGCCTCCCAAAGAACATGTGACAAGCATCCATGGGGATGATATCACAAAGTACCTCATCATGATAGCTCTCGATCATGAATTTCACCAGGCACTGCTCATTGACCAAAACTTTGTGGTCTTTTTGCAACCAGGCAATCTGATATGGATGTGGATGCCTTTCCCTCTTCAACTTCAACTTCGTAACCATCTCTTTCGACACTAGATTATCGGTGCTCCCACTAGCAATAATGACATCACAACATTTGTCTTCACACTTGCACCTTGTGTGAAATTGATTCTTCCTCTATTATGGTTCCTTCTCTTTAGTCACCAGGGCTCTTCTAACCACTAGGGCTTCTCCCCTTTCAGCATCATCTGAATGCTTAGATTGGGCCTCCTCATCTACATGCGCAACCCTTCCATGACCTTCTGGCCTTCTGTCTGTCCTTCCTTGGTGTTATGGAAATTCATACGCTTGATACCCTTCTTCACCACAACAAGTTCCTCTAAAACCACCTCTTTCGGGTCCTTGTCCAGATCTTCCTCATCCTCTACCTCTTTGATCACCACTATTTTGATCACGAGGGTGGTATAAGTTATCATTCTTCTGGCTTTGGCTGGTACCCACATCTTCATTTTTCCTTTCATCGTCATTTTGGCTTCCAAAATATCTTCCACGACCCCTTTCGCTTTGGCCTCCTCGTCCTTTTTGCTTGTTTTCAAATCTTTTGTTCAACTTCTCTTCAACTTTTAGAGCAACCTGATACGCATCCTCAATGGTGGTCATTCTGACCAGGCTTAACTCCTCTTGAATGCTTAGCTGTAACCCATTAAGATAATGGACTACCTTCTCCTTGTTAGCCTCTGCATGTCCCATTTTGATGATCATCTTGTGAAAATATTCTATGTATTCTTTCATAGATCTACTTCCTTGCTTCAACCCTTGTAATTTCTTTAGCAGATCTAACTCGTAGTCCACTGGTATGAACTACTTCTTCAGTTTCTCCACCATGTGATCCCAACTTTTGATCTTTCCTTTTCCAATTCAATTTCTCTCCAACTAGACCTCTTCCACCAAATATTGGCATGTCCCTTCAGCTTCATTTTTGTAAACTTAACCTGATCTGGGTCCTCTACTTCTTCATAATCAAAATACTCTTCTAGCTCGTTGATCCAGTCGATCAACTCTTCTGGGTTTAGACTTCTGAAATAACTGGGAACTTCTATTCTGGGTCTTTTTCCAATCTTCAAAATGGCCCTTATCAGCTGCATTTGATCTTGATCAATCATTTCTTCTTCCTCTTCTACATCTGAATCTTCCACCTCTTCTTCATCCTCACTTTCTCCTCTCCTTCCCGGGTTTAACCCTCTTCTCATCTATTCCTACAATGCATCAATTTGTCTCTGGAGGGCTCTGAAACCCTCAACCGCCAATGGATCTCTTCCACCAGTGTTTTTGCCACCTCTGCCACCTCTGGCACCACCATGCCTACTAGGAATCACTCTTGGAGGCATCTTAAATATCTCAAATCCACAACCATAGTTCTAGTGCGAACTGCCTCACGATCGACGACCTGTCCACACGCTCAAGAAAACCCACTCTGATACCACCTGATGAGGGAGAAAACCCAAGACATAGAAATTGATGCAAACAACAAGAGAAATTTTATTATTGTTCAGAAAGGAAAATCTTACATTTAGAGGATCTCAAATCCTTGAAATCTACAATACATGCAAATTACAGAAAACTATAGAAACTACATAAATTCCCCTTTTGCAGCATGCAAACTCTTTTCCCCAAAAAGCTACCCAAAAATCAGAAACTAGCTCATAAATAGCCCCTTTTTGTTTTGGAGCCAAAAAAAGAATTCTAGTTATGATTTTGGCGGTTTGGCACCAAAAATTACAATTTGAAATTCAAAAATTGAGTCCTAATTCAAAAATTGACAATTTTCCAAAAATTGGCCAACTTCCAGAAGCCATAAATTTTGATCCGGGACTTCGTTTTTCAAACCGTTTGAATCATTGGAAAGGTCTTGAAGTGAAGAATGTGTTAATAACTCACTCCACCAATTCTAATTTTTTCTAGGCTCGTACAGGACCGTTTAGTGCCTCAAACTGGACTTAGATTTTTCAGGGCAAAAAGCAAAAATTGAAACTTGAATAGCTTTCAAACTGTGAATGATTTTGACATGATTCTTTTGCCAAAGTCCTTATTTTTTTGTCGTGTACCTTCCCATAAATTTATGTCTTCCCATGCCTTCAAATTCACACTTGCTAAAAATAGCAGTTGAGCAAAAAAAGAAAAAAAGCCGTTCTGAAAGTTGGGAACTCTTATTTGATGAAAAGGGTATCCAGAAATGTAAAAATATCTACAAAAAACTAACAATAGGAACACAAATGGAAAGCATATTTTTGGGTGATGCAAGATTGCCCTCATGCCATTGGATGCTCCTGCATCAATAATTGTCATTTACATTCTTGCACATTTGCATTTGTATTACATTATCTTCATTTTAGAAAATTCTAGAAAAATACTCAATTATAGACCTATGTACACACAAAAGTAGAACATTCAGATAGTATAATAAAAATTCAGCCTTTGAATTTTTAGAACCCCTATCAAGGGCTCAAATTCCCTTGGGTTCCTCTGTCCTTGTACACTTTCATTAACAAGATTTTCACACTTCTTTGTTTATGTGTCTTTAGTCTATGTTTGCTTTCAGAACTCTATTATAAAATTCTTACTTGCATTCATTTAGGCATCTTTCATTTAGCTCAAAAAGTGATAAAAGGTGAAAAAAATTGTATTGTTATTTTTCAAAATTGTATCAAATCATCATTTTTAGATTTAGGCATCTTAAATTTAGTCAATTTATGCATTTTAGATCAAAAATTGCATTAAAATTTGTCATTTATTATTCACATATTGCTATACACTTGCATCTTCATAAATTAGAAAAAATCTAGAAAAGTATTCACTATTCAAACTGTTTGCAAGAAGCCCTAGAATCTTACAACGGTGCTTTAAACAATCAGACTTTGAAATTGCAGACACCTTGTCTAGGACTTAGACACCCCTGGGCACCTTTGTCCTTCTCTTTGTTGATAACTTGGATTCTTATGATAGAACACTCTTAGGATCTTTTGTCCACATCTACTATCTATTTTCTAGTCACTTTTTGCAAAACAGTCTGAAACCTATTACAAAATCTCATCATGGCTAGGCATTTTGGTAAAGTTTGGATTTCCTTGAAATCCTTGGTTGATGTTTCAAGTTGTGTGTTTGGAAATAATCCTAATTTTGATAATGACACTCTTGAAGCTTCATCTCCTAATACAAATCTTCTTGATATCCTAGGTCAAGACAAAGAGAGAATGCATGAATTCATACAAAAATTCTTATGTAACATTGAGAATAATGAAACCTTTTATCCTTCAATGCAATGGCCTAATCACCCATATCAATAATCAACCTCTCCTTCCATAACACTACATGATATGTTCACCTTGTTACATACAGAAACTGAATTGCAAGGCATACCTGTATCAACATGCATGGAGATACCTATCAATAACAATCACAAGGAAATCAAATCTACCAAACCCCCATCATATGAGAATAAATTTACATACCCATTAACTTGGAACAAAGTTATGGGAAAGTATTTAGAATCTTAATAAAACAAGGATGTGACATAAAGAATGAATATGAAATTCATCCCCTCTTGGAACAAACATTGTCAGAAGATACCAAAGGAATAGGTTACCAAAGCCTTCAACCTTCACATCAAACATTTGTTCCACTAACCAAGAAATCCAAAGTCGATGGTCTTGTTAAGAAGTTACATTTCTTGCATCCTATATCTAAGACTAAATGGCACTTAGATACACTTATCAAAATAGGACACATTACATTACCACCCATTTGTGACTAAGAATATAAGAAAGGAAAGAGTACAAATACATCTTCTTATGCCTACCATAGAATAATGGGATATATTACCTATGGATTTCATGATTTAAAGAGGAAATTAAGAGAATTTGATCCTTATGGGGATCAAATTGAATGCATGATAGATTAGCATTCACTTGATTTTCTCCTTTCCATGTGGTAGTTGTACTATCACACATTACTCAATACCATCCATGAGGGTATAAACTTATCTACATGCACAATCATATTTTATTTTTCAAGGATAAGCACATCATAATCCATTTTGGCTCAACTTTTTCCTACACTTGGGGCACAAGGGGATAGATAGCCTTGTGTTGGGTGTATTCCTTCTTGGGATCCCTTTATTTCTCTTTAAAACGTTAGTGTATCAATTAAACTAACATTTTTAGGGGGGTCATATAGTCCCCTACTCATTGTTTTCATAGGAATAGTCCCTTCTTAGTGATGATAGCATACATATCCTAAGAAGTGTGACCTTATCAATCAAAATGTGGCCTTCTTGATCTATGTCAATGTCTCTTTGGCAGTGATATTAGGCTTGATATCCCTTAAGAGTATGACCTTTCTTGGAATATGACATTCCTCTTCATGGTAATGCTATGGTTATTATTCCCTAAGGCATGCATTTATTTTTCCACATCTTCTCATCTCTTGGTGGTGATGTCATGTATGATATTCCCTAAGGTGTAACCTTTTAGGTATTAAGCAAAGCCCCTTTGTTTTTTTTGTAAATAACCTATTTTGGTAGTGTTTTTATAACGTCCCTTGAGTTTTTAGCCCTATCCTATCATTATTCATGCACCCCTGAGGTGAATTTTCTTCATACCTTGAGATGTTAAACTTTGTGCACCCCTTGATGTGAGTTTTATTTGTCCCCCGAGATGTTAAACCTTGTGCATCTCCTGAGGTGAATTTTGTTCATCCCTAGAGATGTTAAACTTTATGCACTCCCTCAGGTGAGTTTTTGCAAGATAGTTCATGGATTCCACATAATTGAGCTTGTTGGGTCATGAACTTGAGCACCCCTTTTTAACATGGCCACCTAGCATAACACACCTTACTTTCTAGTGGAGCCGTGTGTTTAATGACTGCTATGGTATAGCACAACTTGCTAGTCCCCACAAGAGCTAACATTTATTTGATGGATGATGTTTGGTATTTGAGACAATTTAAGACTAAGGTCTCTTTTCCTTACCGACTCAAATCTTTTAGTATTAACCTTATGTTTTTCTATGCCTTTTTTGTCTTCTTTTTGTTTACATCATGTTTTCATTTCATCATCATCTCTATGTTCCATCATGCCATGTGTTTCCATCTTGTATACTTTTTTTTTTGAGATGTATGTTTGTGTATGTTGTCTTTCTCTATATCATACATGTGTGTTCCTTTTGTGCATATGTTGGTTTGCTATTGGATCTTGGATATTTGATGCTTGATCACATCCCTAGATCCTTCGTCCTCCCATCTCTTCAATATTTAGACAATCGAGCCCCTCTTGACATAGATTTTCTACTTTAGTGTGAGCCTGAGAGTAAGTTCATACTCTCACTAAAGTTGGAGATAAAAGTAGCATCATAAATTGTCACCCTTGACAATTTCACACTATATTTTTCTCCCCCTAAATTATTTAGCCTAATTGA
Source organism: Sequoia sempervirens (assembly GCA_007258455.2). Classification (NCBI taxonomy): domain Eukaryota; kingdom Viridiplantae; phylum Streptophyta; class Pinopsida; order Cupressales; family Cupressaceae; genus Sequoia; species Sequoia sempervirens. The sequence goes on along the minus strand of VDFB02047230.1, from coordinate 317,333,087 downwards.
GTCCTTAATTTCCTAAATTATGCACTCTATAGACCATTTGTACCACTTTTTGAGAAATTGCAAGCATTGAACAAATGCATCCAATTAATATTCTACCCCTAACACTTAATATCCTGGAGAAAAGGGCCAAGATCCATTTTCCCTAGGGTGTATGGGTCCTCCTATTCTACAAGGGACTAATTTTGGACATGTCAAAGCGGCCATTTTAACATTCAAAATTCAAATTGAAAATTCCATCTATCAAGATTCAATTCTCAAGAAATTAGAGAAATGCCTATAAATACCTAGTTATTACATCATTTCAAATCTAACAAGCATTCATGGGTAAAAAATACTGTCAAGACCATTCAAGAGAAAATAAAGAGAATTTTTTTTAATCTTTATTACAAAAATTCAATATCCTAACATCATGTTAAATCTTATGTGATTTTATGTGTGTTCATGTTATCACTATTTTGTGAAGGTTATCACTTGTGTAGATCCAACACATTCAAACAAGCAATATTCAAGACCTTGAGGTGATGTGAATGACTTCAATCCTTCAAGGAAGCCATTGAAGGGTGGTGAGTTACAAAACTTTGTGATTTCATCATTCCTTCCTATCATTTATTCATTTTATCATTGACATTTCCATTGTGGAAGTGGAAACACTTACACTAGGTTTGACTAAGATAAGCCCCTAAATGGCCCAACATTTTCCCTCTCTTTGAATGTGTAGGTTTTAGGTTTGAAGAGTACTAAAGGGAGATTGAAGATAAATTGTTAATTGTTGCATTTGAATCCCTACAACTTGTCTACTCACAAAAACTCATCTACAAAATTATTTGATAGTGTTCTGACAACTCCACAACTAGAAATCAAAAGTTCAAATCTATCATTAAAGGACCCCAAAAGTAGAGCAAAAAGGGCCTACAAAGACCCATATTCCCTAAGGCGACTCTATCCCTCTACAACACTCAGAAAAAACTTTTGGTGATAGGTACATAGTCTTCTATATTTCCAAGATTTTCTTGCAAGTTGTTGTTTCAGTCTGTGCATTAACATGATCTTGCATTTTTCATATTAGCTCATATGGCCTAAGTAGGTTAATCATAAAAAATGTTTCTAAATCATTCTAATCCTGAATAGGATGCATATTTAGGTATGATTATCTCACCTTCATAGTTGAAAGTCAATCCATTCACCTCGTTAGTCTACATCTTAATGAAACATAGGAAAATACCCCACACCCCTAACCATTTGAATCATAGGCTTATGTACTAGACCTATGGTTCCTATTTTTCTTTATTTTAGAGGGTACTAAAAATGGTCACAATAAGGTAAAGGTTTCCACTAGTACTAAGGATGAATGATCTAATGAACTAAAGTGGAGCCAAGTAATTTAGAAAATATCTTTGAAGAGTGGACATTACTAAATCTAGATAAGAGAATTTGATGAGTGAAAAGTTATATTATTAAAACCAATGACGAATTGTATGAATGGAAGTTTATACCATTGGTTTATCTAATGCCTTGAGTACATTTATAATTCTCATGAAAAAAAATACATAACCTTCTTCTTATTGTTCAAAAATGCTTAAAAAATACTTGGCTAATAAAACTATTATATGAATAGCCATAATGTATTCCTTCACCTTCAATTAATTTTACTTCAAATTCATTTCTATCTTTGATGATAGTGAATGTGTTCTATCTTCCATGATGGATGTTGAAAATATCATACTTTAAAATTCTCCCCAAAAACATGTGAAAAAACTCTATTGGAATCATATCACACCTTACTTCATTTACATATCTTCCAATATTGAAAGAAATCAACAATTGGTTAACCCAAAATAGTGAGTCCCACTTGTGGAACATCACTTTTTTGAACTTGAATAAAAGTGAAAACATGAAAAATTCTTTGTTTGAAGGTATTTCTTCATTCGATGGTATTTTAATAAATACCTTCATTTCAAGGTTAAAAATATAAAATGACCTTCAAATGAAGGTAATTTCTAAAAATAGAAAAAAGTGACCTTCATTTGAAGGTCCATTTTTATTCCTTTTATAAAAAATACCAGAAAAGGAATAAAAAGGGGCCTTCAAACAAAGATCCCTTTTTTTCTATTTCTAGAAATTACCTCCATTCGAAGTTTTTTGTGGGAATAGTATACATATGTTCGAACAAAGGTCCTTGAATACCTTCAAACAAAGGTACCTTCATTCAAAAGACCTTCAAACAAAGGTCTTTAGCTAGCCATTTTCACTCTCTACCTCAAAATTTCCTTAGAAATTTTAGTTTCAAACCTCAATTTGGACCTTCAAATGGAATGAACTTGATAAGATAATTTGCAAGATTATTATCGTCAAAATAAGCTTTCCAAAAATTATAATTTTTAATATATTTTAATTTTATTATATATCTATTTTCTATGTTTTACTAAACATAGGGTTTTCATTGAACACCACGTTTTCTATTGTACACATGTAGAAAATTGTAAAATATTGAAAAAACTTCCAAAAAATATTTTCATGTTAGGTATTGATGTCCTTGTTTTAAGAAAAAAAAATGAATTTGGATACATATGAAACAAGTTATGTGTTATGACATACACCTATATCCAAATTATGATTACTTTGACTTTGAAAATTAATTAAGAAAATATAGGCAACAAAAAATTATGAAAAAATATTAATGCACTAGATATTGATGTTATAAATATATATTTTTTAAATTGCAATTTTATCCTATCTAAAAAAAATTATACAGTAGGATATAAACATCACTTTAAAATAAAATATTTACTATAACAAAAAAATTAAAAGTTATGTAAAAAAATCATAATTTATTTATATTTTTTTAATATATATTTGGAATTTATACACAAATCCTCACAAATCAACAACTTTCAATGGCATCTTCAAATTCTTAATGGTTTAGTTGCTATAGGTGTCAAAAAGTGAATATTTAGTTAAAAATATTAATTTCAATGTCCTACTTGTTGAACACACCCAGGTACTAAGAGGGGGGTTGAATTAGTATCTATCAACACTTAAAACATCTAGATATTGAAACCTTTAGCAATATACAAATTCAAACTATTAACAAGATCAACAACCCTTAATTCGATTAGCATCACTTAAAAAAATCATCAACAATGAAAGATAAGGAAATTAACACACATGCACAAGATAACACAATACTTAGGTGGAAAACCCAAGAAGGGAAAAACAACAGAGAGAAATCTCTCAACATAGGAAATGTAGACACTTAAAAATGACCTAGGCCTGCAAGCTCTATTTTTACCACTTTCGTCCTAACATAATTATGACATTTAATTATGTCTTTGGTCCACATTCGACTATTAATTAAATAATTCATAATTGTTTAATTAATTCATGTCCTTTTATTCTTCATGATTATTAAATACATCATTAATTGTCTAAGTCTTCCCCTAATTAAATAAATTTCTAAATTTATTTAATTACCTTTCTTCATTTATTTCTTCCTAATTATTAAAATAAATAAATTTTATTTATTTATTTAATATGTCACTAATCCTCATAATTAAATGAATTTATTAATTTATTTAATTATTAATCTTATCTTCTAAATTAAATAATTATCTTTAATTATTTAATTGTCAAATTTAACATTTCCCTCATTTTAAATAAATTAATTATTTAAAATGATCTCATATTTGTCACTGTGAGTTCATTTTAGTAAATAATCTAAAAATTGATTATTTATTATCACATAAAATCCATATTTTGAGTTGATTTAATTCAAATTGGTAACTTTCCTCCAAAAATCAAGTAATCAGGCAGATTCTTGATTTTCCAAATCTGGTCTTTAGTTCAACTCTTATCTTCTTGATTTTTTGAATCTCACAAATCAGGTAGTCTTTATCTTCTTGATTTTTGAAAATCTTTATTTTCTAATTAATTATCTCATTTATTCTCCACCGCCGATTCGATCTTCTTAGCTGACATCTCGACCACTCGTTTAAGGATTTTTCCCTAACCCTGATTAGGGATTGTCATATTTAATCTCGTCCTCTGATTTTAGGTCTTTGCCGAAGGTCAATCTCGTCCATCCATTCAAAATGGCATTTTCTATAAAATGCTATTTTCCTCTCATTTTTAGATTACACACTGACACACTTAGAGATTTGACATAAGTTACAACATTTATTCCATTAAGTCTTGGCATATTTAGGCATAGGCATTTAGATTCAAATCCTTCAAAGCTTGTGTAGGACTTTGTCAAAGATTGCTCGCACGTTTGATCTGAGGGCAACACATTAATCAACAAGTTAGAAGGTGTAATGGAGATCAGCCATGGAGAATGAAAATATTGGGTGAGATTGTTCTATTTTATGTGTTTTCATTTAATGTTCCTTTGCACTTCATTATTTCTTTGGGTTTATGCTTTCAATTCATTTGATAATCTACCTTAAATTTAACCCTTAGTTACAGGAAGCTCACTACTTACAAAATTACAATTTTTTTAAAGCTTGTTGCCTAATGAAGCACATTGCTCTCAGAAGGAGTTGCAGGATAAGTCACACAACCTTAGGGAAAGATACAAACGAATTGAAATATTGAGGTGCATAACCTCAAGGAAAGATAAAAATTACAAGGACCTACTAAAGAGACTCACTATCTAATAGCAGGATACATAAATATATGAAATTGCAACATATGTCAACAATACACTCTGTTGATTGAGGCATTAAATCTCATTTATCTTTTCTTTTTCTACATCTCACCGCTTCATTCCATATTCACACACCACACCACTCTCACTCACCTTTCAAGTGAAATATTCTTTCATTTATATCCTCCCCAAGGTCTCAAAATATCTGTAGTGCCCCTCCATGATTCACCTTTTTATGATGTTATTGTCAGATGCTTGTGGATTCATTTTATGTCTCAGTTACTCCTTGCTTGTGGTTAAAACATTTTATAATGAAATTTGTTGTAATACTCAAGACTTGTTAATGTTTCTATTTAAGGATATTTGATGATGATTATGAAGTGTTTATGAATATGCTAGAAATAGAATGTGTTACCTTATTTTGGAATGGTTTATGATTATTTATACTACGAGATGTTATTTGATATATTATATGGGGCTTTTAAATGCTATCTAGGTGTGGAGGGAAGGATGTCGTATTTCTCACTTGAGAGAACCCTACGATGTTTTGATTTCCTTTCACTAGGTATGTGATGATTATATATATGTACAAAGAAGTTTGTGTGTTGCAAGTTGCAGGTACTAGGAATCAAATCCACCTAAATTGGTAGGTTTGAGCATTCCATAAACCCAATGGAATAGTTGATCGGAGATAGCATTTGGTCCCCTACCCTATCCATCAATCTCGAAGAGGATGAGGACCTAGTCTGATACCTTGTCAGTGTTGTCTATTTTTTTGTGGTCAGTTGGTGTTGCTTGAGGTCTTGTTTTTTGACCCTGGTTAGGGTTCAGGTAATTGTTTTTCATTTGGTTTGTTTAATTTAAACTTTTTTGATAAATGTTATTTTTGGTTAATAGATGCATTAAAATAAGTTATTAAGTAAAAAGGTACTTTGATAAATAAATATAAATATATTTATTAATAATAATAGTTTATAATAAAATAAATGAGTAATGTGATATTAAAATAAAATAAGATTTTAATAGAATTTTATAATTGATAAATAGTAAAAATAATACAAAAGTAGAAAGGTTTTTCATGCAGTTCATGCACAACTTTGAATAGGTTGTCGAAAAAAGAAACTTAATGTTTTTTGGGGATTTTGAGAGATTTTATTGGATTTTTGGTTTCAAAAAATATCAGCCTTCTTGTAAATATTTTTCCTTGGAGAGAGATTTTGTTATTCTGTTTTTGGATGAAAGAGTAGTTTGTTTACATAAATTCACATATTGTTGTGTGGAAATGGGGATTTTGGGAGAATATTGATTCAAGGTTTTGGGAAGAATTTTTTTGTAAAGCAATATCATTCCATCATTGATTCTTGGAAGGGAGGAATGTAGAAGGATAGGTGAAGGAAGGCACTGTATCAAATCAATTTGGGGAAAGCGAATTTTACAAATGAGTCTTTTCTCTTCTTACGATAGTGTTATTGTTTGATTGTTTAATGATTTATTTGTTCTGTTTATAATTTAGTACAATTATATTTTATGCATATCCTACAATCATTGCATTCCATCTATTTACACCTGTTGATTTTAATCTTAAAAAGTTTCAACAAATTCTGCTATGTGCATCTTGCAACCATTGCATTCGTTGAGATAGAATCTACCTCCACCTACTAAATACATTTGCTTGAAAGTTTCTTGATGCTTCTCAAAAAATATATTTTGTGCCTATCCTACAATCTTGCACCTCACAAGGGCACCAATTTACTTTTTTTTCCCTCAGCTGATTTCTCTCTCTAAAAGTTTCATGATCCTTTTCAACAAATCCAATTTGTGCAGTCCTACATTCATTGTGCTTCAAGAGATGATATCTATTTGAGGCATTCAATTAAAGTGCATGTGCCTCCTCTTTATTTCCAATCCTTGCACTCATGCTCACCCACGAAAATCACAAAATTGTCTTGAAAGATTCTGAAGCCTTTTCATCAATCTGGTTGATGTGCACCCTACCATCATTTTGCTTCATGAAATGAGATTCCTCTATGGCCTTCTACCCAGTCATCTATCCACTGTTGCTGCCTGCACAAGCTTGCATTCAACTAAGAGATGTGTTTTGTATGGTTATAATCATTTGAGATAAAAATTTGATAGCTTGGGTTATACAGTGCATTTTCATTGATTGTTGTTCGATGTGATTTCATTTATGTATTGTACTTTTGATATAATATATATGGTAATCAATGAATTTACAATATGTTTGGTATTTGATGGCTTTGTATCTTATTTGGCATTTGATGGATTTGTTTCATATTTGGTAATTCAATAGTTGTGTTTCATATTTCAACTCATTCGATGGTTCTATTTTGGCATGCAATTTATATTGATTCATTAGGCTTGGATTCAATGAATACCCTTTTATATTTGGAATTTGATGGTTATGCATAATACTTGATAATTGATGAATATACATTTTTCTGGAAATTCGATGAATATAAATATGAAATTAGATTATATATATATATATATGTTTACCACAGTATCATTTGATTCAATATATTGAAAATTGCATTATGTTTTCATTAATTGATTATGTTAGATAAATGAATTGGGAAATTAAATAGGGAAAAATTGATATACTTATATTTAGATAATTGAAACATTTGATTAATTAAATGAATTAGATTGTCTTCTTGTTAATTAATGAAAGTTGATTTCTTTTATAATTATTAATAGTTGAGTTTTAAATTCACCCTGTAATATGGGATGTGGAGATCATGTCTTATTTGAGTTTTTCCATGGTTGCATTGTTTGGTTATTTGCTTGTATTGAATATTGTGTTTGAATTTTGGATTGGAGTGATTTGGGTAATTTTTTGAAAGTGGGTATCATTGTGTAAAATTGTTAAGGTTGGCTTCTAGAGGCTTAGGAGGGAGTATTTTTGCATGTATGGTTCTTATTATGGTTTCACTTTGGAATTGGTTTGGAAATGTTATGTGTTGTGTGCAAGATGGTCAATGCCCTACACTGTGTATAGATTCTTGTGATCATGATATGTGTGCAAGATGGTCAATGCCTTACACTGTGAATGGATTCATGTGATTACATTAAGTATGCAAGATGGTGAATTCCTTGCTTGATGTGTGGGGGTTTACTAGTTGAAAGTAGGGGGAGTGGCTCTCCATGGGGGCCAAGACCCAAATTGGTTCCTAGGATAACCCACTAGAGGGTTTCTTAATCCAGTGATAACCTTAATAATGAATTAGGGGGATGGGTAGAATTCACATTAATCAAGATAATGTATGCCTCACTCATGGATCAAGTGATCGTTTAGGCTTGAGATGAGATGGGAAGGCATGGAATGGAAAGATCAACTGCCTTGTCCTCATGAAAGGTACTTTTATTTCACGAGTTTGTGTGGGGGCCAGGGATCAGGAGAGGCCAATAGGATAACCCAGGATGGAGGCCAAGGCATAGGAAGATCCATATGGATAACCCATAACAAGCTATGTGATGACGGTCCTCCCTATTTCATTCTAGCAGTCCCTAGTTATGTTTTCCCTTCTATTGTGTGAATGCCTCTTGAAGTGAAGCAAGTGTTGTATGTGATGTTGGTATTGTTGTAGTGTTGTGTTGGAGTCATGTATAGCCCTTGTTATGTTATTATGTTGTCTTTTTGATTGACTATTTGTAGTGGGACCTTGTGTTATCTCCTAGCACGAGGGGTGTACCTTAGGGTTCCACATGGTTGAGAGGTTGGTGCTTTTTCCTCCATTGGGTATCTGTGTTGCATGTTTGTGTGCGTGGTGGTTATTCCTTGTGAAGCAGATTCTAGTTCTTGTTCTAGTTCGAGAGGACTATAATTTATGTATATGTATTGAGTTGTATATTAGTGTATCTCTTATTGTAATTTGATGTATTCTTCTCAATTGTACTTAGGAAATCATTGTTGTAAACTTTGTAACAATGTAACAGATGTTGATGATCTCTCTTGTAATGGATAATGTTAAATGATGTATCTTGCATATGTTAGTTATTTAAAAATGATCTTTAATGTTGTTTATCCAATGACATGTTATGGAAATTCATAATGTAGAATCATATAATGTGGTAGTTTAAAATGAACTTTTCTTGTTAGTTAAATCATGTTGTCATAATAGTTAATGAAATGATTCTTATCATCTTGGTTATTAGTTTTATAGTAGTGCAATTGAGGAACCTTAGAGGACCTAGGTTTATATTACACATTATGTTATGTTATGCATTCATTTGTTATTTACTTTTAGAAAAAAAATTGTTCCATTATCATTGAAACATAGAAAATAAGGTACTCTCTTTTTGCTTCTAGGGTTTTGGACCTAAAAAGAGAAGCTATTTTCAATCTTGCACTCAAGAAAAAACCTTGGATATTTCAATGCAAAGGATATTGAAATATGACAAAGGGAAGGTTCAAGGGAAATGATAACAACAAATGAGGGTTCACCACCAACTGTAAACTTGGAAAAGACAATGTTTGAAAGCATAGTGTGATATGCAAAATTGAACTAAATGACTTGAAAATGCAAGAATAATAAAACATGGAAATTTGTTGGGGATGAAATGGAGACTAAAAATGTTGTTGATTCTAAAATTTTGGCCCACTGGGACTCATTTTCCAATCTAGGTGAATCAGTCCCAAATTGGGGTTTCTACATAGGAACAAGTTTCTCGGAAAAGGGTATCTAAAATTGAAAAAATCTCAAAATTGACCAAAAATGGGACTCATTTTCCACTTGTGGCGAATAAGTCCAGTTTGAATTTTTTGGAAATTGAAAGTTATGATCTACACCTCTCAGTTTGCTCTTTCTATTCCTCCAGGTGGCTGAATCTGAAACCCTAATTTTTAGCGCTATAAGTGATTTTTTGTGAAGATTTTGACCTTGCAAGTAGGGAGATGAATCCAAAAATCTTGTAACCTATTCTTCAATCATATACAAGCCTTCAAAGCATCTAGATCTACAATCACATAAAGAGAGAAAGAAAATGTTGATTGTTAGGGAATAGCGATTTTCCTTGGTCAAACCCCTTTTAGGTAAATAAACCAAAATGATGAAATAAGATAATGAAACATGAACATGGAGTAATGTAATTAGAACCTTTCCATGATCATGGATCTTGAATTTCTGCAATGATGGATGAAGAATCCTACTCTTGAATTCCTTAGAAATGATCTTGAATACTTGACTCTTGCTTGCTTGACTTGATAACATGTAGGCTTATGTTGCTTGTTATGAAATGAGGATTTGGAAGCTTTTTTATGTAGACAAGGCACTCAAATGGCCATTATTTTGATCCCCAAGGCCGACATTCATCAAAATTCAAGTTAGAATTGCAATTTTTGCACTCAATTTTGAAAAAGTCCCCAAAAGGGACTCATTCGCCACACTTGGCGAATGGGTCCCACCTAAGGGGACACATTCACCCAAGGTGGTGAATGAGTTCCACCTTGATGTTTTTGAGGTGGGTCTTCAAGATTTTGGGGGTTTAAAGTGTTTTTATCTGGATATTTGTCAGAATATGCCTTGGGATGCAAAAATAAGGGGCCTAGGGGCCTATTAATGATGATATGAAGGGTGATTAGGGATAGGGACACAAAGTTCAATGTGAAAGTGTGATTAAATATACTCTGCAATATTAAAATGAGGTCCACATAGGCTAGAAAGGCACAAGATCCATGTGAATGTGTAAAACACATTATAACACTAGATTAGGTCCACTTGATTTACAAGCCTTCAAAATTTAATGTGAAAATGTAGATAAATACATTTTACAAGATTAAATTAGGGAAAATTTAAGTCAATTTAGCTTAAAATGGGCCCAAGACCTAATGTGGATGTGTCAAACATCTCACAACACTAGACCAAGGTGACATTAAGTTCAACTTATCATTAATTATTCCTAAATCGAACAAGGTGCACTTTTGTTGACACTACATTTAGCCCCCACTTTAGTGAGAGGATGAACTTACTTCAAACTCACACTAAAGTAGACATTCAAGAGGGGTCCAATCGTACCAATGAGGATGGTCTAGGATAACAAAGATGAAAGAGGTGGTCAAGCCCCTAGGATTGAAGATCCTAAGTCAATCCAACATAAGCACAAAAGGAAACACACAAGGTGAATGATTTGAAGCAAAACAAGATACATGATCATGTAATGGAAATAACTAGAAGGAAGAGAACTACAAATGAGAAAAAATAAAAAGGTGGATCAAGCTTCGACCATTTGTCCAACACAATGTGGATCAGATCTAGGTTGTTTGTCCAAAAATTCATACTCACTTTGAGGTGATAGAACTCGTGGATTTTAGCTAGGTGAGAAAAATACATTCATGGCTGGTATGAACTCACACACACACAAGTAGCTATGGGGAAATTCATGCCTTGATCAGGCCTCCCACTCAAACCATATCAAAGTTATACCTCCTGATAACTTTAATAAGGCACCACGCAAAAATGGATTTTGATCTTCATGAGGTAAGCAAGACTTTGTATGCTTGAAACTCATAGACATTGTAAATGAAAAATAGCACAAGGAATGTTCAAAGGGATTTTTCTTAGTTTGTGTAAGGTCTCTTCTTAGGGAACATTGTTCCTAATGTTTCCAAGAGAGCACAAGTTGAAGAAATATAACTCTTGGAGGAAATAAAGCTCAATGAAATCACCAAGAAAAGGATGCATCACAAGAAGAAAGAAATCGCACAATGAAACATGATGAGTGTCTATGTATGCCCCCACTTTAAAGCAATTGCTAACACTATTATTGTGAGAAATTTCTTTAAAGTAGAAGACATGAGAGCTTATTTGGAAAGCCCTATTCCAAGTCATATGTTTCTGATAAGCTACATCATGAAAAAGGTAGTATGTCACATGCGAGCCAACTTAAGGAATATTGTCCACATTCCAAGTTTTCTCTTATATGTACATGAAAGGTGGTTTACTAGACAAAAGAGACAATGACAAGTGACATACAAGAACAAGGCTATCTAAACCCTTTCCCCCACTTAGTGCAGGATAAGGATGAGCCACAATGATTGATGAGAAACATGCTAGAGTGAAAATCAGTATCGAATAGAGGAATGAGGTGCCCCCACATAATGAAGAGAACCAAACTCCTTAAGATGTTGGATTTTACTACTCAAAGCCTTACATTCATTAGTAGCATGACCATGAACTCTATGGTATGTGAAAAATGAATTATTGTAATAAAATTTATTTCCAGTTCTTGGAGGGAGAGATATCAAGTGATCTTGGAGGATTCTTGACAAGATACCCTCTTGATCAATGGTAGAAGGTGTTCTTGTATTTTTACGAAAAAGATATTTCCTGCTTAGTATTAAAAGTCATACCTACGCAAGACTCTTTAGATTGCGAGTTTTTGTTCTCTCCTTTATAGGAGGGTGTAAAATCTAACGAGTTCAAATCATTAGTGTTTTGCGAGATGACATTGACATTAAGCAAAGATTTCTTTGTTTGTTTCATTTCTTGAAAAGGATGAAGACCACTAGTGTCTATCAGTTCAAGATGCATTATTGTTAAAGTCATCTTAGAAGTATGTTTTGTGGTAGTGTTGATGTTAAGTGAGGCTTTTTTATTTCTATCAAAGGACAATATCCAAGAACATGAGTTGTTTCTTTCGTGTGCAGCTCTATAGGAACACAAATACCTTGTTCTCTAGCACAACATCCTTTTCCACTATATCCAAGTTGAATTGAGCTAGACACATTAAGGGTTGAGTCATTGTTAATGAGGGTTCCTTTTTTCCTTTTCGTTTGTATTGAGCTAAGATCATGATAGAATCATTTTGTTTTTGCACTTCCAAAGAGGGGAGTTCACTTTGGTGGAAAACAATGTCAGCATTCATTCCTTGGATAATAGCTACTATGTCATTTGGTTGTGCATTAGAAGGGATAGGAAGTTGTTGTAAGGTGGTTTGAAGCATAGTGTGATAATTAGGTGAATTCTGAATTAGGTCCCATACAAGTATTTTTGCAGGAGTATTCTTAAGTCATTCAACATGATTGTACTCCTTCCCACTTTATGGAGATAAATGAGGAGGACCTAGTAAGATGGGGTTAGGCAATGGGAGGGATGTTGGAGGTGTTTCTCTTGGTTGGAGATTGTTCCTAGTGTTATATGTATGAGCAATGGTATTATGACTTGGTTGCTGCAAAACATTATTCTTAGGTGGGTAGAGGATGAATTCAGGTTTGTTTTGAGGTTTGTGTGATGGTGGGTAAAGGATTAGTTGAGGTTGAATAATATTAACATCCCTTAGCGAGTGAGAGTTTTTGCCTCTTCATCTTCTTCTAAGGACACTATATCATTATTGTCAATGTTATCCTTTTCTTGTACCATGATATCCTCCCTAGGAGGAGAGTTTTAAGGAGAAATATAAACCAAATGTTCCTGACCTTAAAGGGTTGGTTCTTCTAAAATGACTTCATCACAAGTAGGGGAATGATCAATGGTTGAATTTTCTTGCTTATTAATGATGGTGTTTCCTTGTTCAATAATGTTTTTCTCGTGATTCTCATTGATGGGATCTTGTAACACCATACTATCTTCTTCACCAATAGGAGAGATATTAGGAGAGGGGGAAATTTGATTTTTGTGATTGTTAATGATTTCATTCTTTTTCTCTAAGGTCTCATTCTCTTGTGCCATAATTTCTACCCTAGTAGGATATCTTTTAGGAAAGTGACAAACAAGAGGTTCATCACATTTCATGGTTAGATGTTGTAAATCATCTTCATCAAAATTAGGGGAGGAATCAAGAGAAGGAGCATGATTATTTTCATGCTTACCAAATAGATATTCTCATATGGTAGGAGCATTAGGAAAGGGAGAAACGATATTTTCATGAATTTCAAGTATATCTTCTAACACAAAACTATCGTCTTCATTACTATGAAGGATATTAGGAGAAGATTCAATGTAATTATCATGGTTCTCTACAATCACACCCTTATGCCCTATAATGTCCTCCCAAGTGGGAGAAGTAAAGCTCTTAGTTATTAGATCTCCTAATACCAACATGTCTTCCTCACAAATGTCATTTTCATGGTCACTCATGATTATAACATTGTCACAAGTAGGAGAAATGTTGGGAGAGGAATGTAAATTAAATAAGGCGGTGGAAATGATTTCATCTTCTATTGTTATACTATCTTCCCAAGGGGAATGAAGATAAGATAAAACAAGATCTTCATGATTCTCGACAGTTGTATCTTCTTTCACCAAGATACCTTCATCACTAAAAGGAGAGGTATCGAGGGAAGAATAATTATGATCATCATCATGGTTATCTATGTTTGTATCATCCTCACAAATGGGATAGATAAAAGTAGGTGTGGGTTTAAGGAAAGTGTGAACATGTCCACTTTGTCACCTTAAAAGACTCTCATAACTAGGAAATGCATTGAATGAATGACTAACATGTTTATTGACTAACTTTTTCTTTGCAAACTTGGAAAAGACCAAAGCTAACATTTTTGAACAATAATTTATGCAAACTCAAAATGCAATATAAATCCTTAACATGAAATGTAATTTTCAGTTTTAAAACAAGGTAATTTACTAGTTACATTATGCAATGATTTGAAAATGAAATTTTGCAAATGCAAATTTGGAATGAGGCAATGCATGAAATGGAGTAATTTAAGCTAGTTTTAGTGAAATGAATGTAACAAAAAGTCAACCCAATGAAAAAACTAACCAATGGCAGCAAACAAAAGCTTAAAAATAGGGTTTTCAATGTTGTAAATGATAGTTTCAGGGGTGTACTGGGATTGGTTCTCCCAAGGTGGTGAAAGAGTCCCAGTAGAGATTTTTTCTCAAAATTTTCAATAAATTTCAATGGATTTTGATGCTTTTTATATTTTATGATATGTATCCTTGCAAATACAATTTTGAGATGATTTGAAATTATTTGAGATGCAAAAATTTAACCTATATGCACTTTCACTAATGCAAATTTTGAAACCCTAGAATGTAAGTTAACTAATGCAAAATGCAATGCAAGTTAATTCTAGGATGATGACGGGCTCCAAATAAGAAAAGAAGGTGCTCTAAATGCAGGTTCACCAAAATGAAACATAGAAAATAGGGTACTCTCTTTTCACTTCTAGGGTTTTGGACCTAAGAAGAGAGAGGCTATTTTCAATCTTTCACTCAAGAACAAACCCTGGATATTTCAATGCAAAGGAGATTGAAATATGACAAAGGGAAAGCTCAAGGGAAATGATAATAGAAAATGAGGGTTCACCACCAAGTGTAAACTTGGAAAAGACAAAATGTTTGAAAACATAGTGTGATATGGGTATGTGTAGGATCATGATGGGCCAAAAAGTGGCAATATGACGGGTATGTGGTTGATCACATTTTTTTAACCCAAATTTGATGAAACGAAAAGGGTTTTTAAAGGATATTCTTAGCTTTCCACCAATATAAATTATGCTTCACTTTGAATTTAATAAATAATTATTATTAATTTTCTATTTGAATTATGATTAAAGTTTTGATTGATAGGCTAATTGAAAAAAATCTAAAGCTTTCAAATGGTATCACATTTTTTGAATCCAAAACACGAGTCACATTCTATGTTTCACATACTATGGGATTAAAAAAAGAAAAATTGAATTTCATGAAGTTTTGACCAAGTTAAGGTGGTCACACATACGAGTTTTTTATATTTTTTAAAACTTGTAATAAAAAATTAATAATTAATTATTTACTTGGAAAAAAATTACAAAAAAATATGCATCACATTTGGACATGAGTCATCTACTTATATATAAAATATTATAAAAAAATATTATCATTTTATTGTGGTTAGGGTGGTCATACATACACCTACTTCTTATTTTTTTCCTGAAATTTAAGTACTACTGCATTGAAATTTCAAAATTTCACCAAATAGATTTTTAAAAAATAAAAATAAACCTAGTAGTTTAGAAACTACATTCAACTTGCTATAGATTCTATTCTTACATATTTTTGAAATAATATAGATAACTTATTCAAATTTTTATGTCAAGTTTCCTAACTCTGATTTTTCTGATTTTTTTGCCACTTAAGGGCCTATTTTTTCCATGATGATCCTACACATACCCATATGCAAAATTGAACTAAATGACTTGAAAATGCAAGAAGAATAAAATAGAAAGTTGTAAAACTGAAAGTGTGCACCTGGAAACTTGTTGGGGATCAAATGGAGATTGGAAATGCTACTGATTCTAAAATTTTAGCCCACTGGGACTCATTCACCAATCTGGGTGAATCAATCCTAGATCGAGGTTTCTGCATAGGAACAAGTTTCTCAGAAAAGGGTATCCGAAACTACAAAAATTTCAAAATTGACAAAAAAATGGGACTCATTCACCACTTGTGGTGAATGAGTCTAGTTTAGCTTTTCTAGAAATTCAAAGTTCTGATCTACACATGTCGGTCTGTTCTTTTTGTTCCTCCAGCTATCTAGATCTGAAACCCTAATTTTTGAGGCTATTATTGACTTTTTGTGAAGATTTTTACCTTGCAAGTAGGGAGATGACTACAACAATCTTGTAACCTATTCTTCAATCATCTCCAAGCTTTCAAAGAATCTAGATCTGCAATCACACAAAGAGAGAGAAAATGTTGATTGTTAGGGAATAGGGGTTTGCCTAGGTCAAACCCTTTTTAGGTAATTAAACCAATATGATCAAATAAGATAATGAGGCATGAACATGGAGTAATTCAATTAGAACCTTTCCATGATTATGGATTTTGAATTTCTGCAACAATGGATGAAGAATCCCACTCTTGAATGCCTTAGAAATGATCCTGAATGCTTGACTCTTTCTTGCTTGACTTGATAACATGTAGGCTTATGTTGCTTGTTATGAAATTAGGATTTGGAAGCTTTTTTATATATGCAAGACACTCAAATGGTTATTATTTTTGATACCCAAGGCTTAAATTCATCAAAATTCAAGATAGAATTGTTTCTTGCTCGATTTTGAAAAAGTCCCCAAAAGGGGCCGATTCACCACACTTAGTGAATGGGTCCCACCTAAGGGGACTTGGTGTAGTTAAGGATGGAGGGTCCAGGAATAGGACTGTCAAACCTTGCAGCAAGAGTAAACACAATGAAAACTCAAAGAATTGGAATAATAATCCCACATGGGGGTATAGAGAATGATCAATTATTCACTAGCAACATGCCCTACCTTCTGACTTACAATATACAAAATGATATGGCGTTAAGCCAAAAAATACAATGTGGGATGAAGCCCTTACCTCCTATATCTTCCTACTTCTCTATCAATCTATCATTGTTGCCTAATACAACTACACAATGCATATATATATCAATTTATAGCTTTGAAAAAGGTTTGCGTCACCTCAAGAGGTCCCAAACCTGAAGTCGATGAAATGTGTGAAGGTCAGACACAAAATATGTTTCTCCTTTGATCCTTGAAAAAAATGATGCAGATTGGAATGAAGGTTCCTCGATGAATTTTCTTCCTTAATAAATGGTTTCCTAAGCTCTACAAGTCACGGGATAGGTCTGCACACTTGAAAATCCAAGACTGGTATGTGAATGCTCTCTATCCAATTACAGCTGATATTTTGTTAGCGATATCTTCAAACTAGGATGTCCAAAATACTTGAATTTTGGATATGATGTAGATGTTGAAATGAAGATCATATATCCTACTCTACAAGATCTGATGTTACAATAGGGTATAATGTAGTATGAATTATTGAGACTGGGTCCTGACAGTTAACTATTGAAATGCAAGAAAACATGAATACAAATATTTTTTTGGTTGATGCAAGATTGCTTGCAACTAGGGATGCTCCTGCATCAGACACCCGAGGGTGAAGAAAAGTGAGCCTCTCACTTTCCTAGGGCTAGAGGAAAACCAATGCAGTCCACCTCAGCCTAAGAAATCCATGATGAATCTTCCTCCAATCTTCCTTTCCATCTGACTAGATATTCCTTGTATTGCCTTCCTCTGGTACTACGTCCAACTCTGTCATCTAAAATTTCCTCAATTTCCTCTGGATGATGTGCTATCTAGTCCAGAAAACCAACTTCTCAGTTCTCTACTGACTCTCCTTCATGATACTGATATAGGTCTGCAATGTTGAATATAGGTGATATGCCAAATTCCTCCAGTAGCTCTACTTCATATGCATTTCTAGATTCAAACTTCCTAATGATCTTACAAGGTCCAAACTTCTTCATCTTCAACTTATTATATGTCCCAACTGGAAATCTCTCTTTTCTCAGATATACCATTACTTCCTCTCCTATTGCAAACTCCTTATGTCTTCTCTTCTCATCTACTTTCTCCTTGTAGGTATTGTCCATCCTCTCCAAATTCTCCTTAACTTGAGTATGCATTGTTTCCATGAATCTTGCAAATTCTTCTATCTCCACACTCCTTTTATTCTCCATACTAATATCTCTTTGAAAATAGGTCTGCAACATGTACTACATCATTGGTTTTCTTACAAGGTATGGAATGCAGCATCTTAGAAAATCTATCCACAACCACAAATATAGAGTCAAATCTTCTTAGTGTCTTAGGTAATCCCAACACAAAATCCATGCTATGTCTTCCCATGGTCTCTCTAGTACTATCAATGGTGTATGCATTCCAGTGTTATGACTGTTTCCTTTTGCAACTTGACAAATCTTGAAACTTTGAACATATTTCCTGGCATCCTTATACACTTGTGGCCAAGAATAGTTCTCACTCACCAATGTTACATCTTATCAATTAAAAAATGTCCTGCTAATCCTCCACAATGCTTTTCCTTGATCAAATTCTCTCTCATTGAACTTCTAGGGATACATAACTGGTTGTTCTTGAATAACATATCTTCTGAAATAAAATAATCCAACCATTTTC
This sequence comes from Sequoia sempervirens, assembly GCA_007258455.2. Taxonomy (NCBI): domain Eukaryota; kingdom Viridiplantae; phylum Streptophyta; class Pinopsida; order Cupressales; family Cupressaceae; genus Sequoia; species Sequoia sempervirens. The sequence continues at coordinate 317,314,521 of VDFB02047230.1, read as the reverse complement.
TTATATCTATCTCTATAGGTTCCTTGTAAGCCTTCCACGCCTCAGCAAAATCAATTTCATCCTCATACATATGCTTTAGTTCTTCAAAACCTAATACTTCAATTCTCATCTCTATCAACAAACTTCTCCTACTCAATGCATCTGCAACCTTGTTTGACTTTCCACTCTAGTGCTTCAACACAAATGTGTAACTTTGCAAGAAATCTACCCATATCATATGTCTCTGGTTCAACTTCCCTTGACTATTCAAATAATGTAAAGCTTGATGATCCGTATAAAACACAATTTCCTTAGGTAACAAGTAATATATCCACTTCTTCAAGGCTTGTATTATTGCATAGAATTCTTGATCATAAACTGAATAGCTTCTCCTAGCATCATTCATTTTTTCACTGAAATAGGCTATGGGTCTCCCTTCCTGACTTAACACAACTCCTATTGTACTTCCACTAGCATCACAATCTACTTGGAATACCTTATCAAAGTCTGGTAGTGCTAACACATGTTGTTTTGTTGCCTTTTTCTTTAATAAATCAAAACTCTTATGTGATCCTAATGTCCACTTGAATTCCTTTTGGTCACTCCTCATTGTCTCCATCATAGGTGTACAAATACTACTAAAGTTCCTAATGAACTTCTGGTAAAAGCTTGTTAGTCCATGAAATGATCTTACCTCTCAAATGTTCACAAGTGTAGGCCATTCAACTATTGCTCTAACCTTTTTAGGGTCCATCTTTAATCCTTTTGAAGATATCACAAATCCCAAATACACTATGTATTCCTTCATGAAGCTACACTTCTTGATGTTTATCAATAACTTCTCCTCTCTTAGCCTCTAAAATACTCGTCTGATGTGCTCCAAATGTTCTTCCTTAGTATTACTAAAAATAAGAATATCATCTAGATAAGCAATGACAAACTTTCCCAAGAATTTCTTCAAGACTTCATTCATCAGCCTCATAAATGTACTAGGTTCATTAGTTAGTCCAAATGGCATGACCAACCACTCATACAATCCCTCATTTGTCTTGAAAGAAATCTTCCATTCACCTTCTTCTTTGATCTTGATCTGATGGTACCCACTCTTTAGGTCTATCTTGGTGAAATAATTTGATCCACTCAGACTGTCCATGATGTCATCCATCCTAGGAAATGTGAATCTATACTTCATAGTGATCTTATTGATGGCCCTTGAATCTATACACATCCTCCATTCTCTATCTTTCTTAGGTGTAAGTACAACTAGTACCACACATGGGCTCATACTTTTTTTGATCAATCCTTTCTTTAGCAGTTCTTGTATCTATCTATTTAGCTCTGCATTCTCTACTCATGTCATCCAGTATGTAGCTTTGTTTGAAAAAATAGCTCCTAGAATGAGATCTATATGATGACTAATACTCCGGATTGGTGGTAATCCACTAGGCACATTCTCTTATACAAGATCTTGGTACTCTTTCAATAGTTCAATGACTTCCTTCGGTGATTCTTCTTATCTTGTGGTGATTCTCTCTACATATAGGGCTCTGCACTTCCTTGGAATCAAAGAAAAACATAGGTTTTCATGTCTTAATCCATCCAGAAATTTCCTTCCATCTACCAAATTGATTCTAGCTATTCCACATACTTCACTTTCAAGTTCATATTCCAAATCTTTCAAGGTGATTCTCTTTCCATTGGACATTATGGTATAGGTATTCTTTCTCCCATCATGTATATCTTTCTTATCATACTTCCAAGGTCTACCCAACAACATATGACATACATCCATTGGAATAATATCACATAGTACTTCATCATGATATGATCCTATATGAAATTTTACTAGACATTGCTCACTTACTAGTATCTTGTGCTCATCTTGAATCTAGGGTATCCTATAAGGCTTTAGATGTTTTCTTCTTTCCAAATTCAACTTTGCACCATTTCCTTAGAAACTAGGTTATATGTGCTACCACTATCAATGATAACTTTACAACACTTACCTCCTACTTTGCATCTAGTCTAGAACAAACTTTTCCTTTGCAGTGCTTTGTGTAGACACGTAAAATATATTGATTGACATTGTGCATCTTGTGAACCCTTTTCCTAGTACCTGCAAAACAACATGAGTAAATGAGTTAAACAAGGAATTGCAAGCTAAAACAAGGATTCCCCATGAAATCCATTTACAACATTCAAATTATGAAGAAAATATTGAAGAACACAATGTAAATGACAAAACCAAGATTAAATCCTAATTAGAAAAGCAAACACATGATCCCATGGAGGAATTGGTGCCAATTTGATGTGAAAATTGGCCCTTTCCCAATTCCTAAGATGCAAGCTTCAATATGTTGAAGAGATTTGATCCACTTTGTTGGTGAAGAATGAGAACTCCAAGCCAAAATTTGCAAAAACCTAGCTATAACTCAATGATAATAAATGAAATTCAAGAGATATTTGAGCATGGTAACTTTGCCTAGATTGTGGATGATGAAATGAGGATATGAGCTCTTTATTTATAGAATGTCAAGATGGATGAATGTCCAAATTTGAGCAATGTGGGACTAAAATTCATCCAATGGTATGATGCCACTTGTCAATCTATGAATGGATGAAGGATGTGCAAGATTTGGGGTTTGTGCTAATAAATGCATAATTTTGAATTTCAAATTTGTTGAAATGACATGTAAGAGAGAAGGGAAAATGCAATAAATGCCACTTGGCTCAAGGAAAAGGACATGTAAGATGAATTTATTGCCTTGTTGGATGTACATGTTGACTTGGAATTTTTGAATTCAAATTGAGAGAATATTCCAAAAGATGCCTTGTGAGGAAAATAGAGATTTAATAAATCAATTAAATCTATTTTCATGTGCTTGCATTATCGAGAGGATGGGACATGAGATGAGATTAAATTAATCAAGATTTAATTAATTTAATGAGAGAGTTTAGATGATATGACCTATTTGACTCAAATTTATGGATTTATTTTAAATCAAATAAGAGAGGAATATGACAAGAGATTAATTAAATAAGGATTTGATTTATTTAATTAAAAGAGATGGTGTTAGATTAAATCAAATAAGGTTTAATTTATTTAATTTAATGGATAGACTTTAGAGATTTAATCAAATTAATTAATTATTTAATTAAATAGGGATAATTAGATCGGATGGATTGATTTAATTAACAAAAGAGATGACTTGATTAGATAAAATGATTTATTTAATTAGAGAGGAAGATTGATGAATTTAATTATATAAGGGAATTTGATTAAATGGTTAGACCGAGGGATGATTCGGAAGAAACGATGTTAGTAAGTGGGATCGATACACAATGTCAATCAGTATATTTTACATGTCTACATTTTGCCCTCTTTGAAGCAATGCACTCGTTGCGTTGGTTCAAAGAATAAACGATCTCGATCAAAGCCAAAAAAATTGATATTTAAAAACTTGCTTCTTGGCGAGAAACATGCCATTATAATGCCCCTCGAGAGATTGGACCGAAAATTTTAATTTTTTGGGTGATCTTGGGAAAAAAGATGACAAAGTACCCAATAGGTCTGAAAGGGCTCCGGGAGGCTAAAAATGTGTCTAAACGCAATAAAATGATGAAAAAAAAGCCTCAACCAGATGAAAACAGGTTTGGGGGTCCAAAACCCTAGTAGGACAGCCAAACAGGGTGAAAAAACCCTAATTTTTAGGCTTAAAAGGGGCCCGAGGTATCACTTTCAAGTCATTTTCACACACCTCCATTAGCAATCTTGATATTTTAGCTCTAGCTCTTCGGCGATATGGTGCAAGGACAGCTTCCCCTATAGATCACCAATCAAGTTCGGATGTACCAGCGGCCACCTAGCATCGGGGCACTGGTATGTGGTCCTTACCCAAGCTTCATCCTTTCATTTAATGCTTTAATTAATGCTTTAAAAGGGTGGATCACCTGCAGCAGAGCTATATACTGCCACTCGGCATTCAAATTGCGCTGCGCGGTGCTGTTTTGCGCCACAGCAGTGCAGTTCAGAGTTTAAAAACTTTGACGCTGAGCTCGGGTTTGGCGGGCTGGTTTGATAAAGTGCGATGCGGTGTTGCTGAATTCAAGCAAACTACGACGCTGGAAGGGAAAGTGCACCACAGCAGTGCATTTTTTCTCTTTTTGGGCTCTAGTGTCGGAGTTTTATTAAAATCAAATTGCGACGCCATCACAAACTGCGCCGTTGGGGAAGTTTCTGGAGCGTTCGACTAGAAATTTTTCAAAAATTTTAACACGTTTACCTTCCTTGATGCAAGATGCGACAAGGGATCTCTACTCTCAGGAGTATCGGTGGCGAGATTTGGCTAGCATCTTGCGAGAATTGAGTGATAGGGACCAGGATCGACTTGGGGTTGCTTGATTGTAGCACATTGCGTACACGGAACCCGTGCGCACTCACCTAGGGATGTTGTTAGCACTGGCCGAGAGATGGCACAACAAGATGTCCTTGTTTCATCTCCCCACTAGCAAGGCTACCGTCACTTTGGAGGACATCTAGCATATTACACAATTTTCAATTCATGGTTGATGGGCGATCTTCAATATGGACAAGGGGCGCGAGGCTTGCTGCAGAGTCCTCACCACATGGGACATCATCTTCTACAAGAGACAAATAGAGCTATAGCGATACAGGGTCATAACACCTCCCTACCACTGGGTGGTTGCAACCATCATTTTAGGTCTTGTTGCCCTAGACAGATGAGGGTGATACTTCAGTCCCGGCTGGGGACACTGCTGGGAGCGGATGGTCCGAGACAGGCCAGTTCATTTCGTATGGGGGCCTGTTCTTCTAGCTTCACTTTACAGGGACCTCCATGAGTACGTCTACATGGACGACAGAGCACTGAGGGCTGGGGTGACTTCACATCTGGGCATGGGAGCACATTTCTATGCTATGTCCATGTGTCATTTCAATTCTAATGGGGGTAGACAATGCCCTCGTGGCACGATACAAAGGCAGTGTGTCCTTTACACACACTGGTGAGCACAGGATCCCCTACTGGAGGCAGATCTTAGATGAGATGCTGGTTTTCACTTGGCAACCATACCTTGGTCGGTCTGGAAGGGCCGACAATGCCGATCAACTATTTTATTACTGCCAGGACCGGTATATGCAGGGGCAAGAGCATACCATGATCGAGAGGTACCTGTCCGAGCACATGCAGTATCAGTTCAGAGAGTCGCAGGATCATCTTGATGATGACTATGTAGCCGTCTTCACTTGCAGCATGACACATGTGTCATGGGGATAGTACATTCCTGCCTCAGAGGCAGTCAACAGTTTTAGGCACTTGGTAGCTTTACCATGGGCTTATGATCAGGGTTTAGCAGATCCAGGCACCACTTAGGCCTATAGGGACTAGTTCTGACCTCCACTTTGGTTGACCATTCCAGGTGAGGACCCAGATGTGTAGAGAGTCAAGGGTAGGGGGGAAGGTCGAGGACGGAGAGTTGAGGTTTGACGAGATCCGTCGGTCATGCCCCCAGTCCTGCCAGGGCAAGGGGATGTTCATATGTAGGATCAACAACAGGTGCTACCAGTTCCACCACCACGAGCTGAGGGTGAGGATCAACCTCACATGTAGCCACGAGGACATGCAAATGCATATGACACCTTGATTGCGTAGCTGCAGTAGCCCCAGGTTCAGGCAGTGAGAACAGAGAGAGATCAGGTGAGGGTTGAGAGAGAGCAGCTCAAGGCTGAGAGGGATCAGGTGGTGCAGTAGAGATAGGCTGCAGAACTACAGGAAGCCACTGAGCTAGGCTGGAGGCAGCAAATAGAGAGTATGACAGCCTCTTCCTCCCAGGGTACAGTGTCAGTTTGGTCCTATAGGGATGCTATACGAGAGGCAGAGTATTATGGACGAGTTTATCACGAGACCGTTCCTAGAGCAGAGTGGGTCCTAGAGTACTTAGAGCGGTCCAGCCATAGACTAGCAGAGGGTCATGGTGACAGAGGCGAGGGTAGAATTTACATGGATCAAACTTGATCGAGATGATATATACTTTTTGTGCCTTATGGGCTCGTTTTTGATAGCCCAATGGGCGTTTTGTACCGATTGACATATATGTACAGTGATCTGATTTATTCTTTGTACTATGACAGTGACATTATTGATGATATATATCTGATGATGATTTTGATGTGATATACCATGTTCTCTTTTATGCATGGATGGTTTATTTCTATATACTTTGCAATGATGTCTTTATGGATGCATTTATTTTTGATGATGCATGCGTTATGATTATGACTAACAGATCTATATTATGTTAACCTATGATATGAAAATTTGATGGTTGATATGTGAAATGATATGATCTATGGTGTTCATGTGAAATGATATGTGACCTATATTTGTTTATGGATGCATATATGCTTTGCTTATAATGAATTTTGCATGTTTATGCCTATGTGGAATGATTTATGCAATAAATGTTATTTATGAGATGATATGGATGATGTAATGGTTGTGATATGATGCAAATGAGATGGTTCTATGAGATGCTTAGAATAAAAAATGCTATTATCCTAAACGTGATAAATGATGATGTAATGTATGCGATGCAAAGTGATGTGAGGATGCGATGTTATGTTAATGCAAAGTGATGTAATGTGATGATGCCATGATGTTATGCAAGTATGCAAATGAATTAAATGCTTGAATACCTATTGTTTATGCAAAAAATGATTATAAAATGTTTCTGTTATGCGATGATTTATGCGATAGATGGTAATGTGAAATGGTTATAAAATGCAAATGAATGTTATGTGATGATTGATATAATGGCATGCAATGCAATGTAATGGGTGAAATGCAATGACATGGATGCACCTATCTATGAAGAATGTTTATGATAACCTGTTTATATGCTGATTAAAATGCAATGCGCATGTTTCCTATATGATATGTTTATGCAATATGCTAATGATTTGTGGATGCAGGATCAATGATGATGATGGTGATGATGATCAACTACCATAGTACTTTGTTAGTGCGGTTAGTAAGAAAAGAAGAAGTCATTTCAACAAGACACAAGATGATGCAAATGCAAATGATGATGATGATGATTACTTGCCGAGGAATTGGGATTTTCAAAGGGCCAATTTTTCTTATGTTTGATAACACACGTGGTACGATGCATCAAGTTATAGAAAACCAGGATGGTGTTGTACCCAGTGAGATGAACTTTGACTTGACAAGAAGATAGGAGTATTCTTGTTCACACCTGACATACGTAAACCTTGCTAGGATGCACTTTAGAAGTTTCAGGCACCTCAGACCAAAACACGGAAAGGTAAACCTATCCATGCAATAGTCAACAAGTTGCCCTAGACCTCTTTCATACATACCTGATAAAGCAAGTATTCGCCGAGGTTATATTACAAGAACATCCAACAAGCATAGCAGACAAAAGATAATGATTGTTGCCCCATTCCTATTTCTCTAAATCCTCTATTTTGGGATATCATCGAGATGTCCTTGGAATGAGCACAAAATAAGATAAGTCAAAAGATAAAGACCAAGTAAACAAACAAACCGATGCTCTTCAATACCGCTAACGGAAAGAGGATGTGCTTTCTAAGGATGATAACCGAAACTTATTGCCAAAAGATAATGCCCATTGTAGGAAGGATTCATCCTAGGACATGTTAGTGGATGGCAGCACGTCATTTCGTTTATCCAAAATGTTCTAAGGGATGATTGATATGGGACCAATTCAGATGATGAGTTACCAATACGAAGAGATGACCAACTTGCTTATGCACTAACTTAGACTTAAGACTTGACATTTGGCGTTTTACTTTTAAGCTGCTAGACTTGTTTCTAACTGTTTGACCAAAGGTTGAGGATGACAATCAGTTTATTATTGATGGTGTTTATTGCGGGTGCACGCGAGATGAGGTGGATGGATTTTTTCAAATATTTGGATGTTTTTGGGGTTTTACAATGTTTTGAGGCTATTTTTGGTATTTTTCAAGATTTTGCAAATGTTTTGATTTTCGATTGTTCAAATGTTTTTGGGATTTTTTGAGATTTTGACCAAGATCCTAACCTAGAAACCTATCCTAGGGGCCTCAAGGGCTAATCAATAGATTAGCCTTGCCTACGTTATATACACATAGACCACGTAGTTTGACTGATGACTTGACTGATTTACAGATGATGATATACATGATGAGATGTCAACTTATTATGATCGACTCCTAAAGGACTGACCTAAGTGTCTAGGGGGATGATCAAAGATCAACCTTGCCTACGTTCAAGCTCAAAGACGACGTAGTTCGACAAGATGACTCTGTTTTTGACTTTTGATTGAATTTTTGACTTGTTTTTGGATTTTGATGATGTTTTGATGTTTTTGGATTTTTGTGCTTTTTCGATGTTTTTGGATTTTCTGATTTTGAGGACTTTAAGATCATACACAAATCTGATCCAATAAGAACATGCATCCGTTTCCCACTTTTGTTTTATGTTTTAGGCCAACTAGATCATTGATTTTATTTCAAAGTTGGGCTAAAATTGAACCTTAGAAACTCATTAGACTTTTATTTTGGGGGTTAAAATTGAAAAAATCAACTTCACATTTAGCTTGGTGCTTTAAAACAAATTGAATCATTGCTTTGAAAGGTTAAAATGAACATGTGTCTTTTATGCTTTGTAATCTTTTTGCAAAGTAATCTCATCTAAACAGGTGTATGCGCTTCACGGCGATATTGAGAATCAAAAGCCTTTTTTATGACATTAAGTTGCATTAAAGATTACCTCCACACTTCAGTTTGGGTTTAAAAATTGAACAAAATCTTGTGTGAGTGTGAGTGAGCTTATTGCATGTGTTCTCCCTTTGTTTCTAAACAAGGGTCGATCGAACTATGAATAAGTTTATTCACTTTTGTCTATCTTAGAGGGCTTTCCTTGGGGAAAAAGTACTCACCCAAGGGAATGACTCAACCGGTAACACTCTAAAGCCAAGAGTATTTCCAACCAGGATATAAATGTGGATATTGGAAGAAACACCAATATCACATGGTTGATTCTGACAAGATGGATCTGAAAGGGGACTCTCGCCATATGGGTCAATCTCCACGAATGAAAAGTCTGAAATAGAACCCTTGTTTTGTAGTGAGAAATTGATCCATTGAGTGAGTTTATCAAAGTGGTGCATTGGAACTTAGATTCCAAGAAGTTACTTGCCATGTCCAATCTTAGTTAAAGTATAGAGGTTAAGACTTCATTCTTAACATACCTTTATACTCTTTCCTTGGTTGCATGCAAAATCATCTCTTCTACGAAGGGAATGAGGCAAGCCCACCAAGAAAAATGTACCAATTGAGCTAGGACGTCATATTTCTTATGGTTTGAAAACACAGTGCTTTGATCGAAAACATTGGGAAACCAACATTCAACATGAGCATCAAATCTCAAACCCTTTAGGAGAAGAAAATATCCTTGAACAAATTCACATGTTATTGCTTGCCCTTGGGATTCGTATCCTTAGAGGCTTCTAAGCATTTGGATTTCATCTCAATTTGCTTCTACTAAAGTCAACTTTAGGTAACCTTTGCCTTGATTTCCTCAATTTCCGCATAATACACTTTGTGGGATGAAAGAAAATTAGGACATTGGACATTCAATTGAAAACCTAATCAAGAGTGTGTTTGTGGTAAAAAGAATCCATTAAGCAAAGATTAAATCAATTGGACCCCACATATGTGCTTGACATCTTTTGGTCATATGGTTTTCATGCAAACATTGGTCTTATGATTTTGAATTACTCTTAGAGAAAAGCATGTTCTTCACTATCTTGGTCTTGTAAAAAAAGTCCTTCCTACATTCATTTAGGATCAAAATCAAAACATTTCACCCATCCCAAACACTTATCAAAATACATCCCACCAAACAACTTTAGAGCTTTGGAAACATCATTCTAGAATTGGGTAAATCATCAAACCAAAAACTACCTTGTTTAGTAACTTAGATTCCAAGAAGTTACCTGCCATTGGAACTTAGATGCTAACGACTCTAAGTCAAGGTAACACCATGCAAAATCAAAGTTACCTAAATCAAGGCAATGTGATTCCCAACATCAACAATCTTCAATTTCAACCTATCGTGCCAAATCTGAGTGTCATCCCAAATCAAAACATTTTCCAAAATCAAACACATGTACACACTCCAAATCTGCTTAAAAAAAAACCAAATCAACTATATCACGGGAGTGAAGATCGAAATCAAGATCAAATTTAGCGAGATCAAATTGCTACACTTACCAAAATAGTTGAGTCATTACACCAAGGAATGTCTCCACCACCATTACCCATATCAACATCATTCCTTGGTTTAGGGCTTCCCCCTTTACCTAGCACCAATTAGTCCATCCAAATCAATCCACCTAACACGAATCAAGCCATCACATCAAGTCCTTTGAATATACCATCGACATCGCACCAAAAGATGGTATCTAATCAAAAGAAAACATCAATCCTAAAAAATCAAAACATGGTCTCCCAAGGACCTATCACCTTGGTCATTCTGACCATCCCTATCACTTCGATCACTCCAACCACCCCTATCACACCCATCATATCTCAAACCCTCACGATCACTCCAAACGTATCTCAACAACTTATCACTACATCCAACATGATTCTGATTCCACCACCACCAAAACCTAGTGCAATAAGTCAATATTGTAACATCGCACTAAAAGCACATCAAGCCTACCAACAAGCACTTCAACAATATCAGGTAGCTCCACAAGCTGCTCAAGCTACCCACACCGCTCAAGCTGCCCAAGCCACTCAAGCCTCTCAAGCTGCCCAAGACTCTCAAGCTACCAAACAAACACAAGTGCTAACACAAAAAATGATAACTATTGGGGATAACGATGAACATTCAACCACTGGTGATAGCATTGACAATCTTCCCACCACAATTTTTGAAAGAATTGATCAAGATCTATCCATCAAAGTGCACATTGGAGATGTTTCTATCTCATTCGAAGATCAAATCAACATAGGTCAAGAGTCCCTTTTCAATCATATTCAAAATCTGCCAACGATACCCAACAATGATCCAATTCAAGAAATGTCAACATCACTTGACCCTATGGTTGAAGACATTCACAATATCTCTACCACAAGTGTTCAAGATCTCTCCATCAATGAGCACCTTGAAGATGTTTCCACCCCATCCGATGATCAAATCACCATACATCAAGAGCCACTTTTTAGTGATCTATTTCAAGGAGTGTTCGGATTATTTGATCCTATTGACATAATGCATGATCCGTTGACCTATGATCATGTTGAAAATGTCTCTACATCGCCTTATGAGTTAGAGGACATATCTCAAGAATTTATGCCAAAGCATGATCAACATCTTTCACCAAAGTCTAACAGTGGTCCTTTCCAAGACATGTTGACCCCCTTTGACCTCATGGTTACTGATACTGAAGGAACCCTGAACTCGACACTAGAGGATATTGAACCACTTACCATGTTTAATGATGACATCCAAGAACCCTTTGTAAGAAATTCGTCCTTTGAAACTGACCCATGTCGAGAACTTGATCCAAGGCATGTCGAAAGCAATTCTGAAGTCATTCAAGATCAAGAATTTGTATCTTCAAGATACTACAATGATCTAATGGACACTCTTCTCTCTATATAAGAGGATCATATCCATGTAGCACATACTCCTCCATCTACCCATGAGATTCTTTCTATGGATGGACACATAGATGATCTTCATTTAGAACATGATCCCTTTATTCCTGACATTATTACACAAAAAGAGCAGGTTATCAATTCCTACGGTCAAATAGAGTTGTCAACAACAATATCAGATATATCCCAAATTCAGACTAAGGACATCATGAATAAAGATATCTGACATTATCCACTCAAGGAAACAAGTCAGACAGAATAGTATAATCCAGAGTTAGTAGAGCGGAAAATTGAAACAATGTCATCTACAATGGTCATTTGCCAAAGCATGTTTACTGAACAAGATCTCTCAAAATAGGCAGAATCAAAGCATGAAGGTACTACTTCCACAATACTAGGGGCAACTATGTCTCAAGCAAACATCAACATAGGAAGCATAAAGAGTCCTTGTGATGAAACCGATGCTGATACTACAACTAGCCATGTCATGAATCTTCATCCACCCATCACCCCATCCACAAATTGGAACCAACTTCGAAGGAAATATTTGAATCAAAGCACAAAGAACGTTATCAAAGAAAAAGAATATGGAAAGCATAATGGGCAAATCAAATACAAATGGATACTAAAGAATACAAAAAAAGAGTATCCCTATCAAACTCCATCAATCAAAGAAACTATGGGGAAAAATAAAAGAGGGAAAAGTATCCATTAAGGATGTCCACAAAAGAAAAAGAAGGCTTTTCAAGCGACGTACAAGGTATATCAAGTAGTTGGTCCTAATTCCATGTAAACTTTTGTATCCACCCATCATTGCTCATCTTCCTAAGTTTGGAGAGTCAAAGATTCCAAGTTATCAACCAATCCATCTCCTATCCCTAAATACACTCCATCCACGCCTCCACACATGATATCCAATTCTCCAATTTTTGACCATGTATTGGAAACAACCCTTCATCATAAGGATTCTGAAGGAACTCTATTGCGATGTGTGCATAAAGAAAAAGTTAACCCTGACATCAATAAAGTAGATCAAGAATCCCAAAAGTTGCATTCAAGTGCATGTATCTTAGCAAAGAAACTTCTTCAGGAAGGATATCGATGGCACATTATGACAGAAGCATCTACATTGACACCACAAGGTGATTCAACATGAGCTTAAAATCTTTCAGAAAAATAAAAAAATATGAAAAAATATGAAAATCCAAAAAAAATAGAAAAAGGATTGAAAATAGTAAAGAGAAAAAATCATCCTCTACTGAAAACCGCATGTGCGGCGCTTTGGGCAAGACCATGATGAAAACCTGGAAAACAAGCGTCATGTGTAGAATCAAGCATCTACGTGTGCTAGTTCAAATGAAAGCATCTCATCCCATCCGTAATAAATCCAATACTCCATCCATCTTATCCATAATAAATCCATTCATCCATGAACCATCTATCCAATCCATTTCCATCCATCTGCATCCATCATCCAAGTTATCTTGATCTTGATGAAAGTTTTGGGCACACTTTACGCTTGCTTATGGTAAACATCTTGACGTGGGCCGTTTTCATTTGATCTTATCCTATGTAGCATTATCTGAGCTATGAAGCACTATCCAAATGAGCATTCATTATCTGAACACCTTATCTTATTACAAGATAATCCCTATCAATCTATCCATACACATATCCAAGCGTCTATCCATGGAATTCCATACATTGCTAGACACTGGGGGTAGATATTCAGATCTTGCTTCAGGAAAAAATCTTGATCTATATCCTCCAACTTATGAGGTGATCCGAATATTGGAAAACATAAAATCAAATTGGTCAAAGAATTTGTGATCTAGAACCCAAATCACTAGCCCATGGCATATTTTGACGAGAAAATGTTCCTTATCAAGCTTCATCTTTCATCGAACATTAATCCAAATAATCACTATCAGTCGCACGTCAAACATCACATCCAATCATTCAAAACATCTTTTGTTCCAAATCAAGTTTCAAAATCCTGATCAATCAAATCCAATCAATTCATCATCATCTCGGTCCTTGTGTTGTTTAACACTATCTTTGCATTGTTGTGCATCCTCAACAATATCATCATCAATCCTGATCAATCAAATCCTTGTATTTTTGTGCATCCTCAACAATGTTATCATCATCAATCCCATCAACATCTCAATTCTTGTGTTTCTTAACACTATCCTTGCATTGTTTTGTATCCTCAACAATGTTATCATCATCATCAATCCATCGATTTGATCAATCAACCTTAGCTTGGTTTTCAACAAAATCCCAAACAGAAAACTGATATCATCACACGTATCCATATCCAAATCGTCAAAATCATGCAAAAAATCCAAAACCATCAAAAACATCCAAAAAAATCCAAAATATCAAAAAATACAAAAAACATCCAAAACATTGAAAAATCCAAAAACATTCACAAAAAATTCAGAAAAACATCAAAAACATGGAAATCCAAACTACGTCGTCTCTGAGCTTAAATGTAGGCAAGGCTAATCTTTGATCAGCCCCCGAGACATCAAAATCCAAAAACATTCAAAAAAACATCAAAATCCAAAAACCTTCAAAAAATACACAAAATCCAAAAACATCCAAAAGCATATCAAAATCCAAAAAAATTCAAAAAACACAAAATCCAAAAACATTCGAAAAACGCAAAATCCAAAAAAACATCGCAAAATTCAAAAATCAAAACATTTGTGAAAATCTCAAAAACCACCAAAAACAACCTCAAAACATTCCAAAAACGTCAAAAACATCCAAATATTTGAAAAAAATCCATCTATCCCATCTCACTTTCACTCGAAATAATCAATCATCCATAATAAGTTGATCATCACCTTCACCCTTAGGCAAAACAAAAAGAAACAACCACAATAATTAGCAGAAGCAAACTTCAAACACAAAATCAAAATCGAAACAACAAAACTTTTAAATGCAAAATCAAACTCTTGATCATTTTCAAACATGCCAATCAACCTTTACATCAACAGCCTATCAACCAGCTTATCAACCCATCATCATCCTATACAAATGCATGTCCTAGGATATATTGTTTCGATAATGGGCATCATTTTGGATATCACCTTGGATTCTTATCCTATCAAAAAAAATCCCTTTGGCTGAAGGTATGAAGAACACTCACTTGTTTGCGTACTTGATCTTTTCTTTTGATTTATCTTATTGCACTCATTCCAAGGACCTCTCAATGATATCCAAATAAAGGATTTAGAGAGATAGGAATGGGGCAACGATCATTATCTTTTGTCTGCTGTGCTTGTTGGATGTTCTTGTAAAATAACTTGGCGAATACTTGCTTTGTTAGGTACATCCTAGCAAGGTTTTCGTATGTCAAGTGTGAACAAGAATACTCCTATCTGTTTGTCGAGTCAAATTCCATCTCACTAGGTGCAACGCCATCCTAGTTCTTTATACCTTGATGCATCGTACCTACGTGTGTTATCAAACATAAGGTAAGTAGCCCTTTTAAAACCCAATCCTTGATAAGCAAATCAACATCATCTATCATCATCATCATCATCTCTCATAAAGCTAGCCTATTGGATCCTCTTGTCATCATCTAATTTCATCTTTTCCTCACTAACATCATGTCATGAATAGTTAATCATCATCACCAATGCATCCATCATGCTGCATCCACAAACCATTAGTATTCTGCATATCATCTCACATGCATAATCATCATCATAATATAGATTTGTTAGTCTACGCATCTCATAAAATCATACATTTGCATAATCATAGCATATCATCATATAGATCGATTAGTCTAAGCATCTCATAAATCATCCATTGCATAATCATAGCATATCACATCATCCATCTCATCCATCATCACATCATATCATCATTTAAGTTGTTTGAGATAATATAGATTTGTTATTCTAAGCATCTTAAAATCATCTCATTTGCATCATCATCCATAACCATCCATTTTAAACCTCTTTATCGTGAGATCGACCTTCAAATCGAATCTTTTTGCTTGATCTCTCTAGGGGGCAATGTACTAGTGTACTTCTTTCTACTGGGGCATCCGAAAAAATCAGAATTTTTTTGAATTTTGATCGCGGCAAGTTTATTCTTTGAACCAATGCAACAAGTACATTGCTTCAAAGAGGGGAAAAATGTAGACACGTAAAATTGGCATAATGCATTCGATTAGGTCATATTCATCCATTCAACAAATAAATCAAGTTTATTTATCAATCTCCTAAAGTCATCAGCTTATATTAAATAAATCAACTTGATCCTAACATCACCCTCCTTTTAATTAAATAAATCAAGCCTTTTATTTAATTAAATCTGAAATCACTTTCCATCCCTTTTGATTTAAATAAATCAAAATATTCAAGTCAAAGGGGTCAAAGCATCTAATCATCATTAAGTTAATCTAACCCTAATTAACCTAATCAAACCACCCATCACATCCTCTAGCTTTTCCCACTTGCACCAATAAATCAATTTATTGATTTATAAAATCAGCATTTTCCATCAACATGGCATCTTTGAGGAATATTCCCTCAAATTTGAATTCAAAAGCAAGTTGAAATGTACATCCAACAAGGAATTTAATAGGTCTTACATGTCTCTTACATGTCCCTTGCACAAGGTCAAACTCAACATTTATATCACAAATTCAAATTTGAATTTTCCCCTCTTGGGCACATTTCCCAAATCTTGCACATTCCTCATCCTATCACAAGATGACAAGTGTCTCCATCTCATTGGCCAAATATTTGTCCCACATTCATCCATTTGGCTATTTCTCTCATCAAAATAATCTATAAATTAGAGGCTTCATTCTTGATCAAATCCTCCACAATCTTAGCATTTCAACTCCACAATTTGATCCACAATCCATGCAAAGTCATTCTCTCAATTGAGAACTGATTTTGTCCACCATCATCATTATTGGCATTATCAAGGGTTGGGAAAGGGCTATTTTCCACAATAGCACCAATCCGCTATGGGATAGGGTTTGGTCATGTTCTTATATGCTTACTTTTAATTGTTTTTGTTCTATTTAGTTTGCATTATTTTAGCATGGCTAAATATTTCATAGAGATACTAGTGTTACTTGCTTTAAATGGACTAACAATACTAACATGGTTCATTGTTTGAGGTTTGTGAAAATTAGTGTCTACACTTTGTTAGGTACTTCTTTCTCCTCGAATAGTGCTCTCCTCATGAATAATGATTCTCCATTCTCAATACTTCCTTTGAAACTCAGTGGTTCCACTAGTTCTTCCTCCACATATCCGGTTCTTGCATGATTTTCAATCTTCTTACTTTCTTGGCGAAACTCAAATTCCCTATGTCCTTCTCCTTTGCACTTAAAATAGGTTCCTCTGAAAGTTCTCGTCATATCATTTCTCATCTCTCCAATATCCATTATTGCGGTAAGAATTGTAGCCTCCTCTATTGTGGCGGTAATAATTTCAGTCATCTCTCCCTTTATGGTATGAATTGGAATCCATTTCTTCCTTATGGTATGAATATTTTTCCTTGTTTTGCTCTGCATATGGTTTTTCTACTCCAGAATGTGACCTTCCTTTCTAGAATCCACCTCCTCTTCCTCTCTGCCTTTGTTCATGTCTTTTTTTAGCTTTTCCTCCACCTTAGATGCAAACTGATATTCTTCCTCTACTGAATTCATCCTTACTAGACTCAACTCTTCTCGAATTTTCATCCTCAACCCATTGATATATCTTGCAACTTTCTCCTTGCTTGCTTCACTATGTCTAGTCCTGATAATGATCTTATGAAATTCCTCAGTGTATTTTTCATAGTCATTTTCTTCTGTCTTAGGTTTTGCAATCTCTTCAACAACTCCAACTCATAGTCCACATGTATAAATTAGTTCTTCAAAATTTTCACCATTCTATCCCATTTCACAATCTTCTCTTTACCTTTTATGTTTCTCTCCAATTGAACTTCCACCATATTGTAGCATGTCCTTTCAGTTTAGTCTTTGCAAATATCACTCTATCTAGATATTTAATTTCTTCATATTCAAAGTATTCTTCAATGTTTTTATCCAAGCAATCAACTCTTCAAGATTTAGGTTACTGGTATAATTCAAAATTTCCATTCTAGGTCACTTTCCTATTTTTGAAATAGCCTTCAACATATTCATCTGATCCAATTTTTCCTCTTCTATGGTTTCTTCATTTAGGTTTATAGCTTGAACTTCATCATCATCACTTTCATCATTAGGTCTAGGGTTTAAGAATTTTCTTCTATATTCTTCAACATCATCTTGTCTCACTTTCATTGTTCACATCATTTCCATCATCTCATCCATCTTTCTAGCAACATTAACAGTAGTATGAATACTCCTCCGCGACATCTCTTCCTAGGATCTGGTGTAACTGCCTCAAGTTGATGATCTCGCTATAGGGTTGCAACTGCCTCACAATCGACAATTTGTTCACAAACAAAAGTAGGCTACCTCAAGTTGGCAATATGTCCACACAAATATCTTATGAAATTCCTTGCTCAACTTTTCTCTCCTCTCCCAAGGTCCACAACTCGCTCTGATACCACTTGGTACATTCAAGGATGGAGGGTCTAGGAATAGGACTTTCCAACCTTGCAGCAAGAGTAAACATAATGAAAATTCAAAGAATTGGAATAACAATCCCACATGGGGGTATACATAATGATCAATTATTCACTAGAAACATGCCCTACCTTCCATCTTATAGTTTACAGAATGATATGGTGTTAAGCCCATAAATACAATGTGGGATGAAGCCCTTATCTCCTATATCTTCCTACTTCTCTATCACTCTATCACTAATACCTAATGCAACTACACAATGCTTATATATATCAATTCCTAGCTCTAGAAAAGGTTCACATCAGCCTCAAGAGGTCCCAAACCCAAAGTCGATGAAACGTGTGAAGGTTGGCCAAAAAATATGATTCTCCTTTGATCCTTGGAAAAAAATGATGCAGATCAAAACAAAGGTTCCTTGATGAATTTGCATCCTTAACAAATGGTTTCTTGATCTCCACAAGTCATGGGATATGTCTGCACACTTGAAAAGCCAAGACTGGTCTATGAATGCTCTCTATCCAATTACAGTTGATATTTTGTTAGCAATATATTCATAGTAGGATCTCTAAAACACTTGAATTCTAGATATGATGTAGATGTTACAATGAAGATCATATATCTTGCTCCATGAGCTCGAATGTTACAATATGGTATAATGCAGTATGAAATATTGAGACCGGGTCTTGATAGGTTAACTACTAAAATGCAAGAAAACATGAAAGAAAATATTTTTTGGTTGATGTAAGATTGCTTGCAACCTAGGATGCTCCTGCATCAGGACTCATTCGGCCTAGGTGGCGAATGAGTCCCACCTTGAGGCTTTTGAGGTGGGTCTTCAATATTTTGGGGGTTTAAAGTGTTTTTATCGGGATATTAATCAAAATATGCCTTGAGATACAAAAATAAGGGGTCTAGGGGCCTATTAATGATGATATAAAGGTTGATTAGGGCTAGGGACAAAAGTTCAATGTGAAAGTGTGATTAAATACACTCTACAACATTAAAATGAGGTCCACATAGCCTAGAAAGGCACAAGATCCAATGTGAATGTGTAAAACACATTACAACACTAAACTAGGTCCACTTGATTTACAAGCCTCCCAAATTTAATGTGAAAGTATAGATAAATACATTTTACAACATTAAATTAGGGAAGATTTAAGTTAATTTAGCTTAAAATGGGCACAATACCTAATGTGGATGTGTAAAACACCTCACAACACTAGACCAAGGTGACATTAAGTTCAATTTATTATTAATTATTCTTGAATCAAGCAAGGTGAAATTTTTTCAACACTACAATCGTGTAATAGTTTGTGTTGTCCTCTAGGGTTTCTTTAGCGAGGCATTACAACATCAATAAGGTTGGCGAGAAAAAAAGATAAACAATAACCTAAACAAGTTGGGCACAAAGACATAATGTAGTCCTATCCAAAAGATAGAGAGGACCAAATAACAACTTATTACATCTTTCAATGTGATCCCAAAAAACATGTATGATGGTGCACATCATGTTAGGATAGGTGATATTAAAATTGATATCCTAAGTTGATTTTTTGTGTCTCCACATTTTTTGGAAAGTGTTCTAGGGGACATGAGGGACAAAATATTTATAATTTATTTTTCTATGAAAATTTGCAATTGAATTCAAAGAGGTGGACCCATTATGGTGGCATTTACTAAGTTGTTGGGAAATTCTGTCCCAACCTTGCAATTATAAAAAGGTTATTATTGATAGGATATATATATATATATATATATATATATATATATATATATATATAAAGGTTATTGTTTTTGATAAAGTAACCAACATTTATAGGGTGTTGTACCCTTCACATAGAGCCACAAGGGCCAATAAAGTTCAAGTCCATAAAATCATCAAAAAATAGAAAGCCAAAAAATGCACACAATAGACCAACAACACACGAACGGACAATAGACCAGCAACATACTATCTAGTATCTTCCTATTTCTTTGACAGAAGATGGACGAAATCATCACCCACCCATACCTGAAGGTTATTGTTGATAGGATATATATATATCCTAGTTACATTGATAGGTGTAATATACAATGGCAACAAGGGGGAGAAGTGGAATGCGTGTGAACAATTTTTGTTAACTTTTTTGGGAAACTACTAAAATGGCCAACATACATTATATAAATGATACATTGTAAATATAGACTATTAATTATTAGGTTTTAGATCTAATGGTTGATATTTTGTTGGCCTGTCTTACCCTAGAATGTAACCCTTTTTTATGAGGGAGTTGTATTATGCTTGTAGTAGAGAGACGGTGATGGATTCTAAGAGTATGATAGCATTCATGTTGTATTTTGATCTTTGAGTGGTGATACTTTTGTGAGAAGCTTGCTCTACAAGTATATTGTAATCTTTGTGATTTACTGAATAATATATTAGATGGCTTTTAGAGTGGGGTTTTTCTCCTGAAAGGGTTTTCCCCACGTAAATCACTGTGTTGTGGTATGTGTAATATTTATGTTTAAGTTTACGTATCTATTAAAGATCTATAATTTTTTTGTATTATTCTCCCCTCAAGATTAGTGTAGAATTTGTTCTGCTACCTTAGCTTCCTTACAAGTGGTATCATTTCCTGATCACCTTTGGTTTCAATTGTGGGTTGTTGGGTTTTTTGGACTAATCTAGGTTTGAGTGGGAGCTTGTGTAGAAGAGATTTTGTGATCTTGTTGCAGGATTTTTTAGATGGAAAGTTCATCAGGGAGAATAGAGGTGGATAAGTTTTCTGGAAATAATTTTGAAATGTGGAAGTTGGATATGTAGGATTTGTTGATAGATTGAGATCTATGGAATGTTGTTGATGAGAATGTTTTAAGGCCTATAGATCCTACTCAAGATGCTCAATATGATGTTATGGACCATAAAGCCAAGGGTCTAATTAGATTATGTTTGGAAGACTCTATTTTAAATAATTTCCATGAGGAGACCTCTGCACAAAACTATGGAAGAAGCTTGGTGAAATGTATTAGGCCAAATCTTTAGTGAGCAATATTTTCTTGAGGAAGAAATTATATTCCTTGAAAATGGAAGAGGGTGGAAAAATCACAAACCACCTGGAAGCATTCAATATGTTGGTGGCTCAATTGGCATCCATTGGTGTCAAAGTGGATGAGAAGGAGAAATGCCAAATATTGCTTTGTTCTTTGTCTGATTCATGGGATTCTCTTGTTATGGCTATTGGGATTACTTCTGTTATTTTGAAGATTGAAGATGTGGTGGGTTCTTTTCTTTTTGAAGAGATGAGGAGGAAGGTATCCATCAACCAAGGAGGCCCTAAATGTTCATGGATAACCTAAGGAAAAATGCAAGAAGAATGAGAAGCATGACAAATCCAAGTTGAGGGGGAGATCTAAATCTCCTGGAAAGTCAGAAGTTATTTGTTGGAACTATGGTAAGCTTGGACATGTTCGTAAGGAATACAAAGAAGAAAACAAGAAGAAAAAGAAAAAAATTGATTATGATTTTGAGTTTGAGAAGAAAGATGGTGACACATTTATTGGAGCTTTGGAAACTTGTGCAGGTAATGATGCATGGTTAATTGACTTAGGTGCATCTTTCCATATGACCTTTAATAAAGATTGGTTTTCTGAATATGAAGAATTTGATGGAGGTAAGGTGTACTTGGGTGATGATTCTCTTTTAGACATTGTTGGTCATGGTAAAGTTAAGATTAGGTTTCCTGGTGGTAGAATAAAAATGATTAATGGTGTGTTGCATATCCCTGGGTTAGCACAAAAAAATTTATCAGTGAGAAAACTAATAGGTGTAGGTGTGCAGGTAGTATTTTTTGATACAGGATGCAAGATGGTTAGAGGTTCTATGGTGATTGATATAAGTGTTAGATATACCACATTGTATAAAATAGATGCATGCAATGTTGAGTGCAATAGTACTTATATTAAAAGAAAGTCCATGGAAGAAGTGATGATTTCACCTTCAGTAGATGGTCATGGCTTTTAGGTACCCAAGGATTCTCTTTCTTTTGAGACAAAGTTACCTGTAGAGAAAACTATGTTATGGCACTAGAGACTTGGTCACATTGGAGAAAAGGGTCTAAGGAAATTGAAAAATAGAAAACCTTGTTTTAGGTTTGTCTTACTATAATCTTCAATTTGATTTTTATGGGCATTGCATTTATGGAAAAAAAACCACATTCATTTTTACCCAAGTTCTCATAAATATTGTGTGTATTGGATCCTATTCATTCTGATGTGTTTTGTCATGTAGATGTTCCTTCGATTGGTAAATACACATATTATGTTTCATTTATTGATGATTATAGTAGAAGGACATGGATATATTTTCTAAAGAGTAAATATGAAGTTTTCATTGGATTTAAAGAATTTAAAGCAATGGTTGAGTTGTAGATTGGAAAGAAAATAAAATGTTTGAGGACTGATAATGGCAATGAATTTTTCTCTAATGATTTTTATAGATTTTGTAAATATTGTGGTATTCATAGACAGAAGTAAACTATGTATTCTCCACAAAGGAATGGAGTTGTAGAAAGAATGAACAAGAAACTAATGGAGAAGGCTAGGAGTATGTTGAGTGGTGTTGGCCTAGAACAAAGGTTTTGGGTTGAAGTTGTTGCCATTGCATATTACCTGATTAACAAGTCTCCTACATCAACTCTTGTTGATAAGATTCCTATAGAGGGATGGTTGGGTCACAAACCTTCACTATGACATCTTGGAGTTTTTGGTTGTGAGTCATACGCACATGTGCCAAAGGAGAAGTGAACAAAGTTGGAGAACAAGGATGTGAAATGTATCTTCATCGGATATAGTTATGGTGTAAAAGGATACAAGCTTTGGGAACCTATTGCACAAAAGGTAATATATAGTAGAAGAATTAATTTTAGAGAAAATAAGCCTTCTTCTATTACATTGTAGCTAGAACAAAGTAAATAGGAAGGTGTGATTCAATTTCCTTCTACA
Source organism: Sequoia sempervirens (assembly GCA_007258455.2). Lineage (NCBI taxonomy): Eukaryota > Viridiplantae > Streptophyta > Pinopsida > Cupressales > Cupressaceae > Sequoia > Sequoia sempervirens. The sequence continues at coordinate 317,291,248 of VDFB02047230.1, read as the reverse complement.
CATGAGAAAGTTAAATTGAAGCCTAAGGATAGACAAGAAGTTGAGGAGAGATCATTTAGCTCTAGATCCTTAGAAGATGAGGAAGAACCTCCAAATCAACTTGTTCATAGGTCTACAAGGAATAGACAACCACCTGAAAGGTATACACCTGATGATTGGATATGTATTTTTTCTTTGAATATTAACATGGATGAACCCAAATCTATAGAAGAGGCATTAGGTAGGAATGATGCAAAATATTGGAAGATTGCTATGGTTGAAGAAATGGAATCTTTGAAAAAGAATGATACATGGGATCTTGTATCATTTCCTAAAGGATGAAAACTTGTTGGTTGTAAGTGGATGTTCAAGAAAAAGATTGGTTCAGATGGAGGTATTGAGAATTACAAGGCAAGGTTGGTTGCAAAAGGTTACTCTCAAGTTAAGGGTGTTGATTATGGTGATATATTCTCCCCTGTTGCAAAAATGGCATCCATTATATTTTTTCTTGCTATTGCTACTGCCTATGATTTAGAGGTTGAGAAAATGGATGTGAAAATTGCTTTCCTTCATGGTGATTTGGAGGAGGATATTTATATGACACAACCAGACCACTATGTGGTGAAAAGTAAAAGTAAATTGGTTTGCAAATTGAAGAAATCTTTGTATGGCTTAAAATAGAGTCCTAGGATGTGGTACTATAAATTTGATACATATGTGTTGAGTTTTGGATTTGAGTGTTCTAAATTAGATCATTGTGTTTATTATAAAAATGATGATGATAATTTCCTATTTATTGCATTATATGTTGATGATATGTTATTTATTGGCAAAGGTAAAGGTATGATTTTAGAACTAAAATATCAACTTGCTGCTAAATTTGAAATGAAAGATATTGGTGTAGCTGGGCACATTCTTGGGATGTAAATTAAAAGAGATAGAGTGAACAGAAAGCTATGGCTTGGACAAAGTAAGTATGTCAATTCAATTTTACAGAGATTTAACATGCATGATTGTAGACCATTGTGTGTTCCTTTTTTCTGTTGGAACAAAGTTATCTATTTTAGATTGTCCAACATCTCCATCAAAGATGGAATACATGAGTAGAGTGCTTTACCAGAGTGTAGTTGAAAGTTTGATGTATGCTATGGTTTGTACTAGATCAGACATTTCCCAATCAGTGGGAGTTTTTTCCAAATATATGTCTAATCCTAGTAGAATTCATTGGGATGTAGTTAAAAGAGTCTTCAGATATTTGTGTGGTACCTTAGATTATTCCTTATTTTATCATAGTAATATGACTGAATATGAGATTTCCCTTGATATTCATGTTTATGTGGATTCAGACTGGGTAGGTGATATTGATAGCAGACAATCCACTAGTGCTTATGTGTTTACTTTATTTGGTGGTGCAATCAATTGGATGAGTAAGTGACAGGCTATGGTTTCTTTGTTCTCTACAAAAGTAGAGTATATGGAAGCTACTCATGCTTGTAAAGAAGCCATTTGGCTTAAGAGATTGTGTTCAAATATTGGAATAAAACAAGGTGCATTGGAAATTTATTGTGATAGTTAGAGTGTGATATGTCTAGCCAAGAACCTGAAATTTCATGCCAGGACCAAGAACATTCATGTACAATATCATTTTGTTCGAGATATGTTCAAAGATGGCAAGGTGAAGTTGGTTAAGGTAGAGACTTTAATGAATGTTGTTGATTATTTAACTAAGCCAATGAGCACAAAGAAGTTTAGATGGTGTTAAGAGGCTATGGGCCTTTCAGCCTATAGCAATTAAGAGAAAATGTTTACTCCCTCCCTTTATTGTTGCAAGGTGTTCAACAAGTGGGAGATTTTATTGGGAAATTGTGTCTCAACCTTGCAATTATAAAAAGGTTATTTTTGATAGGATATATATATATATATACATATTTCCTAGTTACACTGATAGGTGTAATATGCAATGGCAACAAGGGGGAAGAGTGGGATGCATGTGAACAATTTTTGTTAACTTTTTCAGGAAACTACTAAAATGGCCAACATACATTAAATAAATGATACATTGTAAATCTATACCATTAATTATTAGATATTAGATCTAATGGTGGATATTTTTTTGGCCTATCTTTACCTAGAATGTAACTGTATTTTATGAGGGAATTGTATTATGACTATGGTAGATAGACGATGATGCATTCTAAGAGTCTAATAGCAGTCATGTTGTCTCTTGATCTTTGAGTGGTGATACTCCTGTGAGAAGCTTGCTCTGCAAGTATATTGTAATCTTTGTGATTTACTAAATAATCTATTTAGCAGCTTTTGGAGTGTGGGGTTTTTCACCCGAAAGGGTTTTCCCCACATAAATCACTATGTTGTGGTATGCGTAATATTTATAGTTATTTCTATTTAATTTTATGTAACTGTTAAAAATCTTTAAAAGTTTTGCATTATTCTCCTCTCAAGATTAGTGTAGGAGGTTGTTCTGCTACCTTAGCTTCCTTACATAAGCATCCTAGGAGAATATTCCTCTTGGATGTCCAAATTTCTAGTTTGGGACCACCTGAGTGTGCATGTCCTTGCATGTTATTTGCATATTTTGCATTCTCTTATATGGTTGGGTGCCTAGGTTTGCATATTGGTGCATGATCTTGCACACAACCATCCGAGTAATCAAAGAGTTATGGAGTACTCAAATTTGACTAATTTTGATTGGTTGTGAGTTAGGCACCCATGTGAAGGTCATGTGATAATTTAATATTTTATTCCATGTTTATGGGTTGTCCACAAAGGGGGGCGTGGATTTTTCTTGGTGGTTTTTCTTCTTGTTTTGGGATACCATTTGTGGTATTCTCTCCCAAAAAATTCTATATATTGGAGCCTTTGGATGGTGGTTTAGTATGAGTTCTTTGTAGTTTGTTAGGATGAGGAAGTGTTGTTGGGTTATAGAGAGGATTTTTGTATTAGTGTACTTTCTTGAATACTAATACAATCATTGGATCTCTTTGGGTGTGGATTTTTTTCCCACAAGGGTTTCTCCACTTATATCTTGTGTCACTTGTGTTGATAAATTGTGGTATTGCAGATTTTTCTTTCATTGTTGAAATTGTCAATTTCTTAATCATTTTATGGTAATATTGTAAATATTATTTCAAATTTGCAGTTTCGAATGAAAAGAAACGAAAATCAATGTCTGATGAAGAATGGAAGAAAATGGACAAGAAGGCATGAGGAACCATTTGGTTGTGTATTGTAGGTTTCATCCTCTTAAATTTTTTAGAATAATCTATCACATATAATTTATGGAAGAGGATAGGTGATATTTACTAAACTAAAGTTTAACTAATAAGTTGTATCTGAAAAAGATGCTTATATTCTTTAAAAATGGAGGATTTTTATTCTATTGCAAAACACTTAAATGCTTTCAACATGATTATAAGTCAGCTTGCATCAGTAGATGCTAAGATAGAAGAGGAAGATAAATGTATTTTGCTTCTTTGTTCTTTACCTGAATCTTTGAAAAATCTAATTGTTGCCATATGTTAGAACTGTAAAATTTTGAAAATTTTACATTTGTTTATATTCATGAGTTTCCAAAGAAGTCCTTACCATAAGCACAAGAATCCTCACTTCATAATTTTTTTCCCATATTCAGTCATGTGGTCCCATAGAATCCATTTAACATTGAATATTTCAATGTATAATTCATATTGACAAGAGATGGTGAGGGTCTCCCTGATCCATAAAGCAATTCATACTAACGTGTCTTTTGCATTCTATTGGCAAGAAACCAAGATTATCTTATCGATAAAATTTAATTTGATAATACATGTCGAGCATACACAATTCGTAGTCTCAGCGAAAGAAAGATCCTATCGGTGAGACAATATGCATTTGGGTGAGTCATATAGAGCCTATTAGTGTCTTACCGATTGAAAAAATAAAGACATATCAACGAGACAAAAGTTGTTGGTGTAATTCCTAAAGCATTCATTTGGTCTCATCGATAAAGTAAAAGTGGATTCTGTTGATGATTATCGAGATGAAGTCAGGGAGTCTTGCTGACCCATATGTCACACTGACATGATTATGTTAGTAAAGGACTTGGCAGTATGTATTGATTATCAATGAGACTAGTTTCATTAGAGAAAGATATGAGAATCACGCCGAGTGTTGCTCCATCGGCAAGAAAATAACTAAGTCTTGGTGATCAGAAAAATAGACCAAAGGATATATCTCGGTGAGATATGAAATAAGCGAAGAAACATCTGCCCAACTCACAATGTTACAACGATAGGATTCATCGGTGAGAGTTAGAGCGATATACATAAAACATAAAGGAAAACTGTCAATGAGACTCAAAATGTCGATGAGACTATGGGACTCAAAGCGATATATAGCTTGTGGTAGTCGGAGAGATTTCAAGTGTCGGGGAGACTACAGGATGTCTTGGCAGATGTTTTTATGAACGTTGGTAAAAGCCATGATAGAGAGGTCACCCAAGATTTGAAAATATCTCACCAATAATATTACATGATGTGACAGTGATAGTTTCAAAAAAGGACTTGTTATACTCGTGTTTCAGCTAAAACATTAATGGCGCGACGAAGCACAATAAGGAAAATTCAATTGGAAACATTAGTGTGGAATTGATAGCGAAAGAAGCAAAGGGGAAAATGAAGAACTAGGGCATTCTTGCAGTCCAAAGGTTTCAAGAAAAATATAGTAAGTTCTTGTGCCTTAGTTCCTATAATTTTGACTTCTGTAAATTTTGAGGAATGGAATCCTCTAGCTCAGGAAAATCAAAAGGTAGAAAATATGGTGAAAGTAGTCAGCCTAAGGGGAAGAAACATAAAACTGAAATAGAGCATGAAGACACTGAATGAAGACTAAATCAGGATCTCATTGACCAATTACCTAGCTCTGGACCTAAAGCCAGATGATCTGCACAACTTAGGGTAGAAGTAGATAAATTGGATGACAAATGTAAACTCATAGGAGATATCTAGACTTCAATAAGGGGTTACGAATTTTTTTGCTTTCATTACTATTAGAGAAATCGTTTTGAACCAGTATGCAACCCATGGAAGCTTAATTTGGGAAAGCTTGTGTTCCCTAATGTATTTGTCAATGCAAAATTGGTAAAATTGTTGGCTTCCCATTATAATTCAAAACTCAAAGCTATATGTGACCCATACGGGAAACCACTAATACACATATCAGAAGATGCAATAGGTAAAGTTTTCAATTTGGAAGGGGTTTGCAGTGAGAAAATCATTTGTGAAGAATTAGAAAGGGAGTTCAGGAGAATGGATACAATTTATAAGGGTTGGAGGTTTCCAATTCATAGAATTAGACAAAATGGAAAACCAGTTCCTCTATAGGATAGCGATGGACCCCCTTTTCATGTTGACCTTTTTGAACCTCATATGAAGTACACTTATTTCTCGGTAGGCCAAGTATTGGGAATGGAAGTCCCTGAATATATGTCAATTGTGCCTATGATAATTTTAGTAGATGTCTAGTACCACAATTCTAGACCATTTGATTATGCCTCATACATTTTTTAGGGGCTTGATTTTGGGTTGATAGCAATAAAGGGAGGAGCCTCTATTTTACATCTTAGGCATTACTCATTTTTAATGCACATGGTGTTGTATTTTGGACAGGAGTTAGGGTTGTGGCCTCAGGAGATGAGAATTTCCCAATTTAACAAGGAAGGTAAGACATTACCTGTTCAATTATGGACGGCTATCTGGGATAGCAGGTTTGCTAACTCTAGTTTTGTACATTTTGAGGATTTTTTTGTGAAAACATTGTACAGATTGTATAATCATCCATGTGATTATTCTTTATCTGAAGAGATAAGGAGGTTTCTCATGCCTAACGACTTAAATGGGCCAATTTATCAGAATTGGGGGGATTGGTATTACTTGGAGGATGCTACCATGATCAAGGTTTATGGATTTGAAGATGCCCCATTCATTTTTCCTAAAACAGTTTCGAATAGGATTGCATACTTGGAAATTGTTAGGCAGATGGATTTTTCTAGTGTTATGAATTTGAGCTCCTTTGGAAAGCATATTTTCATGCCTAGTACATTATGCTTTGGTGATTTTACTGTATTAGCTAAGGAAGGATACAATTTGATCCTTGATAAATTACTGCAGTACAATATGAAAAGAGGACCACCCAGAAATAATTTTGAACCATAAGGGTACATCAATTCTGCTAAAATGACTATAGACCTTTGATGGTATCAACATGTGCCCTATCAATTTGATGATATGATCCAGAATGTGGAAGCTAAAGAAGTAGAAATTGTGATAGAAAAATATAATCAAGGGTTGCAAGATATAGAACTGTTATCTTCTAGTGAGGAGGCATCTGAGGATAATGTGCCACAAGACCAACCAAATAAAATGTCAAGATTGAGAACACAACATTACACTTGCCCTGCCAGGGAATTAAGTGCTGAAGAGAATGTAGATGTAGATACAAGGCATGTAGAGTACAAATCATTTGTAACAGATGATAAATTTGTAAAATCTCCAAAGTTTAAGGCATTCTTGTACAAACAAAAAGGAAAAGAAATAAGAGAAAAGGTTGACAATATCACATTAGGTAATGAAGAACAATTATTGAATGACTTAAAGGTGTGTGTGGACAAAGAGATAGAAAATATGACCCCTGAAAAGGGAAGGAAAATTTTGGAAGATGTCGGTGTTATGATTTTTCTAGGGTTGGATCTCAATTCTGCACTAGTTTTTGATAGTTGCTTGAAAGATAGTAATGCTACACACAAGCTCAACACAAATAAAGTGACAAAAGTGTATGCAGGGTCAAAATACAATACATATGAAGGGTCATTGATGATTTGGGCTTTATATCCACCTCATAGGAAATCAATTGTCATTGAAATTGAGAAAGCATTTGGGCATGCCATGAATTTAAAGGTTGGAGAGGTTGATCCTGTGGCTACTGCAGAAATTGGAATTAATGTAGCAAAACTAAAAAAAGCTCAAATTCAGATGTTGATCAAGGAGAGGGAAATGTACAAAATGAATAACAAGAGGATGTTAAGAGAAAATTATCGCCTAAAGGATTTGTTAGGGGTCACAATGAAATCAACCAAGTTGCTCACTTGTGGTGAAATTTCACAAGTGAAAGATCACTGGGAAGGATCAAGTGCCTACTCTCAAGGGAAATATGATACACTTGTAGCAATGATTAAGAAAAGACAAGACAGTTTAACAACTTGGTTAAATAAGCTCTGGGGAACACATTCATAGAACTTTGTTGCATTGCAAGAACACAAAAGAATGGATGGTAGGATTTTGGAGAAATTTCAAGAAATAAACCAGAGAGGCATTTCTGATAATGTAGCAATTGAGGCTGCAAATCATTTTATTAATAAACACCGAGACTTCTTTGAAGAATTGCAAGGGGATGCACATGGATTGATAAATGCCACCAGAAAAGAACTGACTACATTCTTTGATGATTAAGGAGAATTAAAATAAATGACTAGGTGGAAAAGTGAAAGTGAATCAATACTGCAAGACATTCTAAAGATAGCTACCGTAGAAGATACAACACTGGATGAGGCGTGTGAACATAATGAGAAGATGGTAAGAATGGAGATCACAATCTGGAATGTAGTGGGAGATGTAGATACACATAAGCATCGAGATTACGTGGACCACTTATCAAAGATTCATTTATGGCTTAATAGAGCTTAATTGTCATTTAATCTATTGTTGTTTTAACATATGACATTTCTAAAAGGACGCGTCCTTTCAAGTAGTTGATGTATAAATATCCGTTTTGGTAGCGAAACAAGATATAATAGGAGAATAGAATAGAAGAAAGATACAATAGATTACAATGTTTTACAAATATGAGACTATGATGCATGTTTAAAACTTTGGAGATATCAATGAAAATCATTTGATGTGGTGGTGTATTTCTGGTATCAGTTGTTTGTTGAGTTAATTGAAAGTATTATTGAAGTCGTCTCCAAGGTTGATTTTTTCTAGTTATTTAAATTGATATAACAAGTTTATATTCAGTTTATCAGTGCACATTTGTTGTATCTATATGGTTGATTAATTAGTTCTTTCAAGAAAAGATTAAATCCTTTTAGTTGATCATAGTAATTAGGGAATCTCATTTGGATCATTAAGAAGAACTTGGTAGTCATATTCTTGCATGTTTATACAAGTTATAAACTCAAATATATGCTGAACAATTAGAGTATTTTATGGAAAGAAGTTACTCATTTTAGATTTATTTGACTCCACATACCCAATAAGGCACTAGTCTCTACATTTTCATTATTTTAGTTTCATTCATTATTCATATCTGTTAAGCTGAATCAATTAGGTTCTAGTTTTGATATTGCTATACAATCCATACCAAATCAAATTTTATCCACTCCCATTTGCCATTGTGGGTAAAAATACTTTAAAAGAAATAAGAATAAGTCAAGTCTGCCTCATTCATATAGGTATACCCACCTAGGTCTAGCAGCACCTAAAGAGAAGAAGGTTTAAACCATTTTGACCTTGTCTGTTACCCTGAAACGTATCAAGAGATTGGCAACCTCTTGAGGTATTTTACCTACGCTTTTGAGAGCTAACACCATAAGTGGTGGTGGTACAAAACCAAATATGGATAGTTTCATTTCAATACTATTTTTAGAAGAGATGAGAAATTCCATGAATGTTGGCTCCCAAGATGCCTTGCGTGTGTGAGGAAGGTCCAAAGAAAAAGGAGGGCCTAAAGGGGACTATTGGAACACAATGCTCTACTGAGAGGTAGGGGGTGAATCAGTAGATACTAAGAACTTTGGCTCTCAAAAACTTTGTGAAAATTATCTCTTTCATCTCTAAGTACTTTATGTAGAATAATTCATTGATCCATTAATGTGTAGATTAACTAAACACACAAAGAGATAAAAGCACACTCTCCCTCTATGCCGCTACCTGGTCGATTTCACACACACAACATATACTACTACTTCGACATTTATCAAATTGTATTATTTTTGCTTATCTCAACTAATCTACAATATCTTCCTCAAGATTCTCATCACATTTCAGATCTTCTCAAATCTTCTGCCAGGGTTTCCTTAGCTTGTAAACATCACCAACAAGCTACCTTTTCCTCGAGGCCATGTACCACTGTCTAGCTCATCATTAAATCTTCTAATAGGGTCTATCAGATATCTTCATTATCATGTTGCCTCTACATTGAGCTAATTCCACATTTAATTTGGTTATAGAGAATTTTCTACATTCTCTCTGTCAAACCCTAAAATTTGATTATGCATTTAATGCATTATTTTGTTCATCCAATCTGATTTGATCTCAATCACCTATTAGGGTTTACCACATATCTTTCTCTACACCATACTTGTGCATTGAGCCTCACAACATTAAATTTTGTCTCAAAAAGTTTGTTAAGAATAACACCCTGTAAAACCCTAGAATCAGATCTATATTAAATGAGTTATCCTGTTCATTCAATATAATCCAATGTTGATCACCTCTACAGTCTATTTTGTCACGTTGAAAATAAAATCTTCATTTACATTGGTTGCTGGTGTAGCTGGACCAATAAATTCCTTCTTCTGTGTTGGTTACCAGTTGTAACCCCATTCACATGGACTAGACCATTGTAGATCTTCAAGTTTGAATACTGGCCATTGATCTTCTCTCTCATGCCAAAATCCTACGATCCTCTATTCATCTTGACACCTTTAAAACAACATTGTTCGATTAGCTTCAATTTCACTATTTCCATTTATCCTCATCTCATTCCAATTTCTTATCGCCAAAACACTTAGAACAATCACATCCATTTCTATGATTTAGTGATCATCATCTAATCACTTTCCTTCAATCTCCATCATCCATCACATATCATTGATATGTTGCAAGCATCACCATTCCTATCCATGATGCACCAAAATTTAGCGATCAATGTTGGATTAGCTATCAATCAATCTACATCATTCACTGCTATCACATTGGCTCTGACAACAGGTCCATCAAATCTCCGTGTGCTGGAGGGCTAACGCCAAATGTCTACCTCTGATGTCATTCTCCACTACCACTCAACACTCATCACGTATTGTTGAAAGATTGACTTACTTTGAACTCATAACCATGATGAACTGAGACCTTGCTATGCAATATCATCCATTAGATGTTCTTCATTTCAATCTCGTCCATACATCGCATATCACATAAATTATCTTGACTCAAGGATGTATAAATGTGATACAATAACACCTAGCGATGCAATAAAATTTTGACACCTAGCCTACTAATGTCACATTCCACTATTATCGCTCATCGCTCAACTCTCCAACCGCTTTGCGTCACAACAATGATGTGAAGTGATCGGGAGATATGATGACATGTGTCACTGGTGCTGTCAAGGCCATGTTCTTATTTATCTTGCATCATCTGATCATCATGATTGTGACTATTGGATGTATACATTGTGTATCATTGATCTACAGACCAATTTCAACTTTCTTTCCATAATGTGTGAGATCTAGCGATAGCCATTCATTGTGTATCACTAAACAACAAACCAATTTTCAGAAGCTATCTACAATGCATGACATTCAACAATAGTCGTCAGATGTGAACATGCGATGTGTGCACTGTTCAATCTTCATCATCACTGTTACTCATGTCATTATGAATGGGTCCCACATAGAGTGTTGCCTTCTCATCACCAGATTGGAGAGACATAGCCAAAGGTCTCACCAACATTGTCCAATCTCACCAATAACATTTCCACATTCCTTATCACTTCATTGAGGAGACTTCTCCTAGACTCCTGTCAATTATGTAAATTCATGCCGATCTAAAGTGGATGTATATTATTAAAGTGCTAGGTAGAGGGGTCAATTACCCTCACAACTTCAATGACATAAGTTGCAACTAATGCAGCCGATAAGCGCCGATACCAGGTCAACATCAAAATAGAAATCTATTTTGAACACTAAGGAAACAAGTATATTTAGGGTTTAGCTGATAAACCGTAACACCTGAGAGAATTTTTTTATTTTTTTGGGTGCATCCTTCAATTTCTCAACCTATAAAGTACATCACTGGAATGCTCTTGAAAAATCCATATTGAATCTGGTATCTAATTTTTTGTCAAATACCTGAAAGCAACTGTTGTAGAGAGATAGCAAAATTTTGTCAATTATGCAACATATTGAGCAACTTTCTCTTTTGCACCAACAACCAATTCACATACTTTCAAAAATTGATTCACTGCTCTCACATCCATCCTCTATCATCATGCCAACAAACTCCTTTTCCTGATTTTCCCTTTTGACATCAATGACAACATTATGTGCTTTTGCACAAGATTAGCACACTTCTCCTCTTATCCCATTTTGACATCAATGACAACATAGTCCAACAATCTCCCCCTTTGTCATTGATGGAAAAACTTTAAATGCTTAATGATACAATTTAACCATTTCAACATTTGTACCAGTATCATCTTTACCTTCTACTTCTATTACTACTTTCTCCAATGCTCCTCTTTGAACATTTGCATGAATTTCTCCCCCTTTGACATCAATGGCAAAGGGATCACTCCTCTGAAAGCATTCCCACCCTTTGAAAAGTAGTGAAAAGGGTCTAGCTATACTCTAATATCCTCCTTGGACATTACTTCTCCTTTGCTCATCCTTATGAGCATCTTCATAGCTCTCTCTCTTATGCTCTACTTTGAGCACTGCTCACTTCTTCTCCCCCATGCTCAATTCTTTTGAGCACTTGCTCATCCTTTCTCCTCTTCTTTCTCTCAGGTCACCATACTATAGTAGCCTTCACTTATTCTTAGCAATGGAAAAGGGACTTAGCTCCCCCTTTTATTTATACCAATTGAAAGCATTTTTTTCTCTCACACTAATTGCTACATTCAACCTTTTTAGTGCAATGTAAATACTATATGCTTCAACTGGCCTATACCAATTTTAAAAAATATTTGATTCTAGTTGAAGTGCCATTACATGCACTTCTCCAATCAATTCTGATACCAATTGTAGATATTCTAATTCATGCTTTGTGCCAATTGAATCATATAATTGACACCAATTGATGATATCATGCCCTAATACCGATTATCATTCTGATACCAATTGTCAATGTGTTCACTTTATGCTATTTACCAATTTATATCTAGGATTGCACTATATCAAGTATAGCACTGATTTGTTACCAATAGAAACTCCCCCTTAGCCCTTGCTCCATTCTTCACTAGCTTCATTTTAGGGGCTTTGTACCAACAAACATGTCTTGAACCAATTTGTAATGGTTTGATGCTAATTTAAAAACAATAAACACATAATAGATCCCCCTAATACATACATCTTCTCCTTCCAGTCAAGGATAATTTCTCTTAACATAGCATCTACACCACTTTTTCTTCAATATCTGATATCAAATGTTGATATCAATTTTTGCAGCTAACTCTCCCCTATCTATTGATGGTCTTACTCTTTGATGAGCAGTTCAAAGAGCAAGAATTTGACCATGAATCTACAACCATCAAGTCATTATAAATTTGTAAAACATGTTTTACCTGACTTGATCCATCTCTCCATTTCATTTCCAGGATTGGATGAAATATCAATTTACTTCCCCCTAGATCCATGCCCTATCACTACAAATTAGTGATGTAAGGAAGAAGCACCCACCTTTGGTGCCTCCTATTGGAATTTCACTCTCTAGACCTTTTTGAGTTTTTTCTTCTTTCTTGTCAGCCTTCTTACCAGGAATATGTGAACCATTGTTCACTTTGGGAGAAGTATTCTTCCTTGTATTCTTCCTTTTTCTTTGTACTGCAGGTCTTACAAGATCTAGTTTACAGTCTTTAGCTATGTGACCAGAGTTGTCACACTTGTAGAATACCACATACATATTCCTTACAGGAGAAAATGAATTTCTATTTACATATTTTGTGCTCCTTTTAAGTGCAACTCTACATTCTCTAGCCCTATGATCAAACTAATTACAAGTATAACAATAACCATTAAAACATGGGGAGTACCTGGTCATATCACTTCTTTGAGTAGGATGAGGTGGTCTTCTTTTCCTTTGCTTCTTCATGTATCTCATCCTTGTGAATCTTTCTGCATTAGCTCCCTTTGTGTATTGGTTTTTCTTCAAGTTTCTAGGAACTCGTTTCTCCACTATCTTATCTATTGTGGGTTTCTTCTTTTGAAAAACATAAACTAAATGTTTATTATTCTTCTTATTTGTAGCAGGTCCCTCTTCATCTTCAACTCTCTTCTTATCAGCAGGAGGATTCTTTTCTTCTTTTGCTTTCTTCACTTTAGTAGTGCCTTTATCTAATTTACAATTTCCAGAGTTACTTTCTTTGGAGAAACTTGTGTAGGCTTCCTCTTTCTTTATGTAGCTACTTTCTTCTACTCTAAATATGTCATATAAGTTTGCAAAAGTACTAGTAGAGGAACTCATTCCTTTCTCAAATCCAAGGCCAACCTTCTCTTTAGGTTTTGATGGCTTTTTTTATCTAACCAGTTCATCAAGTATCTTAGAGCCACCCTTCAACTTCAGGCCTTTATCAATCTGCTCCTTAGCTTTTTCAAAATCATTTCTTAGAGCAACTACCTATGCTTCCAGCTTCATACAATTATCCATTTCAGATTTTAGCTTTGATCTAATGACTTCTTCCATTCTTTTGGCTTCCTCCACTTGAACTTGCAAACCTACAATCATTTGATTATATTTTTCAAGACTTCTGGTTAGCTTTAGACCTCTGTCAATCCTCTTCTTTAGCATTTTCTAAATAATTTCTCAAGGCATCTAATTTTTCTTTCAACCTTATGCACTCATTAGATTTAGACTATAGTTTTGATTTAACTACATCTTCTATCCTTTTAGCTTCCTCCACTTGTTCCTTCAAACTAACTATCATTTGATCAGATTCTTCAAAGTTTTTAGTTAGTCTCTCTATTTCATTTTGTACATTTTTTTTTGTTCTTCATTATCCTTCTTCAACTTATTAATCTCATTCAAAGCATAGATTAGAATTTCTCCTAGGTCAACCTCTACTTCCTCTTCACTAGACCAATCATGCCTTGTACCAAAATCACTGCACATGGATTCATTCCCATCAATCTCATAGGAACTTACATGTTAATTGTTTGATCCACAAAAAATATTTGATAAATTATTTTCTCCTTTTGTGTGCAGATTCTTCTTAACACTCTGTTTACTTCTACCTTTTATGGAGCCTTTCTTATTTTCCATTTGTGTTCACTTTTCTAGAATCTACCTGAGCTGATTAAGCTTCTCCTAGGAAGCCTAGGGATTTGATACCAATTTTTGGAACACAATGCTCTATTGAGAGGGGGGTGAATCATTAGATACTAAGAACTTTGGCTCTCAAAACCTTTTTGCAGATTATCTCTTTCATCTCTAAGTACTTTATGCAAAATAATTAATTAAGCCCTCAATGTGAAGATTAACTAAACACACAAAGAGATAAACACACACTCTCCCTCTATGCTACTACTGCACACTCAACAATACATACTTCTATTCAACACTTTGTGCACTGGCCGATTTCACACACATAGTAGATACTCCTTTGAAAATTCTCTGATTGTCTTCTTTTTGCTTAACTCCACCGATCTGCAATCTCTTCCTTGAGATTCTCACCACCATTTAGATCTTCTCAAATCTTCTACTAGGGTTTCCTGAGCTTACAAAATTCACCAACAAGCTACATTTTCCTCAAGCCACACACCATTTTCTTACTAAACATTAAATAATTTGATAGTGTCTATTAGATATCTTCATTATCATGCTACCTATGTATTGAGCCGATTCAACATTTAATTCAGTTATAGAGAATTTTCCACATTCTCTCTATCAAACTCTAAAATATGATGATGCATTCAATCCATTCTTTTTATCATCCAATCTAATTTAATCTCAATCACTTATTAGGTTTTACCAAATATCTTTCTCTACACCATACCTATGCATCGAGCCTCACAACATTAAATTATATCCAATTTTTTTTGCTAAGAATAGCATCCTGCAAAACCCTAGAATCAAATATGTATTAAATGATTTCTCCTATTCATTCGATCTGATATGATCTTGATCACCTCTATAGTCTATTTCATCGCCTTGAAGATAAATCTTCATTTACATTGGTTGCTGGTGTAGCTGGACCAATAAATTCCTTCCTCCTAGTCAGTTACCAGTCATAACCCCTGTTCACATAGACCAGATCATTGTAGATCTTCAAGTTTGAATACTAGCCATTGATCTTCTCTATCAAACCAGGATCCTATGATATTTTTTTCATCTTGGCACCTTTAAAACACCACCGTTCAATTAGCTTCAATTTGACTATCACCATTTATCGTCATCTCATGCCAATCGGTTATCACCAAAAAACTTAGAACAATTTCATCCATTTTTGTGATGTAGCGATCACCATATGATCATTTTCCTTCAATCTTTGTCATCCATCACATATCATTGATATGCTACAAGCATCACCATTCCTATCCATGATGCACCAAAATTTAGCTATCACCGTTGGATTAGCTATCGATCAATTTCCATCGTTCACCACTATCCAATTAGCTTTGACAATGGGTCCACAAAATCTCTGTGGGTTAGGAGGGCTAATACCAAGTGTCTTCCTCTAATGTCATTCTCCACTACCACTCAACACTCATCATGTATCGCTGAAAGCTTGACTTAATTTGAACTCATAACTATGATGAATTGAGACCCTGCGATGCAATGTCATCCATTGGATGTTCTTCATTTCAATCTCATCCATACATTGCATATCGCACAAATCATCTTGAATCAAGGATGTATAAATGTGATACAATAACACCCAGTGATGCAATCAACTTTTGACACCTAGCCTACTAATGTCATGTTCCACTATTATCGCTCATCACTCAACTCTCCAACTACTTCAATTCACAACAACTATGTGAAGTGATCAGGTGATATGATGCCATGTGTCACTGGTCCCATCAAGGCCATGTTCTTCTTTATTGTGCATCATTTGATCATCATGAATGTGACTGTTGAATGTCTTCATCATGTATTTCTGATCTACAAACCAATTTCAACTTCCTTTCCATGATGTTTGAGATCTAGCAATAGTTGTTCACCGTGTATCGCTAAACCACAAACCAATTTTCAAAAGCTATCTGCGATGCATGATATTCATCGATAGCCATCAGATGTGAACATGTGATGTGTGCACCATTCAATCTTCATCATCACTATCACCTACATCATTATGACTAGGTCCCACACAGAGTGCTACCTTCTCATTGCCAGGTTTGAGAGAAATAGCCAAAGGTCTCACTGACATCGTCCAGTCTTGCTGATAGCATTTCCACACTCCTTATCGCTCCATCTAGGAGACTTCTCCCAGACTCCTATTCATTACACACTATCATGTCAATCTGAAGGGGATGTATAACATTAAAGTGCTAGGTAGAGGGGCTAGTGACCCTCATGACTTCAATGACATAAGTTGCAACTAATGTAACTGATAACCACCAATACCAGGTCAACATCAAAATAGAAATCTATTATGAATGTCATGACAACAAGTATCCTTAGGGTTTAACTAATAAACCCTAATGCCTGAGAGTAGAAATAAAACATTTTTGGGTGCATCCTTCACTTTCTTGACCTATAGAGCACATCACTTGAATGCTCTCAAAAAACCCATATGGAATCTCGTACCTAATTTCTTGTCAAATACTTGAAAGAAATTGTTGCAGAGAGATGACAACATTTTTTCAAGTATGCAACATATTGAGCAACTTTCTCTTTTGCACCAACAACCAATTAACATACTTCCAAAATAAGATTCACTATTCTCACATCCATCCTCTATCATGATTCCAACAAAAGTTCATTTGCTTGATTTTCTCTTTTGACATCAATGACAACATTATGTGCTTATGCACAAGATTAGCACACTTCTCCTCTAATCCCCTTTTGACATCAATGACAACATAGTCCAACAAGGACAAGAAGAGAGACAAGTCTAAAGGACATTCTAAAACCCCCATAAAGAGTAAAGTGTTGGAATTGTGGTAAGAGAGGACATGGGAAGGTGTAGAAACAAGAAAAATATTTTAGATGATTCCATGGAAAAGTCCTCAAAATATGGTGATTTTGATGTTTTTTTTAATTTCTGCTAACACTATTAGTGATGATGCTTGGATTATTGATTCAAGTTTCTCCTACCATATAACTCCTCACAAGGAGTGGTTTACTTCATATTCAACTTATGATGGGGGAGAATTTTTCCTTGGTGATAACAACATGAAGAAGATTGTTGGTAAGGAAAAGGTAAAGTTGTGCTTCAGTGATGGAAATGTTAAAACTCTTGATCATGTTTTATATATTCTAGGACTTGCAATAAATTTACTTTTAGTATCCAAGTTGAATGATTTCAGAATGTATGTGAAATTTGACAAGTCTGATTGCAAGTTGGTAAAAGTGAGTTTGGTGATTGCTAAAAGATCTCAGATAGGGACTTTATTTATGCTTAATGTGTCAACTTTTTTTACTTATGCCAATGTAACTGGCACTAAAAATGCATGTATGTTGTGGCTCCATATATTGGGCCACATAAGTGAAAAGGGTCTTAAGAATATTTTGAAGAAAAATTTGGTTGATGGTATTTTTGATTATTCTAGTCATAAAAATGACTTTTGTGAGAATTGGGTGTTTGGTAAATAGAATAGATCATCATTTCCTAATGATACTAATAAATCTAAAATATTATTAGAAATCATTCATTCGGATGTGTTTGGACTAGTGCATGTTGACTCTTTTGGAAAATATCATTATTATGTTACTTTCATTGATGATGTGTCAAGATACACCTGGATTTATTTTATGCATGAAAAATTTGAAGTTCTCACTAAGTTTAAGGAATTTAAAGCCTTAGTTGAGAAGAAAACAAATTATAAGATAAGGGTGTTGAGATATGATAATGGGGGTGAATATTATTTTAGGTAATTTGATGAGTTATGTAAGCGTGCAAGTATTGTTTGGCAAAAGACTACTCCTTATACAACTCGATAAAATGGGGTAGAAAAAAGAATGTATTGAACCTTAATGGAAAGAGATAGGAGCATGTTGAGTGGTGCTAAACTTCATAGATTCTTTTGGGAAAAAGGTTTCAGTACTGCATGCTATTTGGTCAATAGATCTCCTTGTTCAACTCTGGATGATAATACTCCTTATGAAATGTGGATAGATAGAAAACCTTCTATTTCATATTGAAGGGTGTTTTCTTGTGAGGATTTTTTTCATGTTCATCAAGAGAATCATTCTAATTTGGATCCAAAAGTATAGAAATACATCTTTTTTGGTTATAGTTTGAATGTAAAGGTTTATAAGCTTTGGAATCCATTAACCTATAAAATGGTTTTCTCTAGAGATGTGATTTTTAGGGAGTTTAGAGCTTACTTAGGTGAAGAACAAAGAGAGGAGAAAGATAAGACAAAAATAGTGGACTTCAAGACAAAGAATAAAATCAAGAAGATGCACATGTGGAAGAAAAACTAGATGGATTAGAGGATGGAGAAGAAGAAGAGGGTTCACAGAGTTTAGATGATGTGTAGGATGAGCATGTAGAAGAAGAAGAGCAGCAAGAGCTACTTACTCCTACCATGAGAATATCCACAAGGAAATGAAATCTAGTTGATAGGTATATCCCATCTTATTTCCATTTCTTATTTTATTTGTTGAGTACTGACGATGAACCTAGATCTTATAGGGAGGCTCTTTCTTCATAAGAGAGTGAGTCTTGGATGTAGGCCATGCAAGAGGAGATGATGGCCTTGGATAGTTGTGATACCTAGGATCTTGTGATTTATCCCAAAGGAAGAAATCCCATTGGATGTGATGGCACCTTCAAAATTTGCAAATTTTGAGTGCCCATGATGAAATTTTTTAATTTGTACACTCAAAAGTTCCCTTGAGAAATTTTCCCCAGTGACCTACTTTGGAGGGTCATAATTCAGAGCCCATTTTATTTCATACCAAATCCCTTGGTGAGTGTATTCATTTGACATATGTGAACATGTATGTATGATTTCAGCTTCCTGTGATGAGTTTTGAAAGGGTTTTGAAACAAAAAGTTGGAGGGTTCTGGGATTGTTTTGTTGTTTGCATACTCTCAATCCTACAAAGTGGTCTCCTATTCAAATTGATATTTCATAGCTGGATGATTGTCATGGAAAATAGATTGATTCTTTGCATTCCCCCTATATTCATATGCTCCCTAGTTCAGTTTCAAAGCCACATGATCAAGTTTGATATTTTTACCAAGTCAAAAGCAAATGTAGTTTGTTACGTTTTTACATCTGCATTTCTAGAATGTTTCGAGGTCAACTTTGACCCCTAATATCTCATGAAGAATGTGGATTGAAGGAAATCCATCTTGCACACATACTCAATGGGCCTAAATGATCTAGTGTTTCCACTAGTAGCTTCCCAGGAGGTGATTTGATATTTTTTCAGGATAGTGACTTGGTGAGCCCTAATTGGTTTTTGACAGTTGTAGTTGCAGAAAAGTCTAAGTGAGCCACTTTGGAATTGAATATCTTGCACCTCGAGATCTATTTTTCCAAATCATTTGCTAAATTTAGTTCTTGGGTCAAATGTCTGCATGACTGTGCATTTTCATGACTTCAGGAGGTTGTTTAACTAGTTTTCCAAGGTGATTCCAGAGGCCGCTAGTCTTTTTTTGACTACAGTGCAAATATGCTAGAAGGAAAATTTTAATGATAACCCACTTCAAATTTTTATTCTAGGAGCATTCAAAAGTAGCCTCAGATCAATTCAAGGTAAAAACTTGTTTGAAAATTAATCTTTTTTAGTCAGGTGGCCCACAAGGGGAACCAACATGTGTCACACCATTGTTGAGTGAGCCTCCATGTTAAAATACAATTTCACAAGGGAAGCCATAATAATTTGACAAGTTTCAAATACTATTTTCAAGTCTATATACAATTTAACCATGATGAATTTGTGGGTGATATGTAAAGCTCATCTTGGGTTGGGTAACATGGCATTGGGAAGGTTTTCTTATTTTAAGTGATTGGTGAAAATTGGATAATGATCATTGATAGTAGAAGCAGGCATAGCATAGAGGAAAAATAATGGGTCAATGAAAGCCTATATGGAGAAATAATAAATGGGAACTTGATCACATTGGAGCAATAGCAATTAGCAGCTAAAATTGCAGAATTTCTTAAACTTGGTGGAGTTCTCCCAACAGCTAGAAGGAGGTGGTGTTTCATGTGTATTCCCATGGGTTAGAGTCACAACACTATCTAATCTGCTGGGTGGTTTGAACAGCTACATGATACTAAAAAATCAAATCATTCTATACATGATAATATTATTTAAATTCCCTAATTATGTGGATGCATAGCTATTGTTTTGCAGCCATCGTTTTGGCTTGAAATGAGCTCCAAATATGTTTGGAATTGTTGGGAATGCACTTAAGGTGGATGAACACTCATCAAAAGTTTTATGAATTCCTGAAATATGCACCAAATGGATTTGTTGAGTCATCTTCAAGAAGCTTCTTGTGAAAGAAGTAGCTAAGGATATGACTAAGAAACTATTTCTACATCACCTCCCTTGCCTAATTCTCCAATTGCATTGGATTCTCCTATAAAGGAATTTATAGAATATAAGGACACAAGTAGCAGTATAGAAGGTAGACTTCTGAGACACCCAAAGGCACCATTGTCAGGTCCTTTGCGACCACTTCTCACCAGTGCTGCAAAAGAGACCTTAAATTTTTGGAGCAAGGAGGATGAGTGGAGGGAAGTCAGGAGGTGGTTTAGGAGTAAAGGAGCTAATTTCTAAGCCAAATGAGAATCTCTATGATCAAAATCCGTTTGAACTTCCCATTGTAAAATCAATTGCAACAAGTTCAATAACAGATGCAACACCTCCTTGAGTGTCATGTTTTACTTATGTAGAGGAGAAATCTATGATTAACTATGATGGTCGGTCTTCTTCTAGTCATGTTCCAATGCCATCCACCAGTATGGACTTGCTCTCTAAATTTGGCCTATCAGGGAGCCATAAGTCTTGAAGTTTTTGCTGCCCTAGACCACTAATTGAAGAAATTGGTAAGGCACAACAAAGATTTGTAGAAATTTGTGGCATTTTGAATATGAATTGTTTTGCTTTAGAAGTCGCCATCATGCTAGCTAAAGGGGGACAATTTGATAGTGCAAAGGAAATTCTTTACACAGGTTCAAGAGGCCACTACAAGAGATGTATTTGTTTAAATGATTGATGCTTGGGTACATATATCAAATGTTTTCTTTAGGAACAGTTTGAGATTGCATTGAAAATGTATCAAAGGGGTTGGAGGAAATTATATTTTGACATGGTTACCCAAAATTTATTACACGTAGCTCGAACATACTGTGAAGTAGAGTAGCAGCCCAAATGCTTGAATGCATTATAAGCCATGGTGTGGAAAGATTGTTGAGGAACAATATAAATACTAATACATTGTGTGCCCTCCATTTACATGATGCACTTGTATGTTGTGTTGCAATGCAAGGGTTTTTTACTTCAGCTCTTCAAAAGTAATAAATATACTATTGATAGGGTATATCGAGCAGTATCAACATCAATGGAGGCACCCTATGTTCAAGGCTTCAATGAATGGAGAGATAGAAGTGTATGTTGACTGTTATAAACATTTTCTTGCTGCCATTATAAAAGAGGAAGTTGTGGAACGTAAAGCAAAGAGGCTTAATCAACAGTCCTAGTGCAAGATGAAATAAGGAAGAATCTAAACCCTATCCTACTAGCCCTTCCAAAATAAATTAATAATTTCTAAAAACTAGTAGGGTGAGCGGGTGAGTTCCATGTGGCTCGTGGTGGGCCCTGGGAAAATTTTAAAGAATGAAGATTTAAACTTGTATTCTGAAGCCCGATAAAAAAAAAATTAAAATCCTTTATTTCACTATTTAAAAATCATATTTTAAATATAAGGTGAAAAGTAAAGGAGCACAAGAAAAAAGGATTTGGTGCCCGGTGAATAAATTAATCTATTCACCGTTTTAAAAGAAAAGTTTTTAAATGTAAAATGTAAGGTAAAGGAGGCACGGGTAATTTTCATTTTTTTTCCCAATAAAAGGTCTTCTTTGCTAGTAATTAAGAGCTTTCACCAGTAAAATAATTTTCTCTGCTGGGTGAAGGTAAAAGATAAGTGCAGGGTAAAATGAGGAGAAGTAAAGAGCTTTCATGGAGGAGCACAAAATTTTTGCAGCTGCATATCAAGAAGGAGGGAAATAAGAAGATTTCAAATATTTTCTTGTTGTTGATCGAAGGGGAGAAATACTACCAAGTGTCTTCCATGGATTGATTTTAGGGCTTCCTCTATTTCTTCTTATTCTCATTCTTTCTCATTTGTAGGGGTTCTAAAATTCTGGATTAGGAAGTAAGGTAGATTAGTGTTGAGTCTAAGTCAAAATTGAGTATGTAAATTGTAAAGTTGGATTTTATGAGCAAGTGTTAGCCAATTTGTGCAATATCATATTACTATCATGAAGTTGTCTCCAGATTTGAAAGCTTTTAATCATATGAACTCAATATATCAAGGATGTTTGAATTTGTCATCGCAACTTTCTTGTGATTGTGTTGTTTGGATATGGTTCTCTTTCAAGTAAAGAGTTAAATTACTAAATGATCAGATAACTGTGATTTAGAGTGCACAAGTGGGATTGGTGAGTAGAAATTTATAACAATATGAGTGGATTTGTTAATGTAAGGAATTAACATATTTTAAATCCATTGGTTGAACCTAGTTTGTTGATAGGATATCTATTGCAGTTTTATATTTGACTCTATGGCCCATGATTAGGCACTGATCTATCACAAAACATAAGAAATTTTCAAAAAAACTCCAACCCATTCAATTCTATTTTTCCTATTTTATAGGTTATTTGTGTCCACCTTGTTCTCCATATTGATTAATGAAAATTTCCCAATATCTTAGCCAATGTTGAGTGATATTTCATGTTTCTTAGCATATTCTTGTGAGAGCATTATCTTTTGAGCAATACCCTATTGAGTGTGTGTGTGTGAATCTTTAGGTGTTGCTAAAAGGGTCACCCCCCAGGGCCTACAAAGCCTCAAGTGCAGGGGAAATGTGTTCCAATCTCATTTCCTATTTGTTGGCCAAATCCTCCACTAGATTTGAACATGAAACATCGCTTACTTCTAGGATTTAGTGGATCTATTGATTTGGGAACCAACAAGATGTGTAGACACCAAAAATTTTCTCGAGTCTACAAGACCCATTTTATCACTAATTCACCCTCTTCCTAGCATAATTAAATAATTTTAATTATTTAATTATTTTCTAATGTCATAATTCCTCTATTAATTAAAAAATTCTAATTATTTAATTAATTCAATTTTCCTTATTTGTCCTTTGATTAATTTGAATAAATATTAATTTTATTTAAATTACATCACTAACTTACCACTTTTCTATCTATAATTAAATAAATATTATTTATTTAATTATTTATTGCCATTTTCTTTTATAATTAAATAATTTTTTTTTTAATGTTTAATTATTCATTAGCCTTTTCTTACCATAATTAAATAAATTCTATTTGTAATGATAGAAAAGGTACTCCCTAACATGACCTTGATTTAGTGTTGTAATATGTCTAACATATTCACATTAGGTCTTGGGCCCTTGTGAACTAAAAGAGCTTAATTGGTGCCTTATTTGGAGTGTTGTAAAGTGTTGTAACATACTTTCACACTTTTCTAGGGTTTTCATAAATAATTGGGCTTCTTTATGCTTTGGTTGGCCTTATTTTGCATCCACAAGCCTCATATAATGCATCTTTACGAGGATAATCCTGACACAAATCAACATCTAATCAAAATTTAGGTGTTTATAGGTTGTGTGGCCTATATTTAGTGATTTGGGACTCATACGCCACCTTGGGCATATGAGTCCCACCTAGGGTTTTGGGTCCCAATCCTAATTTCACACCTTTCTAAGCATTTTTGAAATTGGTCCCACAAATTATGCCTAATGGGACTCATACACCACCATGCATGTATGAGTCTCGTGTGGCTCAAAATTAAAATTAATTTAAATTCTTGGTAGGATTTTGTCCTCCTAGACCTTATGTCAGCTTGTAGTATTGTAATTTAGAGAATTCTTGCATAATTAATAAATACAAGTTTATTTCACTCATTTTACACCAAGCAACTTGAATGAGCATTCATAATAGCAAAGTTGAGTTCATAAGAGCATTCAAGTGTTTACAAGAGCATTCAAGAGAATTCAAGGGTAGATTATCAAGAGTTTTAGAGCATTATTCAAGCATCAAGCATCATGCTAGATTCTTCATGCATCATATTTGTTTTTGAGCTAACAATTATGATGTAGGGTTTCATGATTCAAGCTAGTATTTGATTCAAGATATATCCTATTCAAGCAAGATTCAATAGCTACATCCATTGGAGCCATCTCTTACATGTTTTCAACACTTCATTGTGAGGGTTTGGTGAGTTGCCACATCATATTTTTTTCATTCATTATTCTCCATTCCTATTTCATTTCATTTCAAGGTTTGATTACCAAAATGGGGTTTTACCAAGGAAACCCACTTTCCATTAACAAAAAAACATTTTTCCCTCTCTTTAGTGTGTGATTTATAGGTTTATATTGAAGATACATTGAAGAGAAAGTTTGGAGAAATTTTTCAAAGTGTTCAAAGTTGTTAAAATTGTCACCTTACATTGGAAATACTTGGAAGACTTCTACATGTTCCAAATCAAGGTCTCAGATCTGAAAAATCAATTAGGAAGCACAAAGCAGACCTTGAAGACCAAATTCAAAATTTGAAGCTTTAGAAAACCCTAACTGAACTGATATGCCAGTTCTGGCATATGAGTCCCAGTTTAGGTCATTTTTTAGGTTTTTTCAGTTTCAAACACCCATTTGCTAGATTCTTGTTTATGCGCAGAAACCCAGATCTAGGATTGATTCACCCAACTTGGTGTATGAGTCCTAGTCAGCATTAAAGTCACTATTTTTCAGCATTTTAGAGCTCCATCCAGTCATCTTTAGATTTCCAAGTGCATACATTTCATCTTGTAGCTTTTTGTTTTGTTTTACATGCATTTCTAGGTCATTTGGTGAAAGATTGCATCATATTAGGGTTGAGCATTACATCTTGCATTGCATTTGTCTTTCCAAATCCTAACTTGGTGGTGAACCCCTCATTAGTTTATAATCAGCCCCTAGGACAACCCTATATTGCAAGATCTCTTTCTCCTTTGCATTGAGGTCTCTAGGGTTATCCTTCAATGAAATAATTGGTAAGTGGGTCTTGCGTTATGTTCTAAATCATACAAAATCATCTACCCCATTTTTTGTTATTTCAATATTTATTTAATTATTTATCATATTCTTATCTCCATAATTAAATAATTATTTTAATTATTTAATGTTTAGCATTCAACTTCTTCTATAATTAAATAATATATTTTTATTATTTAATTATTCATCTCACCCTTCTCTAAATTAAATAATGTCTTATTATTTAATTTATCTTTTTCTTAGCCAATCCCTAAATTTCAATTAATTTCTTGAGTTTTCATCCATTCATCCCTATACTTGCCTCAATCAACCTTTTCGATTGATCACCATACATCATCATCTAATCCTAGCCCTTCATTTGAATTGGGATTTCTATAAAATAAATTCATCATCTTCATTTCAACCTTACAACCACAATATTTAAATTTTTGCTATCAAGAGATCAAGCTATCAATTTTCAACATCAAGCTCATTGAGTATATTGCATACTAAATTTTTTAGAACAAATAAAGAAAAATGGAGAAGAAAAATGGAGGTGATTCTATTACATTAGTGGTTGCCATTGCACCAAAATATCAACATGTTAATGCCTGATACAACCACCGGATTTATACAAGACCCATAAGAGGTGGTTAATCCATGTCATGAACCCAAGCGCCACACTGCACCAAGGAGACCAAGGGACACACCATTTTGCAACAATCCCCCTAGCGTAAGCAAGGGGTTCAGACCCATGACCTTGACTTTGATACCAATTGTTACATTGATGGTTATTGTTACACCAAAAGATCGACATGTTAATGCCCGATACAACTGCCAGATTTATACAAGATCCACGGGAGGCGGTTAAGCCATGTCATGAACCCAAGTGTCGTGTTGCACCAAGGAGACCAAGGGACACAATCTTGCGACAGATTCAACTATGACATAGATATTTGTCATTTATTACATTATTATTATGATTTCTATGTTTATTTGTACTTCATTATTAGATTAGGGTCTTTATTGCTTGAATTAGATAGTTGTGGTTGCTATTATTGATTCATGCATATTCCCCCAAATTCAAAAAACCCTATCTACATTTGGTGAACCCAACATGAACTAATGAAATTGTTGATATTTTAGCAAAATTCTAATTTTTAGGAGTCCACTACAATCCATATGTAGAAAAATGCAATCGATACTTCAAACACTGCAATCATTGTACAACACATCACAATCATTTTTTACAGATCTGTAATTGTTGCCTAGAATGATGCATCTGACTTTTATTGTTTAAAAGCTTGAATTATTTAATTTTTGTAGTTTTGAGGCACTTTCTAGGTTTTTGGTTACTGTTCTGACATCCTAATAGCTTGCTAATATCATATCCATCATCAATTTGACTATTTTTTGTTAGATTTGCTTGTTTTTATAGCATAGGGTTTCTACACTACAATCATTTATCTAGGTGTCGTAGTCAACATTTTCTTTGCTACAATCATCTATTTCTGCACCACACTTGTGTGATGCATCTGAGCCTTTGTGCATCGTAATTGACTATCACAACAAAAAGAGGGTATAAACTTAAGATTTTCATTCTATGATTTTTTCATTCATTAGGGCAGAGGTTTCTTGTGTTACTAATATCTAATCTACAACTTATGGAAATCATTGGGAGAAGAAATTATGATACAAACTACTAATCCAATTTCTTGTAGGGTTCCATTATGTGTTTACAATTTTTAAAGTAGGAACATTTGGAATTGGTGCTTAAAAAGAACAAGTGTCTTTTGTGTTTGGTGCTTTTGCGCATTGTGTTAATCCCAAATTGTTGTGTGTGTATCATGTTCCCTTGAACTTCATGCGATCTTGGGTGTAAGAGAAACACATAGAAATCTTTTAGAGAGGCCTTTCTGGAGATGCATCCTAATGGAGAACTCACAGGGAACCATCTCAAAGCACATTTTTTGGGTGGGCTATACTAAAGGGTGCAAAAATAAAAGTAAGTGTCACTTATCCAGGGATGTTATACCTTGCATGTCAGTTGTCAACATGGATGTATAGGCTACATTGGGATTTATTAGAGGCTTAGGTGTCTCATTTCTAAATTATACCTTTAATGTTCACCAATTCATTAGAAACTTTTTATTTTTAGAGACTGTTTGGCTATCTATTAATGTGGTGCAAGTGATAAAAATTGTACCCTGAAGCTACATACCACATCTATCCATGGTTGAGGTGTAAGGTATCTTGCTAGAGTTTACACTCTTTCAAGGTGAGGGGTATCAAGGTGGTCCATGATCTTGGTATATCCTATTCACCCAGTCCTTGGATGAAAATTTAAAACCACCCCTAAAAAGGTGAGGTAGACCCACATTGGTAGAGAAACCAGGCTATTTGACCTTAGGTTGTGCTTATATTTATTTTTTTTGAACCAAGGACAAGAGAGTTTTGTGGAAGAAAACTTGCAAAAATACTTGATTACCAAGAAGTCCATGAGTCAAGATCAGCCAGATTTGTTTGCCAAGTGTTTTATGTGTTTTTATGATCAAATTCAAACTTTCCAAAAATTAAAAAGACATAGAACACATCAAATTAGGGCCAAGAGACTATACACTGCAATTTTCAAACAAAATATCATAATTGATAGATAGTACACCAAAATTGTTAGAAAACCTAGGAAACTAGAAACCTGCATTTTTCTATGCATTGCAATTAACTAGTCTTGCACCACAATTGACTAGCTTTCCACATCGCTTTTGTGGCTTGGAACACCACAATTGTCAAGATAAGTTTTTTTTGGGAAATAGCTATAAAATCAAGTTTTAGTTTCCTTACAAAGTATAATTTTGCACTCAAATCAAAGACTTGTTAGGTTCACTTAGTCTATCCATAGTATTTCATCTTCCATCATAGGTCACCTTGCATAGTCTGACTTTGCATCCATTCCATCCTAGAATCATTTTAGCATCATCCTTGAGTCTTGAGATTAGGAAACTTATCACACTATTGGGTAGGCCATTAGTCTCATTGCTAGGTGTCTTGACCTTATCATACCTCTTGTCAATTTTATCTCTAGGTTGGGCCTATAAATCATGTGTCTATTTTAGGTTCACCTTTGGTCAAACCATCATCATCTTGGTTTATCTTCTTGAGGTCTTGAAATTTAGCATCATCACTTTAGTCCATCATATTTTACTTAGCATCCTATTTTAGGATTCAAGGTTTCATATCCATCCCAAGCATTGTCATAGTCATAGTCTTATTAGAATTTTTCATCCCACGCATAGTCTTAACCTCATTGTGACTCTTGCATATCAAAAACTTCAAGGTCATAGTTTGTATTGTCATCCTTATAGTCCAAAAATTCAAAAACATAGCATAGGGTCATTACCATATCTCATTTCCATTATTAGGTTGCATCTTCATCTTAGTTGCATACATACCAAAAGTTCACAATCGAAAGGTCACAAGTATTATATGGTCTTGACTAGGGAACAAATGAAATGAAGAGAAATGGATTCCTCATATGACTTCTTTTTCAACCCAACTAGCGACATGAACTTGGGTCAAACTAAAACACACCTCAAAGAACACAAGGTGAAACACCATACCCATTTTTCAATTTCACATTGAAAGAGGCCAATCATAGGCTAACACCCAAAGAAGGTGAAGAAGCTTCTGAAGATCCTAAGATACTGTGTATCATAGAAGAGTTGATCAAAGAGGATCCTAATAAGTTCTTAGAACTTTCTCCAAATGGCACTAAGCTTCCCTTTGGTTTTGATACTTCCACAATTTTAGAGGGAACAACGTTAATGCAAACTCAAGGTCTTGGTAAAAACATGTTTCCACAAGGTCTCCTCACAAAAAATGCACACTAGTTTTCCTCTTAGGGGAGAAACATACATTGTGAAAACTACAAAAACCCCATATCCTCCAATATTTGGCACCAAAGGAACACATGCAACATCACTGGGGCCAAATCCAACATTTAGCATGGGTATGACTTTTACAAATCCATTTCACTCAAAACACTATGCCATCAACCAACACAAACCAAAATCCCCCATGCAAGACAAGAAGGGTCCATATTGCCACATCAAGAGTGCCAACCCAACTGAACAACACCACATCAAACACCAACTTCACATCCCAATTCCAACATACCAACCAAGGTCCATCACATCAACATGTCACACCCCAATTCCAACATACCAACCAAGATCCATCACATCAACATGTCACACCCCAATTCCAACATACCAACCAAAATCCATCACATCAATATGTTACACCCCAATTCTGAAACACCAACCAAGGTCCATCACAATGATATCTCACTCCGAACACTAATTTCATACCACAACATCAAACTAATACCAAACCAATACCATGTTCACACCTCACTACCAACAAGGCAATCAAAACCCTTTACAATACAAACGGATTCAAACCCAACATATACATCCAACCAAAATCCATCATATAACACTCTCCATACCAACACCAACCCTCACACACAAGGTCAACCAAACATGCAAGGTCAACCCTCCATGGAAAATGTGATGCAAAGAATGGACACAATGCAACAAAAAATGGCAAACATGCAATTGGGCACAACAAAGAAGACATACTCAATGGAGGAACTATATCCTTATTCCTTTGATAGGAGCATATACATGCCATCTTTCACATTTCACTTCAACACTCCAAGATTTAACAAGTATAAGGGGAAAGGAGATCCAATGGAACACATAAGAGAATTTAACACTTCATGCATGGACATTACCTATGAGACTGTGTACTTGATGAGATTATTTCCATGTAGCCTTTCAGGGTAGGCTCTAGAATGGTTCGTGTACCTTCCTCTTGGGATACAAACATGGAATGAACTAGCTGAAAAGTTTATTGCAAACTTTACCTACAACATTGAGAGTGACATGACTCTAGAAAAATTGTGCACAACCAAACAAAAAGGAGTCACTTAAATAATTTTATGAAAGATGGCAAAGCATGTCTAGCAAATGTCCTTGTCACATACTAGAAAAATAGTTGGCCCCCATTTTCATAGAAAACCTCAACACAAAACTAATGATCTAACTTCAAATTCAGTTTTGTACCACATTTGAGGATTTCATTGAGAAATGTTTATTTATTGAGAAAGCCCTTGTGGCAAAAGGACTAGTCAAAATCTTCAAGGAAAACCAAAACAACCCTAATGACAATAAAAAATTTTGGTTGAGAAATAAGAATGTCACCAATGATGGGGTAGTTAATGCCAAAATGGTTAACCAAGTTCAACCCACCATTCATCTTAAGGGTCCCTCTATACAAGAAAAATTCATCACCAAGTCATGATTAGACAACTAATGCAGTCCAAAAAAATCAACAATGTAGAGGTCTCCCATGAGCTAAGATAACATACACACCCTTAGGGGAACCCATTGAGTCAATCTTGAAGAAAATCCTAGAATCCAACATCATTAAAATTCTAGACATCAAACCATACAAACCAACGCTAGTCAAACCAAATTGGTGGAATGACAATGAATATTGTGAGTGCTATCATGGAAAAGGGCATAAAACATCTTCATGTTGGACCCTTAAGAACCTTATCTAAGACTTTATTGAACAAGGGGACATATTAGTGGATAATTCATAGGGTAAAACAAATGTTGACCATACCGTATTCAAGACTCCCTTACAAGACCATGGAAATGGAAAAGCCTCTGATTTAGGGAACAATACCAATAACAATGCCAATTATACCCATGTCGCATATGACTATATCGTCAACAACATTCAAACCTTTAATAACCATGTCACTACTATTACCATCAATAAAAATTCTAAATGCACTATTACTACTCATAGAGCTAAAGTGAACTTGTAGGGAGCCACTTCCAATCCACCGCAAAAAAATACAATATAACCTCTTAGACCATCTAGGAAAAAATCTTCCGCAAATATCCATTCTCAAGCTTCTTTGCATATCTCTTGAGCATAGGGCCATTCTGGACAAAGCTTTGCAAGAGACATCCATTCCTAGTGACCTAAATGTCAACCAATTTTATGCCATGGTAGGATACTTAACCACCACTCGTCATGCCACATTTTTCAAGAATGATCTTTCCACACATAAACCAAACCATAACGACCCATTGCACCTTGAGGTATACATTAATAAACATAAAATAAGATGATTCTTGGTAGATGGTGGAGTAGGTTTGAATATATGCACCTTAAAATTGGTCACAACACTGGGATTCTCTAAAGCTTGTATACATGAATCTAAGAAAATAATTATCAAGGCTTATGATGATGTTGAGCGCTCATCCAAGGAAATAATCACACTTCTTGTAAGAGTTGGGCTTGCCATTCAAAACACAATATTCCAAGTCTTGGATCTAGACTTACCATACAATCTTCTCCTTGGTCTCCCATGGATCCATGCCATAAAGTTTGTTCCCTCAACATACCATCAATGCCTCAAGTTTCCTCATAATGGCATTGATCAAATCACTATACCATGTGATCCTGACCCCTTTCAGTATTGCAGTAATCTGAAAGGGACCATTGAAATTCAATTTTCTATTAACTAAGAAGCCTCAACATCTACCTCATCACATTACATTAATCCATCTTCACTCATTAAATTTTCTACTCCATCCATTACACCTTCTGATCCTAAGGTCCAGATCCATGACATGGGATGTGGTGAATACAACATGGAGAGATTATTTTGTGTTGGAAAGTTGTTGGTATCTCCAAAATATTATGAAAAACCTTGTCGTCTCAAGAAAAAGTCTAAAACTATTATCCACAATCCCCCTACCACATTCACCAAGTGGGGTGAGTTAAGTGAAGAGCCTATAGGCAATGGCATTTTTACATGGCTTTACAAAGATGAAGAGGAAACTAATCCTAAGTATTTAATGTTTGAGCGATATTCAAAAGGGTTCAAGATCATGAAACAACAAGGTTATGATGGACATAGTGGTATTAGCTTAAATAAACATGGAATGGTATAGCCTTTGTGGTTGCTAAATAATATTGGGTTAAGGTATGTACCTCCAGCGATGAGTCCTCCTAGTACTAAGTTTCCCTCAATTGAAAATGTTAATGCTTCAAATAAAATTGAGACATCTAAGGAGTATCATATTGAAATTGACTCCCATGAATGGGATTGGGATTCCTATACATTTAGTGACAATGAACTGGCCGACATTTCCATTGAGCTCGATCTATCTTCATCCCAATCCAAACCTATGATTGGTCATGCTTGGATAAAAAAAGATTGGGATCCTGATGATACCTCTATCTTTACCATATCTATTATTGATCCTTAATGATACTGATGAGACCTACCCCTTATTTACCCATAAATAATAGATTGGGACCGGCAAGGACCACCAAGTTTAGACACATTCAAAAATGATGAAGCAATAG
Organism: Sequoia sempervirens; assembly: GCA_007258455.2. Classification (NCBI taxonomy): domain Eukaryota; kingdom Viridiplantae; phylum Streptophyta; class Pinopsida; order Cupressales; family Cupressaceae; genus Sequoia; species Sequoia sempervirens. The sequence continues at coordinate 317,258,371 of VDFB02047230.1, read as the reverse complement.
CTGAGTTCATGGGACTTCGAGAAGGGATACCAAGTGGGAATCATAAAGTTTTTTTTTGTTGGGAATCAAGGTGTCTCAACCTTGGAAATTCCTAAGTTATTTATTTATTATTACTTTCCTTTTTCCCATGGATAAATATCATTTATGTTATTAAGTAATTGTGCTCCATAAAAAGGGGCGTGAGATTTTGAGTTGGAAATTTTTCCACATGTAAGTGCCTTGAAAAATAAGTTATTGGTTGTCAAAAGATGCCCACTTAGTGGTATAACGTGGAAATCCTATTTTTAAGGATTTTATGGTGGAGTCTATGATAACTATAAGGGATGAAAGTGGGGGATATCATTTTGGATGTGAAAATCATCTATGACACATGTAAGAGAATCTTTGCATAAGCTATTAATGGTCTATGATGCATGCAAGAGCATCTTCTATTTTCTAGGGATTTTTATGACAACTTGTAAGAGGTTGTAATGTCATGTAAGAGACCATGTTTAGAATGTAAGAGGTCATATGGATTTTTACCATGGTATTTTTGAACCTTGTTTTGACGTATGGTAATGTTTTATGGTGGTATTTTGAGCCCCCATGAGTCTATATATTGAGGGATTGAGATAGAGATACTACAAGATTTTTTATAGGTACACAAATGTTAGATTGAACATTGAAGAGGAGTTAGAGTGGATGTATTGTAATATATTTTTTTGATAATACAAACTATTCACCTCTTCTTTGGTGGAGTTTTTTCATGAATGGGTTTCTCCATGTTAAACACTATTTTTTGTGTTCAACTTTTTGTTCTTCCATTTCATTGTTATAAACTCCATATGGTTAACACTGTTAGATCCAATATACAACTATTTTAAGCTTCTATTATTGTTGTTCACCTTTCATTTTCTAACATTTGGCATCAAAGTTTGGCCAGTTTTGTGTTTTGGGTGGTAGAACGAAGGTTTTTTGAGCTATAGTGGGAGTTTGGTTAATATTTTTTTTGTAGTTTATTGTGTTAAACCATGGCTACAACTTCTTCTTGTTTAGAAATAGGAAAATTTAATAGAGTGGGATTTGAGTTGTGGAAGCTGAAAATGGAGGATCTCCTTGAAGAACGAGATTAATGGATGGCTATAAAAAATTAAAAGAAGTCTGAGAATATGAGTGATGGAGATTGGGAGAAGATAGATAAAAAGGCATATGGTACTATTATATTGTGTATTTCTAATTCTATTCTCCTAAATGTGTCAAAGGAAAAGACTGCACATGTTTTATGGAACTAGATAGGTGAGATCTATCAAGCAAAAAGTCTAGTAAATAAACTCTACTTGAAGTGAAATTTTTTTTCTCTTAAGATGAAGGAAGGTGAATCAGTAACTGAGCATTTGAATTTATTTAATTTGGTTTTGAGTCAACTACCCTCTATTGATGTTAATGTTGAAGAATAAGATAAATGCATTATGCTTTTTTTTTTCTTTACTTGAATCTTAAGATAATTTTGTACTTGCTATCACTACTAACATCGAAGATCCAAAGATGGATGCTCTTGTAGAAAATTTTTTGTCATAGGAAATGAGGAAAAAGGCTATGGATAGTTTAGGTGATTCTCTCAATGTAAGGGGAAGGCCTAGAGAAAGTGGTCTAAAGAAGATAAGAATGGTCCTAAGGAAAATTCTAATGATATATCTAAGAATCATAGGAAGAAGAACAAAGTGAAATGGTGGAACTGTTGAGAAAGAGGACATGTGAAGAAGGAATGTAGATATCCAAAGAAACAAGTTGATTTATCCATGAAGAAATCCTTAAGCACAAGTGATGAAGCTTTGGTTTCTTCTTTTCATATTATGACTAATGAACATTGGTTAATTGATTCAGGATGCTCATTTCATATGACTCCTCATAAGGAGTGGTTTTCCACATATGAAAATATGATGGAGGTAAAATATACCTCAATGATAACTCTTTATATCCTATTGTTAGAAGGGGAAAGATTCGATTGAATTTTAGTCATGGGAGGATTAAAACCCTCCTTGGTGTTTTACATATTCTTGGGTTAGCTGGAAATATGATTTTAGTTTCGAAGTTGAATGATTTAGGATTACATGTAACCTTTGATGAGCATGGTTGCAGATTGGTAAGAGGAAATTTGGTGATAGAAAGAAGGAAAAGGAAGGGGATTGTAACACCCTACCATGTGAACCCCAAAGGACAACTAAAACTAATAGAATACTGCACTATTTTTTCTTAAAGTATAACATTACATAAGATGAACATGAACATACATTACATATAAAGCAATCATACAATTACAATATCAACTATGTCCTCTGGAGCACATGTGATGGAATTTTGAAACCTAAAATAATACCATGACAATAATGAACAAATTCCAAGAATTACATTAGGGTATGTGCAAGATCATGATGGGCCAAAAAGTGGCGATATGATGGGTATGTGTAGGGTATGTGGCTGACAACTTTTTTTCTACCCAAAATTGATGAAATGAAAAGGGTTTTTAAAGGAGATTCTTAGCTTTCCACCAATATAAATTATGCTTTAATTTGAATTTAATAAATAATTATTATTCATTTTCTATTTGAATTACGACTAAAGTTCTAATTGATAGGTTGATTGAAAAAAATCTATAGCTTTCAAACAGTATCACATTTTTTGAATCTGAAACATGTGTCACATTCTATTCTTCACATACTATAAGATTAAAAAAAGAAAAATTGAATTTCATGAAGTTTTGACTAACTTAAGGTGGTCAGACATACGAGTTTTTATATTTTTTAAAAGTTGTAATAAAAAAATCATAATTAATTATTTACTTGGAAAAAAATTACAAAAAAATATGCATCACGTTGGGACATGAGTCCTCTACTTATATCTAAAATATTATAAAAATATTATCATTTTATTGTGGTTAGGTGGTCAGACACCTACTTCTTATTTTTCCCAAATTTAAGTAGCACCGCATTGAAATTTCAAATTTTCACCAAATAGATTTAAAAAAACCTAGTAGTTTAGAAACCACATTCAATTTTCAACAGATTCTATTCTTACATATTTTTGAAATAATATAGAGAACTTATTCAAATTTTTACGTCAAGTTGCTTTAGTCTGATTTTTCTAAAATTTTTGCCACTTAAGGGCTTGTTTTTTCCATGATGATCCTGCACATGCCCATTATGAAACCATGATATAAAATACATTTAAAATAACCAAACATTCATTATAATCCATCAATAATAAACATCCACATAGGAAAACCATAACATACTATCATCATGAGAATTCAATGGAGCATATTTCCACATCTATACAACACATCAAATGATGGCTACCAAAAGTCAATAACCTCATAAGGTATACAAAGGTAAAATAATACATTACATCCATTTTAGGAGTACATTACATCATTTTAGGAGTACATTACATTATTTTAGGAGTACATAAGCGCATTCGTGCTTCTCGACACAAAGTGTTATGAAATAACTTGCACAATAGAAGAATATGATATGAAATATGTTGCAAATACTTGATAATAACTAAGAATAACAAGCCACTTTGAGGGGGAAAACATCCAAATATCTCTAATGAGAACACACTTCACAACATGATGGTGAAACAAGAGTCACAACCTCCTATATATACCTATTTATGCCTAGGATATCACCTAGGCCGATTTAGACACACCTATATAAGTCTTAGGCTGACCTAAACAACTAAATAACAATATAATAATGATAATATGACTTAATAGAGAGTTAAGATAGCCACAAACCAACTATTCATAATCTGATGTACACTAATATTAAGGGCGTAGCATGCCCCCCTTCTTCAAAGAAGCATTTTCCTCATTGCTAATCAAGTTTGGATTCTTTTGAATGAACTCCTTATCCTCCCATGTGGCATCTTCAACTGGTAAATTATTCCATTGGATGAGATACTCAGTGAGAGTTCTATTCCTCATCTTCTTTGTGCATGTTTCAAAAATGCACTCTGGTTCCAAAATGATTCTTCCTTCTTCATCAAGCTCTGGTAGTGTTTTTTGAGTGGGAATATTATGCCCAACTACCTTCTTCAAATAGGAAACATGAAAAATTGGATGTATCTTTGTTGTTGGTGGCAACTCTATCTTGTAGGCAACACTACCGATCTTTTGCATAATTTGGTATGGACCATAATACCTTGGAGACAACTTATTATTCTTTTTTTGTTGCTTTAGTGAGATTTTCTTATAAGGCCGCAATCTCAAGAAGACCCAATCCCCAACTTGAAAACTTCTTTCACTACAATGTTGGTCTTCCTGTTGTTTCATTCGATTTTGTGCCATGGCTAAATTCTCCTTGAGTCCTAAAAGTACTTGTTGTTGATGAAGCAAGTGGTCTTCTACTGCCTAAACTCTTGGTGACACCTTTATTGATGATGTGATGGAATGAGGATGATATCCATAAAGTGCCAAAAATGGAGACATTTTTTATGAGCTATGAAAAAAGTGTTATACCAGCATTCTACAAGTGGTAGCCAATCTACCCATTGAGACTATTTCTCTAAAGTGAAACAATGTAGATATCCTTCCAAACACTTATTAACAACCTCAGTTTTCCCATCTGATTGAGGGTGGTATGAAGATCTATGAGCCAATTGAGTACCCAAACATGAGAATAAATCTTTCCAAAAGTGACTAGTGAAGATAGGATCATGATCACTAACAATAACCTTAGATGTACCATGTAGCTTTTGGATATTCTCCAAAAAATATTTTTCCACTGCACTTGTTGTAAAAGGATGTGATAATGCAATGAAATGTGCATATTTAGTGAGGTGATAAACTACTACCATGATGACATTATGACCTTTAGATTTGGGAAGCCCTGTGATGAAGTCCATGGATACCTCTTCCCAATGTTGGTTAGGAACAGATAAGGGTTGCAAGAGACCTGGTGTCTTAATTGTCTCCCCTTTATTCCTTTGACAAACCAAGCATTCAGCCATAAATTTTTGAACATCACCTTTTAGCCCTTCCCAAAAAAAATCTTACTTGACTCAATGATATGTCTTCAAAAATCCTGAATGACCACCCACTGGAGACTCATGCAACTCTGTGAGAATCTTGTGTTTAAGAGTGGAATTTTTGCAGAGATACAAATGCTCTTTATACCAAAGAGTATCTCCCTTCCAAAAAAACTTATTTGAACTACGACGATCACTTTTTAATTGTTTGATGAGATTACTTGTCTCAACATCATTTTTCCACTCTGCTTTGGCTTCCTCCAACCAATTTTCTTGTAATATTGAAAGGGCACACAATAAGGCTTCATCTTTCTCATCCTTCCTTGAAAGTGAATTTGCTACAATATTTTGTTCCCCTTTCTTATATACAATCTCAAAGTCATATCCTAACATCTTAGTAACCCATTTTTGTTGCTCTTCAGAAGATAGTCTTTATTCCAAAAAATATTTTAGCCTATCATGATCTGTCTTAACCTTGAAGTGTCTACCCAGTAGATAAGGTCTCCATTGTTTAACTGCATGGAGGATTGCTAGCATTTCTGATAGAGATAGGGTTGGATTGAGAAAGTCACAATCTCAATGCTCTGAGTCCTTGTCTTTAGAACTCCTAAGGTGTCACCTCATCCACCATTCAACCTATAGGTTCTCTACTAGCTTAGGAATCCTTGGTTCATTTCCAACCCTACTATCATCACTAATTTGCCGCTACCAATCAGTTCTTGGTGCTTTTCCACACATACTCCATCGAGCCTTTAATAATCCTAAAGACTAGTTAACCTCTAAATCCTCATCACCAATGTTGCAGGGGTGTGCATAGGTTTTCTTAACTTCAAACTGGTCTAGTAATGGCTCCTGCCAAAGCACAAAGCCTCCTTCTATCACTTTCATTAAACCCTAGTTTAGGGTTTGGAAAGGGCTACAAGGATTAGGTCTCCTCAAACTAGAAAATTGTTTAAAACTCCTTTCTCTCAACTGGTTGAACCCAACAACCTTCTAACACTCTGGCTCAAATCCCAAGCACTAACTAATTTTTGAAATCTTGGACTATTTTCTGTCTGTACATATGGTGTACCCTGTTCTTGCAAGAACTAGGGTTTTCTTTGCTTCTTTCTTGGACTGTTTGCACTTTCCATTCTCCAGCTGAACAGTCAAGGTCTCTACTTTCTTAACAACCTTTATGGAGGTCCCTGCAACCACTGCACACACTGCTACAAAAATATTTAACACCCCTACAACGTAGATACAAGTTTGTCACTGTCCTTCCCTAACCGGACTTCAACAAGCTCGCTTAGGGAAGGTTCTCAAGCATGCTTCCAACACTCAAAAAGTATTTTATATGTACATAATATATAGGGAGGGAGTCTAGTCTTGTTTCCACTAATCTCATACTACTTGGTACGGTCTGGAAACCAGCTAGAACTCCATATTTCTGGACTTTACTAATCCAAAACATCAAAATAAAGAAAACACAATATTTACAATAACAGAAAGTGATGGAGAAACCAATTGAAATTTCACAAGAAATTTTTTAAAAGGCCTCAATACATGCTACACAACATGAGAAAAGCTTTATTTAATTCATTCAAGCCACTGCTACAGAAAACAAAATAGGAAAACAGAGTTTCCCACACCAAAATTGTTGTTTCTCTTTATTTTCTTCTTGAAACTGCCAACAAAAAACTTCTAACCTCCTTCCAAGGTCAAGAATGAGCTTTTACCACGCCTAGAAAATAGTTAGGTTTTCTCATTGAGCCTAAGAACGGCCAAAAACTAACTGTTTGAAAACACAGTGTGTTTTTCAATCTTTTACAAAAACTTAGGAAATGACCACCAAAACATTTCCCAATTTATTCAACTTTTACCTAATGAACAAAAAGGTCCTCAAACACAAACTAAAGGTGTTAAAGACTATACACCACAAAATGAAAAAGATTTTTGAAACAAGACTTCCAAATATGCTTGCATGTTGGCACCTTGGCAGGTGCTCCTGCACCATTCTCCCCCTCTCAGCACAAAGATCAAGGACCTTGAGGAGATATCAGTGATAAATCAATTCCTTTCTTCTTGAAATCTACTTCTTCAACCTAGGTAGCCTCATATTCAGGTTTTCCCTTCCACTTGATAAGGTGTTCCATGTATGCCTTGTGTCTTGTTGCTTTCTTCACCCTGGACTCCAAGACCTTCTCTTCCTGAGCTTTCTCTTGACTTGGAATGGGTATATTACTGATATCCTTAAATATTGCTTGACTATTCTAAGCTTCATCACTGATTGTGCCCTTATACCTAATCAAATCAGCAACATTGAATACATGAGATATACCCAAATCTAATGGAAGTTCTACCTTGTATGCATTCTTCCCATACTTAGCTAACACCTTGCATGGTCCTACTCTTTTCATCTGCATCTTGGTTGACATGCCCTTTTGCAACCTTGATTTTTTAAGATGAACCATCACATAATCACCTACTTGAAACTGCACATCTCTCCTTGACTCATCAACTTTATCCTTCAATTTTTGTGTTGCTGCTGTAATTGTCTTCTTAACCTGCTCATGAATCTCCTTCATGGTCTGAGTGAAGTCTTCTGCATGTCCACTCCTATTTTCCATTGTTCCAAGGTCTCTGAGTTCACAAACTCCTCTTGCGTGCATCCCATACACAACTTCAAATGGACTTTTCCCTGTGGTTCTATTAACACTGTCATTGTATGCATATTCAGCTTGGGAAATCACCATATCCCAAGTCTGTCCATATTCTTTAGTTAAGCACATCAATAGGTTACCTAACACTCTGTTAACCACCTCTGTTTGACCATCGGTTTGAGGATGGTATGCTGATCCAAATGATAGATTGGTTCCCAATCTGCTCCATAGTGTTTTCCAAAAATGGCTCATGAATTTCACATCCCTATCTGATACAATGCTCAATGGCAATCCATGAATTCTTACTATCTCCCTGAAGAAAAGATGGGCTATGTAACTTGCATCATGTGTAGTCTTGCATGGAATAAAGTGACTCATCTTGCTAAATCTGTCCACAACTACATAAATACTGTCAAAACTAGTTTTGGTCTTAGGAAGACCTACCACAAAATCTATGCTCACACACTCCCATGGTCTATTAGGAATAGGTAGGGGCTGATACAAACCAGCATTGCTAGCTCCCCCTTTGGCTTTTAGGCAAACAACACACTATTCTACATACTTCCTAACATCTCTTGCCAACTTAGGCTAGTAATAAAATCTTTGTACTAGCTCTAAAGTTTTATTTATTCCAAAATGCCCACTAAGACTGCCATTATGTTTCTCTTGGATCAGATTTTCCCTCATTGATCCTCTTGGGACACATAACAGATTTCCCTTGAATAACAATCCATTTTGTAGAGTATACTCAGCATATTGACTATGAAAATGATTTGCAAAATCTGAACATACCTTGTAGGCTTTTGAGAAATCTTCATCCTCACCATAGAGATCTTTGAAACACTCTATTCCAATGCTTTTCAGCTGTATCTCTTAGACTATCAACATTCTCCTGCTTAATGCATCTGCCACCTTATTCATTTGTCCCTTCTTATGCTTGATAGTAAAAGTGAAAGCTTGGATGTATTCCATCCATTTCAAGTGCCTATTACTTAGCTTCTCTTGGGTGTTGATGTAACTGAGTGCCTGGTTATCTGTGAAGACCACAAACTCTTTGGGTAATAAATAATGCCTCCACTTCCTAAGGGACTGCACTAAAGCATATAATTCTAGATCATAGGTGGAATATTTTTGCTTGGTTTCATTGAGTTTTTCACTGAAAAAGTCTACAGGCCTACCTTCTTGAGTAAGGACTCCTCCTACTGCTACTCCACTTGCATCACACTCAACTGTAAACAATTTATCAAAACTAGGTAACAAAAGTATAGGTTGGGTTGCTACCTCTTGTTTTAGCTTTTCAAACCAACTATCAGCCTCTAAAGTCCACTTAAACTTTGTTTTCTAGCCACCCTTGATTGTATCTAACACCGGTGCACATATACCACTAAAATTCCTTATGAACTTCCTATAAAACTGAGCTAAACCATGAATCTTACCTTTGTTGTTGTGGTTGGTGTAGGCCTGTTTAGGATGGCTTCCACCTTACTTGGATCCATCTTCAGGGTTCCTTGGGATACTACAAAGCCTAGATACACAAGTTCTTGCTTGAAGAACTCACACTCCTCAAGATTGATTGCCAATTGTTCTTGCAGCCTTTTAAGTACCATCTCCACATGCTTCAAATGTTCTTCTGCTGTCTTACTGAAAATCAGTATATCATCCAAGTAGACTACCACAAAAATCCCTATGAAATCCTTAAGCACCTCATTCATTAGTCTCATGAACGTGCTAGGGGAATTTGAGAGGCCAAATGGCAGCACTTTCCACTCATACAAACTATCATTTGTCTTAAAAGATGTCTTCCATTCATCACCCTCCTTAATTCTGATTTGGTGATAACCGCTCTTAAGATCTAACTTGGTGTAATACTGTGCTCCTCCAAGGCAATCCATTAAATCTTCAATTATAGGTATTGGTAATCTATACCTAATGGTGATCCTATTAATTTCTCTAGAATCAGTACAAAGTCTCCACTTACCTCCTTTCTTTGTTGCTAAAACAAGTGGGACTGCACAAGGGCTGATGCTCTTTTGAATCAGACCTTGACCTAACAATTCTTCCACTTGCCTAGCCACTTCAAGATTCTGATCTAGTGTGAGTTTGTATGCTACTTTGTTAGGCAATGAAGCTCTAGGTATGAAGTCAATTTGATGACTTATTGCTCTCTTGGGTGGTAGAGTTGCTGGTGTTCCATCACTCACTATGCTCTTGTATTTATCAAGCAAGTTTTGGACTGCTGCTGGTAATACTGTCCTTTCAGCCTTTTCCTCTTCTTTGGGCTGCATTATGATCACATACCCTTCATTCCCTTGGTGTAGATCCTTGATGAACTCTTTATCACTGCTCAACATAATGTTAGGAACCTTGGACTATCCTTCATCATCCTCAATCAATGATTGCAACTTGAAGGTTCTTCCATCCTTCTTGAATTCTATAGTGTTCTCCTTTCCATGATATATAACACCTCTATCATATTGCCATGGCCTACCAAGAAGAAGATGGCATGCATCCATGGGTAGTACATCACAAATCAGCTTGTCTTTGTAGCCTCCAATTGAGAATTCCACTGTAACCTGCTCATTCACTAGAACACTCTGCCCTTTGTTCAACCATGTGACTTTGTAGGGATTGGTATGAGGTACCTTCTACAATTTTAACTTAGTTACTGCCTCCTCAGAGATGATATTATCTGTAGAACCAGAATCTACAATGACCTTGCATACCTTTCCCAATATCTTGCATCTTGCTCTAAACAAAGCTCTCCTTTGCTTGGGTTCTTCCTTGACCGATTGTCTGATCAACACTCTATTAAACATCAGATTTTTACCTACTTCTGATTCTATATGACTAATCTCAGGTGATTTGACACTCATGGTGTCCTCTTGTGCATAAGCTACTCTTTTCTCATTGCTAGATGAAGAAGCTTTCTCTGGGCACCTATAAGCTGGATGACCTAGCTGATTACAGTGATAACATTTCATGGTGGCAAAGTAGGAGTTACTTCTGCTTGCTCCTCTTCCTCTATTTGAACCTCCTTGAGGTCCTCTTCCTCTATTAAATCCTCCTCTTGATGATGTTTCACCTCCATGCTCAGTAAGCTTAGATTCTCCTTAGTTTCTTTGTTCATTACCTCTTCCTTGGTAACCTCCACGCTGTCCTCTTTGATCTCTACCTTTGCCTCTACCCTTAGAGGACTGATCATGCTTTCTTTTATTCCTCTCTTCAATATTTATAGCCAGCTGATAACATTGGTGGACTGTCTTGGGGCTGAGTAAAGCCATCTCTTCCTGAATGTTCCACTTCAATCCATTAAGGTACCTAGCCACTTTTAGGCTCTCATCTTCTGCCACATTTGATCTTAAGCAAAGATTCTGAAACTCTTCAGTGTAGGTGTTGACATCTTGATCTTTTTTTCTTAAACTCTGCCTCTTCTTGTGGAGTTGGATCTCATAGTCATCTGGCATATATGCTTCCTTCACCTTAGCAACCATTCCTTTCCAGGTTGATATGGGTTGCTTGCCTTCTTTCTCCCTTTCAGTCTGAACAAATTTCCACCATGTCAAAGCTGATCCTCTCAACCTTGATTTTGTAACCTTCACTTTCTGAGCTTCAGTGACTCCATCACACTCAAAGTGATTCTCCATTCCATCTATCCAGTCCAAGACTAAATCAGGATCCATCTTTCCATGGAATAGTGGTATGCCCTCAAGTCCTTTTCCACTTAGGGCTTTTAATGCTTTCAAGAAAGGCTCCTCCTCCAAAACAGGGTCAGGTTTTGGGACTTTGTCTTCCTCTGCAACCTCTTCTTCCTTTGGCACCTTACCTTCCAACTTCACCTTGTTCAGTGCTTCCTCAAGCTGCTCTATTCTTTCCTTTAGAGACTTGTTATCCTCTTCTTGCTCTTCAACCATCTTAGCTAACTATGCATTTGTCACCATCTTAGGCATTTCACTTGATTCTACCTCTGACATATAAGCTACTTTCCCAAATCTTTAGCTGTGCTCTGATACCAATATGATAGAGACAGGGTTGGATTGAGAAAGTCACAATCTCAATGCTCCGAGTCCTTTTCTTTAGAACTCCTAAGGTGTCACCTTATCCACCATTCAACCTATAGGTTCTCTACTAGCTTAGGAACCCCTGGTTCGTTGCCAACCCTACTATCATCACTAATTTGCTGCTACCAATCAGTTCTTGGTGCTTTTCCACACATACTCCATCTAGCCTTTAATAATCCTAAAGACTAGTTAACCTCTAAATCCTCATCACCAATGTTGCAGGGGTGTGCATAGGTTTTCTTGACTTCAAAATGGTCTAGTAATGGCTCCTACCCAAGCACAAAGCCTCCTTCTTGTATTGCTTTCATTAAACCCTAGTTTAGGGTTTGGAAAGGGCTACAAGGATTAGGTCTCCTCAAACTAGAAAAGTTCTTAAAACTTCTTTCTCTCAACTGGTTGAACCCAACAACCTTCTAACACTCTGGCTCAAATCCTGAGCACTAACTGATTTTTGAAATCTTGGACTATTTTCTGTCCATACATATGGTGTACCCTGTTCTTGCAAGAACTAGGGTTTTCTTTGCTTCTTTCTTGGACTGTTTACACTTTCCATTCTCCAGCTAAATATTCAAGGTCTCTACTTTCTTCACAACATTTATGGATGTCCCTACAACCACTGCACATGCTGCTACACAAAGATTTAACACCCCTGCAACATAGATACAAGTTTGTCACTGTCCTTCCCTAACCGGACTTCAACAAGCTCACCTAGGGAAGGTTCTCAAGCATGCTTCCAACACTCAAAAAGACTTTTATATGTACATAATATATATGGAGGGAGTCTAGTCTTGTTTCCACTGATCTCATACTACTTGGTATGGTCTAGAAACCAGCTAGAACTCCATATTTCTGGACTTTACCAGTCCAAAACAACAAAATAAAGTAAACACAATATTTACAATAACAGAAAGTGATGGAGAAACCAATTGAAATTTCACAAGAAATATTTTAAAAGGCCTCACTACATGCTACACAACATGACAAAAGCTTTATTTAATTCATTCAAGCTGCTGCTATAGAAAACAAAATAAGAAAACAGAGTTTCCCACGCCAAAATTGTTGTTTCTCTTTATCTTCTTCTTGAAACTGCCAACAAAAAAACTTCTAACCTCCTTCCAAGGTCGAGAATGAGCTTTTACCATGCCTAGAAAAAAGTTAGGTTTTCTCATTGAGCCTAAGAACTGCCAAAAACTAACTGTTTGAAAACACAGTGTGTTTTTCAATCTTTTACAAAAACTTAGGAAATGACCACCAAAACATTTCCCAATTTATTCAACTTTTACTTAATGAAACAAAAGGTCCTCAAACACAAACTAAAGGTGTTAAAGACCATACACCACAAAATGAAAAAGATTTTTGAAACAAGACTTCCAAATATGCTTGCACCTTGGCACCTTGGCAGGTGCTCCTGCACCAATTTCCTTCTCATAAATAAGGTTTAGTTGACTCTTACCCTTTAATTGATGACTCTCAAAATAAATTGGTTGACCTTCTTGCATGAGAATTTATCCTATCCTATTTCCAGAAGCATCACATTCCACAATGAATTCCTTGGTGAAGTCAGGAGTGGCAAGCACTGGAGTTGTACACATAGCCTCCTTCAATCTCTCAAATGTTGTATTGGCAGACTTGTTCCAATGAAAAGAATCCTTCTTCAATAGAGTGGTGAGAGGTGTTGCTATATGACCATAATTCTTCACAAATATTCTATAGTACCATGTCAATCCCAAGAAACCCCCGAGTTTCTTAATGGTTTTTGGAATAGGCCATTCCATTGTAGCCTTAATTTTTTTAGGGTCCAACTTTACTCCATGTGAAACTATGTGTCCCAAATACTCCACCTCCTTAAGACCAAAAGCACACTTGGATGGCTTAGCATAGATTTTATGATTTTCAATTATTTGTAATGCCTGATCCACATGTTGCAAATGTTCTTCCCAAGTCTTGCTATAAATCAATATATCATCAAACAATACTAACACAAACTTTCTCCCGAACTTATTAAAAATGGAATTTATCAAACTTTGGAATGTAGATTGTGCATTGGTAAGACCAAATGGCATCACGAAAAATTCATAATGACCCTCATGAGTTTGAAATGTTGTCTTACAAATATCTTCCTCCTTAATCTGAATTTAGTGATAACTAGATCTAAGATCTAACTTGGTAAAATACATAGCTCTAATCACTTCATCTAGCAAATCATCAATGACTGGAATAAGAAACTTATCTTTAATGGTGTACACGTTGAGCACTCTATAATTTGGACACATGCACCAAGTATCATCCTTCTTATGTACCATCACCATAGGCAAGGAGTAAGCACTTTGGCTATGCCTGATAATTCCTGCCTCTAGCATCTCCTCAACAATTTTTTCTATCTCACTCTTTTGTATGTGTGGATACCTGTAAGGCCTGATGTTCGATGGTTGGCTACTTGGAACTAACTGTATGGCATGATCATGATCCCTCTTAGGAGGAATTCTTTTAGGCCTATCTCCAAGAACAACTGAGTGATGATCAATTATAGCTTGCAAATTTGGATGAGTAGAAGCATTAGATTGAGAGACTTCTAATGAACATAGCTGGGCCACTAATTCATCCACTCCTTTCTTAAGAAAATTTTTCATTTGATGAGAGCTTACCATTTTTGGGGATTTTTCCTTCAACCCCCTTAGCTCTACTACCCTTCCTTCTAATTGAAATCTCATGAATATTTCTTGGAAGTTCATCTCAATCATTCCCAATGTAGTAAGCCATTGTACTCCCAAAACAATATATGTTGCACCCATGGATATTGCATACATTGGGGTATCAAGTTGATAATCTCCCATGGATAATTTAATGCTATGACACTTCCCTGAACAACTAACTATACCACCATCTGCAATCAAAACCTAAAACTTTGGAGCTGGATATATAAAAAAATTTAGACGAGTAGCTAACCTTTTTTTGATGAAATTATGAGTACTACCAGAGTCGATCAACATTGTTACCTTCTGCTTATTTAAGAACCCCACCACCTTGAGAGTTTGTGGAGCAATGAAACCTGAGAGTGCATGACAATAAATGATTGGTTGAGAATAATGTGATTCCTCATTTGACTCCCTTTCATCCTCTAGTATGGGTTCCTCCTCTTCTTCCTCACTTGGACCTTCAATATAGAACAATTTCTTTTCACTGCATTTATGTCCTTGACTGTATTTGCTATCACAATTAAAACACAACCCCAGAGTCTAACCCTCATGCTCAAAGACAACAGTGTCACTCTCCTGCAACACCTTCTCCTATGGTAGTTCCTCCTGCAACAACACCTATTTCCACTGCAGTTTCTCTATCATCCTCTTCTGTTGAGTCTAAACCCTCTAGAAAAGTCAGAAAGAGGAAAGCCACGAGAGTGCCTCCTACAGCCACAACATTGCCAAAAAGAGCCTTAACAAGGAAACAACGGAAAGTCACCTCAACCTCTGCTCAGCCTGAAATTATAATAATTTTTGAGGAATTTGAGGAACACAATTATGACGATTCTCAGAATGTACTTGAGAATGTTTCACATAGCCCACCTGTTGTTCCCGAGGAAATGCAAAATGAACCAATGGAAGTCGATGAAGAACAATATGATAGTAATGAAAGGGGAATGCCAAGTCTTGATGACTTGGCTGAGGCAGCTAGGAAAATTTCAGAGGAAATACAATCTCCTCCTGCGCAGCAACAGGAATTCATCCTGTAGCAAGAGGAAGAACAGCCTGAACAATTGGACGTGGCCAATGAAGCTTCATTACCCCCTGCAACTTGTCAAGCCATAGTTGTCTACAAAAAGACATTTTTGATTAAATTTTTGGAATACCTTAGGACCACATGGAGGTCGGTCACATTTCAAACCCTGAGTTTCTGCCACTTAGCCAAGACTGAAATTCAACAAAGTCTTTGGGAGGAAGAGAAGAAGAAATTGAAAGGAGAAATTGAAAGGAAGAAATAGGAAATCCAGGAGATGAAAAATAAAATGAACGAAATGATGAAAATAACTGGTAAGATTGTGGAGTGTAGACCACCGCCTAGAGTCTATGCCATGTGCCTAAAGGAACAATTTCTTTGGTTTCAGTTAATGAGAATTTCAAGGAATTTAGATCATGTTATTCATACATCCAAAGAATTTTATGATGCATACCAAGTGGCTCCTAATTGGCTAAAGAATTCTTTATGTGAATTTTATTTGCATGGATTGATAATTCCCTCTGAAATAGAGTGGAACCCACTTATTTACATTGGTGATATTGATTTGAGGTCACTTAGGTCATGGGAAGCCAATGAAACCAATTATGGTAGACAACTGGAAGCCTATGAAGAAGTTGAAAGGGATGAGCCCATACCACTACGATGAGAAAGCACAGATCCTTACACAATGCTAAAAACCTAGCTCACTATTGCATATGGGTTCAACAATCAAGCAGAAAGAGTAAAAATATTTGATGTCAGAAAGCAAGTATATGAGGAATTCAAAAGCCAACCGTATCTATTTTGGAAGCTTTCCTCTTCCAGAATTGAAAAGAGATGGGAGAAATTGACTGTTGGGTTAAGGAAATATGAGCCACATAGTCCCCTGAATTTTGAAGCAACCCTTGGTAGGATAGAGAGGTACATACAGCTTGGTCTTCAGAAGAGGTTCGAATTATGGTTTCCAATAACATTTCAACCTCCAGTTTTAATGTGGCCACTTTATCCCTATCAAGCTACAAATGTTAATAAGGATACAAAAAGCCTCAGATATGAAAGATGGCAAAATTTTAGAGGTTTCTATTATAAATTTGGGACTATGCCAAAAAGCCATACTGCTCCTACGGATTTCAGGGAAACAACCAAGAAGCTTAATGCTGGTGGACCATCATTAGGTTAAGTAGGGGGTAGATGATGAGCTCAAGATATGCTCATAATTTGAGTATCATGATGTACTTTTAATATCTCTACTTTTGCTGCTAATGGATGTTTTAACTCTTTTATTAAAGACTCTTTATCTAAAATGGGTAGTATCCTATAGCAATATATTCCTACATTCCTGCAGCCTAAACATCTCCATGTGTCTTATTAATTACCCTATTTTGACTTCCCGAGTGACTGATATAATGCATATGGTTTTTGAATAATGGGATAGATTTAATATGTGATTAATGAATGGATCGTGTTGTTTGCCATGAATGCTTTCTTTTGCCTCTGTCACCTTATGCATCACAAGTTGTTGAAGGGAGCATGAACGAGCCAAGTGCAGCAGACTTCGGCTTTGCAGTAAAGTCCATTTGCAGCACGGTGTCGAGGAAGTTGTTCCGGCGAAGACTCTCTATCTAGGTCGTTGGGAAGAAACTTAATGATCATTAATTTGGAAAGAGTGGAATGCTAAATTCTCTGGATCATGTTGAATGAATATTTTTTCATTTATGAGAAGTCTGTTCCTCGGTTTTAGGATTCATTTATGTCCACGTCTTTCTTTGTTAAGTTAGGTAGTTAGTTGTTTTTCTGGTTTAAATAAGTGTTCCTCTTGCATGAGTCAACAAGCATAGCATGTAAGAGTTAGTATGATAATAAGAGGCAGAATATGTAAGAGTTAGTATTATGATAAAAGATAGAGTTTTGTGTTAGTTTTTATATGAGCAAAACAATGTATATCATTCTAAGTTATGAATAAAAGCTGATGAAATTCTGAGTTCAATCCTTGCATAATTAGTTGATGCTTGCTAAGGGGGCCCACTTAGTAAGTATCTATAGTTAGTTATTTAGTCATTTATTTTCTGTTGATCATAAGTTAGATTTTGTTCTTGAAGTTTCAGTGCAAACCCAATCTTATATTGTTCTTGTAGTATCGAGAATCCATCCCTGTGTTTGTTCCTACAACATAAGGCCAGTTCATAGTTTGTTTCTCATTTATAGTTGTTATGGTTTCTACTTTGATTAAGTTTAGAAGGCTTCACATTACATTCTTGTAGCATAAGTAGAATTCCTTTCACGCATTTATTTCTGGTAAATTATGACTGAAACCGGCTCTTAGTACACATACAGTGCCGCTCCATTTCAAGTATATGTTCCCTGGTTTGACAAAGTAAATGAATGACCATAAGAAGATGTTAGTCACCTGCTGGAATGTCCAATTCCCAGGTTAGGATTTGTCATGACTTTAATATCCTTTTGTGGGCGTGACCACTAAGGTAAAATACTCATTTATGGAGCTAGGGCTAAACATGCATACCTCATGTTGAATGTGATCCTTGAGACCCCCCAAGAATAAATCATTCAAGTTTTCCTTTGTAATTGTATCCACTCTTAAGGATAGATTTTGGAATTGTTGAATATAATCCTTAATTGATCCTGTTTGTTGAAGTTTAGCCAGTTGGCTGAAGAAGTTGTTTGTCATGCTATTGCTATATTGTGCTTGGAGTTCATCTGTAAAAATTGACCATGAGACAATGAGCCCCTTTTTCCTTCGATGAGTGCAGAGCCAATGATACCAAATGAATTGATCTGGTTCTAGATATAGGGAAGCCATCGTGACATTTTGTCCATTTGGGATTTGGTGTACTTAAAAAAAATTCTCCATTTGATTTATCCATGTTAGAGGATCCTTGCCATTGAACTTGTGCATATCCACCTTTGGAAATAAATTCCTAGATCCCATATGAGTACTAAAGCTTGTGTCAATGTTAGCTAACCTAGAATTTTCACCTTGGCCGCTTGAGAACTCCTTTCTTAGTTCAACCATGTAGGTGCTTAACATGTTTCGTATGTCTGATATATCTCCTCTTAGGTCACACATATCCATCTTCATTAAGGAAATTTCTTCCTTGACCTTACTGATTTCCTCATTAGGAGTAATATCCTCTATTGTTATCCTATCCTTATTAGGAGTCTTCCCTAGAGTGACAACATTCTTTTTGCCCCTTGTTGCAGGCCCCGTCATAATGGAAACCACTAATTTTAAAATATATCACATAAATGAAACCTAAATTATCTAAAATTTTTACTGTAATCTCCTTTATTATTTCTTCAAAAACCCAATAAAAATAAGACTCCATTTCGACAAGATATGCGAGATATGCAGATTCCAAAAAAAAAGTGTAGAAACCCTAATTCTACAATAATTCACTTAATTATGCTTCAATTCTTCTGAAATATGTACTGTAGCTTCTTTAATATGTTCTTCAAAAACCCTTTAAAAATTAGCAAAAAAATTGCTAAAATCTGAAAGATATGCTCTTCCCAAAATCGCCTCCAAAATTGAGAAAAACCTTGCCTCTACGGTACCAAGATTATGCTTTGATACCACTTGTTATGAAATAACTTTCACAATAGAAGAATATGATATGAAATATGCTACAAATACTTGATAATAACTAATAATAACAAGCCACTTTGAGTAATACAAAATTGAACATGATATAATTGAGTTGTAGCGAAGCTCTAGATCCTCTACAATGACACGAACTCCACGCTTCGCGAACACTGACTAGGAACCCAATGGCCCATGCAAAGCACATTCCACCCAACCATGTGGACCCGAAGTTCCACCCCCCATGCTAAGAGATGACAAGAAAGACCCACAACAAGAACAATCAAGCGAAAAGGCTACAAGGCTCAATCAAACAAGAGTAACAAGCACATAATTAAGATCAACATCAAAGGAATACTTTCAGAGGCTCGCAAGGAAAAAGAGTAACAAGGGATACTATAGGAAGAGTGTCATTGCATGACCCTAGAATTAGTTATCTTGGTTGCCTCTCACTAGGCGTCGGCCCCATAGGGTGACACATACAGGACCACTGACCTCTCATGAGGATAAGGTAGGGATCTTTCCAACCACAACCTTCTCAGCCTGCCCTTAGTCTATGAAAGCACTAACGACATGGGTGAGGTATCTTACTTATCTTAATTATTGTGAACTTACCCAAACCCATTAGTTAACTATATTAAGTTATCACTTATTACACAAACTCTTCCATGGGTTATCCAAGCTACCCCTTTGTGTGTCAACCCCCATGAAGAGCCACTCTCCCTAGTAGCATCAAAAACAAACCTCAATTCATCAAGGGGTGTACCAAATCACACAAAGCACTAAAATCACGAGAACCAAGTAAGTATGCAAGGAATGAACATTCTTTCCCAAAAGCACATCAAAATTCAACAACATGGTGCAAGGTAACACCCACAAGAACTCAAACTCAAAAATAAGACCAATGAATCACAAAGGTCCAACCATGGAAAATCAATATAAATCAAGTTTCTCCATTGCCTCTAGAAGCATAAAAACCTAGACTATCCACAAACTCCTACTGAAGGTAATTCCAAACTCTTCGAGTTCCCAACCATCTCAAGATATAACTACAAGAAAGTCCAAGAAGAACGACTACCCACAAATGGGGGTAAAAAGAAGCAACACGGTTCCAACAAAAAATATTAACATTTGAAAATATCCTCACACAAAATAACTCAAACAAGAGACAAAATGATAAGGAACCATCAGATCATCCGTTAATCCAACACGAACCCAAAGAATAAAATCACCGCCAAAACCAAGCAACTCAAAGGGTAGACACATCAAAATGAAAACATCAAATAAACCCTTAAACACATTAATAGACTCAATAAATAAATCCTAAAGAATAAGAAACAATACAATACATTGTATCCATTCATAATTTAAAATAACTAAAGAAGCATAAATTCTAAATATCCCAATAACTATTTTAACACATAGTTTACTTTCACTAACAAATAAACATCAAAACATTTAAATCATCTTTCTAGTTTCACTAAAACATCAAGAGCAATAAGTTCCAAGAATATTTAAACCTTCCTTACATTTATCTAACACATATGGAGAAGCAACTATTAGGAAACATTTTTAACAATCAAATACATTCTATTTGCCTATCCAAAATAAAACCATTCAATTGAAAAGACTATTTATTTTGCAATGACCACTAAATCCATTAAATCAACTAACTACTATTAGGTTATATTATCCAATAGATAAATCCCAAACTATTAAAGGGCATCGATACTAATATCTCAACTCTATCTTATTTGCTAATATCCCTTATGAAATAAATCACAATTAGAAGGATAGAACATTTGGTCATCACAATTTCAATCTCTAGCTATACCACTAACTCCCTTATGATATAATTATCATACAATATTAACAATCATTTACCTCAACTAAGCTACTTAGTGGTTTCACAAATTAGATAGGTAAGAAGATAATCAACAAATATAATAATCTACTTAAATTTACTTAATTAAGTCCTTCCATTATCTAGATGGGCTAGTTTTCCTCAAAATATAAATTAAATAAAATTAATATCTTCTTAAACCTAATTTAATTCAACCACTTAAATAACTATTTCTCTTAAAAAACAATTACTTAAATATTTAATGTTATATAAAAGAAAGATATTTATTCATCTTAAATTACTCATTTAATATCAATCAAGGAATCTACCCCTCTTGCTTAATTACCCTAAAAAAAATATTCTTTTTAACAGCTAAATTGAAACAAAATCATTTAACTACAACTCAATCAATTTAATTACTTATTTCACTTAACTTACATAGTCACCTATTCATCTAAATATTTACCTGCATTCCCTAAATTATTTAAATAGAGTAATTCTTCCCCTTTTCCCATGTACTATATTATTTAAATATATAATGGCATATTAAATATTCTAATATAGGCGTCTACTCATAGGATTTTCATATTCTTTCATGAGATACCCATCCGATTAAAATCTAAATTTATACAACAGTCTCTCATCATAAAATATATTATATTTATTTAAGTCTGTAAAAAGATGGAAATAACTTTTAATAAAATTCGTAAAGACATTATTTAAAGCATTTCTTTATCTATTTGAATACCAATTTCTCTCTATTGTTATTCGTGAACTATATATTTACACATATACATATATAGAATGCAGTATATAGTTCGTTATATTAAATAATAATAATATGACAACAAATAATTATATATGCCTAGTTCACTTATCTAACTTCATCATTTATTCTCATAAGTAAATGTATTATTTTACTATAACATAATATAGATCTCAACTCTTTAAATAGACATACATACATACACCTATATATATATATATATATATATATATATCGAACCAAACATGAAGTGCATATATATAGAATGCATTTTCATCAAATAGAACTAATTTTCTTAAATAACCAATCCAACTAATAACCCAAACCAACCATTGCTATAAATAAATAGTTGAATATTAGACTATTGATTAACAATAGCTATATTTGCATATAAATCTCCAAATTTATTTACATTAACTATTGAAAATTTGTATTATAAATGTGAATAATCTCAAAACAAAATGGTCCAAACTAAATATATATATAAAACTGAATGTTGTAGTTGAAACTGCCCTGGAAGTTAGGAATGAAAACATGGACACCACAATATGAAATGAACTTAACCAAGAAGGGTAAAGGATGCAGTAATATTTGAACCTAAATGTGCTCATTATTAGAATCATGGCGGTAATTTTCTTTTTAATAAACATACTCTAAAACCTCTGTCAAAACCTTATTTTTAGGCTGCAGATTCGCCAAATTGGAGAAGTGAAAGGTCAATACCAGCAAGAAATAGTTTGGAGGAGCGAAACCCTGAAATGGATCTCATGGCATGCATGAATTGCAGGATATGCACAAAATGGATTTATTGAATAGGTTTAGAAACTTTCAAGCAAATAAAACAATAAGTGAAAATTTAATTCTGCACGCATTTTGCAGTATCCTCCTTGCATACTCCAAAATGGGAGCTTTACGAACAGATTACGAACGTCCATCGGAGCATAAGGATGGAGGAATTTTGTTAGATGTTGTGGTTGCAAATGCATTGGTAAACACGTAAGAAAAGTGCGAAAGGAAAGACAAGGCATGCAAATAAATGTGGTTGCATGGATTTGCAATGATTACATGATAGGCATAAAATGGATTTGTTGAAATGACTTTAGAAGCTATCAAGTAAATGAAGGCATATAATAGTTTAAATGCTCATTATGAAATTATACCAAATAATTAACGAAGACATATTCTCTCCTTTTTAATAACTTCAATTTTACTCACTCTATGGTTACTTTTTGTTTATCCATGACTTTTAATATATATATAAACAAAAAGTATATTTTAAATATTTACCACCAGAAATGCTTATTTATTTACTTTTACATTTGTAAATTTATTTTTAAACTTAATCATATATATATACTTCATTTTTTCTAAAGGGACCTTATAAACTTTTTGATATATATATTGTACATACAAGTTTCTCAAATTTAAAAAGAAACCCTTTATAATTATTTTCTATAAAAAATAGTGTCAAGCTTTGTGGAATAACCCTAGGAATATCCAATAAAATATCCATTTGATATTTTATTCAATACTTCCTTATCCAAATATTTTTAATTTATAAATAACTTCATTAATAAGTGGATTATTAATCTGTTATTTATTAATTTAAAATAATCATTATTTATAATTGCAAATTTATGTTTTATTTACATTTTCATAAGAAATAATATAAGCTATTAAATCATTATCCCCTTCAAATTAATTTAATAATTAATTACTAAAATTCTCTTAATAATTTAATAATTTAATTAACGACATTCATTCAATAATCTAACTATTTTAATAATAAAACATTTACTCTTGACATAGCAATTTAATTTAATTAGCTAATTGAACAGGGCAACTTAAAATGTTAAGTTTACCAAATAATCCAATGGCACAATAATCAATGAAATCACAAATAAACACTTACACAAAAATACAGAAAGACTGATTCAGAGGGGCGCTACAAGGATTCTGTTTAGGCTTGAAGCCACTACTATTGTTAACTCTACCAATGTAACTAAAAAATCTAAAAATACTTGTATGTTGTTGCATCGTAGATTGGGCCACATTAGTGAGATTGGTTTGAAAACCATTTTGAATAAAAAGTTGTTAGACGGTCTTTCCTACTCTGATGAGAGTTTTGATTTCTATGAACTTTCTGTGTTTGGTAAACAAAATAGAAAATCTGTTCCCTCAAGTAGTACTAAATCTAAGAATAAATTGGAACTTATTCATTCAGATGTATTTGGTCTTGTGGATGTAGAATCAATCAAAAAATCTAGATATTTAGTTTCCTTCATTGATGATGTTTTTGATTAGCATAAAATAAGCTTTGAAAGGGCTGTGAAACCCTATACAAAAGAAAAGGAAACACGAAGATAAAGAAATTAAGCTGGCCCAAAAAAAAACATCAAGTTGATTAAATAGCAATCAACCAACCATCAATAGAGGGAAAAATAGTAAAGCCACATGAAAAAAAAAAAAAGATAACCAAAGCAATAACTAAAGAAGTTCTTTAACATCCTTGTTGCTTCCATATCCTTTGTAATCACCTTATCGTGCATCTCCATGATTTCTTCGACATCTTGCATCAACACCACATTGTTCTTCTTTGTTTTGTTATGAGTAAGGATGCTCGGCCTAGTCCCCAAATCAATTACCTTCTTACCCATCTCAGTATCCTCACCACTAGCTTACTTTTTTGGATCATTGAACAGGGATTTACCAATCCATTCTCTTTCTTTTTCATTTAGAAACACTAAACCTTCAACAAAGGTCTCAACTAAATCCTTGTTGATATTAATCAAAGCATTGAGATCTTTACGCATCTACAAGGAATTCCTTTCCAAAGTGGAAAGCCTTGGAGCATGGTCTCTTTTCATATTAGCAAAATCCCCCACCATTAGGCTGAGATTAGAGTTTAGAGACCTATCCATACTAAAAATAGAGTCCTTCTCCCTTAAAATTCTCAAGGTAGAGATGTTGTAGTGAGCTATCATATCATACTTACCATGGAGGTCCTGGATCTCTTGAACAAGCCACATGAGCAGATTAAAAGAGACATTTTCCCCTTCCTTTACCAAACCCAAAGCCTGAGTAAAATCTATCGCACCCCAATACAAGCCCATCCCCTAATGGGAGTTCATCGGAGGGTCTTCTTCCTAGAAACCATTAGGTGGAACACCATATTCTTTGTGTTTGTCTTTAGAAGCTGACATAGTAGGGGACTCCTCCAAATCAATGAAATTATTCATCTCCCCATCAGTTGGGACCCTCCCATCCCCACCATAGTCCTAAATATTCTCCTCATTAACAATTTTTGCCACCTCACAAACCTTATTAACCCCAATTCCCTCCTACAAATTTTCCACCACATCATGGGAAACTCGAACACTCATTGGCCCCTATTTCGAAGTCTTCCTTCTACTTCCTTTACCCTCCATAACCTCCTCATCACAATCAACCAGAATTTTGCATTTTGCACATGAGGAAGAGGGTTTATCCTTTTTCATAGATATTTTCTTAACTCTAGCAGATGGGATATAATCCAAGTCCATATGGTAACCATCCAACCAAGCCGAAGATTCATCCTCACATTTCATTTCAACATCTTCCTCCTATGATTGACATTTCCCTCTCATATTAGCCTTCTTCTTGGACTTTTCGAGCTTACCAAGAATATGGGACACAATAACACATCTATATTTTATATGCTCCACAATCAAAAGCATCAAACCCTCATTTAAGAAGCGATTGTTTGGATTCTTTCTGAAATCCAAAATCCCATTCTCCAAAGATGAAAAAAGAAAGGGAATGAGATCAACTTACCATGGAAAAAATGATTTAGCAGCATAAAGTGGTGTCCATAAAGAGTCATGTACCTCCCGTCCAAGGTAAAGTACCTATTGATGCCAAAATTTGATGAGGTAATAGTGTCTTATGAGAAACTCAATTTATGGGGGACCTTTTGCACTAAACTGAGTGACCTTTGGGTTTTTAAAGAAGTTGAATTCTTCTATAATGGGGGTTTGGAAAGGGAAAAGGAAACAGGTATAATAAAATAAAGTCTAACCTAAGTTGATGTGCTAAGACTTAATGATAGGCACGATAAATCATAGATCTAAGGGCCTGAATGGTGTTTGTAGTGTTCCAAAAAATTAGAAACTAAAAATTACAACATAGACAATCCATTCATTGACATAAAATAATATTGCATCCATCCCTACTGTCAGGAAGAGTCATTAGACATGGTCTAGGTCAGCAAAGTTGCATTCAACATATATAGAAGTTCTCAAATAAAATGTCCAGACAATAAAAGGCATAGTTTACAGTTTGATTAAATAGCATGAAAAAATAGAAAGGTCGAACAATTGGCACAGTCTGAGAGTATTTGCAATAAAATGAAAAAGAAAAAAAAAGGCCTGGTGTCTTTAACCAAAAACCAGTGTTTCTCCCAAATTCTGGACCCTTTACTCACAACAGAGAAAAGTATATATAGCAGGAAAAACCCCCACCACTTCAGAGAGGAGCAACAAAAAAGATTTCACAATCCCCTGGCAATGATGCAAGAATCAAAATATTCTCAAATCCATTGCAATAGAATCGATTTGGAACCAAGCATCTGGTCACTCCAGGCACGTGTGCATCCTCTACAAATGATGGCGGTGGTCCCGACAAGGCCTAATCAGACAAGTGTCAACATCTTGTGCGAATGATCATGACACTCAATGGCCAATACCATCATTAGGCTTGTATGGTCTATCGCCCCAATATGAGATCCGTTGGCTAGGCACGTGGCATCCTTTCGTTGCTCGTATGAACCTCTCTCTTTTGCCACTAAGGACTTGTGTTAATGACACACGTGTCGAATGGGCGGAGCACTTCATCAATAATGGAGGGAACGATCACCAATCAGGTGCAAAAGAGACGTGTGGCAGCATTTTGCTGCCCATGGTTGTTACTTCATCTCTATGCTGAAATATTTATGAATAGCAGACACATAGCAAGAGTACACTGTAGATAAAAACTGTGGGGCCCAACAAAACATTTTTGGAATGAGGGCTTCGTGGCACCCGAGTGGAGCCTAATGAGATAGCAAGAAAGCATGATCAAAATTATCCCACAGCCACGACACATGCAAGCATAGCGGAGCTTTCTGGGATGCGAAAGGAATGTAGAGACTCGAGGTTGTGAGGAGTAGACACATGGAGCGGGAGAGAAAAACTTAGATAAAAGGTCGAGTTGATTACTTGTGATGCACAGGCCGACGCATAGAGGAAAATACACCCAAAGGGAGCTAGTTAAATATTTATTAACAGTACCACATCATAACCATAGCCACCTCACCCCAAATAGGTTTAATTTTGGTGTGATCAAAACCACCACACTAGAGTCTAACCATTTTTCCTTCTCCTTATCCCTCAATAAATTCATTCTTGCCATCCTAGACATGGATTTTTCTCTGAAGCATTTCCTCCCCTGATTCGACAACACTGTAACTTCTACTATAAACTCCTCATTTACAGTGATGTCCATACCAAATAAACTAAGCACTCGACCATGCCAGGCTTCCACAAACTCCTGCAAGATCTTCAACTCAAACTTGTGCAATTTCTCCATGAATGGAGTAACCCATCCTTTCTATAAAATCTTACACACATCACCATTGGCTTTGATCTCAACACACGAGAAGGGCTCCGTCCTGCATCTATCACCCCTTGTCTTTAAAGGCACCAAGCACTTCATAGGAAAGAAACTCCATAGATCACAAATGAAAATAATAAAAAAGGCTAAGGATAAAATTGCACCTAGAAAGCATGTCAACCTTCCTTTCAAGGTACAAAAAAAGATAATGGATAGATCCCTCCTAAAAATACACCTCATCCTCCCACAATTTCTAATGAGCACCATAGCCATCAAGTGTCTAATCAGCATCAGAGGTTAATTATTAACTCACCATCCCTTGAGTTCACCAAAAGATACAAACCCCTCCAAATAATTAGATGCTATCATTGTTAAGCAAGGATATAAGCTCCACTGGTAGGTTATCATTAATCTCCCATGACCTAGCCAAAGACACACCAAGATTAGCCAAAAAATCCACAACACCATTAGCCTCACGAAAGGTATGGGAAATATAAACTTCTTCAAAGTCATTCAACAAAGAGAGAGCATCAATGATAAATATTTCAACAGACAAAGGAGGGGAGAGCTTCCTAAGGAAATTGATAATATTCAAAGAATCTCCTTCCACCCAAATTTTGGAAACCCCCTTCTCCCTAGATAATTTTAAACCATGATAGGCTGCCACAAACTTCATTGATGATGTTACAAGATATACCTGGTTATATTTTATGACTCATAGATTTGAAATTTTCACCAAGTTTAAATAATTTAAAGCCTTAGTTGAAAATCAAAAAGATTGTAACATTAAGGTTTTGAGGTCTGATAATTGAGGGGAATACTATTCTAGGGAATTTGATGAATTTTGTAAGCATGTAGGAATTGTTAGATAGAAAACTACTCCTTACACTCCTCAATAAATTGGAGTGGCAAAAAGGATGAATCAGAAAATTATGGAAAGAGCTAGAAGTATGCTAAGTAGTTCACAACTTGATAGATTCTTTTGGGAAGAAGCTATAAGTACTACTTGTTACTTGTTGAATAGATCTCCTTGTAAGGCTCTTAAAACAACACCTTATGAAATTTGGATAGGTAAGAAACCTTCTATTTCACATTTAAGGGTATTTAATTGTGAGACTTATGCTCATGTGCATAAAGAAACACAAACTAAGCTGGATACAAAAGATGAAAATTACATTTTCATTGGATATGGTGATAATGTAGAAGGCTACAAGTTATGGAATCCTCTAACCAAGAAAATAATCTTTTCTAGAGATTTGATTTTCAAGGAACATAGTGATACTTTTTATCATGAACAACCAAAGGAAAAAGATAAGGAAAAGAGAGTGCATTTTGAAATTAAGCTAGAAGATGTACCTTGGGAAGCACAAAGATTTGGACTTGAGGATGAGGAGGAAGAAGATGAGGTTTCAAATGAATCTAATGATCAAACCAAAGAACATGAGGAAGAAAATCAAGAAGAGGTTGAGCAAGATCAAGGATAGCAAAAGCCTCATACTTCTATTCTCAAAAGATACATAAGACCATAGAATCTAGTTGATAGGTATATCCCACTAGATTTTTGTTGTATATTTTCTTTATTAATTACTGAAAATGAACCTAGATCTTTCAAGGAGGCTCTATATTCAAAGGAAAGTGAGTCTTGGTTGTAGGCCATATAGAAGTAGATGATGACTTAAATGGATAATTGTAATACTTATGATCTTGTTAGTTCTCCCAAAGGAATAAATCCCATCGGATGTAAATGGGTATTTAAAAATAAATTTGGAGCAAATGGTTAATTAGAGTGGTACAAGGCTAGATTAGTGGCTAAGGGATACTCCCAAAGAGAGGGAGTTGATTTTGGTGAAATTTTCTCTCCTATTGCTAAATTGGCTTATTAGAGGATACTTGTGTTTTTGAGATAGAGAAAATGGATGTTAAAACTACTTTTTTGCATGGGAATTTTGAGGAGGATATTTATATGTAATAGCCTAATGGTTTTGTTTTGAAGGGAAAAGAACAATTGGTTTGCAAGTTAAACAGATCTTTGTATGGTTTAAAGTAGTCACCTAGGATGTGGTATTAGAATTTTGATGCTTTTTCATTAAAGTTGGGTGTTATTAGGAGAAAAGAGGATCATTGTGTGTATATTAAGGTTATTGATGATCAAATCCTAATTATTTCCTTGTATTTTTATGATATGTTGTTTATTAGTAACAATAATGTGATGATTGGTGAGCTCAAGAAACATCTTTCTAGAACATTCGATATGAACGACTTGGGGGTTGTAAATACATTATTGGGATGGAAATCAGCATGGATCAAAGTCATAGAAAGCTTTGGTTAAGTCAAAGTAAGTTTTTTGATACCATTTTACAAAGGTTTAACATGCATAACTGTAAGCCAAATTGTATTCCATTTTTTATTAGTACTAAGTTGATCTTAAATATGTGTCTTAATATTGATGATGATTTTGAGGATATGTCTAAGGTTCCTTATGCTATCATTTTTGGTAATTTTATGTATGCAATGGTTTGCACTAGACCGGATATAGCCCAAGCAGTGGGATTTCTAAGCAATTTTATGTCTAATGCGGGTAAAGAGCATTATAGGAATTTTCTTAAAAGGGTATTTAGATATTTGTGAGGTACTTCTAATTACTATTTGCTTTATCATAGTACTGATAATGTGATCAATTCATTATAAATATAGGTATTTGTTGGTATAGATTGGGCAGGTGACTTGGATAGTCGAAGGTCCATCATTGGGTATGTGTTTACTCTATTTGGAGGAGAAGTTAGTTGGATGAGTAAAAGGTAGCCTTTGGTTGCTTTATCCAATATTGAAGTAGAGTATATGGTTGTTACACATGTTTCTAAGGAGGTAATATGGTTAGAAATATTTTGTGTAGTTATTAGCTTCAATTGTACAAGATAGTTCATATTGGTTGTGATAGATAGAGTATAATCCATTTAGCCAAGAATCATATGTATCATGCTCAGACAAAGCATGTGGATGTAAAATACCATTTTGTTTGACAAATGATTGCTAATGGAAAATTTGAGTTAAAGAAAATTGACACCAAGGTTAATGTTGCAGATTATCTTACCAAACTTGTGAGCAAAGATAAGTACATTTGGTGTACAGAGGCCATAGGCTTTGTTTCTTGTACCTAGTTGATTTCATGGTGTGATTCCCCTATCTCTTGCAAGGTATTCGACAAGTGGGAGAATTTTAGGAATCAAGGTGTCTCAATCTTGGAAATTCCTAAGTTATTTATTTATTATTACTTTTCTTTTTCCCATGGATAAATATCATTTATGTTATTAAATAATTGTGCTCCATCAAAAGGGGCATGAGAATTTGAGTTGGCACTTTTTCCACATGTGGGT
Source organism: Sequoia sempervirens (assembly GCA_007258455.2). Taxonomy (NCBI): domain Eukaryota; kingdom Viridiplantae; phylum Streptophyta; class Pinopsida; order Cupressales; family Cupressaceae; genus Sequoia; species Sequoia sempervirens. The sequence goes on along the minus strand of VDFB02047230.1, from coordinate 317,227,741 downwards.
TACCTTGAAAAATAAATTATTAGTTGTCAAAAGATGCCCACTTAGTGGTATAACATGGAAAGCCTATTTTTAAGGATGTTATGATGGATTCTATGACACCTGTAAGGGCTATAAGTGGGGGATATAGTTTTGGACGTGAGAATCATCTATGACATGTGTAAGAGAATCTTTGCATTACATATTGATGGTCTATGACACATGTAAGAGTACTCATATTTTCTAGGGATTCTTATAACAATTTGTAAGAGGGTGCAATGTCATGTAAGAGACCATGTTTAGCATGTAAGGGGTCATATAGATTTTTACCATGGTAATGTTTAATGGTGGTATTTTGAGCCCCCAAGAGTTTATATATTGAAGGGTTGAGATGGAGATACTATGAGATGTTTTACAGGTACACAGATGGTATCAAATTGAAAGTTGAAGAGGAGTTACCATGGATATATTGTAATCTTATTTTTCTGATAATACAAGCTATTCATCTCTTCCTTGGTGGGTTTTTTCTTGAAATGGTTTCTCCATGTTAAAAACTATGTTTCATGTTCATCTTTCTATTCTTGCATTTCATTGTTATAGCTGATTTAAACTCCATATGGTTAGCACTGCTAGATCTGATTTACAGTTATTTTAAGCTTCTATTATTGTTGTTCACATTTTGTTTTCTAACATTTTTATCATATAAATTGATAATGCAACATATTTTGGAGAGTCTATCATGTCCTCTAGTCGTAAAAATGAGAAAGTAAAAAGAATAGGTCTTTAGATGAAAACTAAAAGGTGCCTTTAGACCAAGAAAAAGTTAAAATAAAGGATGTATCTAAAGGTGAAAACATCTTTGAGGTACCTAAGGATGGAGGGTTGGAAAGTCTTCCCTTAAATCAAGAGAGATCACCCTTGCTCATGGAAAAAATTAGAAGAATCTAACCTCAATACAAAAGATAATCCCAGAAGAATTCATCTTGCAACATCTTTGACCATCATAGAAAACCCATATTTTACAACTTTCTTGTCTGAGAGACAAATCAATTTCGCATGGTCATATTTCAATATTCATGGATTGGACCTCGAACTTGTTTTACATCATTTTCCATTAGTTCCAAAATGCTAAACCAGTCAAACATAAATTAAGAAAAGTGCACCCACAGATCACACTTCTAGTCAAAGAAGAATTGAAGAAGCTTTTGGATGTTGGTTTCATTCATCTTATAGATTATGCAAAATGGATATCAAATCTTGTGCCTATCACTAAACTAACTAATGGAATCAAAGTATGCATAGATTTTAGAGATCTAAATAACACTTTTCCTAAAGATGACTTCCTATTGCCTAATATTGACATCATTGTAGACCTCACAACGAGATATGAGATTTTATTGCTTATGGATAGTATTTTAGGATATTGTCAGATCATAATTTCTCTCAAGGATCAACATAAGACTACTTTCACCTGTGCTTGGGGTACCTTTTATTGGAATTTCATTCCATTTGGTCACAAGAACACCAGTGCAATGTACCAAAGACCTATGAATACCATCTTTCATGACTACATGCATACATTTATAGAATATTATGTTGATGACTTACTAGAAAAATACTTATCAAGAGATATTCATCTAATATTAATATTGGACAATACTTTCAAAAGGTTGGAAGAGTATAAAGTCAGGTTAAACCTAAAGAAGTGTTTTTTTGGGGTCCAATTAGAAAAAATACTAGGATATATTCTCTCGAAGAGGTAATGAAGTCGATCCTACAAAAGTGAAACCTATCATGGACATGCCTCAACCAATGAATATAAGTTAGTTACACTCTACAAGGAAGATTACATTCCATTCAAAGATTCATTACTCAATTAGAAAACAAATTTCATCCATTTCCAAATTTTCTACGTAAAGGAGTCCCATTCATATGGAATGAACATTGTCAGGAAGCATTCCAACAAATAAAGGATTATCTATTGACTCCACTAGTACTAATGCCTCCCATTGATGGTAGACACCTAAAATTATACATATCAGAAACCACATCAACATTGGGGGCATTATTAGCACAAAATGACAATGATGGAAGGGAACGTGTCATATATTATATCAGTTGCACTCTTGTAGGATATGAGCTTAATTATAGTCCCATTGAATAAGCATGCCTTATAGTTGTTTTTTCCACACAAAAACTTAGAAATTATATGTTGAACCAAAAAAAAAAATTGATAGCTAAGATTGATCATTTGAAATATCTACTCGGTAGAGAAACCCTAACAAGTTGGATACCAAAGTGGGTTATGATCTTGAGTGAATATGACATAGAATATGTTGATCGCAAGGCAGTGAAAGGACAAGTAATAGCTGATCAACTTGTAGACACACCAATGATAGCAGATCATCCTTTGGTGTCAAATTTTCTTGATGAGTCCATTTTCATGATAGAGACATCTACGACATGAAAGTTATACTTTGATAGGTCCTATACAAATCATGGTTCAAGAGTTGGTATCCTCTTTGTTACACCTCAAGGGGATTCAATACAAAAATCATATAGAATAGCATTTCCTTGCACATATAATATGATTGATTATGAAGCATTGCTAACAATATTATGAATGGCCATCAAATGGAAAATAAAAAATATACAAGTCTACGGTGACTCCCTATTGATCATTCATCAGGTTAATAATGACTATCATACAAAATATTTTTAATCTCACACCTTACAAGTGCATGGTCAATAGTTTTAACCTATATTTTGATGTCATCACCTTTGAGTAGATCCCAAGAATCTAGAACAAAGTATCAGATGCAATGGAAACTATTGGATCTCTTTTGGATATACCTAATAATGTGTCATAGTATGAGTGTTACACCTCAATTGTATAGTTACTATTTACTAGTACTGCATAGGTTAAAAATGGATGTAATATGAATTCTGGAGATGAATAAAATAAGCTTGAACCTTGTTATCAATATGAATGTTTTCACATATGATAATTTTCTCATTTGATGTTAATTCAATTGATGTTATCCATGGTGAAATATTGCATTTATGTGAATGCGAGGCTATTGAATTGTAATTATTCTAACTTAAGAGATGTTTATGTATACTGCATATGTTATGAACATTTGACTGTCATGAGCATGTGTTGGTGGATGCAGGTATGTGTTCCATTCCTCCAAGCAGAGGGGAAGTATCACTGGAGAGAAGATATTGGTTAGGTAACCAATAAAAGTAAACTATTTGAGTGTACACACATCACATTCAAGTGATTGAACTAAGTTATTTTGTGGGTTATAAGTAATTCATCCATAGCTTATATGTTTACATTATGAGTCTTGTTTACTTCTACGTGAATTTTTGGGTGATGGTTATCTATTTGAGTTTCTGAGATATTTCTTGTGTTATTATGGTCAAATGGATGTGGAATGTAAGTGGAAGCATGTTTATATGTATGCTTGTGTGTGTCAATGGGATCTAACGACACGTATATGCATATGTATAGATATACCACATGTGCACACACTTATCGATGTGATGGTAACGTAAATGGATGTAAGTTTAAATCGGATGTGAACATATATATATATATAGTATATACACATATCCATATGTATATGCATATTGATACAAGCATATGTTGGAAAACGGACATGCTCATACAGATGCATCGATATGGTATACCTATATATACGTGTACATAGAGGAGTATACACTTATACATATATATATATATGCATACATCCTGTATAATGTGTTTATTATGTTGCTTGTACACTTATATATATATATTTATATATGTATGTATGCATATGATATATACAATATATATATAATAATTATATGATATATTGATAATTTAATAGAATTCAACTAATTCTTATTTAATAAGAAGTTGATTTATAGAAGACTTCTTTTGATGTTAAATGTCCATGGCTAAATTTGTATCGATGTTGTACATCATTTTGGAAGTCGACTATGAAACATACGTGGCTATGTAAAGAGCTACATATCACAAGTCAAGACACGTATGAGAGAAACATAGAAATATGTATAAAATCTATTGGCTTTGACTTGGTCGATATGGAAAATGAAAAAGATTTGGACTTAGCCCAACATATTTATATAGTTTAGTCAACTCAACCCATAAACTAGTTGATTTAGGTTATGTGTTGTGGAAACATCATTGACATATTCTTCTCAACTAGAAATCATGCCAACTTAGTATGTTTAAGAGGTTTTGGCACCACCTCTATTTTCACTTTCCTGTAGATGTCATTTTGGGAGAAATATTTGAATTCTCCATGGGTTGGTTGAAACAGTCTTTTGAATGTTGTCAAGCAAAAATTCAATTTGTTCATGATTTGTGTTGAGTCTGAGCTTTTATCATCGCCACCTTTATGCTGATTCATTTTGCATGAAACTGGTGTCATTCTTCATGCCTTAACTATAGGATTTCTAAAGCCTAGTTGCTCTATAAATAGTTCCACAATTTCATTTGGAACGCATCTCACTCATTCATAATCATTCTCATTCTCTTGTGTGAACATTATCTCCATTCTTCCATTCACTAGTGAGGGACGCATCTTACCAAGACTTATACATCACTTACTATTTATCATATCTGAGTTATTACCAACTATTTCATCTATTAAATTATGAGTGAAAAAAGAGTGAGATTTTGTGAGAAAGAGTTGTCTTATTGTTTGTGAGGAGTGTGCTATCAATAAGAAAGAGAGAGGAAGTTGTTTTTGGAAGTTGAATCAAGCTAAATTACTATTGGAGAAGGCTACATAATCATCTTTATTTGGGATAAACTATAACAAGACATGGGGATTTCTTCTTATTATTATTTACTGGGAATTGATGTGTTTTCTATGCTGCATGAGATGTATTTTCTATCTGAGAAAATATAAGTGTTTAAATATTGATTTTGAAAAAGGAAACTGAAGCTTTTAGGTTGTTTTCATAGTATGCTTGTAAGAACTCCATAATAGGAGAATAGTGTATTTCTTAGTTAAGTCTATGTTGAACATCTAGAATACTGAGAGGGGGGCTAAATTAGTATTCCAAAAACCCATAGTAAAATCCACTTAACCATTATCACAATTTTGACTAAATAAAAAATGTACAAGACTCCACTTAGTTGTGTGACTATTGAGACTACACTGTCAATTCACCGTGATCTAGTATTACATGCTAGTTCAAGATTATGAGATTACAAGTTCCAGTTATGTAGGACACAACACTATGCTCAGTTGGTTGTCATTATCGGTTACTCTACCAATCTCTTCGTCAAAGGGAAGGGTCATCTGCCATATGATAGATGTGTGGGGGACCGCATTAAGAGTCCATGGTTGGAGTAAAAGCACTTGAGTGATGCTTCTCCTCCACAATAGGTGATAGAAGAACCAAGATTTAAAAGGAAAGAACATGGACCATCTTACAACTATTTTTTCTAAATCTCTGCAAGCTATGTATGTATTTGTATGTTTTCATACTTTAATGTTTACATGAAATGTAAAGGAATTCGTGTTGATATATGCTTTGTATCCTGATTGGAAATTATCAATGAAAGTAAATAAATTTTTTATTGCTATGGTTTTATTACTTGTTTATTTACTCGTTTGGTGTAAAACAAGAAATTTTTACTTTATCGAAGGGTTAGTATGCTACATGTGGTATCAGAGCCATGTTTAACTCTAGAACCTATGAGCTCATCATTTTTCCATCCAACATTATCTAATGTTGTGAAAATTCTTTTCTTAGGATGGTGTGTCTCAGATTAATGGTTCGAAAGTTAGTAATTAGAAATGAGCACTACCTCAAGGTCAAGAAGGAAAAATAATCCATCATTAGAACCATAGAAGGAACCAACTACGATAATGCTATCTAGTTGAGAGACACCAAAACTTTTAGTCATGCACTTTCTCGCATCAGTGATGTGAAGAGGAAGATGAAGATGGAGGCTATGTACAATTACCTGCCAACCATCTCACCAGAAAATTTAGAGTCATTACCACTTTCCAGGGATATTCCTTTAGAAGAAAGTGTTAGTCATGCATTCATCTTTAGGGATCCTAGGTTTCTACCACTGGATGAAGTAATATCAATTTCTTCAAGTAAAGAGTCCAAGGGATATGTACCAAGGACACCACCAGGTGAGAAATGGTCTACTGTGAAAAATGTAGACTACATTGTTGATGAACACCATATTGACATTGCTTCTTGAAACTATGTATTAGATGATAAATTTGAGGGTTATTATCCTTTCTGAGATAGGTATGAACAAATGAGAGACAAACAGAAAGATAGGGAACAACAATTTTCTCAGTCTGTAGGTTATACTCATTTAAGTTATGTGTCTGAGAGTGAATCCAAAGGATACTCTCCACTAGACTATTTGAATAGTCGATCCATGTAATCGAAAGGATATTGAAATCCTCATGAAATGAATAAAATTATGTGTTTATCAAAAGAAGCATGTGCTTAATCTTCTATGGAGTTCTTGTGGACATTTGAATGTTTACTTTTATGCTCTCCATAAGACAATTGATAACATAATTTAGGCTAGGCTTGACCAAATCTTGGCAAGGTTAGCTAATCTTGAACAAGAAAGAGTTAAGGATAGGGTAGACAAGGAAGTACCCATCAATGATCAATAGGGAGAAAATTCTTCCCATGGGCATGGTGAAAACCATAATCATGAGAAGGAAAAATCACCTACACCATCTATTGAAAGGAATAAAAAGATTGTTTCTTTCGAACTGTCAAGGGACATGAAGAAGATAATTCCACCTAAGTTTAATGGTAGTGTTCGAGGTGATGAGGCTGAAGTATGGCTTGTTCAAATGGAAAATTATTTTGAAATATGAAACTATGATGAGGTTACTAAGGTTGCATGGGGTGTGTATTGTGTGGTTGATTTTATGTGTGTTAAATATGTAAAAACAAATGAATCAAACAAACCAATAGGACATTATATCAAAAATAGAATATGACAATAATAGAGGTTGCAAACTTAGTATCATGTTATCGATGTTGTCCTATTGTCCTCTATCTCCAGTGTTTTCATTGATTCCAGATGGCTCTCAGATTGTATGCTAGGCTCAATGAGCAGTCTTCTTAGAGAACGAGATTTTAATATGAAATGCATGTAATGCTAAGCTAAGACATGATTATTCTAAAACATGATTGCTAACATGACAGATTATGATGATGCTATGAATAATAAAACTATAATGATAATGCTAGAATGCTATAATGTTACAATGCAATTAATCTCTAATTCATCTATTGTGTGTTGTAACCATTGCTTGGATTGGATGTGCTATTTATAGAGTTTTTCAAAAGCTTTTGATTGGCTAATATGATCAACGATTGTGAAAATTCCTGACAGATCGAATGGTTGAGGATGGATAAGACTAAAGAAAAACATAAGAAAATAGAAAGCAAGATTTTGTTTTCTTTTCTGTAAAAGAGGTAAGATAAGATGATGAAGATGATTTGTAAAAAAACATCTTTTTGTGAGATTATGGAAAGATTTTGAAGAAGATAAATAATGAATTATTAAATTCAATTATTCATTTAAGGGTGACACAGAGGCTTTTTTATTAAAATAGAATATTTACCCCAGATTTGAAGAATAATGGAAGATTTCATAATTAAATAGAATATTTAATTATGATTTTGAGAAGATATGGAAGATATTTAATTAAACTTTTAAGAAGTGGTATGTAAATGAAATTAATTAAATAAGATATTTAATTAACTAGAAGAAAGATTTGAAAAGAAATATTTAAATTTAATTAAATCAAAAAGACTTAATTAAATTCAAAAAGTGATAATTAATTAAAATAAATAAAGTGTATTTATTTAATTAATCAAGTGGACATTTGAATGTGAAATAATTAAATAAAATTGATTTATTTAATTATGATAGAAGAATAAATTGAATGAACAATATAATTAAATTAATTAAATTTAATCATATGTAGAAGACTTTAGAGAAATTAATTAAATAATAAATATTTAATTAAATGTCAGGATTAATCAGATATGACCAATTCTATGTATCTACATTTTCCCCCTCTTTGAAGTGATGTGTGAAATGTATTGCTTCAAAGAAAATATTCCCACTTTCAAAATTTGTTGTGTTTGACTTTGCCCCTTTTCTAAAACATATGCCCCTGACCTGATTCTGATATGTTTCCGATTGAAAGATGTTGTTGGTGTTAATGATGCCCCCTCGGGAGGTAAATCACTGATGATGATGAGTTGTTGATAATGTTGGAAAAAATGTGATTTGATGATGAGATTTTGATTTTGATGTGAATTCAATGATTTAGCTCTCAAAAAATGATGTATAAGGATGCCCTAGTGTGAAAATAAAGTCAAAGTTAGATAAAAAGATTAAAAAATGCCACAAAACTTACCTTTGGTTGACCTTTAAAAGGTAAAAAAGTAGAAAAGGACAAATCATTTGCACTTTTTGACTTTTAGAATCTTGTTGCTCTGATAGTGACCCGGTGAGATGGAGATTTCATACCACCGACAAAAATTTGAGCGGGCCCGCCGATACCAGAGACCAGATGCGTATGGACCATTGATGAGTCAATCCAACCTCTTTTTCTATCAAATTTTTCCGTTTTGAATCAATTTTTACTGTTTTTCCCATGGATTTAGGTTTGAAAATTCCATTTTAGCGCTTTTAGGAATTTTTTAGCGCTTTCGATAACTTTTTTAGCACTTTCAATGTGTGTTTTAGTGCATATAGGATGAATTTAGCATGTTTGTTGTAGAAACCAGTTTAGCGCATTCGATAGAAAGAGTAGCACTTTTAGGATGCCATAGAAAAATTAGATTTTTAGCACATCTAGGGAAAAAATTAGCACATTTAGGGTTGTCGCGCATCCAGAGAATATAGTGGCGCTTTGGATTAGAGTTTTAGCACTTAGAGGGAAATAGTGCATAGAGGAAATGTTTGAGCACATCCAGGGCAAAGAACGGTGCATCTGAGTTTTAGTGCATCTAGGATACAAAATAGCGCATATGAGTTTTAGTGCATAGAGGCCACAGATTAGCACTTTTAGGAAATGTGCCCGTTTGATAAAAATGATGATGTATATTGCTTCTTTGGTCAATAGATAGAGAAATTATCTTATCATCATGTTGATATGGATAGAAAATCTGATAAATAATTGATAACTTTGTTTCCAAAATAGAAATCAAAGAGTAGATAGCTAATAACTTTGTTTCCCCTGTACGAAAAACAAAGAGTAGATGATTGATAGGACTTCTAATAAATTTGTTTTCTACGATAGGAAATAAATAGTAGATGATTTATGTGAAAACATATTTCATTCATGACCAAAATACAAATAGGATGATGTTTTAATTGTTGATAAATTTGCATTCTTGAAAAAGAAAACAAATAGTAATTGATGATAGAACAGATTGATGTGATATTCAGATAGATAGTTTGTGTATTGATTGTATGATGTGAATCACTTAGATAGAACACTTGATATGGGTCACTTGATATGGGTCTGATGAGTATGTGTCACTGATATGGGTCATAGATAGATATGAGTTAGATTGATTTTTCTTGATTGAGATTGAATCATTGATATGATGCTGATTGATTGTCTTTATGATAACTGAAAACAGGAGGTTTTCAAAAACCTCCAGATTAGGGAGCATCACTCGGTGGGGTGGGATAGGATACCCGAGCTGATGCCACATGATGTAGCGTTGATAGGTTCCTATGGATTGAGATATTTTTTGGACATTCCTCCGATTCGGGTCAACAGGGGACTATTGATCATGTTAGCAGAGAGGTGGCATTCAGAGCACAACACCTTTCATTTGTCGACTGGTGAGGTGACTATGACTCTAGAGGATGTGTATAGGATTCTTGGTATTCTAGTGGTAGGTGCCCTTGTGTTCTATGATCACAAGGAGCTCAGTGGCATAGATGCTCTAAGGAGAGTATTTGGTGATGCGCAGATAGTAGGGTACTGGGTGCCATGGGCTGACTTCAGGGGATATTTGGCCTTGCCTATAGTTTTGGGTGCATTTATTGGAGGTCTCCTTTGTCCAGATTGTCGTTCAAAGGGACTATCAGTGGGATGGGAGAGGATCCTTAAGAAGATGTTGGTACAACCACAGAGGTACGCCTAGGGGAGTTGCATGTTGGAGCATCTGTATCATGACCTTCATCAGGTGGTGTACAGAGGTGCTTCGAGTATATCCTGTGGTGTGACATTGCTCCAAATCTAGGTGTGGGAGCATATTGCGGTGGCAAGACCATCTTGTCCCATAGTGAGGCCACTAGGCAGGCTCTATGTGTATGCATATGCAATGTTTCTTGTCTAGCCCAAGCTGGGAAAGTTGGATTACTGGAGGTGGTGCCTTGATGACATGGATGTCGTGATATGGCAGCCATACCTAGATTGCGAGCCCTAGGATATAGATCATTTAGAAATGTCGTTTGTATGTATGCCCCAATTTTTGATAGGGAGGACCCCATTTATTATTGAGAGGTTTTTGGCCATGCCAGTACAGCGACAATTTGGATTTACATAGGGTATGCCTCAAGGAGTTGCTCACTATGCACGGAGCAAGGATGAGGCAGGATGGGGACCTGGCATTTCATACCAGATAGCCTATACAAATTATGTTGCTTTAGATCCTGAGGCATGGGATGATAGGTGGGATATTGTTGATGCAGGGATGTCTAAGGAGTACTCTATTTATTTTCATACACATCCATTTCCACGGTTGACATGTCCTAATGAGCCAGCACCCATTTTGGTGGTACCACAGCTAGGGGTAGGGAGACAGGAGGATGTGGTAGGTCGTGAACAAGTAGCAGTTGGGGGAGAGGATGAGGAGAGTGAAGAGGAGGAGAGCTCAGATGGGGATGATGGCAAAGATCAGGGGCTAGTGCCAATGAGACCAAGGCCAGATATTTTGGGTGGTATGTGGATCATGCGAAGGCTAAGGACTGGGATTAGGCGGAGGACAGTGATTAGGGTTGCCTCTACCTCTTAGCAAGGGTAGATAGATACTCTATAGGCCCAAGTGCAGACATTACAGGGACAACAAGTGCAGTTGCAGGGCCAGTTGGTTCAGGCACAGGGGTTGGTTGCACAGTTACAGGCACAGGCGTAGAGTATGGCATAGGCACATGCATAGGCACATCCTCCTACCCCAGACCCACAAGTAGCCCAGTTGATTACAGAGAAGGATGCATTGAGACAAAGGGTGGTAAAGGCTGATGGGCACCATGGAGAGTGCATCCTTGCTAGAGGCCATTGCAGAGGGCTTTGAGATGGCCAGAGAGGTGGAGTATTATTGAGTCTGATATGAGGAGTTGTGTCCTCCTGATGCTTAGAGAGCCTTTCCCACGGTCCCACACGAGGACTAGGAGTAGGAAACAGACACTGACACAGAGCATGGGGGTTACCGGGCCTCAACAAGATCTAGATGTAGGGACTAGTGGTAGGCCACCATCCATGAGACTAGCTCCATCAGGGGGTTGCACCAGCCAGCCGTGATTGATGTATGCAAGATTTTATGTGATGTATTTCATATTCTTGGAGCATGTATATTGATTTTTGATCATATCTCATGTATCTTTTTATACTTTTCAGTGTCATTGGACTATTGGACATTTGTATGTTTTTTGATGAGTGATGATATGCAACAGTGATGAGTTTTGATGATATGAGATGGATATGCATTTATTTCCTTGTTTATGTGATGGATTTTAATATATAGTTGGAACGATCTACTGACTAACATGATTTACAGGATGATGTGCAGTATGATGTGTACTAATGATCTGATGTAGGTGGATGATGATGGTAAAAAAATGCAACATGTTGAGATGATATGATAAATGATATGAATTGTTAATGATGTGGAAATTATGTAATGTTTATATGAAATTCTTGTGTTTTGATTTTCCAAAATTTTATAAATGATGATGATGTGATGTTGTGTTTATGAAATGCATGATGAATTTACCATATAATGATATGTAATATGAATCAAATGTTGTATGAAAAATGATAAATAAAATGGTATTGAAACTGAGAAAAGATGTGAATGATAAATGATGAAATGTATACTATGAAATGTAATGAATATGAAAAAGATTGATGAGATGATAAAATGAGATGGAATGATAAAATGGAATGAAATGTAATGATATAAAATTAAATGAAATGATATGAAATGTAATAGTAAAAGAAAATGAATTATGAGATGAAATGAGATGATAAAATGATATGCGCTAATGAGATGATATATGATAATTATATTAATAATGAGGATATGATAATGATGAGAAAATTATGAGGAATACAAAATAAAAATGATTAAATAATGATATGATAGAAAATGCACTATAATGATATGAAAATGTAAAATGATATGGAAAAATGAAATGAAATTGAATGATATGATATGCAATGTATTGTAATAAAATGATATGGAATGATAAAATGAAAGAAAATTGAATGCAATGTAATGTAATAAAATGGAATGATAAAATGAAATGAAAATTGAATGCAATGTAATGTAATGTAATGTAATAAAATGGAATGATAAAATGAAATGAAAATGAATGATATGATATGCAATGTAATGTAATAAAATGATATGGAATGAAAGGAAAATGAATGATATGATATGCAATGTAATGTAATAAAATGATATGGATTGATAAAATGAAAGGAAAAAGAATGATATGATATGTAATGTAATGTAATAAAATGACATGGAGTGATAAAATGAAAGGAAAATGAATGATATGATGAAATGAAATGAGATGAGATGAAACAAGATGAAATGTAATGATATGAAAATGAGATGATATGTAAAATGTAATGAGATAAAATGAAATGTAGTGATATGAAAGGATGAAATGTAAAATGAAAATGATGGATAGGATAGGAATGAAAAATGTTTAAATGAATAAATGAATGATATGAAATGATAAAGGATTGGAATGATATGAGAATGAAACAAAGATGATAAAAAGGAGAATGTCCCATGATATGCAATGAAATGATAATGCATCATGAGGGATAAATAATTGAGAAAGGATCTAAATGATGAATGCTAAACTATATGATATGCACAAGACCTAGATAAAATGATATTGAAATGAGGATGAAACAAATATCAAAATGTCCTCCACATATAGTCCAAAGAGAAATGACAACCATTGATTTATGTGTTCAACTTTGTTTAAAACTCTAATGCGAATCTAGTATGCAAATATATACATTGATCTAAATGAAATGCAACTAAATAAAACCAACTATTTGCCGAGCCTTTGGGTAGCTTTGTTAAATCATCATAGAGCCTTATAAAATGTTGGAAGTATGTACACGCATCATAGGGGAGATTAGCACCAATGATGACCTGAGTACAACTTTCATGATTTTTGATATAGCAAGTGAACACAAGCATCGAGATATAATTGAATCAAGATGACCTGAGCATTTCTTGCATAAATAGACAAAGACTAACCACCTACTAATGAAAATGTGGAACTGTCATCAATGATATGCTTTGGAAATCATGTTTCATGACATATTTGCATCAAATCGATAGTTAACCTCAAGACAACAAATAAGAAAAATCATCCTCCTTCCTTACCACTTTAGTTCAGTACATCATTGAGTGTGCTCTAGAGAGATGATATCGAGAAATTAAACAACCATTGTTCAAAATGTAGAACTGATATTTCAATCATTATTCAAATGTTAGATCATCCAGATATGAGTCATGATATGGTATTTTGCTGAAAAACCATTATGATATGGATCAATGGTTGGATAGTTCATGTGATTTCATTGTTTGTTCACATGATTGAGTTCTATATCGTTGTCAAGCTATTTTGGTAGAACCTCAAAGTTGGTTGCCCCAAAGTATGTCAATGTTTTCCCCCAGTATTTGACACAACTTGCTGAAATGGATATGTACAATAATCAAGCCATGGTAAGACGTTATCACTCTAGGAAAATGATGGCAACATGATGCTGGTATGACCCTAAGATGAAGGAAAGATGCATGAAATGAAATCCTAGTACAAAACATGAACTAATAGATGGAGAGCTACAAATAGTGTCTGTTTGCCAGATTTTCACTATTTGTTTTTATTGCATTTTGCTGATTATATATATATATATATATATATAAATATATATATTGTCGTTACTGAAATGCCTATTTGCCAGGTTTTCACCACAGTAACCATTTTTTTTAGGAATTTTTTTGCTGTTTTTGTATTTCTTCAGGACTTTTTCTGATTTTTTTGTATTTCTTCAAGACTTTTTCTGATGTTTTTGTATTTCTTCAGGACTTTTTAGAGATGATGATAAACTGCTTTAGACATAATACTTTTTCAGGTGCATGCTATTGATGGGTTTGTTAGACAGGTCCCCTTCTGGTGTTGACAGCTTGTATGCTCATGAACCGTATACTGCTATGACCACATACAAACCTAGCCAATTAGGTTCAAACTTTCCTTTCTTCTCTTTGTCTTGTTGATTGTGTGGGTTCTCTTTTAGAACAAGATCACCAATCTGAAAGGTACGCGGTTTAACTCTGTGATTATAGTTTTGAGACATCATTTGTTGATAGGCTTTCAAATGATCAGCTACTCATTGTCTCTTTTCATCAAGAAGTTCTAGTTCTTGCAATCGGGAAACTCTGTATTCATCATCTGTTATGAGACCTTTTAGTGATACTCTAAGTGATGGGATCTCAAATTCTAGTGGTAAAATGGCTTCTGCTCCATAGACAAGAGAAAATGTGTTGCTCCTGTTGGTGTTCGGATACTAGTTTGATAGGCCCATAATGCGGGATTAAGTTGGAAGTGCCAATCTTTCCCTGCATCATTCACTGTCTTCTTTAAAATTTTCAATATTGTTTTATTTGAGGCCTTTGCTTGGCCATTCCCTTGTGGATAATAAGGTGTTGAGTATCTATGTTGAATATGGAATCTCTCACAAAGTTCGTCAACATCTTGATTCTTGAATGGTCGTCCATTATCTATGATGATGGAGTTGGGAATGTCATACCTACAAATGAGATAGTTAAGTATGAATGATGAGATTTGTTTTCCAGTGACCTTAGTGAGAGGGACTGCCTCAATCCACTTGGTAAATTACTCTGTCATTGTGATGATGAACTTTTGTTCATTTGAGTATGAAGGATGAATCTTTCCAAATAAATCCAAGCCCCATTGAGAGAATGGCCAAGTTGGGACAAACGGTTGTAGTTCCTGTGCTAGTGCATGAATGATATTTCCATGTATCTGACATTTAGAGCACTTTGAAACAAAATTGAATGATTCCCTCTCCATTGTAGCCCAGTAGTAACCCATTCTAATCAATTTCTTAGATAAGGTTAGTCCACTTAAATGAGTACCACAAATTCCACCATGAACTTCTTGTAAAGCCTTATCGGATTCATCACATTCAAGACATCAAAGTAAAGTACCATCAAGACCACGATGATAGAGAGTGTCAGCGATAAGGGTATAGCGAGAAGATTGGCAGATAAATTTGTGCTTTTGGTTATGAGATAAGTCAAGTGGTAAGATGTCATCTTTTAGGTAGGAATAAATCTTGCCATACCAAGGTGAATTAGATCCTACTAAGTGGAAAATGATTTTTCTTTTAGGTGTGTCATAGGCAGGCATAAATGATTGTTCCACCAGAAATTTGTAGCGAGCCTGAGTTTCTGGGAGTTGTAACAACGAAGTGATTGTGGCCATAGCGTTAGTTGAATTATTATCAAGCCTTGGAATTTGAATGAACTTGATTTCTTCAAAGTATTTCTTGAAATCGTCAACCATTTTCTTATATGGCAACAATTTTTCATCTTTGGTCTGATAGTCATCATTTATTTGGTTAATGACTAACTGTGACTCACCATAGACTTGCAATTCTATGATTCTCCATTCCAATGCTATTTTGAGTCTAGTCATTAAAGCTTTATATTCAGCTATGTTATTAGTACATGGAAACATTAGCCGATATGACCAAGGAATGGTATTTCCTTGAGGGGTGACAAAGAGTATGCCTACCCCCGATCCATGTTGAGTAAATGAGCCATCAAAATATAATGACCAAGGTTGCTTTTATTTTGTTGTGAAGACATCAACATCTGGAAATTCAATGTGCATGGGATGTTTTGCTTGTAGGGGTGCTTTAGCCAGTTGGTTAGTAATAACTTGTCCTTTGATTGCTTTACGATCACTATAATGAATATCAAACTCGCTTAAGATCATGACCCATTTTGCTAATCTTCTTGTTAATGTGGCCTTGCTTAACAGATATTTGAGTGGGTCGATATTTGCAACAAGATTAATTGTATGAGTTAACATGTAGTGTCAAAACTTTTGTGAAGCAAAGACCACTGCTAGACAAGCCTTCTCAATGAAAGTGTAGTTGAGTTCATGACCTGTTAATGTTCGGCTGATATAATAGATTGCATGTTCTTTTCCTATAGAGTCTTCTTGTGATAACAATGCCCCCAAGGATGTCTCTATGGCAGCAATGTATAAGATGAGTGGTTTGTCTAGATTTGGTGGTATCAGAACTAGTGGGTTCATTAAATACTGCTTGATTTGTTGAAAGGCCAATTCACACTTATCATCCCATTTGAAAGGAACATTCTTATGTAGTAGATGTGTGAAAGGTAGACATTTATCTGCTAGTTGTGTAATGAATCTTTGTATAGATGAAGTCATCCCTGTAGGGATCTCAACTGACTGATATTCCTTGGTGGAGGCATTTCCATGATTGCTTGTACCTTGGCGGGATCTACTTCAATTCCTTTTGCTGAAACTATGTATCCCAAGAGTTTTCTAGATGTGACTCTGAAAACACATTTCTTAGGGTTGAGGCGAACTTTGAACTTTTCCAACCTTGCAAATATTTTGGATAATATCTCGAGATGTCCTTCTCTTGTGTATGATTTTTCCAGTATGTCATCGACATAATCTTCCATGAATGTGTGCATCATTTCATGAAAAATTGTAGTCATAGCCCTTTGATATGTAGCCCCAACATTCTTTAAACCGAATGGCATGATGTTCCAACAGTAAGTCCCCCAGGGACATGTGAAAGTTGTTTTGTCCTAGTCTTCCGGTGCAATCTCTATTTGGTTATAACCAGAAAAACCATCCATTAATGAATATATGGAATAGCCAGCCATTAGATCAACTATAGTATCAATGCTTGGAAGAGGAAAATAATCCTTAGGACATGCCTTATTAAGATCTCTGAAATTTGTGCACACTCAAATAATTTTGTCAGGTTTGGATACAGGAACAATGTTGGAGATCCATTATGCATAGTCAATTGATCTTATAAATCCCACATCGAGGAGTTTCTTAAGTTATGATTTAACTAATAGTGCCACATGAGGATGCATATTTCTAAGTTTTTGTTTCACAGAATTTACTCCTGGTTTAATGGACAAGTGATGCATTATAAGATCCGGATCAAGACCTGGCATGTCTGCATAAGACCAGACAAAGTTGACTTGATTTGCTCTAAGAAATTCCATGAACTCAGGTACTGCTTTATTTGTCATTGATGCAGCTAACTATAGAATCCTCGGCTTCTCTATATTTTCAAGATGAACTAATTTTGTAGGCTCAATTAAGATAGGTGATCACTCATGATAGTGCTCCAGGAGAGTGTCAAGTATCCCATCATTTGGTGCCTTAAAAAGGTTTTCACCTTCTAATACGCTCTTTGTTTTATCTTTTGTTTGATCTAATACTACCAGATTCTGGTTTTCACCATTAGATCTTTCTTTTTTATTTTTTATTTTTGCAGCTAGGAAACTTGACACTCTCTTGACTAAGGATCTCATGCCAAAAATTTCCAGTGGAACAATCATTTACATCTACGGAAAGGAAGTTTATGATAGATTCATCGGTTGGGAACATAGGTATATTAGGAGGTTCAGATAGATCTCAGTCAATGAGATCAAGATGTATTAGTGGTAGCGGGTCATTAGGTTGTGAAATCGGCTATGGTTATGGTCATGACGGAGGTGTCCATAGGATTCGAGGTATGAGGTAGATCAATGATGGTACTGTCCTCACGATAGTCTTGTTTGATTAAATCTAACTCGGTATCACTAGAATCATAGTTGTGTTGTAGTTCAGATTCATGTGGTTGGGTCCCTGAACCTTCTCCTTTGATTAGAGTAGGCATATACATGTGTATCACATCAACCTATTTGTCCCTCCAGAATTCATCATTATGGATGGTATCCCATTCGTATTCTCCAGAGTCTGTGTCAAAGTTATTATCGATGAAATTTTGAATTGTTGTCAAGCACGATTCCCTTGGATCAAAACTTTCTTGCAATGTGAGTATAGTATCATTCAATTGTTTGGATTTTGTTTCCTTAGAGCTAGTATCATAGCCTAGTCCTATTTTATCTTTTGCAACAAGTCCTGGAGGATCAATAGGCTCAACTACTCCTTTTCTTTTTCTGATAGGACCATTACCCTCATAGCCCATCTTTTGCATGGTTGAATATCCTTTACCATATTTATCAGTTGGTAACTTGATATTGAGAACTGTTCCATCTTCATCTTCATCTCTATAGAGCCATTTTATCATTTCGCTATCCTCAGGATCTTCTATCGGGAATTTCTCATTGATAAATTGTCCATTGAACTTTGTGATTGGTTTTGCCACTGATTGTGTTGATGTTGACACTACAGATATCTAATGGAGTGCAATAGAAGGTTGTCCATGTGACCGAGGTGATGTAGGAAGATTAGCCAAACATAGATAATATTCTCCTACTCCATTATCCTTGAACCATAATTGCTTGTCAAAGCTTTTTGTTTTCTGACTGATTTGTGTATCAACTTTGAGAGAAGTATTAGCAGGTGCTTCTCGATTGTTGGGAACCAAAGTGTCTTGACTAGCTTTGATTTTGGCACAAGTTTGACTATGAGAATTATTGGCTAGTATCGTGATCTCTTGTCAGTCATAAGGAGACTTAAGACATTGATGGTACGTTGATGGTACAACTTGCATTTTGTGGATCCAAGGATGACCCAACAATATATTGTAGGCAAGATCACAGTCTAACACTTGACAAAAAGTATTTTTGATAATCGGCCCCACTTTGATTGGTAACATGATTAAACCTTTGGATGCTCTTTCCTCATTATCATAGGATTTAATGGTGATCTTTCTTCTGGGATCAATGGAATCCTCAGAAAATACTAAAGCACAAATTAATTTCATGGTACATATGTTCAAACTGGCACCTCCATCTATAAGAACTCATCTGACATGAAACTTGTGGAACATGACTTCTAAGTATAACGATGAATTATGAGGATGTGTCATGGAAACATCATATTTTTTGGAGAATGAAAGGCATGTGGGTGAGGACAAATATCCCACCATGGCTTGAAATTGATCCACATTCAGATCATCAGATATAGTTATTTCAACGAGGGCTTTGTCTAGAATTTCCTTATGCACTGGGGAAATCTTCAGAAGTTCTAAGATAGATATCTGAGCAGAATTTTTTCCAAGTTGATTGATTAAATAATATTGATGTGGAGGCGGTGGCACAATGGATTTTGAAGGAGCGCCTTTTAGGACAACTTTATCTTATGCCCTTGTTGTTACATTAATTTCTTGATACTCCGCTTTCTCTTTGACTTTTATAACATTAACCCACTCACCATCAGTGTAGATATGATTGATTATATGCTCATCGATATGATTCACATTCTTTCTAGAAGACTCACCCTTTTGATAGTTGGGCAAAGGATTTCAAAATGCTTGGTGGTCTTTGTTTGATTGTTGGTTCCCTTCTCTTGTGACAATGTCTTTGTCAATTAAATATTGAATAACATTCTTCAAGGCTTGGAAATTATTCGTACGATGCCCTTTACATCTATGATATTCACAATAGTATGCATCATTCCATGATGGCAGCTTCACACTAGGTTCAAAGTTACGTTGAGGTGGTAGGGTAATAAGGTTTTTTTCCATCAAGTCTTTAAGGGCAGATTCCAAAGATTGCCCCAATGGAGTAAAAGTTCTTCGGTTGGAGAAAAATGAAGATCGTTGTGGATTCGTGTTTGATGTATTTCCTAAGGTGTTATTATTGTTGTTTCCATGATACCATTGGTTGTTGGTATTACTTTTATTTGGAACAAAAGTTGGATTTTGGTTATTCCTCGGAGGAGGAGGATTGTTTCCCTAATTTGTAACTGAGTTGACATTGTTGTAGTTGTTGTTGCAAGGAACACTAAGAACAACTGGCTTAGGTGAGACATGATGTGCATCTACAACACCATCATTCATCACATTCTTGTTGCGAGTCCAAAACTTTGATTTGTCATTGTGGTGATTTGAGGAGCTAGGATTGTCTTTATCCAGTTTGATTATCCTCCTCTGGACTAATGCATTTACAATTGTGATTTCATTTTCAATCATTTTCTAAAAAGAGGGAGGACAATGAAGATTTAGACGATAACTCATCTCTTGATCCAAGCTGTTTATGAATGTAGTGATCTTTTCCTTTTAGGAACATGACGTGGATATCTAGTGAACAATCTTCTCCATCTCTGAAGAAATGTGATGAATGGTTCACTAGGATTTTGCTTAGCCTTGCATAGATCAATCATTGTGATTTGGTGTTGTATGTTATAGGAATATTGAGAGATGAACTTGTTGATCAATTCCCCAAATGTTTTGACACGCGGTGTAATTTTTGATAACCATTCCATAGATTGGCCTCCAAGACTTCGTGGGAACAAATGCATTAAGTATGTATCCTCATGAGCAAATTTTAAATTCATGTTTTGAAAGTCTCTAATATGGTCAATGGGATCTAATTTTCCATTATAATGATCAAACTTTGGAATTTCACAATGCTTAGGAAATGGAATCATGTTGAGACATCAATCAAAAGGATATGGACAAATATCATCAAGAGCGTATGTCTTTGTTGTGGTTCCCCCTTGTAGATATTTAATTTTCCCTTCTAATGTTTTAACATGTTGGGTCAAGGCACTAAGATCAGATAATGGTGTTTCATCAGGATTACTCTTTATGTTCTCTGTATCAAAATCATGAGGTAGTTTAGCTCCTTTGTTGGCCAAAAATAGGAAATATTTTTGTTTATCTCATGCTATGATCTTTTCTATTGCTCTTAGAAATTTAGGATCTTTTTCGGCTTCTTTAAGGTGACATTCTTCTTCATCCTCACTATCCTCAAGGGTTTTTCTCAAATCTCTGTCGAAAATAAATAGATCTTTTTCTCCTTCGGCCATGTTGTCTTCAAAAAGAGGATTTCGACTCACACTATAAAGGGGGTCACTATTTTCACCTTCCTTTTGAGTTGTTGAGGCATGATCTTCTTGTTGAATATCTTCCTTCAGTTTATTGTATTGTTATCGTGTAAAAATAGGCATATGATTTCAAGATGTTCTCCTAAACTTAGATCATAGTTTGATGAGTGCAATCAATGATGATGTTTTAATCTGATAAGATGAAAATGTTATGATATGATCAAAACTATGTTTCCTAATCCATGGTTGTGGCTTCCAATGATAAAGGATGTCAAAATCCTGTTGGGAGAAGTTGAACCAAGAATTTAGAAGTTTGTGATGAAAGGTGCACTTGTAGGATTTGACCCTTTTTTTTGAAGAATGATCAATATATCATATAGCCTATTTCAACTCACTGAAGTATTTGACTAAGATGTGTTGAATATTCAATAGAAGGTTGTGGTATATAGTTGAAATCAAGAGCCTGATTGTGATTGTGTCATTGAGAGAGGGCTCTTCTTTGAAAATAGGCTCGTGAATCTAGAGGGTCCACTGCGTATTCGTTAGTAAATCCTCTGACAAAATCTTGTTATCTATGGAGAAACTTGCGATAATGGAGCAAGACATTTTGACTCTTGTATAAAAACTTCTTTCGTTGTAAGGTTTTCTTGTAACTTAGAGGTTTTTTGGGTTTCCTGATTCTATTGGCAATTGATTTTTTGACAAACTTGGTAGATTTCCACTCCCTAAGCATGAGAGAAAATGTTGATACGTTACTGGACCAAGAATGCTATAAGCTAAGATCTGTCAAAAAAATAATGATTTAGGAAAAATGACACATGCACTTTTCTGTTGCCTATATGTGCTTTATAAACAGGGGTATGTTCTAGAGAAATGCTCAAATGCACTTCAAAATGTCCCAGATGCGCTACTCTGCATCCTATATGCGCTACAAAAAAAATTTTGTGACAGTGACCGAAAAGTTTTGTTTTCAAAATAGCCAGTGTATGCGCTAAAAGACTCAATGCACTAAAACAAACCCTAAAAGCGCTGAATTAACCAGTGAATGCGCTAGAATAGACCTTATATGCACCCGAATATACCCTAGATGCGCTAAAACAGTTTTTCCAAGGTAACTTTCCAAACAATTTATGAGTAATTTCAGCTAAATTTTGACATGTTCATTTTGGATAATCGTTTATCTGAATTAGTGTGATTGCAAACACAACAAGCACTTTGAAAATAGTTGTTTTTAAATCCTATACTAAACATCAAGTGTATGTTTCAAAAATGTCCCTCAAAAAGTGTTTTCACAGGTTTTACACATGACAGACAATTTAAGCAGACTCACTCTTAGTACTCAAGTAGGTCATCATAATAATCAACAACCCACATCTTAGAACTTCGTCAACTCACACAGCCGTGTCACCCCCAAAGGGGCAGCTGTGTTTTTGTCTTTTCTAGGCGCGTACTCAGAGTGACAGAAGTGGATACCGGATCCCCTAAGCAAATGATCCTTGGTAGTTATATGGTGAGTATCTTGGGGGAAGATTCTTCCCTCCCCTTGCACTGTGATTATTATGATGTTCGGAAACTGACTTCAGCTAGATACTACACTAGGCTCATAGTAAGGGTTTTCATTTGGTGCGGAAATAATAAACTCCCTCAGGAGACCTCCCAACCTTTAGAACAAAGGCTTTGGGGATGGTTATCTTGCACACTACCGGAAAAAAAAAGATTTTCCTTGATTTGCTTTAAATTCTATAGTGGGGTGGAATAGCCTGGCTTTGGCTTGAACCCACTTGAGTCGTTCCTCTTGGGTGAGTACTTTTTCCCACAAGAGTAGGCCTTCTACAGGATGTAATAAAGTAGTAAAATTGCATGAATGTAAAAGGAAAGTCTGGTATTCTGATCACCCAGTTAAGGGGAGAGCATAGACCTATTGCCACAAACATAGTAGACATTGTTCTTTTTAAAACCCAAATCACAATGATCTAAACTACATGAAGATTGTGCTTCACAAAAAGCATGGGATTCATTTTAACCACAAAATTAGTGTGTGGTGACTATCCTAGATTGATTTATTTTAAATCCATGTCTATCCTAGGGTTGCTTCCTTTTAAAACCAGCTATGACTATCCTAGATTAGTTCTTTTTAGGCCAGAAAAAGGTTCTATCTGCGGAAGGCGTCATACTCAAAAAATTGTTTAGTTACAACCTGTATGCGCCAAAAGATCCCCTATATGCGCAACAAAAACAAGTTAATGCACCAAAATAGACCTTAAATGCGCTACAGAAAGTCTCAAATGCCCTACAAAAACTCCTAAATGCACTACAAAAACTCCTAAATGCACTAAAATAGAATGCAGCTAATTTTTTTTTTTTTTTTCAAATTTTTTTAACAAACTAAGTTGGGTATATGCGCCATTTTATCCCATAAATGTGCTGAAATAGTTCCTGGATGCACCGAAGTACTTGCAAAAGCACTGAAAGAAACCACAGATGCGCTTTAAAAACCTACAGATGTGCTTCGAAAATCCTCATATGTGCTAAAATGGAATTTTTTTTTGAAAATCCGAATTCTAGAACGCGAAATCCTGTCGAAAAACCTGCAGATAAATATTAAAAATCGGGCAATGCCCCACAGTAGGCGCCAATAATGTGTGGTCGATTTTATGCATGTTAAATATGTAAAAAAAAATTAAGCAAGCACACCAATAAGACATTATATCAAAAACAAAATATGACAATAATAGAGGTTGAAAACTCAGTATCCTGTTATCGATGTTGTCCTATCGTCCTCTATCTCCAGTGTTTTCATTGATTCCAGTTGGCTCTTAGATTATATGCTAGGCTCAACGAAGAGTCTTCTTAGAGAATGAGATTTTAATATGAAATGCATGTAATGCTAAGCTAAGACATGATTATTCTAAAAAATGATTGCTAAGATGACAAATTATGATGATGCTATGAATAATAAAACTATAATGATAATGCTATAATGCTATAATGTTAGAATGCAATTAATCTCTAATTCATCTATTGTGTGTTGTAACCATTGCTTGGATTGGTTGTGCTATTTATAGAGTTTTTTAAAAGCTTCTGATTGGATGATATGATCAACGATTGTGAAAATTCCTGATAGATCGAATAGTTGAGGATGGATAAGACTAAAGAAAAATAGAAGAAAATAGAAAGCAATATTTTGTTTTCTTTCTGTAAAAGAGGTAAGATAAGATGATGGAGATGATTTGTAAAAAAATCATCTTTTTGTGAGATTATGGAAAGATTTTGAAGAAGATAAATAATGAATTATTAAATTCAATTATTCATTTAATGGTGACATAATTTTTTTTCTTAAAATAGAATATTTACCCCAGATTTGAAGAATAATGGAAGATTTCATAATTAAATAGAATATTTAATTATGATTTTGAGAAGATATGGAAGATATTCAATTAAATAAAGATATTTAATTAAACTTTTAAGAAGTGGTATGTAAATGAAATTAATTAAATAATATTTAATTAACTAGAAGAAAGATTTGAAAAGAAATATTTAAATTTAATTAAACAAAAAAGACTTAATTAAATTCAAAAAGTGATAATTAATTAAAATAAATAAAGTGTATTTATTTAATTAATCAAGTGGACATTTGAATGTGAAATAATTAAATAAAATTGATTTATTTGATTATGATAGAATAATAAATTGAATGAACAATATAATTAAATTAATTAAATTTAATCATATGTAGAAGACTTCAGAGAAATTAATTAAATAATAAATATTTAATTAAATTCTAGGATTAATCAGATATGACCAATTTTATGTATCTACACGTATCAGTTAGCAGGAGAAGCCTCTAACTGGTGGATGAACAAGAAGTTGCAACTTAGCGTAAACTCATAGAAATTAACTTGGGGAGAATTTTTGGAGATTTTATACAAAATATGGTTACCATAGCTTTACTATGATCAAAAAAATTTGGATTTCTAATCGTTGAGGCAAGGTAACATGACGGTCAACGAATTGTGGGAGAAGTTTGAGACTTCAATGTTCTGTTTCCATATACCATAAGGATGAGTGTTTCCACATTAGGAAATTTATTTTAGGACTCAAAAACCGGATTGGAGGAGAAGTAGATATGCATGGTCCAACAACAATGGATCTTGTATATGAAGAAGAAATTAAGCAGGAACAAAAGCTTAAAGATGATTCCACTCGACAAGAAAGAAAAGAGAAAAAGAAGGATGTGGAAATTTCTAACAAGATAGCTCCTAAGAAGGAGGAATATATGCAAAATGTTGCAAGACATAAAGGGAAAAGACTGCTATAATGGAAAAGAGTTTAGGAGAGATCAGAAAAGAAATTATTCTAGCATGGGTAATGCTAGCAAGGCTAATGAAAGTACCAACAAGTCTGGAGAGACTATAGGGAAAAGAGGATAAATTATAGGTTGTTTTATATGTAGAGGGATTCACTATGCAAGTGAATGTCCCAATAAAACTTATGGTATGCAACAATATGGTAATTCATTACCCACCCAACAGGCCATGTTTCAACAAAGGATACATGTGGTTATGGACGATTGACACATAAATTACCAAGTAACTCCGGTTGAAACACTAGGTATTTTGTTTGGCTTACCTATTTTTTGTTCTTATTGATACTAGTGCAACTAAAAATTTCATTTCACCTAGAATAGCTAAGCAATTATCTAGGAAGGAAGGACACATGGAAATGTCTTGGAATGTAGAGTATGCAAACTAGATAAGAGAAAATGTGGATCAATGTCTATTTGAGGCTAGGATAGAACTACCTAGTTTTACTAAATAAGTTAACCTTTATGTCGCACCTCTAGGATCATATGATGTTATCCTAGGAATGAATTGGTTGTGGAAACATAGGGATATAGTAGAGTACCATGCTAAGAATGTAGAATTCCTAGATGATTTTGGAAATAAAGCTAAATTCCAAGGAATACCAAGAGAGGTAAGGATTCGACAAATTACGACAATGAAAATTATAAGAGCTAAGAAGAAAGGGTGTAAACTCTTTGCCGTAAAGATTGAAGAACTTGGGAAGGATAGTGATAATCCTGAGTACCATAGTTTGCAAGAATTAGAAGATGGAGAAATAGATGAAACTAGAAAATCAAATATGGAAAAGTACCCAATTTTGAGGAAATTTTCGGATGTGTTTCTAGAAGAGTTACTAGGATTACCTCAAAAAAAAGTATTTTTTTCTCTATTGATATAGTTCCAGGATCATAACCTATTTCAAAGGTACCCTATTGGATGAATACCACTGAACTTATGGAACTTAATACACAATTGGATGAATTATTGTCGAAAGGACTGATAAGACCAAGTGTTTCACCTTGGGGAGCTTCAGTCATCTTTGTTAAGAAGAAGGATGGAACATTGTGTTTGTGCATTGACTATCGTATGCTTAAAAAAGATACAATTAAGAAAAAATATTTTTTGCCATGCATTGACGATATTTTTAATCAAATAAGAGGGGTTGTTGTATTCTTTAAAATAGATTTGGGATCTGGATATCACCAGTTAAGGGTTAAAGATGAAGATATATTTAAAACTGCTTCCAGAACTCTATATGGACACTATGAGTTCACTATCTTACCTTTTGGTTTAAAAAATGCACCAACATCATTCATGAACCTAATGAACAGTGTGTTCAAGGATTACCTTGAAAAATTTGTACTAGTTTTTCTAGATGATATCTTCATTTATTCTAGAAATGAGGAAGAACATTGCAATCATTTAGAAATGGTCTTACAACATTTGAGAGAGCATAGGTTGTATGGTAAACTTTCCAAGTATTCATTCTTCCAAAAGAGGGTACATTATTTGGGTCATGTGATTTTGGTAGAAGGAATTGTAGTAGATCCAACAAAGATTGAAGCGGTAATTGAGTGGCCTATAGCCAAAAATGTATCGAAAGTAAGAAGTTTCATGGGCTTGGCAAGGTATTACAGGAATTTTGTCGCAAACTTTTCTAAGATTGATTTTCTAATTACTTCTTTACAAAAGAAAGGAAAAATATTTGGATGAATGGAATGAGAAGTGTCAAGAAACTTTTGACCTACTCAAAGAGAAACTAACAACCGCACCAATCTTAAGAGTACTAGATCCTAAAAGTAGCTTCACAGTTATCATAGATGCATGCAAAGAATGGTTAGGAGGTGTATTAATGCAAGAAGGGAAAGTTATTTCTCATTAATATAGAAAGATGAAACCATACAAAATGAATTATGCATCACATGATTTAGAATTAGCAGTTGTAGTGCATGCATTGCAAGTGTGGATGCACTATTTTCGAGGAAAACCCTTTGAGTTGAAAACTAACCATAATGGATTAAAGTACTTTTTTACTCAACCTAATTTGAATGCTAGACAAAGAAGATGGTTAGAGTTAATAGTTGACTATGATTTTAACATCAACTATATTAATAGGAAAGAGAATCGGGTTGTTGATGCATTAAGTCAAAAAGCACACATTGCTTCCATAATAGAAATTAAAACCGATTTCAAAGGGAAAGTACTCCAAAAGTGTAAGGAGGATGAATATTACTTGAAAGTTAAGGAAGCACTCATGGAAAATCCTCGAGATTCTAGGTAGGGAGGTTTTCAATTTGAACCTAATGGATTGCTTAGATACAAGGGTAGAATGTATGTACTTGATGTGAAGGAATTAAGAAATCTAGTATGGAAGGAAATACATGAAGTACCATATTATGGACATCTAGGAGTGACAAAAATGATGACTGATGTAAAACCATTATACTTCTAGAAGGGAATGAAAGGAGATGTTGCTAATTTTGTGGCTAGGTGTCTTGAGTTTCAAAGGGTGAAAGTTGAGCATCATCATCCTATGGATGTGTTATACCCACATGACATACCAAAAAGAAGATGACAAGTTATCAGTATGGACTTTGTGCAAGGCCTGCCTATGTCAAGGAATAAGCACAATGCCATACTAGTGGTAGTTGATAAGCTTACAAAAGTGCACATTTTATACCAGGAAACCTAACTGATGGAGCACCTATCATAGCAAGGAAATTTGTGCAAGAAGTGTTTAGATTGCATGGGATTCTTGAAAATATTATTTCAGATAGAGATGGATGAGTCATTTCTGTAAGGAAAGAAAGATGCAAAAATTCATTCCTAATGTCAATATTACAGGAGAAATAATGTAGATGATACTTTTAATTTCAAATTACAATTACAGTTCATTTAAGAAACACATACACAGGAAAAAATAGATAAATCCACACACCAAATTGAACACAAGATTTATGTTGGAATACCCTTACGAGAGAAAAACCCACACACCAAATAAATTCACTTTGTATTATAGTAAATAATGTTTACATACAAAGTTCTAGACTCCACTCTCAGATGTTAATTCATAGCAGCAAACATTTCCCAGATCAACCTCGTACATAGATCCTCAATATAGATTTTGTTCTTGCACACTGTTACAATGCTCATAAGCATACAATGCAGAAAATTAACCAGTTGATCTGAACCGATCACAATATAGAGAGATTCAATATATATTATCATCAACTAGCCATGGCCACTTCAATTCTAGAAAACCAACTGTTTCAACTGTATTGACATCGACGTCTGTTCAATTTCCAAATCAACCATCAACCAGCCATCAACAATCAACAACCAACCATCACTTTCCAACCTAGCAATAGTTGGGTCCACAACGACATGTGTCTGAAGCACACACACAACATGGGAGTCACTTGGGACCCACCACAAGAGGTGTAGGGTTAGCAGGCACCATTAGATTTAATCTTAATCAATCGTTGATTAAGCTGATAGATGTCAACCGCTCAACAATTCTGCTCACTTCACAAAATTATGTCAGTCTTCACCACAAAATAACATAGAATAAATGTGCATGCAATAGTTCAGTCCACCATGACACGTGTTCGAAGCCCACACACCCCGGAATATTCACTCGAGACCCACCACAAGAGGTATCGGGCTAGCAAACACTGTTAGATTAATTCTTAATCAATCGTTGATCAAGCCAACAGATGTCAACCGCTCACTCCACAAAAGTTTGTTGGTCTTCATCATAGAGGAGCATGAAGTAAAAGAGCATCATTTGATTAGATCTTATCATGATCATTGATCAAAATCATATCATATTATACTACTGTGGTCCCCGCTGCCTCCATCATTCACCATGATCCATCAGTCCATCGAGGATATGTTCTTTAGAGTCTCGCTGATAATGAAGAGTTAGCCTAATCAAGTAAAATAGACACAATTTTTTTGAATGCAAGGCCAATAAGTTGAGACACATTTCCGGCATGCTCCCACTTGACGAAGACTTACTAGCTTCTTCCAAAACTAAACATTACTGAATATCATAGGCCCAAAGGCCCATCGAACTAGCACACCACCTATACTTGTCCGTGCTCACAAGATTTGTCAATGCATTTGCAACATTTTCTAGAGTATCCACTTTTTCAAGACTAACCTTTCCATCGTCCACCATATCCCATCCAAAATGATACTTCACATCAATATGTTTTGTCTTGGCATGGAAAGTTAGATTTTTTTCCAAAAAAATAGCACTCTGACTATCACAACAAATCGTAATCTTCCTTGCATTAAACCCAACATCAGAACACAAATTTTTAAGCCAAAAAACTTCTTTACAGGTGTGTTTTGTTGTCATGTACTTTGCCTCAATAATAGATAAAGCAAACATAGCCTACTGCTTGCTCATCCAACTAACTGCACCACCAAATAACATGAATATGTATCCACTAGTGGATCTTCTACTGTCAATTTCCCCTGCCCAATCAGAATCCACAGAACCTCGAATGCTAATGGATCTCTGTAACCCAACCGAGTTACCATGATAACACAAAGCATACTAAGAGGTACCTTTTAAATAGTTAAAAAATATTTTCACAGCATCCCAGTGTGGTCTACCTAGATTAGCCATAAAACAACTATGAACTCCCACTACTTGGGCATTGTATGGCCTTGTATAGACCATTGTATACATTAAACTACCAACTGCACTTGCATAAGGAACTCTAGTCATGTCCTCCATCTCATAGGATATTTTGGGAAATCTTCAACATATAGCTTTGTTCCCTTCAACACTAGAACAACTAGCTTTTTGCAATTAGTCATACCAAATCTCTCCAGGATAGTATTGATATACTTACTCAGGCTAAGCCAAAGTTTTCTACTTCCTCCATCCCTTTTTATTTCCATCCCTAAAATATACCTTGTTGCACCTAGATATTACATTTCAAACTTTGCTAGTCACAATTGATATTTTAGATCAGAAATCATAGTTTTACTATTTTCTATGAACAACATGTCATCAACATGCAAGGCAATAATAAGAACTTGATCATTTTCAGTTTAAGTACACACCATGATCATATTTTGATCTTACAAATCCAAATGACAAGAAAAATGTGTCAAAATTTTGGTACCACATTCTAGGTGATTGTTTTAAACTATATAGAGATTTCTTTAACTTGCAAACCATATTTTCTTTACCTTTTTCCACAAAGT
Source organism: Sequoia sempervirens (assembly GCA_007258455.2). Classification (NCBI taxonomy): domain Eukaryota; kingdom Viridiplantae; phylum Streptophyta; class Pinopsida; order Cupressales; family Cupressaceae; genus Sequoia; species Sequoia sempervirens. The sequence goes on along the minus strand of VDFB02047230.1, from coordinate 317,196,808 downwards.
GCTTAGGTTGGGACATATAAATTTATTCTTCAAGATCTCCATAAAAAAACACTATCTTCACATCCATCTACTTAAAATCTAAGTCATATGCTACTGCAAGTGATAATAGAAATCTGATTGATGTCACCTTAGCTACAAGAGAAAATATTTCTCCATAATCAATTCCCTCTACCTAGGAATAGCCTTTCGAAACCAACCTAGCTTTATACTTTTCAACAATGCCATCTAGATCAATTTTCTTCTTGAATACCCATTTACAGCCAATAGGCTTTCGACCTGCAAGCAAGGGCACTAGACTCCAAGTTTAATTCTTTTTTAATGATGCCATTTCCTCATTCATGGCTTCCAACTAGGAATCTAAATCAAACATACTAATAGCTTCTTTCATAGTCCTAGGCTCATCAATGTTAGTAATCAAAGCATAGGAACAATTTACATCCAACATGGAAAAACCATACCTTTCAGGTTCTCACTTCTCACGTGTAGACCTCTGCACAAGCTGAGGTTGTGGTTGTAGTTCTTCTATCTATTCATAACACTCAGAGCTGCTAGAGCTCTCCTCAGTTTCAGGTACACTTTGAATTTGTAGTTCCTCTTTATCTAGAGTTCAAGGAATTTCAACTACATCATTCTTCTTTACTTCTTCTTTTGTCTCTGATTGTAGATCAACTGCAGAAGGTTTTAGATCCCAAAATATTACACTTCTATTGTACACAACCTTCTTAGTAATAGGATTCCAAAGCTTGTATCCTTTCACACCATTGTCATAGCCGATGAAGAACATTTTACAACTTTGTTCTCCAACTTAGACCTTTTCTCATTTGGCACATAAGAATATGCCTCACAACCAAAGACTCGTGTTGTCTTAAAGAGGGATTCTTACAAGACCAAGCTTCCATAGGTGTTTTTTCAACAAGTGTCGAAGAGGGAGATCAATTTATTAAATAACATGTTGTAGCCATAGCCTCATCCCAAAACTTCTTCTCCGGGCCAACACTACTCAACATACTTCTCGCTCTTTCCATCAGCATCCTGTTTAACCTCTCAACAACTCCATTCTATTGTGGAGTATAAGGAGTAGTTTTATGCCTTTTAATCCCATGGTCTTTGCAATACGTTTCAAAATAAAAGAAACATAGTACTTAGACTTCAATAACGAAGGAAAATCCACTAGACCAAATACATCAAAGTGAACATAATCTAGTATACCAGAAGACTTATGAGGACTAGAGTAAAAAGAAACATGGTGTTTTTTTCCTTAAACACAATGTTCACAAAAATCAAACTCAAGGTTACAATCATCAAGCCCTTCTACCAGGTTTTTATTTTTCAAGGCTTTTAAGTCTTTCTCTCCTATGTGACAAAGTCTATGATGCCACGACATAGTTTTCTCTACTAGGAGTTTCACGTCCAAAGAGTTTGCACCCAAAGGAACTTCGATCTCCTTCTCTACATGAGTATCCTTTTCTGACTTTACATAGAGACTATTACATTGAGCAACTTGTGTGTCCAACTTTTACAGAGTACCAATACATGCACCCCTAGCCAACACCATCGAGCCTCTAGTCATCTTACAACCACCACTCGACAAAGAAACTTGCACACTGACATCATTAAGCTTACTTATAGAAAGAAATTTTTGAGCCCAACCTAGTATGTGCATTATACCATCAATCCCTTTTATTCTTCTAGGAATCAAATTTCGAGTCTTCCTAAACCAACAATTTCCATAGATGAATCACTTGCCAGATACACCTTTCCACGAGCATACTTTTCATACTTCATAAACATATATCTATGAGATGTCATGTGAAAAGATGCACCTGAGTCAATCAAAATACATCATCTGATGCGTGAGTCGCCAAGGTTGCAATGAAGGCATTTGCATCACTCTGAGAAGAATCATTATCTGAAGAATTGTTGTTGTTCTTCTTTTTCTCCTCTTTATAATCCTTTCGAACATGATCAGTCTGCCCACAATTCCAACATTTCACCTTGGACTTCTTACCAGCAAACTTTGATCTGCCTTCAGATTTTTATTTAGACTTCTTATCTTTCTTCTTGCCTCTCTCCTTTGATCTACCCTGAATAGCAAGGGCCTCCTTGGCCATCTTAGAAGATTTCCTCCACATTTCCTTTGACAATAATGAAGCAACCACATCATCTATTTTAAAGGTGGTTTTTGTACTTCCAATAGCCATTACCAGATGATCCCAAGTGTTGGATAAGGAACATAATAGAAACATATAGTGATCCTCCTCTCTCTTCACACCCACAGATGCCAACTATGCAATAATCATATTAAACGAATTCAAATGGTCTGTTACAAATGCTCCTTCTTCCATCTTCAAGGAGTATAACTTCTTCCTCAAGAATAACTTATTCACCAGAGATTTTCCTTGCTAAATATCACCAAGTTTCTTCCATAATGAAGATGCAGTCTTCTTCTCATGGGCATTCAGGAGAACAAAATTGGCTAGACAAAGTTTTATCAACCCTCTAGCTTTTCTATCTGCAAGGTCCCAATATTCTTGTTTCATGCCTGGTGGTTTTGTCCCCATAACAAAAATCCAAAGATCTCTATCCACCAAAAGGTCTTCTATTTTGAGTTTCCACAACTCAAAATTGTTGCCATTAAATTTTTAATTTCTATTTTTTCTTATGTTCTTTCCATCTCAATCTAGAATCAAGAAAACTAGTTTTTCTTTGCAAGACTCCCACTAGACAAGACTAGCACAAACAACCCCAACTCACCCACAAGGATAACACAATTGGCTAGGCTTTGATGCCACTTGTAAAGAAAGCAAGATGCAGAAACACATTCCTAATGCTAATATTACAGGAGAAATAATGTAGATGATACTTTTAATTTGAAATTACAATTGCAGTTCATTTAAGAAACACATACACAAGAACAAATGGATAAATCCACACAACAAATTGAACACCAGATTTACATGGGAAAACCCTTATGAGAGAAAAAACCATACACCAAATAACTCCACTTTGTATTATAGTAAATAATGTTTACATATAGAGTTCCAGACTCCACTCTCAGATGTTAATTCATAGTAGCAAACATTTCTCAAATCAATCTCATACATAGATCTTGAATACAAAAATTTTCTTGCACACTGTTACAATGCTTGTAAGAATACAATGTAGAACATTAACCAAATGATCTAAACTAATCACAATATAGAGTAATTCAATATATATTATCATCAACTAGCCATGGCCGCTTCGGTTCTAGAAAACCAACTATTTCAATTGCATCAACATCAATGTCCATTCAATTTCCAAATCAACCATCAACCAACCATCACTTTCCAACCAGGCAATAGTTGGGTCCACCATGACATATGTCCAAAGTCCGCACACCCCATGGGAGTTACTTGAGACCCACCACATGAGGTGTGGGGCTAGCAACCACCATTAGATTTAATCTTTATCAATCATTGATCAAGTCGACAGATGTCAACCACTCAACAATTTCTCTCACTTCACAAAATTATGTCGATCCTCACCACAAAGGAGTGCAGAATAAATGTGCACACAATAGTTGGGTCCACCACAACACATGTTTGAAGCCTGCACACCCTACGAGAGTCACTTGGGACCCACCACAAGAGGTGTGGGGCTAGCAAACACTGTTAGATTAAGTATTAATCAATCACTGATGAAGCTGATAGATGTCAACCGCTCAAACAATTCCGCTCACTCCACAAAAGTCTATTGGTCTTCATCATAGAGGAGCGTAGAGAAAATGAGCACTATTGGATTAGATCTTATCATGACCATTGATTAACATCATATTATATTATGCTATCATGGTCCCCACTGCCTCTACCATTCACCACTATCCGTCGACCCATCGAGGAGATGGCCTTTAGAGTCCTGCCGATAATGAAGAGTTATACCGATCAAGTAAAATAGACACAATGTTGTGAACACAAGGCCAATAAGTTGAGACACATTTCCAACATGCTCCCACTTGACAGACACTTGCTAGCTTCTTCCAAAACTAAACATTACTGAATATCATAGGCCCCAAGGCCCATCAAATTGGCACACAAACTATACTTGTTTGTGCTCATAGACTTTGTCAATGCATTTGCAAAATTTTCTAGAGTATCCACTTTTTCAAGACTAACCTTTCCATCCTCCACCATATCCCATACAAAATGATACTTCACATCAATATGTTTCGTCTTGGCATGGAAAGTTGGATTTTTTTCCTAACAAATCACAATCTTCCCTGCATTAATCCCAACATTAGAACACAAATGTTTAAGCCAAATGACTTCTTTACAGGCGTGTGTTGTTGTCACTTACTTTTCCTCAATAGTAGATAAAGGGACTATAGCCTACCGTTTGCTCATCCAACTAACTGCACCACCAAATAACATGAATATGTATCCACTAGTTGATCTTCTGCTATCATTGTCCCCTATCCAATCAAAATCCACATAACCTCGAATGTTGATGGATCTCTGCAATGCAACTGAGTTACCATGATAACACAAAGCGTACTAAGAGGTACCTTTTAAATATCTAAAAACTCTTTACATAGCATCCCAGTGTGGTCTACCTGGATTAGCCATAAAATGACTAAGAACTCCCACTGCTTTGGCAATGTCTAGCCTTGTACAGACCATTGCATACATTAAACTTCCAACTGCACTTGCATAAGGCACTCTAGTCATGTCCTCCATCTCGGTAGGAGATTTTGGGAAATCTTCAATAGATAGCTTGGTTTTCTGCAACACTGGAACAACTAGCTGCTTGCAATCAGTCATACCAAATCTCTCCAAGATAGTATTGATATACTTACACTAGCTGAGCCAAAACTTTCTACTTCCTCTATCCCTTTTTATTTCCATCCCTAGAATATACCTTGTTGCACCTAGATATTTCATTTCAAACTTTGCTACCAATTGAGATTTTAGATCAGAAATCATAGTCTTACTATTTCCTATGAACATGCCATCAACATACAGGGAAATAATAAGAACTCAATCATTTTCAATTTTGAAGAACACACAATAATTGGATTTTGATCTTACAAATCCCAGTGACAACAAAAATGTGTCAAACTTTTGGTACCACATTCTAGGTGATTGTTTTAAACCATATAGATATTTCTTTAAATTTCAAACTAGATTTTCTTTACCTTTTTTCACAAAGTGCTCAAGCTGGGACATATAAATTTCTTCTTCAAGATCTCCATGAAGAAATGCTTTCTTCACATCCATATACTCACCCTCTAAGTCATATGCTACTACAAGTGACAAGAAAAATTTGATAGATGTTAGCTTAGCTACAGGAGAAAATATTTCTCGATAATCAATTCCCTCTACCTAGGAATAGCCTTTCAGAACCAACCTAGCTTTATGCTTTTCAACATTGCCATCCAGATTGGTTTTCTTCTTGAATACCAATTTACAAGTAATAGGCTTTCAACCTTTAGGCAAGGGCACCAGACTACAAGTTTCTTTCTTTTTTAATGATGCCATTTCCCCATTCATGGCTTCCAACCAAGAATCTGAATCAAACATACTAATAGTCACTTTCATAGTCCTAGGCTCATCAATGGTAGTTATCAAAGCATAGGCACAATTTACATCCAACATGGAAAATCTATACCTTTCAGGTTGTTGTGTCTCACATGTAGACATCCTCATAGGATGAGGCTGAGGTTGTGGTTCTTCTATCTATTCAGATATCTCATAGCTACTAGAGCTCTCCTCAATTTTAGGTACACATTGAATTCATAGTTCCTCTTTATCTGGAGTTCGAGGAATTTCAACTACATCAATCTTATTTTATTCTTCTTCTATCTCTGATTGTAGATCAACTATAGAAGGTTTTAGCTCCCAAAATATTACACTTCTATTGTACACAACCTTCTCAGTAACAGGATTCCAAATCCTGTATCCTTTCACACCAATGTCATAGCTGATGAAGATACATTTTACATCTTTGTTCTCTAACTTAGACCTTTTCTCATTCAGAACATAAGCATATGCCTCACAACCAAAGACTCTTACATGTATTAAAGAGGGCTTCTTACCAGACCAACCTTCCATAGGTGTTTTTTCAACAAGTTTCAAAGGGGGAGATTGATTTATTAAATAACATGTTGTAGCCATAGCCTCAGCTAAGAACTTCTTCTCCAGACCAACATTGCTCAACATACTTCTCGCTCTTTCCATCAGTGTCTTGTTTAACCTCTTAGAAACTCCATTCTGTTGTGGAGTATAAGGCATAGTTTTATGCCTTTCAATCCCATGGTCTTTGCAATACCTTTTGAAATTTGTAGAACATAACTCACCACCACTATCTATCCTTAAGCATTTAATTTTCCTTCCAGTTCAATTTTCAACCAAGGTTTTAAAATCTTTAAATCAATTGAACACTTTTGATTTACTTTAAAGAAATTATACAAATGCCCTTCTCGAATAATCATCAATAAAAGAAACATAGTATTTAATATTTGATAATGAAGGAACATCCATTGGACCAAATGCATCAAAGTGAACATAATCCAATATACCAGAAGACTTATGAGGACTAGAGTAAAATGAAACATGGTGTTGTTTTCCATAAACACAATGTTCACAAAAATTGAACTCAAGGTTACAATCATCAAGCCATTCTACCAAGTTTTCATTCTTCAAGGATTTTAAGCCTTTCTCTACTATGTGACTGAGTCTATGATGCCACAACATAGTTTTCTCTACTAGGAATTTTAACTTCAAAGAGTTTGCACCCAGAGGAACTTCGTTCTCCTTCTCTACACAAGCAACCTCTTCTGACTTTACAGAGACACTATTACATTGAACAACTTATGCATCCAACTTATATAGAGTACCAATACATACACCCCTAGCCAGCACCATCGAGCCTCTAGTCATCTTACAACCACCACTCGACAAAGAAAATTGCACGCCAACATCATTAAGCTTACTTACAGAAAGAAAATTTTGAGTTAGACCTGGTATGTACATTACACCATTAATCCCTTTTATTCTTCCATTAGGGAATCAAATTTTGACTCTTTCTCGACTAGCAATTTCTAGAGATGAATCATTTTCTAGATACACCTTTCCACCATCATGCTTTTCATACTTTTGTTAAAAAATATCTATGAGATGTCATGTGAAAAGATGCTCCTAATTCAATCAGCCAGAAATCATCTGATGCCTGAGTTGCTAAGGGTGCAATGAAGGCATCTGCATCACTCTGAGAAGAATCATTATTCAAAGAGTTGTTGTTCTTCATCTTTTTGTCCTCTTTACAATCCTTCTGGACATGACCAATCTACCCACAATTCCAACATTTCACCTTGGACTTCTTTCTAGGATACTTTGATCTCCCTTCAGAGTTGGATTTAGACTTCTTTTCTTTCTTCTTTCCTCTCTCCTTTGATCTACCCCGAACAACTAGGGCCCTGTTGGCCATCTCAGAATATTTCCTCCACATTTCCTCTGACATTAATGAAGCAACCACATCTTCCATTTTAAAGGTCATTGTTTTACTTCCAATATCCATTACCAGATGATCCCAAGTGTTGGGTAAGGAACATAACATAAGCATACAACAATCCTCCCCCTCTATATTCACACCCACAGGTGCCAATTGTGTAACAATCATATTAAATGAATTCAGATGGTCTTCTACTGATGCTCCTTCTTCCATCTTCAAGGAGTATAACTTCTTCCTCAAGAATAAATTATTCACAAGAGACTTTCCCTGATAAATATCACCAAATTTCTTCCATAATGAAGATGCAGTCTTCTCCTCATGGACGTTCAGGAGAACAGAATCAGCCAGACAAAGTCTTATCAACCCTCTAGCCTTTCTAGTTGTGAGGTTCCAATCTTCTTGTTTCATTCTTGATGGTTTTGTCCCCATAATAGTAGTCCAAAGATCTCTATCCACCAACATGTCTTCCATTTTGAGTTTTCACAACTCAAAATTACTGCCATTAAATTTTTCAATTTCTATTTTTCCTTATGTGCTTTCCATCTCAATCTGTAATCAAGACAACTAGTTTTTTTGTGCAAGACTCCCACTAGACAAGAATAGCACAAAAAATCTGACTCACCCACAAGGATAACACAATTGGTTAGGATTTGATACCACTTGTAAGGAAATAAAGATGTGGAAATGCATTCCTTATGCCAATATTACAAGAGAAATAATGTAGATGATACTTTTAATTTCAAATTACAATTACAATTAATTTAAGAAACACATGCACAGGAAAAAATAGATAAATCCACACTCCAAATTGTACACCAGATTTACGTGGGAAAACCCTTACGGGAGAAAATAGCCACACATAAAATAAATTAACTTTGTATTATAGTAAATAATGTTTACATACAGAGTTCTAGACTCTACTCTCAGATGTTAATTCAAAGCAGCACACATTTCCTAGATCAACCTCATGCATGGATCCTTAATACAGATTTTGTTCTTGCATATTGTTACAATGCTCGTAAGCATACAATGCAAAAAATTAACCAATTGATCCAAACCAATCACAATACAGAGTTATTCAATATATTATCATCAACCAACCATGGCCACTTCAGTTCTAGAAAACCAACCATTTCAACTATATCAGCATTGATGTCTGTTCAATTTCCAAATCAACTATCAACCAACCGTCAATAGTTAGCAACCAACCATCGCTTTCCAACCTGGAAATATTTGGGTCCACCATGACATGTTTTTGAAGCCTACACACCCCATGGGAGTCACTCGGGACCCACCACAAGAGGTGTGGGGCTAGCGGGTATCATTAGATTTAATCTTAATCAATTGTTGATCAAGTCAATAGGTGTCAACCGCTCAACAATTCCACTCACTTCACAAAAGTTTATCGGACTTCACCACAAAGGAGTGTGGAATAAATGTGCATTTAATAGTTGGGTCCACCACGACACGTGTTCGAAGCCCGCACACCCCATGGGAGTCACTCGAGACCCACCACAAGAGGTGCGGGGCTAGCAGACACCATTAGATTAAGTCTTAATCAATCATTGATCAAGCCAAAATATGTCAACCACTCAAACAATTCCACTCACTCCACTAAAGTCTGTAGATCTTCATCACAGAGGAGCGCAGAGTAAATGAGCACTGTTGGATTAATTCTTATCATGACCGTTGATAAACATCACTATACAAACACAACAAAAAATCACACAATTAGTCCATTATGCAATTTAAATCAACATTCCCCATAGAATTCATTTGAAATACACAAAATAGGAAATAGAATGAAGAACACAATAAGAAAGCTATTAAATCCTATCTAATGCAAACAAACTCTCAATCCCATGGGGGAATTGGTGCCATTTTGATGTGGAAAATGGCCCTTTCCCAATCCCTTGTAAGCTTCAATGGTGATTTTATGGAGATTTGATGCTTCCTTGGGGAAATTCCTACATAACATAGCTATGAAAATGTGAAAATGGATGAACAATGGATGAGCAAATTCAAAATCCCAAATTAATGTCTTTGCATGAAGTTGTGGATCCAAAATACAAATGAGAGAATCTTATTTATAAATGTGAAAGATGGAGGATGAGGAAAAATGGATGAATGTGGGACAAAAGACCAACCAATAACATGAAGCCACTATTCAACATGTGAGTGGACAAAGGTGGAACACATTTTGGTGAATGTGCAATTAAATGAAATTAGGTGGAATTTCAAAATGGATGAAGTGAAAAGTTGGAGGGAAGATAAAATGAAGTTAATGCCACTTGGCTCAAGGAAAAAGGACATGTAAGAGGTTTAAATGCCTTGTTGGATGTACATGTCTATTTGGGGAGAGATTTTTAAACTTGGAGAATATTCCAACATTGATGCCTTTTTGAAAGTAATTGAAGATTTAATAAATCAAATAAAATGATATTCATGAGCAAGTTGCAAAATCTAGAGGATTGGAGTGATTAAGACTAAGATTAATCAGGATTTGATTAATCTAAAAGGAGATTAGTTGATTTGACCATTTTGACTTAGATTTTAGGATTAATTTAAATCAAAATGAGAAGAAAATGAATTAGACTTAATTAAATAAATATTTTGATTTATTTAATTAAAAGGGGATGATGTTAGATCAAATCAAATAAAGATTGATTTATTTCATTTAATAGAATGAATTTAGAGATTTAATCAAATAAAATTGATTATTTAATTAAATAGAGATGATGACTTAATCAGATAAATTGATTTATTTAATTAAGAGATGAAATGTGATGAATTTAATCAAACAAGGGATATTTAATTAAATGACTAGCAAAGGAGATGATTCAGGATGAAACAGTGTTATTGAAATCAAGATCAGATGCATGTATATTTTACGTGTCTACATTTTTTCCCTCTTTGAAGCAATGTACCTATTGTGTTGGTTTAAAGAATAAACTGCTGCAATCAAAATTCAAAAACTTTCTAATTTTTTTTAGATGCCTCAGTGGAACAAAGTATACAGGTACATTTCCCCCTCGAGAGATCGAGCAAAAAGTTCAATTTGAGGGTCTATCTCATGACAAAGAGGTTCAAGATGGACGTATAGATGATTATGACAATGATGCAAATGAGATCATTTTAAGATGCTTAGAATAACCAATCTATTTTATCCTAAACAACTTAAATGATAATGCAATGCATGTGAGATGGATGAGATGGATGATGTGATATGCTATGATTATGAGATGTGTGCATGCTAATGATTTTTGGATTCAATATGGATGCATTAGCGATGATTTTGACTAATTGTCATGGTACCTTGTTAGCGCAAAAAGAAGACAGAAGAAAATAAGACTATCCAACAAGTCAAATTTATTAGAGATGATGATGATGATGATTATGATGATTTTCTTACTAGGAATTGGGACTTTAAAAGGGCCATTTACCTTATGCTTGATAATACACATAGGCACTATGCATCAAGGTATAAAGAACCAGAATGGCGCTATGCCTAGTGTGATGGACTTTGACTCGACAATTCAGAGTACTCCTATTCACACCTAACACATGGAACCTTATTCAGAATGTAGTTAAGATATTCTAAACATCTCAGACCAAAACATAGAAATGAAAGCCTTCCTATGTGGTCAACAAGATACCTAAAACACCCTCCCTATACACCCAAACAAAGCATGCATGACGAGGTTATATTTCACGAATATCGAACAAGCACAATAGATAAAAAGATAATGATTGTTGCCTCATTTCTTTCTCTCTAAATCCTTTTGTTTAGGACATCATTGAGAGGTCATCGAAATGAGTGCAAAATAAGATAAGTCATAAGATGAAGATCAAGAAAACAAACAAGCTAATGTTCTTCAATACCGCTAGCCAAGACTAAAATATGGTGATGCCTGATGTTGATGTCCATTGTAGGAAGGATGCATCCTAGGACATGATGTTATCAAATGATTGATTTGAGACTGATTGGATGATAGGCTATTGACACAAAGAGTTGACCAACTTGTTTACTTACCGACCTAGACTCGAGACTTTAACAATTGAGTTTTCACTTTCGAACTGCTAGACTTGTTTCTGACTATTTTACCAAAGGTTGAGGGTGATGATTGATTTATTATGAGTGATGTTTATTGTAGGTGAAAGCGAGATGAGATGGATGGATTTTTTCAAATATTTGGATGATTTTAGTGTTTTTGAAATGTTTTGAGGTTGTTTTTGGTATTTTCCGATTTTATGAATGTCTTGATTTTTGAATTTTTCAAATGTTTTGGGGTTTTTTGAGATTTTGACCAAGAGACTAACCTAAAGACTTATCCTAGGGACCTCGGGGGCTGATCAAAAGATTAACCTTTCCTACGTTATACACACAGAGACCATGTAGTTCAACTGACATAGACCTGATTATTAATGAGATATGAACAAATGGATTGCTAGTTTATTATGACGGACTCCTAAAGGACTGACCTAAGTGTCTTGAGGGAAGATCAAAGACCAAATTTTCCTATGTTCAGAGCTTAGAGACCCATAGTTTGACAAGACAACTCTGTTTTTGACGTTTGACTAACTTTTTTGACTTGTTTTTGGATTTTGATATGTTTTGAATGTTTTTTGGATTTTCTGATTTTATGAATGTTTTTGGATTTTTTGATTTAGGGAAAACTTCAAGAATATACACGAATCCGATTTGATGCAAGAACATGCCCCCAGCATGATGCAATAGAATAATTTGATATAGGAAGGATAAATTAACCTTGAGAATGGGTCGAGTAGTACTAGGAGGGATCATGACACGAACATAGGACCAAGCTATGATGTGGATGCAGAGGGGCGATGGATGGAGATATGGAACGCGATGAATGATGGAAGCGTGGTGGATGGAATGAATGAGTCATGAATATCCTGGTGGATGGAAGGCACTTATTTACACAAGGTGCTTGGTTTCCAGGTTTTCACCAAGGTACTTTCCCAAAGCCCCACCGAAGTGATTTTCACTAGAGGATGATTTTTCTCTTTACTTTTTTTTTTTAATCCTTTTTCTAATTTTTTTGAATTTTTATGTTTTTTTTTGTTTTTTGTATTTTTGGTTTTATACCTTGCAAGATTAGGCATACTTTTTTTGAGATGAGAGCTATTCATGGGCTCCTACAGAGGCTCGCCTTCTGGTGTTGATAACTAATAGGCCCTTGACTTGTCACTTGCTGTGATGATGAAGGGACCCAACCAATTGGGTTCAAACTTGCCCTTGCTATCTGGATTCGAAACATTCTTTTGGTTCTCTTTTAGCACAAGCTCTCCTACCTGAAATGTTTGACTCCTAATCTTCTTGTTGTAGCTTCTTTTAAGTTAGTTTTGGTACACTTGCAAATGGTTTAAGGCATCCATACACCACTCTAATAATTGCAGCTCATTTAGTCATGATATCCGATATTCCTCATCCATGATGAGATTCTACATTTATATTCTCAGTGACAGGAGTTTGATCTCAATGGGTAATATGGCTTCTGATCCATAGACCAAGGAGAAAGGGGTGGCACCTGTTGGTGTACATATGCTTGTGTGGTAGGCCCATAGGGCGGGATTCAGCTACAAATGCCAGTCACGAACGACATCATTGACTATTTTCTTGAGGATTTTCAATATGCTTTTATTTGTAGCTTTTGATTGGCCATTGCCTTGGGGATAGTACAGAGTGGAAAAGCGATGTTGGATTTTGAATTTTTGGCAAAGGTCCTAGACGTCCTGATTCTTGAAAGGTGTCCCATTATCTAACATAATGGCTCGGGGGACAATGTAGTTGCATATAAGGTATTTTAGGATGAATTTTGATATCTTATTTCCAGTGATATATGTCATGGGGATGGCTTCCACCCACTTGGTGAAGTACTTAGTGGTCGTGATGATAAACTTATTCCCACTGGATGAGGTGGGGGTGATTTTCCCAATGAGATCAAGCCCCCATTGCAAAAATGGGTAGGGTGTGACAATTGGGTTGAGCCCCTAAGCTAGTGCATGGATGAGGTCTCCATCCTACTGACACTGTAAACACTTTCTGACATAATCATGAGCTTCCCTTTCCATGGTGGGCCAATAATACCCGGTCCTCAGTAATTTCATAGCAAGGGTCATACCACTCGAATGTGAACCAAAAATGTCATTATGTACCTCGGTTAAGGTGGTTAAAGCTTCCTCAGTGTTCAGGCAATGTATTAGGGTTCCTTCAATGCTTCTACAATATAGGGTATCTCCTAGGATGAAAAAACATGATGGTTTTTTGACAAAGTCTCTTTTAAGATTCAAGGTTATGCTAGTGGGGAGGGCTCCTATTCTTAGGTAAGTGTACATAGCATGATACCAGGGATCACTAGGACCAACAACTTCACACATAAATTCAAACTCCGGTACCTTGAATGCTAGTACAAGAAGGTGCTCTATGAGGAATTTTTTCTTCGGGACATTGTGAAGGACATCTAGTAGTGATCCAATTGTAGCCATGGCATCTGCTGCTCTGTTATTTGCTCTCGGTAGCTATTCAAATGTGATATCAATAAAGAACTCCTTAAGGTTTCCCACCAATTTTTTATAGGGAGTCAACTTGTCATCCTTTGTTTGGTACTCACCATTTACCTAATTGATTATGAGTTGTGAGTCTCTATATACCTTAAGTGCCATGATCTGCCATTACACTACAGTTCTTAGCCCTATGACAAGAGCCTCATATTCAACGATGTTCATGCAAGGGAATGACAACTTGTAAGATTTAGGTATACAATCTCCCTGTGGAGTGATAAAGAAGATCCCTACTCTCGACCCATATTGCACGTAGGATCCATCAAAGTACATTTTCTAGTGATCCACTACACTTTGGCTGAAGATTGATTCGTCAGGGAACTCTGATACAAGTGGATTTTCTGCATATATGGTTGCTTCCGCTAGCTGATCTGCAATTTCTTATCCTTTGATGGCCTTCTATTCCACATACTCGATGTCATGCTCTATTAGAATCATAACCCATTTGGTTGTCTGCCTTGTGAGCATTTCCTTATAAATCAAGTACTTGAGTGGGTCTATTTTTGCAATGAGCTTGATTTGATGTGCTAGCATGTAATGTCTAAAATTTTGAGTTGCGAACACAATTTTCAAACAAGCTTTCTCAATAGGTGTGTAGTTCAACTCATGTCCCACCATGGTTTGGCTAATGTAATAGATGGCTCTCTCTTTCACGTTTTCATCGTGTTGTGCTAGGAGAGTGCCGAGGGCTACTATTGTTGTTGATATGTATAGGATCAAGGGTTTTCCTAGGATTGGTGGCATAAGAACTAGCAGTGTGAATAAGTAATCCTTAATCTTGTTGAAGGCCTAATCACACTTTTCATCCCATCTGTATGCTACCCCCTTATGGAATAGATGAGAGTATGGGATGGATTTGTTTGCTAGTTGTGCTATGAATCTATGGATGGACTGGAGTCTTCCTTGTAGGCCTCTTAGTTGTTTCAATGTCCTAGGTGCTTCCATTTTGAGGATTTATTTGACCTTAGCATGGTCTACCCTTATTCCTCTCAAGGATACAATGTACCCTAGGAGTTTTCTTGAATGCACCCCAAAGACACACTTCTTTGGATTCATTTTACCCTTTTAATTCTCTAGTATGTCAAAAATAGAGCTCAATGCAGCTATGTGATCTCATCTTTTCTTGGATTTAGCCAATATATCATCCACGTAATCTTCCATAGTTTTATGGATCATTTCATGAAAGATTAGTGTCATGGCCCTCTAATAAGTTTCTCCTATGTTCTTCAACCAAAATGGCATCATATTCCAGCAATATGTCTCCCATGGACAAGTGAAATTCATTTTGTGTTGGTCTTCTTTTGCTATCATGATCTAGTTATATCCTAAGAATCTTTCCGTTAGTGATAGCATCTCATGTCTTGATATCATATCCATGATCATATCAATGTTTGGGAGTGGGAAGTCATCTTTGGGACATGCTTTTTTGAGGTCTCAAAAAATCCATGCAAATGTGAATGCCCCCAGTGGGTTTTGAAATAGGTACAAGATTGGAGGCCCACTCCGAATAATCTATAAGCCTTATGAATCCTACATCTAGAAGCTTTTGTAATTCCATCTTGACCAATAATGCTATCTGGGGATGCATCTTCCTTAGGTTTTGTCTCACTGGATTTGCTTTGGGATATACAACTAGATGATGAACCGTGACTTCTAGATCAAGTCCAGGCATGTCAGCATAGGTCCATGCAAAATTTATCTTTCTTTCTCTTAGAAAAGCTACCAAGAGTTCCTATTCTTCTGTCAATAGGGATTCTGCATAGAATGTTATATGTGGTAGTTCATCTATTCCCATGTTGACTAGATTGCAAGTTTCTGCCAACACCGTTGACTTCTCTTGATGGATGGAACTGAGAGGAAGATTGAATCCTTTATCCTTCAACACCTCAGAGAGGTTTTCACCATTGGATACATCCTTTATTTTTACTATTTTTGAGTCAAAGAGTGCCATAGTGTGGTTTTCACTCAAAGACCTAGAGATTATTCTCAGATTTTCACTTTTGCAAATGAAGGATTCAATTGTTTCCCCATAATAGAAATGTGTGTCCAATATGACATCAAACCTAGCCTTGCGATCTCCATATGGTATCGTATCCTATAATCCCATGAATTCTAAGAGTGCCTCATCATTTTTGAATGTGTCCAAAATTGGTGGTCCTCATTCGTCTTAATTGATGAGTTGGGGATAGACTAGGTTTATCTCATGGGTTTGGTTGGCTGTCTCAAAATATAGGGTACTAATCATGAGAAGGGAGGAATCCTCAGAAAGCATAGGTAAGTCAATTATAGGATCCCCATCATCACTACTACTACAGACATCAGTTATGTCAAAGATAAAGTTGTCTATGATGCGACCTATGGATATTGGTAATTAAAGGGTGGTTGCTGATAGCTGAGGGGGAGTTTGACCTTCCTAACTGAGGCACCTTTGCCAAGTATGGTCACCTTCGAAGGGGTACATCTGAGGCCAATATTTTTCATACACTTCTCCTAGATGATAGGAACTAGTATACCATTGTCATTTTTTTCAAGTTTCTTGTTTCTGTTATAGCCCATACCAAGCATCATTTGGAGTCCTTTGCTACTTTCATCCATAGGAAGATCTGGTGCGGGCCTTTCATCTTGATACAACAAGCTTTATATGTCTCTTTCATCTACCACTTCATGACTTAAATATCCCCAATGCCTGAATCTAGAAGGGTTTACTCTAAATGTTTGGGATGACATTTCAGCTAGTTGGGGTTGTCCATGAGACCTAGGAGATTGAGGTAACTCTCCTACTACAAAAGCACTTTTCTTCATTTTATAATTCCCGCACCCATCATCTTGGATAATGACATTGATTTCGAAGATATCAAGGATGGCAGGTGTCTTTGTCTCAGATGTGGAGGCTAAAGTAGCTAGGTCTACATATAGAGTGTTAGGCCCTTCATCATTCTTTGGGACTTGGGGGATTTTATAGTATTTTTCTTCCAAATTTTTGCAATAGGCAAAGGGTTCAGGATCACCATGAATCATGACCTCTTGGTTTTTATATGGGAATTTTATGCACTAGTGGAAGGTAGATGCAACTGCTTGCATCCCATGGATCCATGGATGCCCCAAGAGAATATTATAAGGAAAATCAAGGTCAAGAACTTGGCATGTGGTTTCCATAATGGTTGGCCCTACTTGAATACCGAGCTAGATAATTCCTTAAGACACCTTTTCCTGATCATCATAAGCTCTGATTGTGATGCCCTTACCTTTCTCAATGGCATCCTCTAAGAATCCCATATTCTTTATTAATTTAAGGGAACAAATATTGAGACCTAGACCCCCATCCACCAAGACCCTTTTGAATTTGTTTTTAAGAACCAAGACTTCAAGGTGGAGAGCGTGATTGTGAGATGGTTGTGCGGGGAAGTCTTGATTGGAAAATGTTAGGAGACATGGGGTGGTGATGTTTCTAACCATAGCTTGGAATTGGTTAGCATCAAGATCCGCAGAAATGGTGGACGAAGCCAATGCTTCCTCAAGGATTTTTCTATGTGTGGGAGATATCTTCAGCAACTCCATGATGGAGATCTGAGTGGGTGTTCTTTTTAGCCGGTCTAAGACATTGTAGCCATGGGGAACAGATCTCATATTTGAGGTGGATTCCCTAGGAGGTTGTGATGGCCCAATGATGGTGACCTTGTCGCCACGTGTGGTGACTCCACAATCAACTTTGGATCCCTTAATGTTAACAACAAGGACATATTCATTAAGTTTCACAACATGTTCATACACATGGTTCACATTTTTATACTTTCCTTCACCCTTATCATTGTTCCCTTTGTTATGGCTAGGCATCATATTTGTGTATATCTTTAGGTCTTGGTTTCCCATAGGTTGTACCACATTTATGATCTTGTCATCGATGAGTTCTTAGATTATATTTTTTTAACCTCATACAACTGGTCATTGTATGCCCCTTGATTTTGTGAAAATCACAAAGGTGATTCTCATTATACCATGGTCATCTCACTTGGGGCTCTTGATAGTTTTAATAGGTGGGAATCTTGATGAGATTCTCATTTACCAATTTCTTCATGATGGATTCAATTGACTCCCCAAGGGTTGTGTACTACTTGGGGGGATATTTTTTTCATGGAGGTGGTCCCCCTTGATTATTCAGGTTGTTGACTTGATTGTTCTATGGTTTTTGTGATACCATGTTAGCTTGTGCGTTGTTTCAATTGTTGTTTTGCGGTTGCTAGTATGTTTGCATGTTTTGTTTTAGAGAACTGATTATGACCTTGGCATCCACCACACCATCATTAGTGATGTTTTTGTTTCTTTCCCATGTACAAGGCTTCTCATTGTAGCTGGTGGAAGGGTGGTTGTCTTGATTTTCTAGATATATGGGTGTCCCACCTTGTTCCATAAGAGATCGTTCGATGTTGAGCACCTTAGAAATCAAATGGTTGTATGTGGTTATACCTTGCACCTTGAAATGAAATGCCAAGGTTTTCTCAAGATTGGAAATGATGGTACAAACTTGTTGTTCTTCTGGCATGTCCCATTTTCTCCTATTGGCCTTTGATCGCCATCATTGCAAGAAGGAAGCAAACGTTTCCCCCTTCGCTTGTTTGAGCGAAGATAGTTCCTCTAGACTAACTTCCATACTAATGTTGAAAGCATAGTTTTTTATGAATGTGTCTAGAATCTCTTGGAAATTTTTTATGCTAGGAGGAAGGTGAGAGAACCACTCCATGGAAGGACCAACCAAACTTCTAGGAAATATATGCATCAGATATGTATCGTCATATGCGAACTCCATGCAATGTACTTGGAATTCCATGATGTGATCTTTAGGGTTTCCTATCCCAAGGTATTTGTCGAATTTAGGGATTTCAAACCCCTTTGGGAATGGTACCATTGCAAGGCTCCTGTCGAAAGGATAAGGACACAAGTTTCTTGGTGTTTTCATTGTTTTCCCTAATTGGAGATCAAGCACTTGTTGCGAGAGCAACTTGATTTGTTTCATTACATCATTTTGCAGATTAGGGGGTGGAGTGAACATGTTTTGGATTGGAAGATTTGTTCAAGTGATGGGTGGAGTGTTGGGTATGTTGGTGGGAGTTTTTTGCAAGCTCTGCTATGCGATCAAGGTTTGTTGATATTCTTGCATTTCTTGTTGTTCCAACAATGTTTGTTGTTGGTCTTGTTGTTGTTGTGCCAACAACGCTTGTTGTTGGTCTTGCTACTATTGTGCCAACAAATCTTGTTGTTGGGCTACTAATTGGGCAGCTTCTTGTTGTGCTTGATACTATTGCAGGGCTTTCTAATATGCTTGTTGTTGAGATGCATGTAGTTGTGCTTAGTATTGAGCTTGTGCTTGTGCTTGTTGAGCTTGATATTGGGCTTGAGCTCGAGCCTGTGCTTGTTGGGCTGTCTATGTAGCCTGGGCAGCTTGTGTAGCTTGAGCAACTTGAGCAGCTTGAGCTACTTGCGCATCTTGGGCAGCTTGGGTGGCTTGTTTTTGTTGCAATAAAGCTTGAGCTTGGGCAGCCTGTTGTGCTTGTTGTGCTTGTTCTGCAGCTTCAACTACTTGAGCGGCTTGCGCTTGCTGAGCAACTTGTGTATTTTGTGCTTGTTGAGCTTGGAACTATTGATATTCCTTTTGATAGGCTTGTTGAGCTTTTGCAACGTGATGCTATATTGGTTAGCCACATTTGGTCTTGGTGGTCGTGGTGGTGGCAGATTTGGAATGGTGTTTTTTGTTGTGGTGAGAGGTACCATTGTATTGATGATGGGGATTTGTGTAGTGGATGGTTTGATTGATATGCTTGGTCCTTGAGAGACCGTGTTTATGTATGGTACAATCATCACTTGTGTTGCTGGGATGGTTACCATCTGTTGTTGTGATATCGATAGCAAGATCAGAGGATTTAGTATGATGTTCTAATTTATGATTGGTATATTTTTTAGGTTTTGTTGATTGATGAGAGGTAAAGGGGGTTTCCCTAAACCAATGAGAGGTGTAGATGTTAATGGTAGAAGTGGAAAAATGGGTGGTGTGTTCTCTTGAGAAAATGATGATGATGATGAGGGGTCAAAGATTCCCCCTGGTCCAAATAATCCACCTTCTCCTTGTGAGGTCATAGGGAGAGAGGTCTGTGTGTTGAGAGGATACACCGGTGTTGCACAAAAGGAGGATGGATCATTGAGGTCATGAAAGGTGAGCGAAACATATGGGTGTAGTGGATTCAATGGGATGGATTGACCCAATATGGTATTCACATCCAAATCTTGGTTTTTCAGAAGGGGATGTGTTCATAGTGCATGAAGTAATAAGCTTCACTTGTTAACAATAGGTTGAGTTGGAGAAATGGATGATGTGATTTGCAGGATGGATTGAGTGATGCTTTAGAATGGGGGTGTGAATGAAACTGGAGGCATGATCCCAAGGAGTTTTTCCACAATAATGCTTACATCAAAATCAGAAGGGAGTTTAGCCCCTTCTTTTTCCAATTCTAGCATATATTGGGAAGGATTGAGTTTCATCATGGTATTGACAATTCTATGAGTTTCAGGATTTTTCACCATTTCAGTAATCTCATCTTGAGTCATCCCTAAAACATTGTTGGTGATGTCTTCCACTTGACCCTCCTCTTGATGATCTTGAGGGAGTGGAAGAAGATTGATTGTGGGATTGATTTTGGGAGAAATTTGACTTAGGTCACTCGAAGTTGATGTTTCTTTGTTTGTCTCCATGTTCTTATTGTGTTGAGCTCTAGTTTGGACCATAAAATGAGGATCAATTTTCAAGAATGTAAGAGATGAACCTCTAATTCTTTGGATTGATATAAACTTTAGGTACAAAAAATAAAGTTTAATATTTTAAGGATAAAAAGGATGGTGATGAGATATGTGAAAGATGAATGATTGGTGAATGATTGGAACTCTTAGGAAACCTTGAAGAGGATGCTAAAATTTAGGGCTTGGATTGATGTTTGATTTGAATTGGGATTGGTTTGATTTGATTTGGTTTGGATAGTGAACTCATAGACTCTAAGAGGTTGGATGTTGTCCTAGAATAAATTTTTCCACAAGATACTAATTTGACTAAGTGTGTAAAGAAGGATTCATTTACACACACCTAGCCAATCAAGATGATTTTGGATTGATTTGATTTTGGATTTTGGATAATGAACTCCTAGACCCCAAGATGTTGGATGTTATCAAGGGATAGACTTATTCACAAGGATTTGATAATTTGACTAAATATGTGGAGAAGGATTCATCTACACATATCTAATCAAACAAGATGGTTTTGGTTTAGTTTAAATGATTTTCCCAAAGTTTAGCATGAGGGATTTTTTCAAGATTTCCAAGAATTCTTTATGAGGTGATTCTGATTTTGATGTTTGAAGGATGAATGAAAGTTTTTATTTTGATCCTAAGAGACTTAGAGAGACTTTGTTTACTATACCAAGGTGTTGAAGAACATTCAAATACTTCCTATGTGAGATACTCAAACCTTTGAAAGAGACCTGGATTTTTACTATAGTTAAATGAATACAAATTTGGATTGTTCCTTGATGCACATGTGTAAAAGTTGAATGTCAATCTTTCTCTGAATTCGTAAAACATAGACAAACATTTCTTGCAAGATTTTTTACTAAGACCTTTGATCTTTGGTTTCCATATTTTGATCTTTCAGGAAATCATTTGAAAAAGCATATTTGTGGGATCCAATTGTTCTTATCTTTGCTTAATGAATTCCTTTTACCAAAAACACTCTCTTGATTAGTTTTTCAAACTAGATGTCTAATGTCCTAATTTCTTCTCATCCCACAAATTCCATTATGTGGAAATCAAGCAAATTAAGGAAAAAGATTCCTATTGTTGACTTTAGTGAGAGAAAATTGAGATATAAATTCAAATGCTTAGAAGCCTCTAAGGATAGCATCCCTAGGGAAAGCAATAACACTTGAATTTTGTCAAAGGTATTTTCTTCCTAAAGGGTTTGAAATTTGATGATCATGTTGAATGTTTGTTTTTCCAATGTTTAGGATCAAGCAAAGTATTTTTGATTCCAAGAACATGCACAACCCTATTGATAATGAAAAGACAACATTTGTTGAGTTCCCACTTGGATAAACCAAGCTACACTTACTCTTAGTGGATGATTATATGCTTGACCACACAGGCTCCCCCTTACAGCGCACTCACTTCTTGGGTTAGCCAAGCATCAGTACCCATGAAACTCCCATGGCATACTTCTCATCTCTACTAAGAGCTGTAAAAATGTGGGACGGATTTAGAACGACCGTTCTTACACCAAAAAATAGATCAAGGATTTAGTCTTTCTAAATAAGAGGTTCTAATAAAGTAATTCCATTCATGGGGGATCATCCATATAGAAAGAGACCATTGCTTCCCTTCTTGTCGAAACAATCCTCATGATACTTGAACTTTCCTCAAGTACCCACACTTATATACTGGTTGGAAGTCACTTGGCTTTAGCGTGTTCCCAGTTGGGTTGTTCCCTTAGGTGATTAATTTTTCCCACAAGGTAGGCCCTCTAAAGACAAAAAATAGAAAGCAAGTACATCCATAGTTCGATCAATCTTTTTTGAGAAACAAAGAGAGAACACACACCTTATACTCCACTCACACTCGCAAGATTTGTTCAATTTTAAGAATCCAAATTGAAGTGTGGAGGTAATCACTTATACAACTTAATATCAAAAAAAGAATTTTGATTCTCAAGATCATCGTGAGGTGCGAGAGAAGTGCATACGTCTTTTAGATATTATTACTTTGGATTAAAGATTACAAAACATAGAGGCACATGTTCATTTTAACCCTTCAAATCAAGAATTGGATTCTTTTTAAGCACCAAAAGGAAATGTGAGATTTTTCTTGTTCAATTGTGAAGCCTTAAACAAAATCTAGTAAGTTTCCTAAGGTTCTTTTTAATCCCTTTGTCTTGTTCTTTTTAGAGCCCAAATGAAATTTATTGAGTCCTAAAAGCATGAAAGATAGCAAATTCTTAGAAGATGGATTATAATTTCTCCCAAAAGTGTTTAAAAACACTTGATACAATGAGATGATGGTGTCAAAAAGAGAGCCTTTGTCTTCGTTTCCTCCACTATTGATTAAGACAACCTACAAGAACTGGTTAAAACTACAAAAACAAAGGTCAAAAACTAGTTAGTAGTCAAAAGCAACCAAAAATGAAAAAACACATGTTAAAATTAAATTGAAAAGTGCCTTTTACCCAACTCCAGTGGCACAGTTTGAAGAAGTGAGTGGTGATATATGGTGCTGCTGGGACTAATAGAGACGATTTGCAAAAAATCTAGTGAGCATGATTGCGGCACTATTTTGACCAAGTGACATAGTTTGGAATTTGACTTGACATGTGAGAAAAATGGTCGAGCATCACACTTTGAAATGAAATTTTTTGGGCAGGAAGGCTCCAGCATCATGGTTTGGAGTTTGATAGGTGTCGTTGGACTGATAGCGGCACAGTTTCTCTATCAGGGGCATTGTTTTCCTATAGACACAAAAACCACAAAATTTCACAAAAAAATGTGTTAGATTCTTCAAGTTCTCCATCCTTCTAGTGCCAAAATGTGAATGGTGATGTTAAACCTACACAAACACAACAAACAATCACACAATTAGTCCATTATGCAATTTAAATCAACATTCCCCATAGAATTCATTTGAAATACACAAAATAGGAAATAGAATGAAGAACACAATAAGAAAGCTATTAAATCCTATATAATGCAAACAAACTCTCAATCCCATGGGGGAATTGGTGCCATTTTTATGTTGAAAATAGCCCTTTCCTAATCCCTTGTAAGCTCCAATGGTGATTTTATGGATATTTGATGCTTCCTTGGTGAAATTCCTACATAACCTAGCTATTAAAATGGATGAATAATGGATGAGAAAATTCAAAATCCCAAGATAATATCTTTGCATGAAGTTGTGGATCCAAAATACAAATGAGAACCTCTTATCTATAGATTTGAAAGATGGAGGATGAGGAAAAATGGATGAATTTGGGACAAAAGACCAACCAATAGCATGAAGCCACTTGTCAACATGTGAGTGGACAAAGGTGGAACACATTTTGGTGAATGTACAATTAAATGAAATTAGGTGGAATTTCAAAATGGATGAAATGACAAGTTGGAGGGAAGAGAAAATGAAGTTAATGCCACTTGGCTCAAGGCAAAAGGACATGTAAGAGTTTTAAATTCCTTGTTGGATGTACATGTCTATTTGGGGGGAGATTTTCAAACTTGGAGAATATTCTAACATTGATGCCTTTTTGAAAGTAATTAAAGATTTAATAAATCAAATAAAATGATATTCATGAGCAAGTTGCAAAATCTAGTGGATTGGAGTATCAAGACTAAGATTAATCAAGATTTGATTAATCTAAAAGGAGATTAGTTGATTTGACCATTTTGACTTAGATTTTAGGATTAATTTAAATCAAAATGAGAAGAAAATGAATTAGACTTAATTAAATAATTTTTTTGATTTATTTAATTAAAAGGGGATGATGTTAGATTAAATCAAATAAAGATTGATTTATTTAATTTAATAGAATGACTTTAGAGATTTAATTAAATAAAATTGATTATTTAATTAAATAGAGATGGTGACTTAATCAGATAAATTGATTTATTTAATTAAGAGATGAAATGTGATGAATTTAATCAAACAAGGGATATTTAATTAAATGACTAGCAAAGGAGATGATTCAGGATGAAACAGTGTTAGTGAAATCAGGATCAAATGCATGTATATTTTACGTGTCTACAATATTATACTATAGTGGTCCCCACTGCCTCCGTCATTTACCACGATCCATCGGTCCATCGAGGAGACAACCTTTAGAGTCTTGCTGATAATGAAGAGTTATCCCGATCAAGTAAAATAGACACAATGCTGCAAACACAAGGCCAATAAGTTGAGACACATTTCCAACAACCTCTAGATTTTGGAAAACCTTTTTTTTTGCACTGGGGATTCAGTTAAATATTAGCTCAGCATATCATCTAGAAATGAATGGGAAAATGGAAAGGGTAAATCAAGTATTAGAACACCTAGTTAGGATGTATTACATGGATCAACAATACAAGTGGGAAGATTACTTACTTTTATTGAAATTTTCTTACAATAACTCATAACATTTTGCAATTAAGATGGCTCCTTTTGAAGCTTTGTATGGATGAAAGTTTCAAACTCCTATAAGTTGGGATAAACTTGAGGATCGAGTGATTCTTGGGCTAGAAATTTTGGCTGAAATGGATGAGCAAGTTAAGATTATTAAGCAAAGGTTAGTAGAAGCTAACAATTGATAGAAAAGTTACATTGATGCTAAGAGAGTGCCCCGTAATTTTTCCTTAGGTGACAAAGTATTGTTAAGAGTGAAGCCTCACAAAAGGTCCATTAAATTTGGAAAGTCTTCTAAGTTATCCCCGCGTTATGTTGGACCTTTTGAGGTTCTAGAGGAAGTGAATCTAGTAGTCTATCAAATCATTTTGCCACTAGCTCTTGCTAGAATGCATAATGTCTTCCATGTGTCCTACCTTAAAAATTATATACCAAGAGATAATCATGTAATTGATTGGACTGCTTTACAGGTAAGGGACCCTAGAGTAGTAACTCTCAAGCCCATCAAGGTGCTAGGAACATGTAAGATACACTTACGTAATAGAGAGGTCTTGCAGTGCAAAGTCCAATGGGACCAGTATGCAGAAGACTCGGCTACTTTGGAGGACTATGTGTGAATTCATTAGAAATTTCTTGACATTCTTGATGCTTTTGAGAATTTTCAATGCTTTGGAGAATTTTCAATAATGTAATGTTAGATTGTTATGTTTTTGAATAATACCTTAGGTCATTGGGGATGATTATTCTTAAGGGGGGAGTATGTTACACCCCAATTGTATAGTTACTATTTACTGGTACTGCATAGGGTAAAAATGGATGTAATGTGAATTTTGGAGATGAATAAAATAAGTTTGAACCTTGTTATCAATATGAATGTTTTCACATATGATGATTTTCTCATTTGATGTTAATTTAGTTGATGTTATCCATGGTGAAATACTGCATTTATGTGAATGAAAGGTTATTGAATTGCAATTATTCAAACTTTAGAGATGTTTATCTATACTGCATATGTTATGAACATTTGACTGATGTGAGCATGTGTTGGTGGATGCAGGTATGTGTTCCATTCCTCCAGGTGGAGGGGAAGTATCACTTGGGAGAACATCTTGGTCAGGTAACTGGTAAAAGTAAACTATCTGAGCCTACACACACCACATTAGAGTGATTGAACTAAGTTAGTTTGCGGGTTATAGGTAAGTAACCCATAGCTTGTATTTTTACATTACGCATCTTTTTTACTTCTACATGCATTTGTAGGTGATGTTTATCTTTTTGAGTTTCTTAGATATTTCTTGTGTTATTACAATCAAATGGATAAGTGGGATGTAGGTGGAAGTATGTTTATATGTATCCACATGCATGCCAATGGGATCTAACAACACGTATATGTATACATATAAATATACCACACACACACACTTATTGATGTAATAGTAACCTAAATGGATGTAAGTAAATCGGATGTGAACATATATATGTATAGTATATACAAATATCCATATGTATATGCATATCGATACAAGCATATGTTGGAAAATGTACATGATCATATGGATGCATCAATATGGTACACCTATATATATGTGTACACAGAGGCGTATACACTTGTACATATATAGATACCAGATGTAAGCTAATTGGCTCACAATATATATATATATATACCAGATGTAAGTTGATTGGCTCACGATATATATATATATATATATATATATTAATACATAAGGTATTTAAATATATATATGTATATGATATATATAATATATATATATATAATAATTATATGACATCTTGATAATGTAATAAGAATTCAACTAATTCTTATTTAATAAGAAGTCGATTTATAGAAGACTTATTTTGACATTAAATGTCCATGGCTAAATTTGTATCAAAGTTGGACATCATTTTGGAAGTCGAATTTGAAACATATGCGGTTGTGTAAATAGCTATGTATCACAAGTCAAGACAAGTATGAGAGAAACATAGCAATACATATAAAATTTGTTGGCTTTGACATGGTTGATATGGAAAATGAAAAATATGTGGACTTAACCCAATGCATTTATATGGTTTAGTTGACTCAACCCATAAACCAGTCGATTTAGGTTATGTGTTGCAAAAACATCATTGATATATTCTTCTTAGCTGGAAATCATGCAACCTTAGTCTATTTAAGAGGTTTTGACACCACCTCTATTTTCTCTTTCCTATAGATGTCATTTTGGGAGAAATATTTGAATTCTCCATGTGTTGGTTGAAACAGTCTTTTGAATGTTGTCAAGTAGAAAGTTGATCTATTGATGATTTGTGTTGAGTCTGAGCTTTTATCATTGCCACCTTTATGTTGATTCATTTTGCATGAAACTGGTGTCATTCTTCATGCCTTAACTATAGGATTTCTAAAGCCTGGCTACTCTATAAATAGTCACACCATTTCATTTGGAATACATCTCACTCATTCATAATCATTCTCATTCTCTTGTGTGAACATTATCTCCATTCTTCCATTCACTAGTGAGGGATACATCTTACCAAGAGTTATACGTCACTTACTGTTTATCATATCTAAGTTATTACCAACCATTTCATTTTTTTTATGAGTGAGAAAAGAGTGAGATTTTGTGAGAAAGTGTTGTCTTATTGTTTGAGAAGAGTGTACTATCAATAAGAAAGAGAGAGGGAGTTGTTTCAGGAAGTTGAATCAAGCTAAATTACTAGTTGAGAAGATTGTACAATCATCTTTATTTGGGATAAATGATAACAAGCATGGGGATTTCCTATTCTTATTATTTAATAGGAATTCATGCGTTTTCTATGCTGCATGAGATGTCTTTTCTATCTAAGAAAATAGAAGTATTTAAATATTGATTTTGAAAAAGGAAATTGAAGCTTTTAAGATGTTTTCATATTATGCTTGTAAGAACTCCATAATAGGAGAATAGTGTATTTCTTAGTTAAGTATATGTTGAGCATCCAGAATACTGAGAGGGGGGGTGAATGAGTATTCCACAAACCCATGATAAAATCCACTTAACCATTATCACAATTTTGACCGAATCAGCAAGAGAGAACATAGAAACAAGTCAATGCAATCATACACATGAACACTAGGATTTTTATGTGGAAAACCCAAAATGCGAAAAACCATAATGAGGGTTAACTCACAATATATTATATCTGGATACAAATATTATGGGGCTCTTTGATAGGACTAACTATCCTTAAAAGGCTCACAACCTGAGTACAAAAGATGGCTCACTGCCAAGGTACAATGATACTAGCTCACTACCAAAAGAATGAACTGATAGAATACACCTTCAATGTGTAGGGTTTAGTTCCACTAAAGCTTAGAATATAAAGTACTACATTGCTCAACAAATTTTTACTACCGATAAAGCATTTAGGCTCTGATCTTCTCCTCTATTCACTTGCTTGCACACACACACACATACTCTCACACACACACTCTTGCTTCTATCTTATATATACAAGTATATATTATTCATCAATTAGGTCGGCCTAATTGGATGAAAAAAAAATCAAAAACCTTTCTTCATTGGCACCATATAAGATTTGAAAATTTTATCCATGTAGTGCATTATGTCAAGTCAGCTATTAGTCTATAATATATTGCATTCACTGAGTCGGCCAAGACTAAACCACAATTTCTCTAAACCAACAAATAATCCTCAAAGCAAACACCTTCTGGATCTAAGAACACATTTTTTTCCCATCATAGTACCAGTCAAGAGACTATCAATAAAACCATATTATAAGAATGTTCACTTTAGTAGAATGTGGAGTCTCCCACACAATATACCTCACATAGAACAATAGTAGGATACAGAGTTAAACTCTATCAGAGATAACTTTCTGTTCATAGAAAAACACATCTCAAGATCTAGGAAATAGTAGTCTAAATGAGTCAATAAAACAAGGTTAAGAGAATAGTCATATCATATCTTTTGGTGAGTTCCAAACTCAAATACCAACATACTATTCCATCACAAAAGAGTATTACCAACAGAGAACAACTTCTGGTAAACCAACCAAAATTCTCATGTAGTTATCACCATGTAGATATTACCATGTTGACATCAATGACAACACGAGAACAACTAGCACAACCATCCATACTTCATGATCATTCACACACACACACACACACACACACACACATACATATATGTTTAGAAATATATTATTTAAAATCAGTAGTAATTACATATTCTAAAAATTACATTTACAAGCAGAAGTAAATCCACTATCCAAACTATAGGTCTTATATAGCAGGACATGCTATGAAATTACAGTATATTATATATATATATATATATATATATATATATATATATAAATATATGCAAATTTATGTTTTATAGAAAAAACATATTCATGAAATATACCCAATGATGCAAGTTAAAACTGATCATTAACAAAGATTCGAGTTTTTTTAGAAAATGTAAGGGAGGATAAGGCCAATGCCCCCCCCCCCCATAGGGGAGCATTACTTGTGGAGGGTAGCTCCCTCTCCATAGGCCATGGCCTATAGAGGGGTGGTTTCCTTCCACAACAACGCTCCCGTATGTGGTTGTGGCTGCTATATAATGATTAAAACAATTTCTCTCATAATAAACTTCCATATGTTGCAATAAACAATGTTATGAGGTAATTCAAATCTGTATGGTTTCCAAAAAATGAAACCATTTTCTAGATTCATAATATTATATGTTTATTAAATATATAAATGTATGTGTATATATATGTATATATATACATATATACATACATATATATAAATGGAGATACATAGCAATGACACAGTTATTTTCAACCTCAAATGAGAGATTTACTCCAAATGCATAAATTACAATTAAATTATTCATAGAGGAATTCAATCTTTCACACAAAACAACCATCCATTCACACATTCAAAAATTAAATGCATT
Organism: Sequoia sempervirens; assembly: GCA_007258455.2. NCBI lineage: Eukaryota > Viridiplantae > Streptophyta > Pinopsida > Cupressales > Cupressaceae > Sequoia > Sequoia sempervirens. The sequence goes on along the minus strand of VDFB02047230.1, from coordinate 317,166,608 downwards.
GGAAAATGAATAAAAACTTGGTAAAACAATATATGATTTGTCTCACTCTTGTTCTTCTCTTTCCACTATTCTTCTTCTTCTATTTTGCCCATTTTTTCCTAACAATACTATGCATGTTTCAGTTATTATTTTTGCAGAATGGAAGATAGAGAAAATGAATCTTCTTGTTGAAAGAAGAAGAGTTTATTATCTTTTTATTATTTTTCTCTCTTTTTTCCATCTTTGTTTTGCTTTGTTTTTTTTTGTTTTGTTTTTCTAAATTTAACTTCTTTTCTTCAATTTTTCTACTTTTCTCATGTTTTCTATCTCTCTCATTTGTTTTCAAAAATATTTCTTTCTTTTTCCAAGATTTATTTCAAGTTTATCTAATAAAACTAATTTTTAAAAGAAAACACAATTTATTTTCCATGCATCACAATTATCCACAAAATATCAAGTAAATATCATTTAATCTTCAAATGAAATCAATCATTAAAATAAAATAAAACTCTTTCTTTTATTTCTATGTACTTTTAATTTACCACCAATTAATTTAAATAACTATCTATAAAGTACAAAACAATATAAAATTATTAACTAAATGATATTCTAAATGCAGCTATATGGTTATTAAGTGTTTGTGTGTGTGCGAGAGAAACCATTCCATCTTAACCCTGCCAAGTAGCTAGCCTCCTCTATCTTAACCACACCCTTGGTCTTTGACAACCTACAACTCATGAAAACTCAGGCACCCATTAATAGATTAGTGTCCAAGAAAATATAAATCAAAGCAATATAATTTATCATTTCAAGATAACATTTCCTATATTACATCACTTCAAAACTAAATAATATTCATTACTTTTCATCTTTTCCAAAGTAAATAAACATTCACTTATTTCATCATTCAAATAACATAACATTTATTCTACCACACACAATTATTCATATATCAGTTCCACATAAAGTAAATGCAAGCAACATCAAGGTCTGAGACGTGACAGTAGGCATCATGGATCTCTTTCAATTCATTTTCCCAAGGCACATTCAACTGAGCTGACAACATTTCTTCAATCTTACTGTAAACAAATGTATAGATATCTTCTATAGGAAACACTCTCAGAGGGATGCAAGAGAATGCACCAACAGATTCTTTTGACACATTCCTCATATATCTTTTCAACCTAGCTTTATCCACACAATTCACAATCTTTGAATTATCCATCAATAAAAGTGAAAGATTGTGCAAACATGAACACCTCTGAAAATGTCGACCAAGAAATGTATAGATGTCCTGTTTCTGGAGCTCACTTCAAATTCGTCTGTTATTTTCTTCAATTTATGAAACTCTGAATTCCCTTCTAAACTTCCTTTGCATGCTTCTCCAAAAATGCATAGGCCTTTAATTTTATCTAAACTTATTCCTTTCATTTTGAATGATTTTCCAATAAATGTTTCAACTTGCAAGTAGATTGCTTTGAAAAATGTGTACACCTCCATTCTTTCAAATTTTGCAGACCTCATTCTTCACACATGTGACTGATAAAATTTTGTAATATTGTTACCACAAAATATACTTCTATCATGATATGACACAAGTACCAATGAGGGGGTTTATTAGATTTTCCGATGATTTCTCCCCCTTAGCCACTACTTTTATTTATAAATTGATGGGAGTATTTGTACTGGAGGTTAGCACAGATAAGACTGATGATTCATTTCTCCAAACCCTTTCCATTTCTTTTCTTACCTTTTCTGGATCAAAGGTTTCATCATTCTTCTTCGCCAGATAGATGTTCTTCTTTCTTCTATTGTTACTACCAGTATGTTTTGGTTCCCTACACTTACAAGTAACATTATTCTTTCCATTTTCCCTTTTATCCAACAAACCATATTTATATCCATTATTCTTTCCCTTAGAATCATTCACATTACTTTTTCAATCCTTTGCTTTATGACCAAATTTCTTGCAGGAATGACAAACACCATTGAAGTATAAATACCTTTTTCCATCATGTCATTTGACAAGATTTTTTCTAGAATTTCTTCTTTGCTCATTGATTTGTCTATTTTTGTACCGCATCTTCTTACCATTGAATTGCTTTTCTTTATATCTCTGACCTTTTTTAAATCCTAAACTTTATCCATTTCTAATCTTTGAGAGGTAATCAATTCATCAAGCATCACTGATCTTATCTTAAGTTTGTCTTCAAAACTCTTTGCCCTTTCCAAGTTAGATATCAGGATTTTTTCTTCTAATTCAAGCTTTGTGCATTCATCCATCTTCTTTTGAATTTCAATTTCCTGACATTCTTCAATTCTTTTCTTCTCATCCAATTGTTCCAGTAGGCTAGTGATGATTTCTTCTCCTTTAGTCAATAGATCGCATGCATCCATACTTTTACTTTGTAGCTTTTCAATGTGCTCATTTGCTTTTATCAACTTGTCATTCACGGCTTCCATTTCTTCTGACAATTTAGAAAAGACTATTTTCAAAGAAAAAAATTTCTCATGTTCAAACTTTGGAACCTTCCTCTGGATGTTAGGTTTCTTTCGAGGAACCAAGCTCTTATACCAATTGTTGAACATCTGAAATAATTAGAGGGGGCTTGAATCAGTATTCCACAAAACCATAATAAAATCCACTTAACCATTATCACAATTTTGATTGAATCAACAAGAGAGAACATAGAAACAAGTCAATGCAATCATACACATGAACACCAGGATTTTTACGTGGAAAACCCAGAATGGGAAAAACCACGATGAGGGTTAACTCACAATATATTATATCTAGATACAAAATATTATGGGGTTCACTGCCATACTCACTGTCCTTAAAAGGCTCATAACCTGAGTACAAAAGATGGCTCACTGCCAAGGTACAATAATAGTGGCTCACTGCCAAAAGAATGGACTGATAGAATACACCTTCAATGTGTAGGGTTCTCTTCCACTGAAGCTCAGAATATAAAGTACTACATCACTCAACAAATATGTACTACTGATAAAGCATTTAGTCTTTGATCTTCTCCTTTGTTCACTTGCTTGCACACACACACATACTCTCTCTCACACACACTCTTGCTTTTATCTTATATATTTACAAGTATATCTTATTCATCAATTAGGCCAGCCTAATTGGATGAACACAAAATAATCAAAAACCTTTCTTCATCGACACCATATAAGATTTGAAAATTTAATCCATGTAGTGCATTATGCCAAGTTGGCTATTAGTCTTCATAATATATTGAATTCACTTAGTCGACCAAGACTAAACCACAATTTATCCAAACCAAAAAATAATCCTCAAACAAAACACCTTACGGATCTAAGAACACATTAGTTTCCCATCATACTACCAGTCAAGAGACTATCAACAAAACCGCAATATTAGAATGTTCACTATAGTAGAATGCAAAGTATCCCACACAGTATACCTCACATAGAACAATAGTAGGATACAGAGTTAAAATTTGTCACAGATAACTTTCTATTGGTAGCAAAAGACATCTTAAGATCTAGGAAATATCAGTCTGAATGAGTCAATAAAACATGGTTAAGAGAATAGAGTCATATCAAATCTTGTTGTGAGTTCCAGACTCAAATACCAACACACTGATCCATCACAAAGTAGTATTACTGGTAGAGAAAAACTTTTGGTAAACCAAGAAAAATTCTCATTTAGTTATCACCATGTAGATATTACCACATTGACATCAATGAAATCATAGGAACTACCAACACAACCATCCATACTTCATGCTCATGTTTCAAAGCTTCCAACAGTATATACTAGGCTTGATTGAATGCAAGAGTCACTTGAGGTACAACCAACTAAGTTATTAAGTTAACTAGGAAAGCTAGTGTTACTCCTGGGATAGTTAATCTAGTATGGGAGGGCAATTGTGTACTTGTTAAATAGATTCATTACAAGTAGATTAGTATGTTTAGGTTAGTCTGGGGTGATAGAATATCCATTGAAGGACAATACCTATGCATAGTGTAAGATAGACTTAAGTCAAATTGGCTCTGAGTAGTGTATGTGATTGATGACTTCATTCAAAGTACTGAATGAGAACACTTTGGCCAAAGAAGTGCAATGCATGAAATTCCACTTAGTTGTATGAATATTGAGACTAAACTTCCAATTCACCATGATCTAGTATTACATGCTAGTTCAAGATTGAGGGATTACAGGTTCTAGTTATGTAGGACACAACACTATGCTCAGTTGGTTGTCATTACCAGTTACTCTACCAATCTCTTCATAGAAGTGAAGGGCCATCTATCATATGATAGATGTGTGGGGACCATATTAAGAGTTTGTGGTTGGTGGAAAAGTGCCTAAGTGATTCTTCTCCTCCACAACAAGAGAGAAAATAACCAAGATTTGAGAGGAAAGAACTTGGACCATCTTACAACTATTTGTTCTAAAGCTCTATGAGCTATGCATGTATTTGTATGTTTTTGTACTTTGATGTTTACATGAAATTTAAAGGAATTCATGTTGATATATGTTTTGTATCCTAATTGGAAATTATCAATAAAAGTAAAGAAAATTTTTATTGCTATGGTTTTTTTATTTGTTTATTTACTCATTTGGTGTAAAACAAGAAATTTTTACTTTATGGAAGGGTTAGTAAGTTACAATGAGTTCTTGGTGGAACAATTGTTGATCCCCGAATTTGATGTCCTTGAATCTGAACTCATGAGTGAACTTATTTGTCCTGATTCATCATGGTACAAGAATTTTTTATGATTACTTGAATAACCAAATTATCCCTCTTGAATTTTCCTCTAACCAATGCAAGAACTTTATCTGAAAATCTTCCAAATATATCATCATCAGTGATACGATTTACCATCGTAGCCTAGATAACACCCTCTTAATATGTATCAATTTAGATGAAGCACAAATGGATTTAAAAAAGGTAAACAACTATATATGCAAAGCTCACTCTACTAGTCCTACCTTAGCCAAGATGCTTATACAAATGGGATACTATCATCCCTTTATGCTGAAAGTATGATGGTGTTATCAGTGATGTCAATAGGAAGTCTAGTAATTGGTGTTTTCATTGATGTCAACTATGGGATGAAGATGTTGAGGATATTGAGAACATTGTGGAAAAGAGGAAAAGAGGTTGTGCATGTGTAGTTGAGACCTTGAAGAAGTGTTGTGAGTACATGGAGCTATTCTTTTATTGCAAAGTATGAAGATGAGTTGGAATGAAGTAATGAGCTAAGATGATGTCTCTGGTACTTGGTTTCCAAGTTCTTTTGAGAAAATTTAATAAACAGAGTAAACTATGTTGTACAAATGTTCATAGTGTGCTCTAATATTGTGCTCCACATTTTGTTTGCATTGATGCTATTATTACAAGTTATTCAAGGGTGTCAGAGGTTGCTATATTCAAAATTTGGGTTTTAGGATTGTTCTACAGTGCGAGATATTTTCACCAGTGTGTGAACCATTTGTTCAGTACTATTTTTTGTGGTCTTGGAGAAATGTATTTGCTTCGAATTTTTCCATGATTTGGCTTTAGGTTGTGCATATTTGGGAAGTTATTTATAATGCTTTTATCTTTTTGTATTCAAGTTTTTACTTGATTTGGTGTAGTACAATGTGAGTTTCATTTATCAATATGCAATTAAGTGTTACCAGTTGTCTTGAGTTGAAGTATTTATTGATGTGAGCTTGGATGAAGTGTTTTATGAATCGTAAGTACTTCATGGATTATTCTATATTGAGTTCAAGTGAATTATGTTGTCTAGAACTTTCGGCTTCATTTAAGGAAGCGTGTACTTAATGTCTATTGTGTTTACATGGGTGTTGGTCGACCTTGTGTTTAGCTCTACATGCAAGGCTTGTGGAAGTGTGTTGAAGTGGATTGGGATCTATTTGGGCCCTAATTAAGGATTTATGTAGGTATCCTTTTGTTCCTATCCACCATGGGAATGTTTAGGTTCCAACCGATTTTGAATTTGAATGTATAACGGCTAGTGGCTAACATTGGAGAATTTTTTTGAGGTAGGGCTTCATATAAATATGTATGCTATTGATTCAAGAGTGTGAGAAAAATAATAAGAAGTAATATAGATGCGAGATTGATGTGATTAATGTGTGTGGTTTGAAATTGAGAAAAGCAGTGTAAACTTCATGTTAGGGTTCCTGAAGGTAGTGAGCTGAAGGCATCTGAAATATTTCATATGAAAGTGTGTGATTAATTATGGTGGAATCCTTGTTGCATTCAGAATTTTTTTCTATGTGTAACATTATTCTTCTATCTTCTTGTAATCTTTTTGTGGTAGTGATCCCTAGCTATGAGCCTTTTGGACAGTGTGTCTGATTCTAGCAGTGAGCCCCTTTGTAGCAGTTTTTCTATTACTTATATTGTATGCTAATCATCACCATGGTTTTTCCCTCATTGGGTTTTCCGTGTAAATTTGGTGTTCTCTTGTGCATGGTGTTGTGATTTCATTTTTTGTTATCTACATTTCTTGTTTAATCAAACTAAGAGAATAAGGGTTTAATGAATGCTTGTGGATTTGATTATTGTTGAGGGTTTTGAAGGTTTAATTTGTTACAAATGATTCACCCTCCCTCTTAGTTCTCTTGTTCATTTCAATAATTTGTATCAAATCATGGTTCCTTGAAGAAGAAGCTTAATCTCTTGAGGTAGATCTGAGATGGAAAACAAGATTCCTTTGGAATATCCTAGACTCGATGGATTAGATTATGCATTCTAGAAGAAAAATATGGAAGTATATTTGTCTGCTCAAGGATATCAGATTGAGAAGGCTTATCATAATGCATACACTCCACCTCTGAATAGTACAATTACAAGTGCATAAATCAAGGTGCATGAGATCAATTCCAATGCAAGGTACATTATTATGAGAGTCTTTCAAATATTGAATTAGTTAAAGTTATGAGTTTGAAGACTGATAAATAAGTTTTGGATAAGTTAGAAAGAATTTATGAAGGAGGTTCAAAGGTCAAACAAGAAAAGTTGTAGAACTTGAAGGAACAGTTTGAAATTATGCATATGTTTGAAGATGAAACAATTAAAGGCTACATACTGAGAGTTGATGAATTGGTAAGTAATATGAGAAGCCTTGGTGCAACAATTAAAGACTATAAAGTAGTGAAGAAAATTATTAGATCTCTTCCAGATTGTTACATTGAAAAGGTATCTGCTATTGAGGAAACAATTGATTTTGATAATTATTCTAGAGATCAGTTGATTGGTACTTTGACTACATTGAAATAATAAAAATGAAGAAAGGTACAAAAGTAGAGATTGCTTTCAAGGCTAGTAAATTAGAGAAGGTTGAAGATTCGGGTGATGAGGATCTTGATGATTTGGAAGCTAACTTAGAGAGGAAGTCAAAAAAGGGAACCTATAAGTACAAAGGTAAATTACCTTTTAAAAGTTTTAGCTATGGTGAGATAGGTCATTATGCTTCTAGATGTCTAAAAAGAGCTCTAAACAATAAGAACAAGGAAATAAAAGGAAAGATGATGAAGAAAGCTTACTATGTGAAAGAGGATGTTGGTATTTCTGATGATGAATCTTATTATAAAGATTTTGATGATAATGAATGTCTATTTTTGTCTATAAAAGAAGAATCTAGTTCTGCTAACCCTAAAATTTGTGTGAAGGAAAGTATTCTAGAGATGAAGGATAAGGTTGAAGGTACTTTGGTATCTTATTTTTATGTCAAAGAGGATAAGAATTACTAGGTTGTTGACAATGGCTACTCTAATCATATGATCGGAGACAAAAGTAAGTTTGTTAAAATTGAAAATTATGATGGAGGATTAGTTAAATTTGGAGATGATTTAGGAGAAAATATTTGTGGAATAGGTTCAATCAGTTTTTATGGCAAACATAATACTAAAAAATGTTACTATGTTAGGGACTTAAAATATAATATCTTGAGTGTCAGATAAATGTGTAGCAAATGGTATAATATTGTGTTTAATTATGGAGCATGTGAGATTTGGAAAGGGTCCAGAATTGTGATTACTATTGGTAAAAGAATAGATGGAAACATCTATCAGCTTATGGGTGTTGATGGTCATTGCTTTGTGTCCTGAATTAATGATAGATGGTTATGGCATTAGAGGATGTGTCACATGAATTTTGATAATTTGGAAAGAATTAGTTTGGCTCATGCAATGAGAGATTTATCTAGAATCACAAAACCTATCAATGCTTTTTGTGAGAGTTGTCAAGTTGGAAAACAAAAAAGGGTAGCTTTAAGGGAAAGGAACAATTTGATATTGGATTGATGGAATTAGTGCATATAGATCTTTGTGGTCCTACAAGGGTGAGAAGTCTACAAGGTGACAATTATTTTATGCTTTTGATTGATGATTATTCTAGAGTGATATGGGTTACTTTTCTTAGAGGAAAGTCTGGTGCATTAGATAAATTCAAGGCATTTAAAGCTATGGTTGAGAATGAAATAGATTTAAAAATAAAATTCTTGATGTTCAAAAAAGGTGGTGAATTCACCTCCAATGAGTTTAACATGTTTTGTGAAGTTCATGCAATAAAGAGGCATTTGTATTCCCCTAGAACTCCTCAGCAAAATGGAGTTGTTGAAAGGAAAAATAGAACTATTCAAGAAGTTGCAAGGAATACGATGGAAGAGGAAAATCTACCACAAGTCTACTAGAGAGAAGCTATTCATACTATTGTTTACATACTTAATAGAGTTCAAGCTAAAGCTAATAGCACAAAAACTCCTTATGAGCTATGATATAGAAGGATTCCTATTGTGAGGTACTTTAGAGTGTTTGGAAGAAAATGTTACATCAAAAGAGAAGAAGAAAACTTAGGAAAGTTTGATGCAAGGTTTGATTAAGGTATCTTCCTTGGATAATTTATTAGAAACAAATCCTATATATGTTACAACAATAGGTTCAGAAAGATAGTTGATAGTGAAAATGTTAAAGTTGATGAAAATCTATAGAACTCTATTATAGTAAATGGATATGTGTTAGATGAACCTAATTCCAGAGAAGTAGCAAAAAAATGTGATGAAAAAGAAGTGTAGAATGAAGAGGAAGAAGCTCCAAAGAAGACCCCTAAAACCCCTAAGTATATGCAAAAGAATCATTCCAAAGATTAGATCATTGGAGATAAGAGGAGAGGTGTATTGACAAGAAGCAAAGTTGCTGAAGTTGAGGTAAATTTGTGTTTACTTTCTAAATTTGATTCTAAATCAGTGAGTGAAGCATGTAAGGATGAACATTGCATGAAGCCAATGGAAGAAGAACTTGTGCAGATAGTGAAAAATAAGACTTGGGAATTGGTCCCTAGACTAGAAAAAAATAACATAATTAAAACTAAGTTGGTATTCATGAACAAGTTGAATGATAATAGAGAAGTAGTAAGAAACAAGGAAAAACTTGTGTGTAAGGGTTACTCACAAGTAGAAGGTATATATTTTGGGAGAATTTTTCTCCTATGGATAGGATAGAAGCTATCAAAATGTTCTTGGTAGTTGTAGCACATAAAAATTTTAAGGTCTATCATATGGATGTGAAGTCTGCTATTCTAAATGGAGAATTGGAAGAAGAGGTTTACATGGAACAATGAAAGGTTTTCAGTTGTTAGATCAACCAGATATGGTATGTAAGTTGAAGAAGGCTCTATATGGTTTGAAGCAAGCTCCTAAATCTTGGTATGAAAGATTGGATAGGTACTTGATACAACAAGGATTTAGTAAGGGATCCATAGATATTAATCTTTACTTTAAAATTGAGGAAGACAAAATCTTGATAGTAGTTGTATATGTGGATGACATTATCTTTGGTGGAAATGAGGCTATGTGTAAGAAATTTTCTAAAGAAATGCAGAAAGAATATGAGATGTCAATGTTTGTAGAGATGAATTTCTTTCTTGGGCTACAAATCAATCAAACAGATAAAGGAATTTTCATTTCATAGTCTAAGTATGTAAAAGAAATGTTGAAGAATTTTAGAATGGATGACTCCAAACCTGTATGTACTCCTATGGTGACTAGCTGTAAATTGAGCAAAGATGATGATTCGCCTAAGGATAATTAGAGAAAGTATAGATCTATGATCGATGGATTGTTGTATTTGACTACTACTAGACCAGATATCATGTATGCAATTTGTCTTGTGGCTAGATTTCAAGAAGATGCTAAAGAAACACATGTTACATCAGTGAAGAGAATATTCAGATATTTAAGAGGCACATTGAATTATGGGTTGTGGTATCCTAAGGATATTGATTTCACATTAAATGCTTATACAGATGCAGATTGGGTTGGTTGTGTTGATGACAAGAAAAATACAAGTGGTGGTGCATTCTTTCTTGGATGTAGATTGGTGTCATGGCTAAGTAAGAAATATGATGATAGAGGCTAAGTATATTATACTAGCATCATGTTGTACATAGGTATTATGGATGAGAAAAACATTGAAGGATATCAGAGTTGTATATGACAAACCTATATCTATCTTCTTTGATAATACAAGTGCAATAAACATTTCAAAGAATCTAGTGATGCACTCAAGGACAAAATATATATCTATCAGGTATCACTTTTTTTGAGAGAAGGTTATGGAGAATGAATTGAAGCTTGATTATTTTCCTATAAAGGATCAGATTGCTGATATATTTACTAAGGCTTTTACTAAGGATACTTTTGAGTATCTTAGGGAGAAGGGGGTTATTGCCCCTCCTTTCTTGAACTAGATGCATATGGAGATGCATCATTCTAGTGGATCTATGGATCTATCTCTTTTCTAGACTGATGTTGGTGGCTACCTCTCAGGGGGAGTAGGTAGTGTCATGTTGCCTTTTTGTTGTTGATTTAGTTGGGTGTACTGCTAAGGGGGAGTATTCAAAGTAGGTAATTTTTGTTTAGTGTCAAAGAGAGAGAACACTGCAAAATATTTTATCTTTTTCCATTGATGTCAAAGGGGGGGAGAAAATCATGTGAAAAAGAGAGAAAGTTGTTGTCAAAGAGAAAGAGACTCCTGTAAGGGGGGGAGGTTTCAGGAATGTTGTGTAGGCTATCTAATCTGAAAAAAAGGGAGAGATTGTTCAGAGTTGTTGTGTGGTCCTTGGTGGCTTTTAACATCTTGTGTTCCCATCAATGACAAAGGGGAATATTGTTGCAAGTATGATCTAGTGTTGTCATTTATGTCAAAATGAAATCTAGTAACTGGTGTTGTCATTGATGTCAACTATGGGATGAAGATGTTGAGGATATTGAGAAAATTATGGAAAAGAGGAAAATAGGTTGTGCATGTGTAGTTGAGACCGTCAAGAAGTGTTGTGAGTACATGGAGCTATTATTTTGTTCTAGAGTCTGAAGATGAGTTGGAATGAAGTAATGAGCTAAGATGATGTCTTTGGTACTTGGTTTTTGTTGTGTGGTTTCATAACACGCCCCAAGAATGTAAGGCTTGGGGACCCAAGAGAAAAAATAATGCTTATGGTAGGTGTTGGTTGGCAAAGGATCACCAGAGGCTCATGTTGAAGTGAAAGTCTTTGAAGTAATTCATGATTTTTGAATGAACTAGGTGTCGAGTGTACTAGATAATGGGTACCAGGAAGCTAGGTTGGTTGGAATGTTTAATGCAAGGTTTGGTAAGTGTTTGCAGTCTGGAGGTGAAAGTCTAGAAAATGTGAAGGTTCCAGTGGTAACCGGGATCCAAGTAAATTTATTTTGGTAAAATGCTGAAGTTTGTTGGGTACCGGGTACCGGGTAATAGTGCATGCATGTTGGGTGTTAAGGTTGATTGTAAAAAAATTCCTAGGAGCTCAAAATGTCTGGTAACCTGCCTAAAGGGATAACTATGCGAGAATGCATTAAAAGCATGTTATTTATGATTTGATGTAAAAATATGATTTATTAATGATGGTTTTATTTTAATGAAAATTATATAAATATTTAAAAAGGGATTGGTATATGGAATTTTATGTGCAAAAGAAACAAGATGTTGGACTATGCTTCAGTATGGACAGTCAAGAAAATTTGGGTTACAAGTAGATCCAGTGATATAGCTAGGTTTGGTGGTGCACTTTGAAAGCTCATGTGAGCAAAAAGTTCATCGAAAACAGGCCTCAAATAATGGAGGATCAAGAATCCTGGTATTATGCATGCGGTGAAGGGGTACGCCTAGCTCTAGGGTGATTTACTTATGGGTGTTTTATGCTTGAGCCTAAACCTAAATATAGGAACCAAAAGTGTTGGTGGATTGGGGTATATATATCTGGTTCCACCTGATCACTCTGAATATCCAACAGAGGAAGTTCCTACATTTTTTTTGACAAATTTGCTTCGTTTGGGTTTGATTTCATGATCAAATTCCAAAATTTTCAAAGTGTTGAAGAAGGTTGGCATTCGTTGACTTATTCAAAATTTCTCTTGCTAGTTGTTATGTGCCACATTCCTTGTTGTAATTCATCCCTTGGATTTACTCTCATGTGTTGGTTAAATTTCCCGAGCATCTTATTCTTATAAAAGGCTGAGAGATGTTTCATTTTAAGTTCACTTTAGAATCTGTGGATGTCAGAGCCAAAACTTTTTCAAGTTTTGTTCTTTTTCATATTTTTTGTTCCATTCGAGATTAAAATCTTGTATGTTTCATTAGAATTTAACTAATATCAGAGCCATTTTCAAAGCTATTTTCTAATATGAAATCTTACATAGTTGATTATTTGTTCCTATCAGACAATATTGTGTATTGTGTCGTTTAAGGGTGCATACTAACACTATCTGATGGAAAATAATCCCCCCTTTTCTTTAAACTCTTGCATCATTATGTGTCTAGTTGTGAAGCAATATGGTGACATATGGAATGGTTTTCTCTAGTTTGGTTATTTCTTGAGGCATGCATGGATAATACCAAAGGAGAAATTTTACTTTTTAGTAATTTCTTATGCATTGTTTTAGAATATATGCTTATATTTCAAAAAATGTTCCAAAAAGTAATGAATGCATTGAATTTTAATTACAAATCTTTTAATTCCATGAAATTGTTGAATGCTTAATGCTAAATCTACTTGGATGAATGCAACTTATTTGAATTTCATGAAATATTGTTGCAATTTTTTTGATTTCATGAAGTTATTAAATCACCAGACTGAGATTATTTTCATATCTCTATGATACCAACCAATACCTTAAGGACCGTTTACCCCTTATGTTTAACATCATTATCACACCAAACACTGAGCGATCCTAGTGTGTCAAGACCTAACATAAACACACCTTGGGATCAAGCTGAGTTAGCCTTAGATTTAGGTTCTCTCTATGGAGTCTTTCAAGAAAGATAGGTTCTTGTGGTGTCCCTATGAGAATTTATCTTCCAATTGGTGTGTGACTAACATCTACATCAATAGTTTCCAAGTGCTTTTGAGAAAATTTAATAAATAGAGTAAACTATGTTGTTCAAATATTCATAGTGTGCTCTGATGTTGTGCTTCACATTCTGTCTATGTTGATGATATAGTTGTGTGGATCTTACAAGTTATTCAAGGGTGTCATAGGTTTCTATATTCATAATTTTAGTTTTTGGCTCATTATATTGTGCGAGATATTTTCACCAGTGTCTAAACTAGTTGTTAAGTAATATTTTTTGTGGTCTGGGAGAAATGTATTTGCTCCACATTTCTCCGTTGTTTTTATTTAGGTTGTGTAGATTTGGGAAGTTGATTATAGTGCTTTTATCTTTTTGTATTCAAGTTTTTACTTGATTTGGTGCAATACAATGTGAGTTTCATTTATCAGTATGAAGTTAAGGGTTACCAATTGTTTTGAGTTGTAGTATGTGTTGATGTGAGCTTGGATGAAGTGTTTGATGAATCTTAACTAGTTTGTGGATTCTTCTAGATTGAGTTCAAGTGAATTATGTTTTCTGAAACTTTTGGCTTGATTTAAGGAAGGGTGTACTTAATTTCTATGGTGTTTTGCACGGGTGTTGGCCAACCTTGTGTCTAACACTACATGCGAGGCTTGTGGAAGCATGTTGAATTGTGTTGGGATCTATTTAGGTCCTAATTAAGGATTTATGTAAGTTTCCTTTCATTCCTATCCACTACAGGAATGTTTAGGTGCCAACTTATTTCGAATTTGAATGTATAACGGTTAGTGGCCAACATTGGAGAATTTTTTTGAGGTAGAACTTGATATAAATATGTATGGTGTTGATGCAAGAGGGTGAGTGAAAGAATAAGAAGTAAGATATATGTTATATTGATGTGAGTAATGCGTGTGATGTGAAATTGAGCAATGTGAACTTCATGTTAGGGTTCCTGACAGTAGTGAGTTGAAGGAATCTGAAATATTTCATGTGAAAGTGCAAAAGTGAGCGATCAATTGTGGTGGACTCCTTGTTGCATTAAGAAGTGTTTTCTCTATTTAACATTCTTCTTTTATCTTTTAATGTTCTTTCTATGGTAGTGAGCCCTAGCTATGAGCCTTTTGGACAATGTGTCTGATTTTGGTAGTGAGCCCCTTTGTACCGGTTTTTCTATTACTTATATTGTGAGATAATCCTCACCATGGTTTTTCATTCATTGGGTTTTCTACATAAATTTAGTGTTCTATTGTGCATGGTGTTGTGATTTTAGCTTATGTTATCTACATTTCATGTTTAATCAGACTAACAAAATAAGGGTTTAATGAATGCTTGTGGATCTGATTATTGTTGAGGGTTTTGAAATTTTAATTTGTTACAATTGATTCACCCCCCTCTCAATTGTCTTGTTTATTTCAACACTTTATGGAACATGATTCTTATCACTTTTCCAAGAAATTTCACCATTGTTAGATACTGTAACTATGGGAAATATTCAAGTTAGCAGATTAGTGCATAAATAAATAAAACCTAAAGTAACAATGAAGTACAAAGGAGGAAATAACATGACAACAAAGAAAGATATTACCTAGTGTCTTCAACCTCCATGATTGACCTCCACTACACCTTCTCTATTTGCTACAATATGTAGTTTTCCCTCAGATTTTGTGTGAGCAATCTATGACTATGCCAAGACCTAAGCAAATGTTGAAGGATTTGATCACAAATGCTAAACTATGCAACTATGTAACTAGTAAGCAAGCCTAAAGTATGCCTAAATTATGCCAATGCTAATATGTCAATATTCCAAGAGATGAAGTATGCCTAAGAAAAGATTGCATGAGATGTCAAAATGAAACCAAAATTAGCATTTTATAGAAAATGCAATTTTGGATGAATGACCAAGATTAAAAGTTGACAAATGCCCTAGAATCAATGGACAAGATTCAATATGACAACCCACAATTAGGGATAGGGAAACATTAGGGTAAATTTGAAATGAGTGGACAAGATTTGATTTTAGAAAATCAAATCAAGGGACAAGATTGCATGTGACAAGAAGATAAGGATGGCACTGAAAAAGAGAGAGCTGGGAAATCAAATAATATTAAAAATTACTTCATTTATGGAAGAAAATTGCTATTTTGAATTAAAAATTAATTTAATTCAAAAAGGTGGGGTTATGTGACAGTAAATAATTAATTTGAATTATTTACTAAAAGAGAGAAAATTAGAAAGTGAGACCATTTTAAATAAATAATTTTATTTAAAGTTGGGAAAATGCCAAGGTGGACGATAATTAAATAAATTAAAGAATTTATTTAATTATGAGAAGACATCAAAAATTTATGACATATTTAAATAAATGAATAAAATTTATTTACTTAAATAATCAAGAGGAATAAAAGACATGAATTAATTAAATAATTAAGAAAGTTATTTAATTAATAGTTGAAAGTGGTCAATAGGACATAATTAAATGTTTTAATTATGCTAGGAAGAATGTGGCAAAAATAGAGCTTGCATGCCTAGGTCATTTTTATGTGTTTACATTTTGCCTATCTTTGTCATAATGCAGCTTGTCGCATTGTGACAAAGAAAATTCAATTAGAAAGATGCCCCAGTAAAGGTATGGAGTATCTATGCCCCCTTAGGAAAATTTGCAAATTTTGGTCCAGTGACAGAAAAATTTAGAAAATGTCCCTACAAGTTAATTTGATGTCCAAAAAAGAAATGGCGCAAATGGTTTCTAGATTTCGAGGTGCTTAAGGAAACCAAAAAGGTGGTCAAAGTTGGTCAAATGAGCCTCCAGTAATAAAATTTTGAAGAAAATTCCACTTTGACCCTATAAATAAGTTCAAATTGGGTGAAAAGTCAATTCATTTCATTTCCACCTTTGTAAACTTTGAGATCTCAAAGCTAGGATACCTCGCGTGAAGATGGTGGTTCCAGTGACCGAGCACCACAGATACATCATCCGAACATTTAGATGGCCAGAGGGTGCAGAGGCACCGGTAAGTACACCTTGCCCACTTTGTACTATTATCATTTTTCGTCCATTTTTAGGGTTTTTAGGTAGGTCAGCAAATGCGCCGTGATGCATACACATTCACGTAAGCCGCATTTGAGTTTGTATTCGACGTATTTGATGCGTCACAATGGAAACATGACAGTCTCGTTAGGTTTTCAATTAGGTGTGACGCATTCAAAGATAAGAGAGACACATTCACCATTTTGAGTCGCAAGTGACAGTTTTAGCGATGCATTCACAAGAGTGCAATGCATTTTTGAAGCCATGCGACACATTCAATTTGTCAATGACACATTTGTGGGTCTGATCAATGCAAACGATTGAAGATGACACATTTGTGGGTCAAAATGATGCAAGTTCCAAAACATGACACAATTGCTGGATGAAACGACGCAAATTCTAGGTCGCGATGCAAATGAAGTCAACACGATGCATTTGACTTTGACTAGGGTTGACCAAAGTTGACTTAGTTTTAGGCTCACTTTATGCTTATGTTTAATTAGATAGATGGTAATAATGATTATCAAGAATGTGCTAACTCTTGTTTCTACATGTGTAGAAATGATTACCACTGATCTATATGCACGTGTTTAGGCCATCAACTTATACATTTCAGGATCAGCTGATGAACCGAGAGCAGAGGCAATTGATGCGACTGGGATTATATTATGTCACCTATATGCCCATTATCCAGGCTAATAGGGGGCTTTTGATGGCACTCTGTGAGAGATGATATTCAGAGACCTACTCCTTCCACCTATCGACAGAGGAGGCTACTATTACTCTAGAGGATGTGTACAGGATTCTGCACATTTCAATTAGAGAAGCACAAGTAGTGTATGATCCATAGTGGGGAGTGCAGGCCATGACAGAGCTATACAAGGCAAATGACACCATAGGCCTTAGTGTCGAGAGCTACGAGATTCAATGGGAGCATATGACTAAGCACTACCTATGGTGGGATGCGATGTTGTGTACATTGATTGTCAGAGTCCTCATTCCATATCGTTGGGGACATGAATTCTTGATCAGATGGGGAGATGTGCTAGTTCGCATGTGATGGGATAGGATAGTTTTTGCATGGGGGTCCTATTTGCTTGGTATGTTGTATCACTAGTTACATGAGATAGCATACAGGGGTGTACATTGCATCAGTTGTGGGACGACACTGCTGATGATATGGGATTGGAAGCATATTCCCATCTTTCAACCACCTATTCAAAGACCACAGCTAGCAAAGGGGATGCCCTATGTGTACCTATATGTGGGTGCCCTACAATAGACAAGAGTCAGAGAGACTGGATTCTGGTGGCACAGGATAGACACCATGACAACATTTTTCTAGAGGTTGTATAGGGATTACACACAGTGGGCCAGAGAGGGAGATCACTTGTCATTTTATAGGTAGTTTCAATATCTAATTGGCTACACTGTACAGTCATAGCTCATCATCAAGATGTACCTGCCCTAGCGGGTATTACATCAGTTCGGGGAGCAGCAGGGTGTGCCTATGGGGACTGTTGAGTATGCTAGATCATCGTGAGAGCCTATGTGGGGTCCTGCCATATCAGTACCATTTTCTGAGTAGTAGATAGATGGGTTGGTGGTGTAGCCATGGGGTTGGAGTGGAGATCTTGCAGATCCAGGGACGTCTGTAGATTATGACTTATGGTGGTAGACACAC
This sequence comes from Sequoia sempervirens, assembly GCA_007258455.2. Taxonomy (NCBI): domain Eukaryota; kingdom Viridiplantae; phylum Streptophyta; class Pinopsida; order Cupressales; family Cupressaceae; genus Sequoia; species Sequoia sempervirens. Next base: position 317,148,551 of record VDFB02047230.1, on the reverse strand, counting down.
AGACTGATTCCCTTGATAGATCTGGATGGACCAACACCTATTGATCACAGATAGGATCATTTGACCAACTTTGACCACCCTTTTGGCTGCCTTAAACACCTCAAAATATAAAACCGTTTGTGCCATTGCTTTTCTGGACATCAAATTAACTTGTTAGGACATTTTCCAAATTTTTCTATCACTGGGCCAAAATTTGCAAATTTTCTCGAGGGGGCATAGATACTTCATACCTTCGCTGGGGCATGTTTTTGACTAAATTTTCTTTGTCACAATGCGATAGGTTGCATTATGACAAAGAGGGGAGAAATCTAGACACATAAAAATGACCTAGGCCTACAAGCTCTATTTTTGCCACATTCTTCCTAGCATAATTAAAACATTTAATTATGTCCTATTGACCACTTTCAACTATTAATTAAATAATTCTTAATTATTTAATTAATTCATGTCTTTTATTCCTCTTCATTATTTAAAAATAATAATTTTATTTATTTATTTAAATGTGTCACTAATTCTTTAATGTCTTCCCATGATTAAATAAATTCATTAATTTATTTAATTATTTTTTGGCCATTATTTCCTCTTGATTATTTAAATAAATAAATTTTATTCATTTATTTAAATACATCATTAATTTTGTATGTCTTCTCATAATTAAATAAATTGTTTAATTTATTTAATTATTGTCCACCTTGGCATTTTCCCAACTTTAAATAAAATTATTTATTTAAAATGGTTCCACTTTCTAATTTTCCCTCTTTTAGTAAATAATTCAAATTAATTATTTATTGTCACATGACCCCACCTTTTTTAATTAAATTAATTTTTAATTTAAAATAGCAATTTTCTTCCATAAATCAAGTAATTTCTAATATTATTTGATTTCCCAGCTCTGTCTTTTTCTATGCCACCCTTATCTTCTTGTCACATGCAATCTTGTCCCTTTATTTGATTTTCTAAAATCAAATCTTGTCCACTCATTTCAAATTTACCCTAATGTTTCCCTAACCCTAATTGTGGGTTGTCATATTGAATCTTGTCCATTGATTCTAGGGCATTTTTCAACTTTTAATCTTGGTCATTCATCCAAAATCGCATTTTCTATAAAATACTAATTTTGGTCTCATTTTGACATCTCATGCAATCTTTTCTTAGGCATACTTCATCTCTTGGCATATTGACATCTTAGCATTGGCATAATTTAGGCATACTTTAGGCTTGCTTACTAGTTGCATAGTTGCATAGTTTAACATTTGTGATCAAATCCTTCAACATTTGCTTAGGTCTTGGCATAGTCATAGATTGCTCACACAAAATATGAGGGCAAACTGCATATTGTAGCAAATAGAGAAGGTGCAATGGAGGTCAATCATGGAGGTTGAAGACACTAGGTAATATCTTTCTCTGTTTTCATGTTATTTCCTCCTTTGTACTTCATTGTTACTTTATGCTTTTATTTATTTATACACTAATCTGCTAACCTGAATATTTCCCATAGTTACCGATACATGGAGATTTATGCACGCACCTACTCAAAAACTTCATCTAATTACATCACCATGGTCATTCTCTCAGTGGGGACTCGACCTTGTGGGAAAGATCCATCCTACCTCAAACAATGGTCATAATTTTATCTTTGTTGCAACTAAGCTTTGTGATTATTTTTCTAGATTTTCTATTTTTTGAATATTGGAAAGAAAAACAATAAGCTTTGTGACTGATTTTTCCATATTTTCTATTTTTGCACATTTTCTAGCACTTGTAGAGGTCGTACAACAACTTTTTGGTTTAGATATTTTTGGTGAAGCATAATATATTGTTTTAACTTGTATTTGAATCCAACTCGAAGGTTCCTCAATAATTTTTTGTGCATTTATTTGACTAATCTCTTAGACCAGCCAAAAATAGGGTATTTGAGGGTTTTGTTAGTTTAAAGCATGAACTAACCCATTCCACCCTTCTGTCTACTCTGTTACTTGGTGGAATGGGTATATTTTGTTAGGGGAAGTTTAGAGAATGGTGAGTTTATGCAAGGGAGGTCTGGAAAGGAGATGGGTGTGAAGCCCTAGTATGAAATAATGAGTTTTCCATATGAAAAGTGTGGTTTTGATAAGTCAAATTGAGAAATAGGTTGGGGCAGTATAATTTTATGGTGATTTGAGTTTGTGCGGGTTGTTTTGGACCTGATTGAAGATTTGGAAAGATATTTTGAGTGTGGGAAAGGTTTTTTTTAATAAACCCCTAGTTTCTAGGCTTAAAATGAGGGTTTAGTGATTTGGCCATTGAATGTTTGTATCTCTGAAATCTAATTGAAGATTATGTGGTTTTGACACATTGGTATTGCTGCCCAATTGATTTTCCAAGTTGTGGAAAGGTTTTGTGAGTAGTTTTTTTGGAAAAGAGGGATAATTTGATCCCCAAAAGGCATGAAAATCTTGATTTGAGCAATTTGTTACAAAACAACCTTAGGCGATTGTTTGGTATGTTGTTAAGCTCAATAATGGGTCCCTGAAATAGGACTGGTCTCAGTTTGAAAAGAAGTGATTGAGAAAATATACCCAATTTAGTGGGTTTGGAATGCTACAAAGAAATAAAGGGATTTGGTGGAGATAAAGAGAATTTGAAGACTTGATGATCTGATAGTTGTTTTGTTGATTCATTTTGTGTTTGAGTGTGTGGCAATGGTGCAGGTGCACCTTTGCAAGAACATGCCTCCATTAGGAAATTTTAGCTTTTGATTTATTCTAGTTGATTTCATGTTGGAATAAGGCCTAAAAGGTCACATTTAGCATGTATTAGGTCTCAGTTTGTAATTTTGGGTCATTTTGGGCATAAAGGTAAAAAGTGCAAAATTGACAAAATGATGTCAATACAAAAATTGTAAAAATGCAAAAAAAGGCCAAATAGAGGAAGATCAAAGGTCAAGAAGTTAAGGAGTCAATTTTAGGCATTGGAAGTGGTCTTTAAAATCATTTTGAACCTTCACAAATCTCGAGGAAGTTTGGGAGTTGAAGAATAAAGAACTTTAATGAAAAATTCTATTTTTCTATTATTTTTCTGGTAATTTTTTGTTTCAGGCCATTGTGCAGCCACATTCTTTGTAATATTCCTTTCCTCCCCCATTGGAAATCATATCCCTATGAATCTACATTATTTTTCAATTGATTCCACTTGAATCCATTGAGTATAATGAAAGTTATGTGCAAATTAGTACAGGCGGGTAAAACCCTAAACCAGGGTAGGCAGTGTTGAAGGAAATTGCATATCTCACAGTTTAACTATTGAAACCTGTTCAAAATTGGTGTGTAAGGAATTTTTGATGTGTTTTAAAATATTGTAAAGTTTCAGATCCTGAAAAGGTGGTTTGAGGTAATTTCTATCAATCCTAAGATCTACAATTTGTGGAAAATCTGAAGAAAAACAGTGTACAGTGAGATTTAAAGAGTTTTGTGCATGGTTTTTGAATCCTTCTTGAATGATATTGTTTTTATAAGGTGTTTAAGTGTGTTATGAATCCATTACAAGAATTGGGTTGGAGATTTAACAAGTTTTTGGAATTCTTTTAGTGACTGTCCTGTTTTGGCAGAGCATTTGAGACAATCAAAAGTTTGTGTTTTGATGCTATCAAAGATGTTCTACTTGATGAATGTGATTCTAAAGGTTGAAGTAGAGTAATGTAAACCATTTCTTGGTGGGGTTTGTGAAACTTAAAAGATTTTGTGACCATTTGAAGGCTGGTTCTTGCATAACAGTCTATGACAATCATGTTTTTGGAATTAAAGTTAAAGGGTTAGAATAAGGGTTTGGAGAAATATCATAAGTAACAAATGGGAATTTATTTAAATAGTCTGTACTGATGAATTTGAACATGTTTGAGGTATCTACAAAGAGATATGGGCTTGAAAATGTATGGTTGTTTGATTTTATGGCCTAAATGGGCCTAATTGCTATTTTGGATAGTCACCTTTGTAAATGCACATGTTTAAGAGTTTGTGTTGAGAAAAGAGTTTGATTCCATCAATTTGTTGTTTTCTAAAGGTGTTGTGTATAATCAATAAGTGGTTTGAGTCTTCTTCTCAGTTGGAGTGCTTTAAATCAAGGTTTTGTAAAGGAAAAGTTCCTAACATATAATTGCATTGAAAGTTGGTTGTCTCAATGAAAGCTTCAGTTTGGTAGATTGTTTTTTTGTCAAGAACAAAGTGAGTAGAGTTTTTTTGACCTCTATCCTTGCATCAGAGTGGTATCAAAGCTAGAATTATCTAGGAAAAGAGATTTGGTGTTGTGTTTGTGTGTTGTGGTTTTGTGCAGGTTAGGAAGAACCTAGTTGGTGGCCAAAAGACTAGGTTGAGGATAAGTGGAAGGGACCTAGGTGAGGCTAAGAAAGTTGAGAAAAGAGAGAGAGTGAAGCAAGGAGAGACTTTCTTGTGAAGATGGAAGTGTTAAGAAGCCATTTCCAGGAAGAGGAAGAAAGAAAAAAGAGAAAGAGGCAAGAGAATTTTGATAAAGAGATAGTTGAGTTGAAGCAATCCATTTAAAGAATAGAGTTGGAGTTCCAAATGAAGATGGAATAGTTGTATAGACAAGCATTCAGTTGGCATTTGACAGTGAGAAAGAAAGTTGTATGGCCCATAAGGAAGATAGTCAAAAGAAGAAGACAAATGAAGAGAATGGAGGAAGATGTGTTTGAAGATGCTGAAGAAGTATTCAAGGATGAAAAAAAAGGTATTCCCAAGCATGAAGATGAGGATGTAGCAAAGATAAAGGTTATGATTTCAAAGGACGAAGAATTTGAGTTGGTGACAAGAATAGATGAAGAAATGAACAAGGATGAATTGCTTATGGATATTTGCAAAGAGATGAAGAAAGATGGAGGTATTGTGTTAGGACTAATGTGTTATTTATTTGTTATGTTAATTCTTTGGACAGGGAATAATTTGTAGGTCAAGAAGCAATAGATCTGAGGACAAAGTGTTGAGATTGAGATTGTGATGAAGGAGAAGATTCACAAAGACAGGTCTAGATGGAAACCAATTGGCATAGACCAACTTAAACATAAAGTGAAAATTAAATTTTTTTTGTATAGAATGAAGACCACAAGGAGTAGTAATGATGAGGCTTGGTGCATTCAATCCAAGAGGACTTGGAATTCTTTTGGCCAGGGAGAATGGTGCAAGTGCATGTTTGCAAGAACATACCTCCATGAGGCAATTTTAGCTTTTGATTTAGTCTAGTTGATTTCATGTTGGAATAAGGCTAAAATGTCACATTTAGCATGTATTAGGTCTTAGTTTGTAATTTTGGGTCATTTTCGGCATAAAGGTAAAAAGTGCAAATTTGACAAAATGTTGTCAATACAAAAAATTTAAAAATGCAAAAAAAGTCCAAATAGAGGAAGATCAAAGGTCAGGCCATTAAGGAGTTAATTTTAGGCATTGGTAGTGGTCTTTAAAATCATTTGAACCTTCACAAATCTCGAGGAAGGTTGGGAGTTGAAGAATAAAGAACTTTAATGAAAACATATGTTTTTCTATTATTTTTCTGGTAATTTCCTATTTCAGGCCATTGTACGGCCACATTCTGTGTAATATTCCTTTCCTTCCCCATTCTAAATCATATCCCTATGAATCTACATTATTTTTCAATTGATTTCACTTGAATCCGTTGAGTATAATGAAAGTTATGTGCAAATTAGTACAGATAGGTAAAACCATGAACCAGGGTAGGCAGTGTTGAAGGAAATTGAATCTCACAATTTAAATGTTGAAACTTTCTCAAAATTGGAGTGTATGGATTTTTTTATGTATTTTAAAATATTGTAAAGTTTTAGAGCCTGAAAAAGTGGTTTGAGGTAATTTCTATCAATCGCTAGATCTGCAATTTGTGGAAAATTTGAAGAAAAAAAGTGTACAATGAGATTTAAAGAGTTTTGTGCATGGTTTTTGAATCCTTCTTGAATGATATTGTCTTTATAAGGTTATTAAGTGTGTTATGAATCCATTACAAGAATTGGGTTGGATAGTTTACAAGTTTTTGGAATCCTTTTAGTGACTACCCTGTTCTGGTAGAGCATTTGAAATAGACAAAAGTTTGTGTTTTGATGGTATCAAAGATGTTCTACTTGATGAATGTGATTCTAACAGTTGTAGTAGAGTAATTTAAACCCTTTCCTGATGAGGTTTGTGAAACTTAAAAGGTTTTGTGATTATCTGAAGGCTAGTTATTGCATAAAAGTCTATGGCAGTCATGTTTTTGGAATTAAAGTTAAAGGGTTAGAATAAGGGTTTGGAGAAATATCATAAGTATCAAATGGGGATTAATTTAAATAGTTTGTACTGATGAATTTGAACATGTATGAGGTATCTAAAAAGATATATGGGCCTAAAAAATGTATGGTTGTTTGATTTTATGGCCTAAATGGGCCTAATTGTTGTTTTTGACAATCACCTTTGTTTAAATGCACATGTTTAAGAATTTGAGTTGAGAAAAGAGTTTGATTCCATCAATTTGTTGTTTTCTAAAGGTGTTGTGTAGAATCAATAAGTGGTTTGAGTCTTATTATTATTTGGAGTGCTTTGAATCAAGGTTTTGTAAAGGAAAAGTGCGTTGAAAAACAAAATTGCATTGAAAGTTGGTTGTCTCAATGAAAGCTTCAGTTTGGTAGAATTTTTTGTTGTCAAGAATAAAGTGAGTAGAGTTGTTTCTGACCTTTTTCCTTGCATCACTTTGGATTTTTATTTATTTATGCACTAATATGCTAACCTAAATATTTCCCATAGTTACAGATATATGGAGATCTTGTCCACACACCTACTCAGAAACTTCATCTAATTATATCACTGTGGTCATTCTCTCAATGGGGACTCGACCTTGTGGGAAATATCCATCCTACCTCATCCAATGGTCATAATTTTATCCTTGTTGCAACTAAATATTTTACTAATTGAATTAAATTTATTCTAACAACCTACATCACCAATAAACAAATATCCAAGTTCATCCTTAATTACATCATATGTTGGTATAGTGTTCCCCAATCCATTGTCACATATAATGGTTGTCCCTTAAAAATCAAGGATGTCCATGAATTGTGCGAGAGATTTCACATCGAACATCATTTCTCCACTCCATACTACCCCCAGGGAAATGGTCAAGTTGAGGAATCTAACAAAACTATCCTCAAAATCCTAAATAAGACTATCAATGATATTGGTTGTGACTGGAACATCCAAATCAACCTAGCATTATGGGCCTATTGTACTAGAATTCACACTACCACAAGAGCCACTCCATATTCCCTAATTTTTGGATCCAAATCCATTCTTCCCATTGAGGTTGAGTTACCATCTTTGAGAGTATCCATGCAATAGTTCATTGATAATGAAGAATATAACATATCCTATTTGCATGAGCTTGAGTTGTTGGATGAGAAGCGGCAAAATGTATTTTTCCATTTACAGGCATATAAAAACCATCTTTGTTGCAGATATAATAAGAAATTTCGAGCAAGGCATTTTGACATTCGTGACCTACTTTTGAAAGAAAATCCGAAGAATCAAATAGAAAGAGAGAAGCCAGGGAAGTTCGAGTCTAATTGGTTGGGTCCCTACATCATAACAACAACATATGGATCTAGTTCCTATCATATTTCTACTCCTGAAGGTGAAACACTATTAGATCCTATCAATAGTATGCACCTTCTCAAATGCTATACCTTGTGCTTGGAGAATCCCATCAAAAGTAAAAAATACAAAAAAAAAGGTAAAAAAAATTGTCACCTTAATGAAAACTTGGAAAACAAGCATCTTGGTGACACCAAATTTTTTAAAAAAAAATTAAAAGAAAAGAAGAAAATAGTAAAGAAAAATAATCTGTCCAATAGTGAAAACCACTTCGGTGGCGCTTTGGGAAAGTACCATGTGGTGAAAACCTAGAAACAGGCACCATATGTAGTTAGTATTTGCTCCATTGTTGACTATCACTCTATCTAGTTTTCCAACTTTCGCCCATCCTTCTTGCATACCCTCCGTCCATAATAAGGCTTGGTCATCATTCTCATGGTTTGAGACCCTTTGGCATTTAGTGTCCTACACCTTTCATATCCATCCATAATAATTCCTCCTATCCCCTTGCCCATAATAAGTTGGTGTTATATCTGACTGGCGGAAATTCCTAGACTTAGGTTTCATAAGGGATCCTAGAAATGGTAGCAGCATTTAAAATGTCAAAATCCAAAAAATTAGAAAACCTCAGAATCCAAAAACTTAGAAAACATCAAAATACAAAAAAATAGAAAACATCAAAATTCAATAACAATATAAAACATCAAAAGCCAAAAGAAAATTAAATGTTAGAAAACCCAAAAATAGAGTTAGTTTCAGTGTCAGTGCAAGTGGTTGAACTACATTGCCTCTATGACTTCACGTAGGCAAGGCCATCATCAATGAGCCCCCGAGGCACTAGGTCAGTCCTTTAGGGTTTGTTGAGTCGAGTTAGTCATGATCCACCTATCATAATAAATTATCCATGGTCAAATTCCAATTGAACTACAATGTCTCTACATGTATAAAATAGGCAAGGCAATATCAATGAGCCCCTGAGGCACTAGGTTATGTTTCTTTAGGGTTTTTCATAGCATCCATCATTGTGTAGGTGTCACAATAAAGCTATCCCTTTCTAAGGTTAACATTTTGAGTAGACACAAAAAATAATCAAAAAAGAGAATTGAGCTTATCAAAATCACAAAACAACAAGAAAATTGTCCAACGAGTCTTGAACTTTCATAGGTCAATTAGCCGAACAATCAAAATGGTCAAAACAATCAAATAGTCAAACAATCAAACAGTCTTATATAGGATGTTGCATCATCAAAACTAGATCCAATCCATCATTGGTTTTATATGACACATGTCATCCCTGAAAGCAGACTTTATCCATCCATCATGTCAAACTATCTTATACAGGTTGTTGCACCCTCAAAACCAAATTCAATCCATCATTGGTCTTATACGAGGTGTACCTTTCTTGAAACCAAACACTATCACTATCAAAAATTTGGTCATATAAACAAACAATCATTGGAAAATAGTCTAAATGGTTGTTGAATTTTCTCTAATTTGTTTTATCTTTCTATTGATTTAACTTTGATCATGTTATGTTGCCCCTCGAGGATGTACCAAGAAGGATTTACAGGAGAAATGATTGATCATGACCTATTTTCTCTTTGATTTTTGTTTGTGGTCTGTCTTGACAATATGTTTGGGGAAACTTGGTTCCTTGTATGTGTTAGAATTTTCCATTTGGCATAATGAAAACATCCTATACAAGATAAAACTAAAATGAATGCTTTCTTGTGTCAGGATCAGCATGCTTGGTGGTCACTTCTACACATGTTTTGGGAAGATTCTATAGTTCCTCGTCTCCGTAATGACATTCCTTGTCTGTCGTGTGTCTATTTTTTGTAAGGGATAACATATCACACCTTGGTCTATGTCATACCTCGATTTTCACCATTCATTGCCATAATAAGTTCTATTATGATAATTATGCAATCAAATAAGAGCTTGATCATTTATTATTAGAAAGATCTCTTTATAGCAAGCCCCAATTCATCTGCTTCATTCGTCCACTCTGTCCATTCAACGCTTCTTTTCCATGTTAACATCCCTTCCATCCATCCCTTGCATACATCCTGATGGTGTATTGTGACACACAAAAATAAATTCATTAGTAGTACCATCATGCATCCACAATCATCTTAGGACATCATAAGTATCATTATCATGTGTATGATTAAGTCATCCATATGGCATCAAAAAATATTCATAGCATTTCATCACATAGAACCATGATCCATATAAGCTTCACATAAGAAGCATGGCATAAGCATATAGATACCCATCCATACATCATAACACACATAAGCATAGGAAATAATCATGTGCATCCATCCACACATAGCATAAACATGTATAAGCATAAAACATAAAGAGCATACCCATAACATCATATCATAATCCATAATCCACATCATATAGGAACATTGTATAAATGTAAACTTCATATGCATAACATCACATCATAAATCCATAACATAGATACATGCACATAGAATCATAAACATCATATAGTCGCTACCAAAAATCTAGCATCTCATATATATATTAAAAATGCTGTCACAGTACAATATCTCGTTATATCTCAAAAATGGAGCTCGCATGCTCAATAAAAAGTATATGTCTAAATGCATATATAAAAAGGAAAATATTTGAAAATAGGCCTAGCTTGTGCTCCCCACATCCTATGGTCCTAATGGTGGCTACCTCTCATCTTGGTGGTGGGATCCTAAAGGCCTATCATAGGGTCCTGACCATGGTCATTGTGAAACATTGCCATTGCTCTATGCCCTCCTAGAATGAGCTTTGCTCTGACCTCAACTCTCTATATAGTTGGGAACCCTTTGTGGTGTAGGAACTTCCTCCTTGTAGTATCTATGGTATTAATCTATAACCCTCCTTGATGAAATATAGCTCTTTGGCCAGATCTGTTGTGGGTCCACTAATAGTAGTAATGAAATCAATGCATCTTTGGTCCGTCCTCTAAGCCTATATGACTGCCTGATCCCTCTCAGCTATCAAGGCCTACACCTATCCCTATAGGGATATTATCTAAGCTACCTATGCTTGTAATGCCTAACCTATGGTTGTAGAGATTTTATTTGTGCTTGAGGCCCCTTTCCTACATCCCTGGCCTCCTCGTCCATAACATCCATAATAACCTCCCTAATTGGGACATCATACATGCCCTCTCCCATAATCACTAGATCCCTAGCACCCTCCTCCATAGAAACCTCATCCTCTTCGGCTACATCCTCCACTCTCAACTCCTCCATCTCCACCTCTATCTTCTCCCCCTCCTCCTAGATGGGTGGCATATGCTCGCTTCTCTCTTGCTACCCTTGGAGGTACTCTTGCTCTCCCCTACCGACCTCTATCATCTCTCCCTCAGCCTTTTTCCCCTCGTCTTCTATCACCTCTACCTATGTCACCATCACTAGCATCATCTTTTTCCCCATCTTTGTCTCCATCTCTTCCTCGACCTCTACCTTGTAGTTTACCTTGTACCCTACTCATCTTCTCCACAGGAACTGTTTGGTTGGGATCAATAAATGGTGTGGGCCTATGTGTCACCCACCATGTTTCATACTCCTAAGTGGTTCTAGCATTGACCACATTGGTCACTGCTCCCAACTAAACTAGTTGTAATCCCATGATCTCCTGTAGTGCCACTTGTACATTGATCATCAACCCCCATTGGGTGACCTCCCTAGTTGACTAAGCAAACTCTGCTACCCTACTAGTACTCCTTGCCACTCACCAAAATATTTCAATACTCTCTCTTGCATGTGCCTCTTAATGGTGTGTTGCATCTGAACCATTGGCCCAATCAAGTATTGTGTGTTCCTGCAGTAGGGTAGGTGTGCACCATCATCGGCCTAACCAGGGCAATCTGTATGGCCTCCATGTAAAACCATCAATCAAGTCAATTGCATGTCTTCAGTACTCGACATCCCCGACCCTGGTCTTTGTCACTGCTCCATTTATGTAAACATATGAAAGTCTTGGAGCTAGATATTTGTCCACCGAAGATCAAAAAACTATCATGTGCTCCCAAGCCCATACCATTAGTAATGTCATGCCACAACTAATGCTCTGACTATCTCTGTATGCTACATCATGTAGCTAGAAGTATAACATAGCTAGTAGGTAGGGTCTCCAAGTGTAGAATGTTGCCTCCTCCATCATCCCCTCCAACATCTCCCCCCACCCCACTAGAACCTCCAATCACTATGCATAGTACCACCACAAGCCTATGGTACCTGTCGGCCAGAGTATCCCAACAAATATCATAGTCCTCTACTTCTAGCTCTACTAAGGATTCAGTCTCGAAAACTCATCGAATGGTCACCAATCCATGCCCAGTGTCATATACTACCATCTCGCCAAGGATGAGAAGTCGTAGGATCTTCCATACATCCTCCAAGGTCATAATATCCTTTCCATTCAACAAGTGAAAGGAGCTTGTCTTAGAATTCCATCTCTTCACAACTGTTGTCAAAAGACCCATGTTAGCCCACATAATAGGCATAAAAGTCACATGATAGAGTCCTAGCATTGTAAATGTATCCCTCTCCTCTACCACAAGAAGATCTCTTATAGAGAAGGATGTCGATTAGCTCTTGTGCATATTTATCTGGTCTAGTCTCACATGCATCCATCAAAAAATGTGTTATGTCAATCGCAACATCTAAATTAGCCTATGTGATCTATTGCATATACAATTTTTTTCCAAAATTATCTTAAATTAATTTTCCATTCAGATGCATCATTATTTCCTTCATATGCATCACACTATCAAATACATTGACATTTTAGATAGTTTGCATCATTTTGTCATGCCGTTGCATCGCACAATTGCGGTTGCATTGCACCATAACGGTTGCGGTGCAATTTGTAATTGCAAGTCACTTTTTACCTATTCCCTATTCTAAATGATTGTGTCACACTATAATAGTTGTAGTGAACCACCCTTCAGTTGTGGTGAACGTGATAATAATTACAGTGCAGAAACTGCACCACATCCATTTTCCCTTCATCGAGCCCTAAATTTTACACTAAAACAACAAAAAATCAAAAGGAAATGGTTGGATACATACCGCCTTGCCTGAATCCTCCTCACATCCATGTGTCTATACTCAGTATCTGTGGTGTCCAACAATTGGTATAGGTGACATTCTAGTAGCAACTTCATAGAAAATCCTAAACTAGGGCTCCTAATCACCAATAGTAAAAGTGAACAAATGACCTATTTTCACCCTCGTACAGTATATTTATAACCTAATTTGACCTAATGGGCCCCTACCTTCATAGCTGGTTGTTTCAATTTTTTCCTTTGAATTCAAATATCAAGTCCTAGATTTCCTTGTAAGCCTACTTTTCCATCACCAATGCATTTGTGCCTATCTAATTAGCTTATCGATAAATTTGCCAATTTTTTTAGAATTTTTCAAATATTTCTCAATTTTCTCAAGGGAGCATAGTCTTACCTTGCATCCAATTGGCCATATCCTGGGCTAAATTTTCATCATTGTTCTTTGACACAACGCTCAAAATCACATTATGTCAAAGAGGGGAAAAATGTAGACATTGAAGAATGTCCCAAGCCTACAAACAACATTTTATCATTGATTCACCTTCTTCTTAGCATAATTAAATAATTTTAATTATTTAATTATTTTCTAATGTCATAATTCCTCTATTAATTAAATAATTTATAATTATTTAATTAATTCACTTTTCTTTATTCTTCCTTTGATTAATTTGAATAAATATCAATTTTATTAAAATTATGTCACTAACTTATCCCTTTTCTATCTATAATTAAATACATCTTATTTATTTAATTATTTATTGTCATTTTCCTCTATAATTAAATAATTATTTTTTAATTGTTTAATTATTCATTAGCCTTTTCCTGCCATAATTAAATAAATTTTATTTATTTGTTTAATTATTTATCATATTCGTATCTCCATAATCAAACAATTATTTTAATTATTTAATGTTTAGCATTCCACTTCTTCTATTTTTTTTTTTTATTATTTAATTATTCATCTCACCCTTCCCTAAATTAAATAATGTTTCTTATTATTTAATTTATCTTTTTCCTAGCCAAGCCCTAAATCTCAACTACTTTCTTGAGTTTTGGTCCATTCATCCCTATCCTTTTTTGAATCAACCTTATCCATTGATCGCCATACGTCATCATCTAATCCTAGCCCTTCATTTGAATTGGGATTTCTATAAAAGTGAGTCATTGTCTTCATTTCAACCTTACAACCATAATCTTTGAAGTTTTTCTATCAAGAAATCAAGATATCAATTGTCAACATCAAGCTCATTAAGTATATTACATACTACATTTTTTAGAACAAATAAAGAAAAATAGAGAACAGAAATGGAGGTTATTCAACTATGACAGAGATTTGAGGTTTATTGTATTATTATTGTGATTTCTATGTTCATTTGTACTTCATTGTTGGATTACGATCTGTATTTATTGGATTAGATAGTTGTGGTTGTTATTATTGATTCATTCATATTCCCCCAAATTTAGAAAACCATGTCTATAGGATGCAAGTGGGTATTTAAAAACAAATTTGGAGTAGATGTTCAGTTAGAGTGGTACAATGCCAAATTTGTGGCCAAGGGCTACTCCTAGAAAGAGGGAGTTGATTTTGGTGAAATTTTCTCTCCTAATGCTAAGTTAACTTCTATTAGATTCCTATTATCCTATTATCTATTATTGTTGCTTATGATTTTGAAATAGAGCAAATTGATGTTAAAACTACTTTCATGCATGGGGATCTTGAGAAAGAGATTTATATGCAACAACCTGATGATTTTATTGTGAAAGGAAAAGACCACTTGGTTTGCAAGTTAAAGAGATCTTTATATGGTTTGAAATGAATACCTAGGATGTGGTACCAAAAGTTTGATTCCTTTGCATTGAATTTGGGTTTTGTTAGGAGTGAGGTGGATCATTTTGTTTACATTGAGGTTATGAATTATCAGATTCTAATCATTGTCTTGTATGTTAATGACATGCTTATGGGTAACAACAAGGTGATGATTAAGGATCTTAAGACTCAACTTTCTAGCATATTTGATATGAAGTATTTGAGGGCTACAAAATATATTCTTGGGATGGAGATTAGTAGAGATCAGCTTCATAAAAAGCTTAGGTTAAGTCAAAGTAAGTATGTTGATACCATTTTGTAGAGGTTTAATATGTATGACTGTAAAACAATATTTATTCCATTTTTGGTTGGTACTAAGTTGAGTTTAGACATGTGTCCTAATTTTGATGATAATTTTGAATAAATTTCTAGTGTTCCTTATGCTAGTTTCATTGGTAGTTTATTGTGTGCAATGATTTGCACTAGACTAGATATAGCCTAAGTAGTGGGAGTTTTGAGAAGGTTTATGTCTAACCTTGGTAGAAAGCATTCAAATTTTGTTAAGATGGAGTTTAGATATTTGCATGATACTTCAAATTACTATTTGGTTTATCATGGTACTAAAGATGTGGATAAGTCATTGAACTTACAAGGTTTTGTTGATGCAAATTGGGTAGGTGACTTGGATAGTCGAAGGTCCACTATTGGATCTATTTTTACTTTGTTTGGAGTTGTAGTGAGTTGGATGAGTAAGAGACAACCTACAGTTTCATTTTCCACCACTAAAGCATAGTATATAGTGTTAGAGTAAAGCTTTTAACTTAATTATGTTAATTAAGTTACCTTTATTCCTCTCTTAAGATTTCACTTTAGTTTGTATATTGTGACATTTAATAATTATATTAATTATTAAATATCTACCTATTAGGGTTTCTTTAGGGTTGCACAATCTCCTTTTATAAGGATTGATCATTGTATTTTATCTCTCTCTGTGATTAATACATTTTTAGCTTTCAGAGCACCCTTACTTTTTTGTCTCGAATGTCTTCTTTCTGTGATAAGTTATTTGCATGCAGGTGATCTTCGGGGTATGTGAGGTTGGCTTTCAGAACTTCAACATGGTATCAGAGCTCCATATTTGTAGTTGACTATTCATTTTTTGAAGATTTTAGCTTACAGAGTTTTTTTTTCTGTGCAAGGGTTTCATTCTTGGTATTTTTTGCTAGATTAGAGGGTTTTCCATCATTTTTTAAGAAATTTTGACCTTGATCTCTCAAAAAGTGCATGCAAGTGCAAAACGAACCTCATGGGTGCACTCAGAAGGCCCAAAAACCCCTATTTTCATATAAAATATGATAGGGTTTGCTGAAAATTGATTTTTTAGTGTTTTTGGGAAATTTTAAAAAATGGCTGAAAAAATCCATACAATTATACGGATCCATACGGACGCATCAATTTTTGTTCCTTTTTTTGGGTGTCCGCATCAATTTTGAGTTGCCTCAATTTTTGTGCCATTTTGCATCGATTTATGTGCCCTTTTGATTTTTGTGCTACCTCAATTTTCGTGCCATGAAGGTATAGCTGAATATTTTATTAATTTTTTAATCTTCAAATTAATAAAATGTTTGGTTTAAAGCCAAAATGAGCATATTTAGTAAAATGGTCATATTTTGAGCATACGGTGTCGGTTTTTCGAAAACAAGATATCGTCGGAAAGATGGTTTTGACATCAATCTGATGGTGTAGGTTTGGTTTCTAGATTTTTCCGTTTTGATGTCTTTTTGCTCAATCAAAGTCAGATCATGGTTTTTGCACTCCGAGGGGCATAACTTTTGCGTCTGAGCTCCATTTTTCACAAACGAATAGGTGTCAGAAATCTGGTTCAGTGCTCTGCACAATGATCAGAATTATTTTCCCAGATTCTACTCTAGGTATATTTTATTCAACATTTTTTTTTCCACAATTTGATTAATTACTTAGACGTTTTGGCACTTTAGAACCTCATGTTCACGTCATTAGGCTCTATTTCATTTGATCTACATGGTATGAGGTCATTTTTCTCAATTTTTTTTAATTTGAAGAGTTATCATGGGTTTTTCTACTCACCCTTCAGTTGTAATTTTGGAATAGGGTAATTATGAGTCATTGACAAAGGGCATACTTACACATTGTAGGTGGCTTAATATTTTTCCTTATTTGTATGGTCTCATACCTAAACCAACCACTTCAAAGGGAAAACTAGCTTGGGATATCATTATAGATCACATAGTAGGACTTATATTGTCTAGTGTTGATGATGACACTATGTGGGCTATATCGAACATTGATTGTCCCCACCCACTTTGGACACGTCTTTGGGAGATCTATGGAGACCCAATCTCTCTCC
Source organism: Sequoia sempervirens (assembly GCA_007258455.2). Lineage (NCBI taxonomy): Eukaryota > Viridiplantae > Streptophyta > Pinopsida > Cupressales > Cupressaceae > Sequoia > Sequoia sempervirens. The sequence continues at coordinate 317,131,650 of VDFB02047230.1, read as the reverse complement.
ATTCCTAGAGGATCCTGCTTCAGATTGTCTCTTACCCATTGCTTGGAGAGATAATACACCCTTTGATCATGATACTTTAGAGGAGCTTGAGTATTTAGACACCCTTACATGTTCTGATGGATCAAAGGCTTGTCTCACAGTTCCTACTCTTCAGACTGAGATTATACATGTATCATCCATTGTTCCTAATGACATTAGTATCTCCACATCATCCCTTATGGATTCAGTTTAGCATCATGACCATCTTGTTCATTCATTATCTGCTCCATCATGGGATTCTTATCTTGTAGACATGTTCTTGTTTGTTGAGTCTCACATTGCAGATCTTGAGGATTATTTTGAGGACATTCATCTCCTCTACCTTGACAGTCAGGTTATCACTATATGCCCACCATTATCCGTGCATTCAAAGGTTGCATTTTAGGATTCTCCACATTAGTTTGGATTTGGCATCATTTGTTTCAATCCAGACAGAGAGATTCTTCAACATCCTATCATGGAGCCCATCTTGAGAATGGCACCCATCTTGAGACAGATTGGTTCTTCACTCTTCACAGGGTTTCTTCAATATTTTCCTTTAGATTCATTTCTTTTCAAGGGGAGGAATATCATTTACTACTTCAGGATCTCCTTTTGGATTCTACATCAGGCATCTACCATTGAGACAGGAGTTTCTTGTTTGTGGGGGGGCCTTCTTGTCTCTTTATATCTCTCCTATGGAGACCATTGTATATGTACTTATATGATAGAAGTTGTCTATGGGGGGTATCATGTAATCCACCTCCTATCCTTCTTTCATTAGTGCATTTCATTCTTTTCTTTTCTCTCTTTTGGAGGAGAGTTTTGTTCCCATGAGGTTTTCTCCCTTTCTCCACTTTACAGAGATTTGGTTGTATTCGGGTACCTCATTAGGCGTAGTTGTCAGGAACCTTGTTTGCTTTCATGCATTGTAGTTACCTTTGCTTTCTTGCACATGTTTGTAGCTACACTCTTGCTCATCTTAAGGGGGGGTGTTAGAGTAAAGGTTTTAACTTAATTATGTTAATTAAGTTACCTTTATTCCTCTCTTAAGATTTCACTTTAGTTTGCATATTGTGACATTTAATAATTATATTAATTATTAAATGTCTACCTATTAGGGTTTCTTTGGGGTTGCACAATCTCCTTTTATAAGGATTGATCATTGTATTTTATCTCTCTCTCTCTAATTAATACATTTTCAGCTTTCAGAGCACCCTTACTTTTTTGTCTCGAATGTCTTCTTTTTGTGACAGGTTATTTGCATGGAGGTGATCTTTGGGGTCTGTGAGGTTGGCTTTCACAACCTCAACATATAGCAGATACACATGATTCTAAGGAAGTGGTTTGGTTACAAAGACTTGGAAATGACATTGGTTTTTATTATAGGACTATGAGGATTGGATGTGATAATCAAAGTTCCATATGTTTAGCTAAAAATATTATGTATCATTCTCATACTAAGAAAGTTTATGTTCAATATCACATCAAATGTGTGAGAAATGGTTGAGAATGGTAAAGTTTTAATTGAGAAGGTTGACACTTTGGATAATGTTGCAGATTCTCTCATGAAGCCAGTGACCATGGATTCTCTTGGTGTAGGAAGGCCATGGGCCTTGATCACTGTACTTGATTTTATATTTTATTTGTATCTCATGGATGTAATTGCAATGTATAATGTCAAGTGGGAGAATATTAGGATAGGTAACATTAAAATTTCTATCCAAAGTTGATTTATGTGTCCACGTTCTTTAGAAAGTGCTATAGGGGACATGAGTGAAAAAATATCTATTATTTATTCTCCTATGAAAAATTGTAATTGCATTCAAAGAGGTGGACCCATTATGGTGGTGGTTACTAAGCATCTCAGGAGAATTTCCTCTTAGGAATCAATTTTTTTTGGATTGGGACCACTTGAGTGTGCATGCCCTTGCATGTTATTTGCATGTTTTATATGCTCTTGCATGGTTGGGCATCTAGGTGTGCATGTTGGTGCATGATCTTGCATGTAGCTTTTGGAGCTATCGGAGAGTTATGGAGCACTCAAGTTTGACTAATTTTGATTGGTTGTGGGTTAGGCACCCATGTGAAGTCCATGTGATAATTTCATATTTTATTCTATATTTATGGGCTATCCACTAAGGGCGCGTGGTTTTTTCCAAGTGTTTTTTCTTGTTGTTTTGGGATACCATTTGTGGTATTCTCTCCCTCAAAATTTTATATATTCGAGCCTTTGGATGGTGGATTAGTATGAGTTCTTTGTAGGTTGTCAGGACAACGAAGTGTTGCCATATTGTAGAGAGGATTGTTGTATTGATGTACTTCCTTAAAGATTAATACTAACATTGGATCTCTTTGGGTGTGGAGTTTTTTCTTGTAAGGGTTTCTCCACATATATCTTGTGTCAATTTTGTTGATAACTTGTGGTATTGCAAATTTTTCTTTCATTTTTGAAATTTTCAAAAGCTTAATCATTTTATGGTAATCTTGTAAACATTATTTCAGATTTACAACCCCATATTTAAGTTCATAATGCTACAAGTTATACTTTGATTTCCAACACATCAACCCAAGTTGGAAACAAGGAAACATGTTGATGAAACATGTAACACAATACAAGTCATCCCAAAAACACATTTTCAATGGAAATTACTCAATGTGGTTCTCAACAAGATATGTCAAGACCCAAATTCATCTTAACATAACCTCAAATGTTGGCACATACCCCCAAGCACATATCACAAGAAAGACATCAACTCAAAATAATATGCAACACCAAAGAGATCAATCATTGACATGTGAACCACAAAGAAATTTTATATGATCATCCAACAACACTTCTAGATACTTGTTTCTCACTGTCAAGCCACAAACAACCACTACACACCAAACAAAAATAGAACACTTCATCCTAGAAGAACATAATACATAAGCATGAGATGAAACATTAATAAACCAACTTGCAAAACACTTTATTACATGAAAACTTTGAGACACTACATAAGCATTGAGAACACATCCACCAAGATACAAGAGCATAAATGCCAATGCAGAGAAATACGAAGCATTTTTTGGACTAGGTATGTGCAGGATCATCATGGAAAAAATAGGCCCTTAAGTGGCAAAAAATTCAGAAAAATCAGAGTTAGGAAACTTGACGTAAAAATTGAATAAGTTATCTATATTATTTCAAAAATATGTAAGAATAGAATCTATAGCAAATTGAATTTAGTTTCTAAACTACTAGGTTTATTGAAGAAATAAAATCTATTTGGTGAAAATTTGAAATTTCAATGTAGTAGTACTTAAATTTCAGGGAAAAAATAAGAAGTAGGTGTCTTTCTGACCACCCTAACCACAATAAAATGATAATATTTTTTTATAAGATTTTAGATATAAGTAGAGGACTCATGTCCTGATGTGATGCATATTTGTTTTGTAATTTTTTTCCAAGTAAATAACTAATTATGAATTTTTTATTACAACTTTTAAAAAATATAAAAAACTCGTATGTCTGACCCCTTAACTTGGTCAAAGCTTCATGAAATTTATTTATTTTATTTTTAATCCTATAGTATGCAAAGCATAGAATGTGATGCATGTTTCAGATTCAAAAAATTGATACCGTGTGAAAGCTATAGATGTTTTTTTTAAAATCAACCTATCAATCAGGAATTTAGTCATAATTCAAATAGAAAATGAATAATAATTATTTATTAAATTAAAAGTAAAGCATAATTTATATTGGTAGAAAGCTAAAAATCTCCTTTAAAAACCCTTTTTGTTTCATCAAATTTGGGTAAAAAAAATGTTGTTAGCCACATACCCTACACATACCCATCATATCATCACTTTTTGGCCCATCATGATCCTACACATACTCGACTAGTCCACACAACCAACCAAACTACCAAACCTTTGCAAATACCTGAAACCTCCTTGGAAACATTGGTGGCCTGGAAAGATAGGAGTGCAACATCCATAGAACATAGACACTGAATCCCGAACCATAAGACCAAAAATTCAAAGGTGGAGGAATGTAGAGAGTTCTCCCAAATAGTCTTCAAATAAACTTCATGTAGCAAAACATTTCATCAACATGTAGAGACCAAGACATCCTTATAGCAACACATACTTCCTCAAGAGAAAGGATAGAGAGCACAACATACTAGAGACCATCAACAACATATCTCCAACTTTAGAATTACTTCTAATCCTCATCTTAATGCCTCTCATCCTCATCTTGGTTCTTATAATCCTCATCTTAATATGTCATCATGATATCATCTCTTTTGACAAAAACCATACATAATACAACTCTAATTGTCATCAAACAAGGAATGACATTCAACCATGAACATCAACAATTCCACTAATAGCACAACATCAATGACAACCAATGCCAAACACATGTGCAACAATCAATTCCAAACACATGTGCAACAATCTTCCCAAGTGTTGACATCAATGACAAACTATGCCAATACTACTTTGGCCAAAAAGTGGAACTCTTATTGTGGTATCACTCCAATTTCTCTCTCAAATTCATTTTTATCTCTTCTGTAGCCATGTGGCATGTTAGGGGTTACTACGTTCTAATTTAAACCTAAATTCTCTACCATATTAGTGGACACTAGGCTGCCCATTCTTCCTCATCTATGATCATATTTCATCACTTACTACCTAAATTATTGTTACTGTACATAAGATATTATTCCTTAGCCATGGTTCTCCATCATGTCTAACAATATTCTAAAATACCTTGTACAATATCAATTTCTCCTCCTAGTGTCACACTCTTTTTCTCACCATCTAACTTGTTATGAGACTTTTCTCCCAAAGTGAAAAATAAAATTATTTTCATATTTAAATGACCTTTTGAGATTAAAAGAGGGAAAAATTATTATGTATTGACCATTTGGTTAAAAGAGAGCTAAAAAAATAAAATTAAATACATTTACCATGAAGGTAAAAGAGGGGTAAAATATAAATATTTAATAAATATTGGAAAAGGTTTGGAATGTAAATGATTATTAGGTAAAATATAAAGAGTACATGTTGGAACATGGTTGTTGTTGTGCCAAAAGATCGACCTATTAACACTTAATACAAATGCTAGAGATAAACATATCCATAGAAGGTAGTTAGTCCATGTCCCAAATTTGAAGGGAGACACTAGTGGTTACCCTAACAATCCCCCCTCAGGGTCACCTGAGGGGATTCAAACCCACAACCATGGCTTTGATACCATATGTTGGAATACATTTACCATTGCACCAAAAGATCGACATGTTAATGCTCGATGTAAATTTTAGAGATAAATGGATCCATGAGAGGTGGTTAGTCCATATCTCGGATCCGAAGGGAGATGTTGGTGGGTTAGTCCAACAAAATAATTTTAAGTGATAAATTAATAAAAAAGAATTATCTCAATTATTTATGAAAGGGTGTATGGTTTGTAAACCACTCCTTAATATATTATATTAACAATGTATGTGAGGCCTAGAAATGGAATGGAGATCACTCAAGGAAGAAGGTGGTTTGGTAGGATATGAGAACTAGAGAAGGGAAATATAGGGTGTGTCAAACTTAGAATACACGGTACACTTGCCTATGCTAAAACTTTATGTTAATAGCTACTTTTTTTAGCATGTTATACATGTGTGCTAAATAGAACTATTCATCCAAGAGTCTACCATATCTAAGGGAGCTTAAACCATTAATATCTTCATGTGGTGAGTGTTATCATTTCTATATTTATCTTAAATAATTATTACTTGACATTTGATTTGAAATATAGATTTTGAAAGTTGAAATTAATAAAAATAAGCTTATGGGATTTTATTTTTAATACTTAATTTCATATATTCTAAATATTTATTTATATCTTTATTCAAATATTATTTTTTTTGTTAAGAATATCACCTAAAATAGTATATTATGATAGATATATTCTTCAATTTTAACCTTAAAAATTAGCATGTTATATTTGGTATTAGAGCTAAAAAGTTGAAAAAATATCATTTGTGAAGTGTAGTATTTTTTAATAAGCTAGTAAAAGGCTAGTTATGTTAGAATATACTATAGATTTTATTTTAATTTTGAGATATTAATTTACAAAGAATTTAAAATCATATAATAAATTAAAACATTATCTCAGTATTTTAATTACATTGAAGAGCATTCTACAATGGTAATAATTATGTAAATAAAACTAAAACATAATTCAAATATTTTATAAAAAGATAAAATTATAAAATAACTCTTCACTAAATAAAAATAATTTTTTATTTTATTAAATAAAATAAGTCTTATGTAAATAAAAATTACTCTTCATATCAAAATTTGTAAACAATGAAAATTAAAATGAAACACCTCTTAAATAAACTAAATAGCTTTAAAGTAAAAATAAGTTTAGGTAACTAAAATCACTTCTAAGTAGATAAAATAACTTTCTCATCACTTTATACATATGTACATTCATACATATATACATACTAGTATTATTATATTTAAAGAACTTAATTAATATTAATACAAAAAGAGAGATGAATATAAGAGGGCGGATTTTTCAATAGTAGTAGTTATAAATTATGTTAGAATAAAAGTATAATATACATAGACTTTACATTAAATGATATTATAGATATGATTAAAAATTGAGATATAAATGATTTATTCTCATGAGTTAATACTTTCTTGCCTCTCCTAGATAATTTACAATGGTGAAAAGGGTTTACTTTGAGATGACTTCTAGAATGGTCACAAACCTCTTAAATTTATTGGTCCTATAGCAAAAAACCAACCTTTTTTGGTTCAATTGTGAAGAGTCAAAGTGAAAGACTATTTTCTAATTGACAAATCCTCTTTTCCCAAAGCTCTCATGGAAATCAGTTGAGTCCTTTCCTTTCTCCCAAGAAATGAAAGTAAAATATGTAGAAGAACAAAATAAGAGACAAATTTTCTTTGTAGAAAAAGAGGATGAATTGAAATGGTTGGGCTCAAAATCAAGAATTTATACTATCAAAGATGCATATAGGGCTTTAATAGAACATCCTACTTAGTCCAAGTGGCCTTCATATTATTGTTGGAGTTTTGTATTTCTATCGAAAGCAAGAGAATTTTCTTGGTTGGCTTTGCATAACAAGATTCTTACATGCATGAGATTGGATATCTTGGGTGTATCTCCCTTTTTTCCTTGTGTCTTGTGTGGCCTTGCATATGACAATTTTACCACCTGTAATTAACATGTAATTTTGCAAATCATTGTTGGAGATGGATTTAGAATCTCCTGTTTAGTTTTTTCAGAGTCATCCTTCTTTGTTTAAAGACTATACTTATTCATCTCCTTGGGAAATTATCCACTCAACTGTTATTTGGAAAATTTGTCTCGAGACGAAAAATCAAATATTTAGGAAGAAAACATGTTGTATTAATGAGGTAATAAAGAAAATAGAGCTTTCAATTTTAGAATCCACTATGTCCTTTCTCTTTAAATATATTCCTTTAAAGAAAATATTATCTTTTTGGGATAGTGTTGGAATAAAAAATTGGTGATATTTGAAAACCATCCCTTACATTGTCTCATTTTCTAGTGAAGAAATCCAAATTAGATAGAAACTTAATCAGTTGGACTCATGTCCCCCCTAAAATGTGTTTAAACTTAACTTTGATGGAGCCTCAAGGGAGAATTCAAGAAAATCAGGTGCTAGAGCAATTATTGGGGATCGTTTAGAACAAGTTATTTTAACAACACATACAAAATTATCAAATGACACAAACAACATCATTGAAGCTAATTCTTTACTCTTGGATTTATAGAACTAGCCATCAAAAGAAACAATTTAAGTGATTCTATGATCATCATAAATATCTTTGTTTCATAAAAACTCAACCAACTAGAAACTTGATTATCTTTTTGTTGAAACCAATTAGTTGTTAAAAAAAATCATACATTATGAAATTATACACTACTATAAGGAAACTAGTGTAGTGGTACATAAATTGACAAATAGTGCAGTTGTTGGAAATGAAGCAATAGTATATTAACAATCTGCATAACATATCAAATTGAATTATTTTTATCTCTCTAGTGTCCATCCATGTTTACTCAATAAATAAGTGATGTTTTTCCCTCATTCCAAATCTCTCAAATTTTGGTCTTCTTTAAATTTGGCACTTCCATCAATTGCAATCATTATTCAATTGGATTTTGAGGCTTTAAGTGGAGTTTGATACACCCATTCCTTGGTATTATTGTAAAGATTCTATACAGAGATTAAGTCCATCCCTATCCTCACGGCTTCCAACTCTTCATAAATGATATGCATTTGTTTTTAACCCTCTTGATTATTTTGCATTAAATGTTTTGTACAGGTTGTAGTCTAGGTTGCGCGCCATTGATGGTTCTTGCATGCCAAAATACAATCTTCACTGGATGTTCTGATCTATGTACTATCCACTCAAATCTCCTTATAAAGATTTAGTCATGTTCTTATGCTCTCCACTCAAATCTCCTTATAAAGATTTAGTGCTCATTTCAAATTGTCGGTTTTCATGTATTCCTATAACTCCCATCTCTGCTCTAAATGTTCTATTGGTAGGTGACAATGTTGAATAATAGAATTAGAAATGTCGAAGGTTCTAGCCTCTGTTGATTCCTATGACAAGGAGAAGTTGAAAAGGGTTTCTAAATTTGATTACGATAGAGTGGAATTGGAAATATGTGAGCATTCTTCTATGATCACATTCAAAAGTTAAATGTATTCGCAATGCCATTGTCATGAGGCTTCATAAATATTGAAACTTTGCTTAAATTTTTTTTGTCAACTCGCATGGCCATCTTCTTGATGGACTGGTTCTAGATCGACCGAAAGTCTCCTTCTACGCTCTCTTTCTGTTGCTGAAATATTTACCTCCATTCCATGTTGCTAAGAATAATGTTACGAAGTCTTTCAACTTGCTATGTGTAGAACTGCCCTTGCTCAAGGAGCGGGATAGTAATTAGCCTTGTTTTCTTGGTGGTCTTCTATTTTTGGTGTGTTTTTGGCTTTTTTTCATATATGGGTTGTTTTATAGTCATATGGCCTAGGTTTTGTTTTGTTGGCCCTTTTTTTCCATGTTTATGTTATTGATAATATGTATCTATTCTCTATAATATTGCTATTATCTTATAAATACTTTATAGGCGTCTATATTTTTTATTCAAAAAATAAAAAAATATAAATTTAATATTAATTGATAGATAATTAAAATTAAAGTTTATAATCCTCTGTTAACGGAGATCAAAGGGATGATCCTGTCATTAACCTAAGGTTGGGGGTGGTATGGAAAACATCTGAGGAAGGTTGGGTGAAAGTCAACTTTGACAGAGTAGCGAGAGGTAATCCGAGGGAGAGTGGAGCAGGCTATGTGATCAGAGATAATAAAGGATCAATATTGGTGGAAGAATTAGTATATCTATGGCCAAGAACCAATAATGAAGCCAAATTTGGAGTGGCTTTAATAGGGCTTCAATGTGTAATTAAGGAGAAAATTAAGAAAGTTCATCTAGAAGGAGACTCCCTAATAACAATCAATGTGATTCAACAAGGATAGATGCCAAATCTAAAACTAGGAAAATGCCTAAATCCAATATTGTAAACATTAAGCAATTTTGAAGAATTCAAAATTATATCACATATTTATAGAGAGGGGAATGAGGTGGCAGATGACTTGGAAAACAAAGGCGGTTGAGTCTTGTGTGGTAGTCTAACCATACTAGGCTAAATCACAAGCTGACCATAGAGATATCATCATTAAAAGGAGATCAAAGGATTGGATTACATCATCAAAAGGTGGTTGAAGGTAATCAGAGGTGAAGGTTTAATGATGAGAGGGTAAGATGCCACCCAAACTTTGAGAGAAAAGTGTGGGAGACAGGTGTATGTTAATAAAGCTTAACAGGATAAGCTTTTTCAGTGTATTTTGAGAAGTTGTAAGGTGGGGATGGACACACCTATGATGCTCAAAGGCCATCGCAGGAAAATTGCATTTTTAGGGGAGATAACGGAGAAGAGGCTGGGGTGCGTCTTCAAAACTAGGCACAACCTTATTCTCCATGCAATAAAAATGGGGTTAAGGAAGGATTTTTTTAAGTTGCCCATAAGATATAGGGTGAATATAGATATATACATGATATTTTTGGTGTATGTTCTAAATGCTAGAGAAACTAAGGAATTGGTGAAGGCATTGTGTAGGCGTCTGATATGGAACAAGTTTTTGGGAAGTCTGGAAGATGTGTTGAATAATGTGAAGGGGGATAAAGGGGTTCCACTCCCCAATAATTACTACTTCATTTCTAGAAGGAGCCAAGATCCAGAGCGTGACCCACTCATATTCGCCGAAGACCTCTCTGAGCTTCCAAAATTCTAAATGGGAGTATGAAAGAGAAATCAATTTTTGAAACACATCTAAAATCTGGAGTTAGAAGGAGGTCTGGGGTGGCTCCAAGAATTCATTAGAGAAGAGAAATTGGCAGACGAGGATGGTACTGCGAACTGGCTAGCGGCCATGGAAGTCTCGAAAGCACAGGTAGGCGAGGAGGGCATGGAAGAGAATGACAATGACCTTAGGTAGGAATGATAGTGGCAGACAAAGAAGAAGCAGAGAGCAGGATGGTAAAGTAGGGTTATACCAGTTTCAGTTTTAATATCTTATGTTAATGTAGCCCAATTATTTTCTGGTGTGGGTATTATGTTGATAGGTAATAGTAGGGGGCTCTAGTGGTGACCCACTATCAGTAGATATGTGGGAATGAATTCATGTATATGGTATGGGAATTTATGCTCAAATTTTGTAAAACAAGGATAGGGTCTAAAATGGTCATGGCCATACAAATACTGTAATATTTATATTATTTTGAAGTTTAATATATAGGTATAGCCCCCTTAGACTGCTTGAACTGATAAAAAAATTAAAGTTTATAATTATATACCTTGATATTTCTACTGCTCTAAACGTGCAAAACAACTAAGAAACATGAATAACAAAATACCAAGGACACCTCAAGATTAGCCAAAGAGTGGTTCAACGAAAAGGAATGCAAATAAGATAAAACACAAACACTTTTACCTCCCTTGTTGTTGATACCTCTTTGATTGGCCCTTGCTTGGATTGGTTGTGTGCTCCTTAGATGATTGTTTGAATGTCTAAATGCAAGATTGGTGATGCAAATGATCAACAAAGATGGCTAAATGATTAAAAAGGCTTAAGGACTCAAATGGACAGCATGTAGTTATCAAAATGCAAAGTGTTGAGAAGGAAAATTAGTAGCATAAGGTTGCTCAAATGAAGAAGTGTTCTCAAAATGCCCTTGAGGAGGGGGTATTTATAGAGGAATTTGAATTCTCTAGAGAATTCAACGGTCAAGATTGCTCCAACAAGGCCAAGATGAAGGGCTATGGTGGGTTGAGAACCCACAAGCCCTCACATCTTGACATGTGGTGAAGTGAACAAGGGGATGTGAGATAGAGGTGAGGTGTCAAAAAGGTACATGAGGTGGAAAAGGACATGCACCTTGGGGAGTGAGAGATTTCCACAAAAAGAGATTTCTTGTCCCCAAGTGGGAGTGAAAGACATTTGAAATTTTGGAATTCCTCAAAAATCTACATGGGAAAAGGAAAGGTGGTTGGGGATATAAATAGGATGATCTAGAGGATAAAAGGTGGGCTCCAAAAAGGTGGGACTTGGTCACATGTGGAGATTGTGACAAGTCCAAGGTTCTAGAAGCCTTGGAAGGATGGAATGTGAATTAAAAATTCACATATAAAATAGGGGAATCTAGGAAGAATAAAAAGGAATTAAAAATTCCTTGGAGAATGATTAGGCTTAATTAATCAGTAATTAGAAGATAAATGAGGATTAGAAGCCAAGCTTGCAAAAGTTGGAGGATGTGACACATCCTAATCAAAGGATTAGGCATGTGCACATCCTTAATGAAGATTAGGAGATGGATTAGATTAGATGAAAATGACATGTGAGGAATTAAATAAATGTAATATTTATTTAATTTATTTGATGAAAAAGGATTAAGGAGGGTAAGGTATTTAATTATTAATTAAATACCTTAGAACTAATGAGAATTAAAGATATTAATTAAATAATAGTAATATTACTTAATTAACTCGGATAAGAGGATGTTTAGATGAAAAGTGATAAATTTGGATAAATTAAGTGTCCAAATTTGGATGTCTATATTTTGCCCCACTTTGAGATGGTGTTACGAAGTAGCATAATTTCAAAGAATATTAAAATAGAGAACCTAGAAGAAGATGGTTAGATTGAAAAAGATGCCCCAGTCATCCAAAGGAGTGACTAGGAAGGGAAAAAGAAAATGATGAAAATTAGGGATGAAGGATGCCCCCTCGAGAGGACATGCGGGTTGAAGAGAATACGTGTGTGCTCTCGAAATAGATGATGTGATGCAAGGGGAGATGAGGAATATGATGCAAGGTGATGGGGAAGAGAGTAAGTGATATGGAAATGGATGAAGCACAAATGGATTTGAGGACAAAAGGTGATGTTGCCCCAGTCAAGGTACAAGCCAAAATGGGTTGATGATGGATGGAGGGTTGTCAATGAGGGAATTAAAGAGCCCAAAACAACATGAGAATAGGGAATGATACATCCCACTGAGTGGTATTGATGAGGGAAGGATACATCCCAAAACACCACTAAAGGATAGGGAAGAACACCTCCCGATGATGATGATGAAAGTGTTGTTGATGAGGGAAGGATACATCCCAAAACAACACCAAAGAGATAGGGAAGAATACCTCCCGATGATGATGATGAAAGTGTTGTTGATGAGGGAATGATACATCCCAAAACAACACCAAAGGGATAGGGAAGAATACCTCCCGATGATGATGATGAAAGTGTTGTTGATGAGGGAAGGATACATCCTAAAACAACACCAAAGGGATAGGGAAGGATACTAATGGATGATCAAGGCTGGTAACAAGACTGAGGATATGATTAGATGATATAGGCTAAGTGGAATGGAGGGAGATTGGATAGAGATAAGGATGAAGGATGAATGGATGGGGGGATACATGCAAGACAATAGAATAGAAAATGAGATGCAATTCTAAATGTAATTTATCATCTTTGGAGCACTGATTTTTGCTATAGCATCAAACACAAGACACCAGGGTATGAAGAACCAAGGCGAATTAGTGTCTAATGCATAAAACAAACACAACAGGAAACAAGGCTATCCCAACACCCCAAAGTCACAAAGACCTTGGTTGGGCCAGGTATTGAGATAACTACAAGCACAAAAGGATGCCCCAGCATAACACAAGACCTCAGGGATCTTGGTGGGTACTATGTGGGACAACCAAGAAGACACAAATAGACATAAAAAGATCAAGATATGCCCCTATGTTGACCAATCAAAACACACCATAATATGATGGATTATGGTGGTCTTGACAGAAGTGATGGGAGCTCAAATGATAAACAAAATCCAAAAGTATCAAAAATAAATCAATTTCAAGCGATCATTGCCATAAGGATCAAGGGATGGATGGGATTGATGATGAGGTCTGTTAGGAAGGATGCATCCTATTGAGATCGAAGATGATGGATACGAAGCCTAAAAGATCGTTATAATATGGATGTTCCATTAAGACAGATCTCATGATACAAGTGGATCTCATTTGTGAAGAATCAGCTAGATAAGGGCATAGCTTGACAACATGACACAAGGGAGACAAGACATGAGACTGACACACCCTAAAGACCTAGGGGCTCGGGGGCCGATCAAAGATTAGCCTTGCCTACGTGAAAGCACAGAGCCCTCGTAGTTCAGTGAAAGGTGGACGACTGACCAAGATGGAGACCTTGATGGATGGTAAAGATAGGATGAACAAAAGGAGAAAGACCAATGATAGATGATAGAGGACCAAAGTGGACAATGAAGATCGATGATGGAACCCCGGGGGTGGATCAAATGATCGACCTTGCCTACGTGAAAGCGCAGGGGCAACGTAGTTCGACAAGACCGAAGGAAAACAATGGATAAAGGATGATGGATGATGATAAGATAAGTAGATAAAAAGATGGGACTGATACGACAAGATAGGATAGACCTATTGGATTGGATAGGATGATGACGATCATATAAAGCTCAGGGATGGGATAGTTATCCAAAGCAGTAAAATGACTTAAGAGGATGATATGATAGATAGAGGAGGGATGAAAAGTGATAGGGGATTGGAAAGATGTGCAAGAGAAGCAGGGGTGATGACGATGAGATAAATGGCATTGGGTTGCATGGGGGGAGGCCTATAGCCAGATACCAATGACAAGGGATTGTGAGATGGGATGAGATGGGATGAGGATAAAGAGGAAAGAATGGATAGAGATATAGGAATGGGGATGGGAGGGATTGTTTGGATGGATAGGAATATAAGGATTGGGAGATGAAAGGGATGCTAGGATAGATGGAGAGATGGAAGGGATGCTAGGGTAGATGGGGAGATGGAAGGGATGCTATGATAGATGGATAGGATTGGGAGATGAAAGGGATGCTAGGATAGAGGGATACGAAGACAAGGATGGGCAGATGGAAGGGATGCTATTATGATAGATGATTTCTCCAAGGACTATACACACAGCGAAGCCAGATGCACCTAGATACATGTCATAAGATGAGCATGAGGCCGAAGACGATTGATGACAAGACGAGATAACTCAAGGATGACCTGGACAAGTGACCAAGGAACACAATAGAGCATGGATGAAGGGAATGTAAACCAAGAGGTGGCCAAAGCATGTATAGATAGGTGCCCCTGTTTTGATCAAGACCACAAGAAGGATGGAGGGATGGGAGATAAATGGGACATGATGGTAGGATGCAGAAGATAGGTGGGATGGAGGGGTTTTATGAAGAGGACAGATAACAGGAAGACGGGTGCATAGCTAGAAGCATAAATGGATGATGCATGTTTGAAGTTGCCCCAAGCAGGATGGGGATTTACCTTACGACTGCTTCGCCGTGCCTTCATCATGGTACTTCATCCGCGCCTTGTCACAAGCTTTCACCATTGGATGGATTTTTTTTATTTTTTTCTTTAATTTTTTGAATTTCTTGGAGTTTTGTAATATAAGGGGATGAAAATGGGTAAGGATAGGGATGTTGATAAGGGGATTTAGAAGACAAGTGATAAGGATATGGATGAAGGACTCAAGCATCAAGTTCCATACTAGGTAGTAAGAGCCCATGTTCAAACCGACTATTGGATGTTGGTACAACCTTATGCAAGAGGATGAATTAGGGGGATTTGAGAGGGGAGATGCATGGGATAATGGATGGGATGCTGCGAAGGGTATGAATGGAATGATGGGGTGGATATATGATGGGGAGATGCGTTCAGGACCAACATTGGCACCTGTGGTGGTGGATGTGGAAAAATAAGAGGATTAAGGGATGGAGAATGTGGGAATAATGGAGGAGATGGAATGGTGAATTTTGGGACATAGGGACCCAAGACAGATGTAGGAGATGAAAGGGGTGTATGATTAGCTTGTGGATTAGCGACTTTGGATGTTCTTACTGATTTTTCATGTGATGGCATTGCATCTTTTTTCTTTGGGATCCACATGGTTTTGATCTTTGCTTTGGTGGGCCTTTGTGGCCTACAGATTTCATTTAGATTTAGATTTTTCTTCTCTTCACCATGTATTTTAGAGGGGACATGTGGAGCCGTAAATTCATGTGGATGCTTAGATTTATGCATTTTCCTTTAACAGCCAAAGTGCTTTTAGTAGCAATGGGATGGGTGTGAATGGATGGATGATGTGGAGGACACATGAATGGAGGGATGGAGGTAGGATTTTTAGGATGATATGTGGATGGATGATGTACAGGTACGTGCCTTTGTTGATCCTGACTATGGGGTATGTGAGAGGGATGTTTATGATGGATGAGATGGATAGGTGATAAATGGATAAAAGGATGGATAGGACGAGATGGAGGAGGTGATTTTGGGATATAAGGGCCCAAAATAGACTTAGGACTTGGAGGATATGGGATGGGGGATGAGGGGACATAAGGACCCAATATGGATGGAGCGGATGAAGGAGGAAGATGGACAGTTGTTTTGAGGTGATATGATAGAGGAGGAGGGATGGCGACATATGATCTGGTAGGGCGATGAGAAGAGTTGACATGTCTTTTGGAAAAGGCTTGTTGATGACGTCTAGAGGTTGTACCAACATTTTTGGAT
>VDFB02047230.1:317037904-317115258 GCA_007258455.2 Sequoia sempervirens | reverse complement strand
TGTATTAAATGTTGTTTATCTGGCTCTTCTTCAACAAGACACTTAATTAAGGCCTACAAGTGCATAAAGGGGCCATTTAAAGCATAAGAAAGGTGCAAATATTGATGACAAGCCTAAGAAAGTGTGAAATTTTATTACAAGACTTTACAAAACTTTGAAATAGGTCTTGGTAAGGTTAGTTAGGTGAATTATAACATTATGGTCCTAGAAAAGTGTGAAGATATATTACAACACCTTACAACACTCTTGTAAGACATCAATAAATGTATTTTATTCAATTTACAAGGGTCCAAGACCTAGTGTGGATGTGTAGACACATCACAACACCAAATCAAGGCCTCATTAAGTCCAATTTATCATCAATTATTACCATATCAAGTAAAGTATACACTTTTTGGCAACACATCCTCTTAGATTTGATGTTGGATTGTAGAGTTGTAATTTCGGAAAATTTGGCATAACAACTATAAATATAAAGTTATTTTATATATTTTTCTCCTAACCAAAAATTAAGTGACCTAGAAAGCTTAAAAGTCATCAATATATCATAAGAGCACTTACAAGAGCATTCAAGAGTGATTATCAAGTATTTTGGAGCATTATTCAAGTATCAATCATCATGTCAAAGTCATCATGCATCTTATTTGTTTTTGAGCTAACATTTGTGATGTAGGGTCTTATGATTCAAGCAAGCATTCAAGTCAAGATTCATACCATTCAAGCAAGAATAAATATCTACATCCATTGTAGCCATTACTTTCAAGATTTTAGTCTTTTGTTCAAGGGTTTGGTAAGTTGCAACATTACATATTTTTTCATTCATCACTCATTCATTATATTTCTATTCATTTCAAGGTTTGATTACCAAATTAGGGTTTGACCAAGGAAAACCCCTATCCACTAATAAAACAAAATTTTTCCCTCTCTTTGATTTGTGATTTGCAGATTTAGGCTGAAGATTCATTGAAGAGAAAGATTGGAGAAAAGTTGTCAAAGTTGTCACTTGCAAGATTATGGAAAGTCACCTATAGAGCAGAATTTAGTGTTTCTGAACTCGAGATTTGGAAGGAGGGAAACTAAAAGAATTCATCAAAGGATATTATATTTTTGAAGCAACCTTGATATCGGGACTAAATCGCAACTTGTGGCATATGAGTCCCAGTATACATATTTCCAAACTTTTTTTGTAGATCTTGATTCAGTAGTTCTCAATTTTGATTTCAGCCCAAAACCCTAAATTGGGACCAAATTACCCCTACTAGCATATGAATCCTAGTGTTCCTAAAAAATCAGCATTTCGAAGATTTCAGGCCTTCATTCAAGCCTCTTTAGCTTCTAGGTGCACCTGTGTACTTTCTCAGTATTTTATTCTATATTTTAGTTTCATAATCTAGGTCATATGGTCAAGTTTTGCATATCTTTTACATTTCTTGTCTTTCCAAGCCTAGCTAGGTGGTGAACCCCTCTTTAGTTTTTAATCACACCCTAGGATAGCCTTTAGTAGATCTCTTTCCCTTATTCCATCCTCAGATTGAGATCTCTAGGATTTCCTTGAGTGAAAATTGTAGGAAATCGGTGGTTGTGTGCCCTAAAACATATACAACTACTAATTTCTAGGTTTCAAAACCGAATAGGCAGTTAGTCTGATATCAAAGTGTACATATATATCTACATAATCCACTTAAAACATAAGTATAATATTCCATTTTTATTTTAATGGACATCAAATGCATAATTTCATCAGTTTACTATATATACATATTTATACATACATAAATACATATATATACACACATATATACATATATATACACACACATATACATATATATACATATATATATACATGCATATATGGATATATGCATATATATACATATATATACACATATATGTATATGTATACATATGTGTATATATACATATATGTGTATATGTGTGTGTGTATATATATATATCACCTTATTGATCGTAATTCATTTTTTCAAGTTCAAAATTGAAATGCACAACCAAAATAACATAGTCAAGAGGGTACTAGTTTTTTTGTTTATGTGTTTTCTCCATTTTTTTATTTCTTTCTATAACTAGGATCGAGGTTATTCCTTGCTTTATATATAAAAAAAATAGTCTAGAGGGTTGTGAAAAAAGAGATGTAACAGGGACTCTACACATGCCCTCATGCTTGACTCAAGTGTTATGCACGTGTCAAACTTATTAGAGGATGAGTTATTAATTTAATCTTACCTTCATTCTTCCTCATCCTACAAATAAAAGGAGTTCATTGTACAAAATTTAGAATTTCAATTATGATAGTTTCTAGACCTATTGTGTGCACATTCATGTTAGCATATTGTTTTCATTGATGTCAAAAGGGGATCAGGTGTGAGATGGAATTGATCCTATATGAAGGGTGTGCTAGCATTGATGTCTAATTGAGATATGGCAAATTGAAGATCTAGTTTTGGAAGATGGAGTGTAAGCAACAAACTTTGCTTAGGGTGTTGTATTATTGTCATGCAATTTTGTCATGATGTTGCAATGAATTATTTTAGTGTTCAAAAGTAAAATCAAAGGCTAGATTTGACATGGGTTTTCTGAGAGCTTCTTATAAATGTAATGAGTAGGTCTAGAGGATGTGTATGGCATTGAGAAATGATTTATGTTTCCTCTCGAACAATCTTAGGGTTTATCTGTTAAACCCTAGTCATTTAAAATCATAGAGATCATTAGAATGTTTTGTTTTTACATTGACTATGCATAGGTGGTAACCGATTACATAAGTTATAACTTATGTCTTCAAATTCATTTAGTGACTGGCCCCATTACCTTATCTTATGTTTGGTGTCGTTAAATGTGCTCATGATGGAGATCTAACGGTGTGCTTTCATGGTTAGAAGATCTGACAACTGTCACTAAGGCTCCATGCATCGCAGAAAGATCTTTGAAGTTAGCTTGAAGTTTAGCAATGAGCATTGCAGATGTATCTAAGATTGTGATCAAGTTGATCAGACGGTGCCCTCCAACCTGTTATGTTTTTGGTGGGTCCCGACTATGCCTCGTAGGGAAGTGAGGAATAGCGATGATCAAATAGGGTTTTGATTGGACAATGGAGGAAGCCATTGGTGGGTCCAATAGAAACTTGGCGACATATCATACAATCGCTTCACATTGTTGTTGTGAAGCAAAGCATTTGGAGATGGTGTGTGATAAGATATGGAAGTAGATTATGACATTAGCCTATACAAGTGGCAAAATGACATTGCATCGCTGGGTGTTAGTGCAACACACTAATACACCTTTGAGAGTTGAATTTTTTAGCAATGAGTGAGGGATGTTGAATGATAGTGGATAATGACATGAATAATGAACACCTAGCATTAGCCTGCCAGCCCATAGAGATTTTGTGGGCCTATTTTCAGTGCTAGTGGGATAGTGGGAGATAGTGTAGATTGAACGACAATTGATCCAATGGTGATCATTGATGTAGAAACAAAGGCATGTGTATAATAGTGATGCACGATGTTTGATCAACGGTGGTGGTTCAAAGTTATGTGATTAGACGATGATCATTATGTCTCTTCACATTGCAAAAATTGATGAGGATGTCTTGAGTGATGTAGCCATATGCAATGATTAAGGTCCAAAAAGTGACATGATCAACGATGAAGATTTAAAGATTGTTTATTTGATAGTCATTTTTTAAAGGTAAGATGATGAATGAAGGAGGCAGGATCATGGAGTGAAGATAGTTGATCGACGGTTCAGATTTGAAAGTGAAGATCACAAATAACTAAGTCCATGTAAATAGGGTTTCACCTGTAAACTGATATAGATGTGAAAATTAAATGTTCTATCTACATCAACAAAAAATGTAATGAGATTTGATGCACAAAGTGATGACACAGATGGCTACAAAGATTGGGATTGAGATCAAATCAGATAATCAGAAGGTTACATTAAATGCATATCTGATCCTAAGGTTTGACAAAGAGTGATTGAAGGAAAGTTCTTTGCACCAAAAAATAATGTTGTGCAACTCAATGCAGGTGTATGATAGTGGAGAAGATATCCTAGAACCCTAACAAAGGATCAAATTATAGTGGAGAATCTTGAGGCAATCATCATCGGTTAGAAACTACACAAAACATATGATGAGAATATTGTCTGATGAGGGCAACTGTGTGAGTGTAGAGAAGGAGAGAGTGCAATGTGTAGAAGAGATTATGAGCTCTTGAGGCAGAAAGAGAATGTACTAAAAGGAAAAAGAGAGCTATAGAAGGGGTATGAGGGTGCATCGAGGTAGACCCAGAATGCACTAAAGAAGGAGAAGAATAGAGTTGAACTAGTGAGGTGCAGAGTAGAGAAGTGAGTTGCTGAGATAACAACAAAAAATTGAGCAATTACATAGTAAGCTGTAACATTATATTGCGTTCTTAATGAACAAAATGTAATAACCATTTATGTTGTAAATCTGATAGGTTGGTACCATTAGATAATTGAGTTGGTGTTCAGTTTAGGGGATTGGTGTCTCCTTAGGGTTCGTTCCCTTAAAAGTTGTAGTAGAAAGTTTCCTTGTAGGCTAGATTAGGATAGTAGCTCTTAGTAGTATTTTCTAACCATGGTTTTTCCCATCTTGGGTTTTCCATGTACATCTTGTTTTATGATTTGTTAGTTTATGTGCTTGTTTAAACTTCTATATTTCATGTTTCATTTGCACACTAGGTATTTAAAGTATTAGTATGCTCTAAAGGTTAAAGAGTTAAAATTTAAGAATATATTGATTCACCCCCCTCTTAGTATATTTTTGTGTTCCAAAAACTAGTATCAGAGCCCAAGTTCCCTTGGAGAAGCTTAACCAACTTGGGTAGATTCTTGGATTTGTGAAAGCAATGGCCAATTAAGAAAGTTCCTCCACAATTAGGCCACCCAGGTTTGGTGGAACAAATTATACTTTTTTGGAGTTCATTGATGAAGAGATACTTGGGATCTTTAGGGTTTGATGTGTGGATGTCTATTGTGAATTGTTACATACCACCTACCACACCCCCTACTAATGCTGCAGGAAAAAGAGACTATGAGAACAATGAAAAATCTTGGTTTGCTATTACAAATAACTTTTCAAGATCAATGCATAGCAATGTCATGTATTGTAAGAATGCACAAGATGTATGGGATTGTTATGAAATAACTTGCACAATAGAAGAATATGATATGAAATATGCTGCAAATACTTGATAATAACTGAGAATAACAAGCCACTTCGAGGGGGAAAACCTCCAAATATATCTAATGAGAACACACTTCACACTTCATGATGAAATAAGACTCACAACCTCCTATATATACCTATTTATTCCAAGGATATCACCTAGGCCGACTTAGACACACCTATATAAGACTTAGGCCAACCTAAACAACTAAATAACAATATAATAATGATAATATGACTTAATAGAGAGTTAAGATAGCCACAAGTCAACTATTCATAACTCGATGTACACTAATATTAAGGGCGTAGCATGCCTTCCTTCTTCAAAGAAGCATTGTCCTCAATGCTAATCAAGTTTGGATTCTTTTGAATGAACTCCTCGTCCTCCCATGTAGCATCTTCAATTAGAAAATATTTTACTGGGACCGACTTGCCATCTACTTTATGAAACCAATCCTGTTCTTTACTGCTCTGGATATGACGCCTGATTTAACCTTGATAATAATAATAATCATGATTGATGAACGACGCGATTCGCCTGTTGTCGCGGAGCGCCATTTGAGAGCGATTTCTCCATGTTTTGCCTTTGTTTCTGGCGCCACCACCGTTCAAGAAAGAAAGAAAGATCCGCAATGGATTTCAGATAAACCGATATATCTCCTCTTAGGTCACACATATCCATCTTAATTGAGGAAATGTCTTCCTTGACCTTATTGATTTCCTCATTATGAGTAATATCCTCGATTGTTTCACCATCCTTATCAGGAGTCTTCCCCAGAGTGACATTCTTTTTACCCCTTGTTGAAGGCCCCGACATGATGGAAACCACTAATGTTGAAATAAATCACACAAATGAAACTTAAATTCTCTCAAATTTTTACTATAATCTCCTTTATTATGTCTTCAAAAACCCAATAAAAATTAGACTCCAATTCAACAAGATGTGCAAGATATGTAGATTCCAAAAAAATAGTGTAGAAACCCTAATTCTGCAATAATTTTAATTCTACGCCAATTCTTCTGAAATCCTAAATGTAGCTTCTTAAATATGTTCTTCAAAAACCCTTTAAAAATAAAAAAAATTTCCAAAATCTGAAAGATATGCTCTTCCCAAAATTGCCTTTAAAATTGAGAAAAACCTTGCCTCTATGGTGCCAAGATCATGCTCTGATACCACTTGTTATGAAATAACTTGCACAATAGAAGAATATGATATGAAATATGCTGCAAATACTTGATAATAACTGAGAATAACAAGCCACTTCGAGGGGGAAAACCTCCAAATATCTCTAATGAGAACACACTTCACACTTCATGATGAAATAAGACTCACAACCTCCTATATATACCTATTTATGCCAAGGATATCACCTAGGCCGACTTAGACACACCTATATAAGACTTAGGCTGACCTAAACAACTAAATAACAATATACTAATGATAATATGACTTAATAGAGAGTTAAGATAGCCACAAGTCGACTATTCATAACCTGATGTACACTAATATTAAGGGTGTATCAGGGATACCTTGAAGAAGATCTACAAAGGAGATGACAAGGTAAAATTGGCCAAGATTCAAGTACTAAGGGCCATATTTGAAGGCCTAAATATTACAAAAGAAGAAAATACTATAAACTATCTTCAAAGAGTTAATGGCATAGTAAAAACCATTAGAGGATATGGAGAAGAAGTAAAATAAGAGTTCGTTGTACTAAAATTTCTTAGGTCAATGACACATAAGTATGACTCTAAGATCTCAACAATAGAGGAAGGATGAGAAATAGATAAATTCACTCTTAATGAGTTGCATGGTATATTCACCGCATATGAGATGAGGATGGGAGATGCAGAGCCATCCAAAAAAGAAGCTACCTTCAAGGTTTTCGACAAAGTAAAGGATGAAGAACCAAAGAAAGATAATGTTGAAACCACCACTTCAGAACAAGGAGATACTGATGAGCAAGAAGCAAACTTCATCAAAATATTAAGGTGAGGATCAGGAAAGTACAAAGTTAAGTTACCTTTCAAATGTTTTGACTGTGGTAAAATAGGACATTTTTCCTCTAAATGCCCCTACAAGAAGGATAACCCTGAACATGAAGAAGACCGTAAGATGAAGAAAACCCATTATCCTAAAAAGAAGAGTTTTGGAAAGAAGAAGAAGAGCCTATATATTCAAGAAGAAAGTGATTCATCTAATGCTAATGATAGCTCAAATGATGATTTTGATCATGCTCTTGTAATGGAAGAAGAGAAGGAATAATTTCTCTTAATGGCCAAAGACTTAGTGAAAAAAAAACATGGTATGGGAAAACATCTTGATGAAGAAGAAGCTGAAATTGATCTAGAAGGAGAAATTATTTCTGCCTTAGAAGATATTAACATTTTGAGAGATAAAGTTGAAGGACTGAAAAAGGAGAATAAGAAGTTGTCTAAAGAGCTTGAGGAATCCAATCAGATGGTAGTAAGTTTGAAAATTCAAGTGGGGGAAGCCAAAAGAATAGAAGAGGTGATGAAATCCAAAGTAGGATCTAAAATAGACAAATGCTTGAAGCTTGAGGTATAAGTAGTTTCCTTAAGAAAGGATTTAGAGAAATCTAAAGAGAAATTTGAAAAAGGGCTGAAACTAAAAGGTGGATCAAAAATATTGGATGAGCTATTGAGTACTCAGAATCCCTCCAACAAAGAGAAATCTAGATTAGGGTTGGAGAAAGGAAAGAGTTCCATTTTCAATGAGTCTGCAAAACTTTATGAAAGATTTAGGGTAGAAGAAAAGTCAAGTTTAAATGGTGAGAAATCATGTAAGGAAGATGTTGAAGGAGAAGAGAAGAAGTTTGTTGAGTTGAAGAAATTAGATGAATTAAATAAGCCAGTGGCAAAAAAGAAGAATAACCAATCAGTCCATGATCAACAAAGGAAGAAGCTGAACTTAACAAGGATGGATGTTGATGGTTTCAAAAGAGCACATGAACCAAGGAGGCCAAGACAAAGAAGACCACCTCATTAAACTCAAGGAAATGCTATGACTAGGTATTCTTATTATTTTCATGGATATTTTTATACATGTAATCAGTTTGGTCATAGGAATAGATAATGTAGAGTCATTCCTAAGGGGAATACAAATTATTTAAGAAAAAATCCATTTGCTCCCTTAGTTGATATGAATGCAATTTGTTACAACTGCAAAAGTTTTGGTCATATAGCTAGAAACTGTAGAACAAAGTTTATATGACCAAATGTTTAGTTTGAGAAGAGGAAGAACACAACCCCCAAAATGTAAAAGGAATCTAAGGTTCCTAAGGAAGAGGGTGAGAAGATTGAAAAGAAACCTAAGAAAGTGTGGAAAGAAAAATAGTAGAGTTCTACTAAATCTATGATTTCCCAAACTGCACTGGATGCAAAGAAACAAAGTTGTGGGTAATTGATAGTGGTTGCTCCAAGCATATGACTGGAGATAAAAGAAAATTCACTGAGCTCAAGAAGTGTAAAGAAGGATTAGTAAGCTTAGGTGATAATACTTCTATCAAGATTTTTTGTAAAGGAATCTTGATTCTAGATGAAAAGAATAAGAAGAAAGATATCCTTTATGTTGAAGGATTGAAACATAACCTTCTAAGTGTCACTAGATGTGTGACAATGGTTACAAAGTTACATTTAACTCTGAAGGCTGCAAGATAAGAAAGAATATCAATACAATTGCACAAGGAGTAAGTACTGATAGAAATCTCTATAATCTTTGTGAAGTAAAAAGCCAAAATTGTTCGATAAGTCAAGCAGATGAGAGTTTGTTGTGGCATAGAAGATTGGGGCATGTTGATTTTGAAAATTTGGTCAAAATAATCTCAAGAGGGCTAGTAAGAAACTTGCCAAAAATAATCAAGACTACAAATACTACCTGCAAAGGATGCCAACAAGGAAAGAAAACAAGGGTTAAGTTTCGAACAAAGGATTATTCAACCACAAAACCCTTATAAATAGTTCATATTGATCTGTGTGGTCCCACAAGGACAAGAGAGCTACAAGGTGAGAGGTAATTCATATTACTAATTGATGATTATACTAGAATGGCATGGGTAACCTTTCTAAAGGAGAAGGCTGAGGCATTTGACAGATTTAAGATATTCAAGAAACTAGTTGAAAAGGAAACCGATAAGAGAATCAAGTGCTTAAGATCAAACAGAGGGGAAAAATTCACATGAAGTGAATTCAATAGGTATTGTGAAGACCATGAAATCAAGAGTCAATATTCTACACCAAGAACTCCACAACAAAATGGAGTTGTAGAGAGAATAAATAGAATAGTTAAAGATATGGTAAGAGCAATGTTGAGTGAGGCCAAATTGATAGATAATTTTTGGAAAGAAGCAGTTCACACTGAATTATACATTTAGAATAGAGCTCTTCAAAGAGGAAACAATAACAAGAATCCTTATGAACTATGGTATGGCAGACTCACATCTATCAAGAATTTCAAAGTATTTGGTAGCAAATGCTACATAAAAAGAGAAGATGAGAATTTGGGGAGCTTCGATTGGAGGTGGGATGAAGGCATATTTTTTAGGATATTCCACCCAGAGCAAAGCTTACAAGTGTTACAACAAGAGGCTGCACAAGATGGTGGAAAGAATAAATGTCAAGATTGATGAGGATGTAAATCAAATTAAGCCTAGTAGAACCAACCTTGAGATTGAATCAGAGGTAGAAGAAGAGGTTGTTGTTGATGAATAAAATGAGGAAGAAGTATGTGAACTAGAAATTGAAAGAGCACCTGCAAATTATGTGTAGAAGGATTATCTAGTAGATCAAATTATTGGTGACAAAAATGAAGGAGTTCTGACCAGGAGAAAATTTGCAAAGAATAAGGAACAAGTAAAATTTTCTCTCTTGTCACAAATTGAACCAAAAATATTCTTTGAAGCAAGCAACGATGAGAGTTGGATAAAGGCCATGGAGGAAGAGTTAAATCAGATTGAGAAGAATAAAACATGGGAATTGGTTCCTAGAACCCAAAGCAAAAATGTGATTGGAACAAAATGGGCGTTTAGATACATGCTAAATGAAGATGGAGTTGTAGTAAGAAACAAGGAAATATTAGTGTACAAAGGTTATGCACAAGTTGAATGTATTGATTTTGAAGAAACATTTGCACCTGTGGCAATAATAGAAGCAATTAGAATGTTTCTTGCATTTTTCAGTTTATAAAGGATTTAAAGTATATTAGATGGATGTAAAATCTACATTCTTGAATGGAAACCTAGAAGAGGAAGTCTACATAGAACAACCAAAAGGTTTTCAGCTGTTAGAAGATGATGATTATGTGTGCATATTAAGGAAATAATTGTATGGTCTCAAGCAAGCACCAAGGGCATGGTATTCTAGGTTAGACTAGTACCTGCAACAACAAGGATTCAAAATGGATGTGCAAACAGTAATTTGCACTTTGAATCAGAAGGTGAGCACATGATTATTGTTGTTGTATGTGTAGATGACATCTTTTTTGGAGGTAGCAGTGAAAAAATGTGTAAAATATTTGTTGCGCATATGCAAGATGAATTTGAGATGTCAATGTTAGGAGAGTTGTCATTTTTCCTTGTCTTACAAATTGTACAAATTGATAATGGGATATTCATATCTCAAACTAAATATGCTAAGGAAATTCTTAAGAAGTCTAGCAGGAAGATAGTAGAGTAGTTAGTACCCCCATGATAACTAGCTGCAAGTTGAGTAAATCTGATGAATCCCCAAAGGCAAACTAGACAATGTATAGGTCAATGATAGGAAGATTACTATACTTAATTGCATCAAGACCAAACATTATGCAATTGGTATGTTTGGTTGCAATGTTTTAGGCTACATGAAAAGAATCTCATGTCAACATAGTAAAAATAATATTTAGATACATCAAAAGTACTATTGACTATGGGCTGTGGTATCCCAACAGCAAGGATTTTTCCTTAACAACATATACAGATACAAATTGGGTAGGAAGTATGTATGATAGGAAAAGCACAAGTGGAGGAGAACTATTCTTGGGAAACAAGTTAGTTTCCTAGATGAGCAAGAAGGAAGAATTAGTCATGCTATCTACTGCAGAAGTAGAGTATGTGGCAAAAACAACATGTTGTACTCAAGTCCTATGGATGAATCAGACACTTAAGGACATCAATGTAGAGTACAAAGAACCTATCTCAATTCTTTGTGATAATTCAAGTACCATAAACATATAAAAGAATCTAGTGATGCACTCTAGAACAAAGCACATATCCATCAAATATCACTTTACTAGAGAGAAGTTTGCAAACAAGGAGGTCAGTATGGAGTATGTTCCAACCAAAGAATAGGTAGCTAGCATTTTCACCAAACCTCTTCCCAAGGAACAATTTGAACATTTGAGGTAGAATTTGGGAGTAATTTATCCCACATCATATCACTAGACTCTAGTGATAGGGCATAAGTCCAAGGGGAGATTCATTTATACTTCATTCTTCCCTAGAAATAGAAAAGATAGATCAAGTCAGGTAACAATGGTTTTACAAATTTCTAACAACTTGATGGTTGCAAAGTCAAAGATTTCCACTTTCTCTTTGAATTGCTTGTCAAATGGGGAGTATATATTTAGGGGGAGTCTTCCCTTTTCCATTGATGTCAAAGGGGGAGAAATGTGAGCAAATGCTCAAAATAGGAGCATGGTGAGCAAGATAGTGATGCATGTCAATAGAGATGCAAATAAATGTGCAAATGGTTTAATCGATACAAAGCTTTAATGTTAAAAATTTCAATTGGTATCAGACCATTTCAGTCAATTGGTATGAGCATTTAGTTTTTCCATCAATGACAAAGGGGGAGATTGTTAGCATATTGTTGTAATTGATTTCAAAAGGAGATAAGGTGTGAGATGGAACTGATCCTGTATGAAGGTTGTGCTAGAAGTGATGTCAAAATGTTGTCATTGATGTCTAATTAAGATATGGTAAGTTGAAGATCTGGTTCTGGAAGATGAAGTGTAAGTTGTAAAAGTTGCTCAAGGTGTTGTATTATTATCATGCAATTTTGTCATGATGTTGCAATGAATTCTTTTAGTGTTCAAAAGTAAAATCAAAGGCTAGATTTGACATGGGATTTTTGAGAGCTTCTCAAAAATGTAATGAGTAGGTCCAAAGGATGTGTATGGTATCCAAAAATGATTTATGTTTCCTCTTAGAAATTCTTAGGGTTTATTTGTTAAACCCTAGTCGTTTACAGTCATGGTGATCATCAGAATGTTATGTTTTTACATTGAATGTGCATAGGCAGTAACCGATTACATAAGTTATAACTTATATCTTCAAATTAATTTGATGACCATCCCCATGACCTTGTCTTTGATTTGGTGTCGCTAAATGTGCTCACAATGGAGATCTAATGGTGCGTGTTCATGGTTAGAAGATCTGATGGCTATCACTAAGGCTCCATGCATCATAGAAAGCTCTTTGAAGTTAGCTTGAAGTTTAGAAATGAGCGATGCAAATGTATTTATGGCTATGATCAAGTTGATCAGATGATGCCCACTAGCCCGCTATGTTTTTGGTGGGTCTCAACTATGCCTTGCAGGGAAGCGGGGAATGGTGATAATCAAATAGGGTTTTAATTAGATGATGGAGGAAGTCATTGGTGGGTCCAATAGTGATATGGTGACATATCACCCAATCACTTCACCTCAATGTTGTGAAGCAAAGCATTTGGAGATGTGTGCAATAAGAGATGGAAGTAGATTATGGCATCAACCTATACAAGTGGTAGAATGTCATTGCATCACTGAGTGTTAGTGCATCACACTAATACACCTTTAAGAGTACAAGTTTTCAATGATGAGTGACATATGTTGAATGATAGTGGAGAATGACATCAATAATGAACACCTGGCATTAGCCTACCAAATCGCAAATATTTTGTTGGCCCATTGTCAATGCTAGTGGGATAGCGAGAGACAATGCATATTGAATGAAAGTTGATCCAATATGGATCATTGATGGAGAAACAAAGACATATGCATAAAAATGATGCATGATGTTTGATCAATAATGGTGGTTCAAAGGTATGTGATCAGATGATGATCATTGTGTCTCTTCACATCACATAAATTGATGAGGATGTCCTGAGTGACATAGAGATACACGATGACTGAGGTTCCAAAAGTGATGCGATCAATGATGAAGATTTAAAGACCATTTATATAATGGTCATGTTTTAAAGGTAAGACGATGAAAAAATGATGTGGGATCATGGTGCAAAGACAATTGATCATCAAATCAGATTTGAAAGTGAAGATCACAAATGGCTAAGTCCATGTAAATAGGGTTTTTATTGTAAACCAACATAGAGGTGAAAATTAAATTTTCTACCTGCATCAATGACAACTGTAATGAGATTTGATGCATAAAGTGGTAGAATAGATGGATACAGAGATTGGGATCAAGATCAAATCAGATAATCAGAAGGATACATTAAATGCATATCTGATCCTAAGGTTTGATAGAGAGATATTGAAGGAAAATTCTTTGTACTAGAAATTAATGTTGTGTGGCTCAATGTAGGCATATGATAGTGGAGAAGATATCCTAGAACCCTAATAGAGGATCATATTATGGTGGAGAATCTTGAGGAAATCATCATCGATTAGCAACTGCACAAAACATATGATGAGAATGTTGTCTAATGAGTGCAACTGTGTAAGAGTGTAGATAAGGAGAGAGTGCATTGTGTAGAAGAGATTTTGATCTCTTGAGGCAGACAGAGAATGCACTAAAAGGAAAAAGAGAGAGATACAAAAGGGCTATGAGGGTGCATTGAGGTGGATTGAGAATACACTAAAGAAGAAGGAGAACAAAGCCAAACCAGTGAGGTGTAGAGCAGAGAAGTGAGTTGTTGAGATAACAAAAAATTTACTTGAGAAGTTATAGAGTAAGCTGTAACATTATATTGTGTTCTTAATGAACAAAATGTAATAATCATTTATGTTGTAAATCTGATAGGTTGGTGCCATCAGATAACTAAGTTGGTGCTCAGTTTATGGGATTGGTGTCTCCTTAGGGTTGTTTCCCTTAAAAGTTGTAACAAAAGGTTTCCTTGTGAGGCTAGATTAGGACAATAAATCCTAGTAGCATTTTCTCACCATGTTTTTTCCTATCTTAGGTTTTCCATGTACAACTTGTATTATGAGTTGTTAGTTTGTGTGCTTGTTTAAATTTTTGTATTTCATGTTTCATCTACACACTAGGTATTTAAAGTGTTAGTCTGCTCTAAAGGTTAAAGACTTAAAATTTAAGAATCTATTGATTCGCCCCCCCTCTCAGTAGATTGTTGTGTTCCAAAAATTCAATTGTGATTTTTTTTTTTTGTATTCATATTATTTATTCTCCTATAGGGGATCTTGATCTTATCACTAGTTGGTGGCCCATAACCTTTAGAAATGTCTTTCATAAATTATTTCTATAGTTATCTCTTTGGATCTATCACCTTTTGTCTTCCATTGTGAGGCACGAGTAGTCTAGTTTAATGAAATAATGATATATCATTTATAATATTCTTGTTTGAAAGGGATATAATGAGATAGGGAATTTTAGTAGTGTATTATCCTTCTTAAATTAGACTTTGAAAATGCCTATGATAATAATGAATGGCCCTTTATTTTTGTCATTGTCAAATCCTTGGGATTTTGAGGCTTCTTTCTGCAATCATTTAAAACACTTTTTTCTTATGTTTAATCTTATCTTTCCATTAATGAAAACCTCTTTGAAAGTTTTAACTTCTTCCACTCCATGAGGTAAGGTTGATCTCTTTCTCTTAAATTTTATATTCTTACTAATGAATCATTTTAGTATCGTTTAGCTCGTTGTTTAACTTGATTAAGGTATTCCATTGTATCTTCTTCTTAGCAACTCAACAATTATTTTTTGATGGTTATTTTATTAATTTGGTAGAGAAATATTACTCTTTCAAGAAAGTGATGTCTCATTTATTTATTTTTCCTCACTTCTATTAGGATAGGTGACATTAAAATTGCTATCCTAAGTTGATTTGTGTGTCTCCATGTTCTTTGGAAAGTGTTCTTGAGGACATGAGGGACAAAATATTTTATTATTTATTCTCCTATGAGAAATTATAATTACATTCAAAGAGGTGAACCCTTCACAATGGTAGTTACAAGGAATCTTGAGTGAATATTCTTCCTAGGAATCCAGCTTTCTGGGTTGGGACCACTTGAGTGTGCACGTCCTTGCATGCTATTTACATGTTTTGTATGTTCTTGCATGGTTGGGGCCCAAGTTTTCATGGTGGTGCATGATCTTGCATGTAGCCATCGGAGTTGTCAAAGACTTATGGAGCACTCATGTTTGACTCATTTTGATTGGCTATGGGTTGGCCACCCATGCGAAGGCCATGCAATTATTGAATATTTTACTCCATGTTTATGGGATGCACATTAAGTGGGGTGTTGTTTTTTCCAAGTGGTTTTTCTTGTTGTTTTGGGATACCATTTGTGGTATTCTCTCCCACAAACTTCTATATATTGGAGCCTTGGAATGGTGGTTTTGTATGATTTCTTTGCAATTTGTTAGGATGATGAAGTGCTACTAGATTATAGAAAGGATTGTTGTATTGATGCACTTCCTTGAAGATTAATACAAACATTGGATCTCTTTGGGTGTGGAGTTTTTTCCTGCAAGGGTTTCTCCACATATATCTTGTGTCACTTCTGTTGATCAATTGTGGTATTGCATATATTTATTTCATTGTGGCAATTGTCAATCACTTAATCTTGTTATGGTTATCTTGAACATATAATTTTAGATTTGTAACCACATATTTAAGTTCATATTGCTGCAAGTTATACCTTGATTTCCAACATTTGGTATTAGAGCTAATGGTTATATTAAGAGAGGGATTTCTTTCTTTTGAGTGTTGAAGGTTTTTGGTTGCAATGGGAGCTTGTGCATTGTGGATTTTATAGATTTGTGAAGAATATTGAAAACCATGGCCTCTACCTCTTGTTGAACACCCAAAATGCTAAGAGGGGGGTGAATGGCCAGTATTCTCTTAAACCATCCAAATATTAATCATCCAATTAATAATGCATATTCAACTACAGTAAGAAAGAAAGCATGAAAACATGCACATCACATAATACATGAACACCAATATTTTTATGTGGAAAACCCAAAATGGGAAAACCACGGTGAGGGTTAGCTCACAATATATTATAACTAGTTATAGTATATCACAAAAGTGCTTACTACAGGTGGACTCACTATCCACAAATAAAAAGAATAGAAGAGAGATGGTAGCTCACAACCTATTTTGAACTATTACAATTGCATCTACAATATTCAAGAATATAGTTCCAATGAAGCACAATAAAAATCTTTGCACTTATTTTGATTCAACACTCTACAATGCTCTTCATTCACACAACTTAGATCTTCAAAAATTTTCACTACTTTGCTCAAATTCACATGACACATAGCATATGTCGCATCTATCTCTATTCAAAATACTAAAAAAAATCCCACATATATATCTGCATTAAGTGTAACATCAATTAGGTTAGCCTAATTAGATGAAACACCAAAATGTAACTTTTCGGCTCCAAAATACTTCATCCATATTACGTGCCATAATTCAAAAATTAAAAAATCCTTAATTTAGGTTGGCATGGACCTAAAATAGATTCCACATAAGATAATAATACTTATTCATCCTTCACATAACATCAAACATGTCAGGTTAACATGACATAAGACCTAAACTAAAAATCCTTCATCCATGTATCCACATCTTGACACATGGAGTTCAAAACTCGATACCATCTAGAATTCAAGCTCAAATGACATCTAGAAACTTAACTTCAACACTGCAAAACCAAAAACTCATTTGCAGAGAAGTGTGGAATCTCCCACACAAACACACTATTCATAAAATGACTGTAATTTGCTAGGAAAACTTTGTTACTCATATCTCTCAAACTGTATGTCCAATCAAGATGAAATCTTAGATTTAGTTGTATCTAACATCCACCAAATTAATGTTAGAATCTCAAATTGATATCTTCATTTTTGGAGTGGTGCAAACCCAAAGACCAATGCATTGTAACACTAAACTGGAAGATTTGGCATAGTCAAATTTCAATGCAATTGATATTTTCGGACTAACTCAACTTGCACAAATGTCTTCCACAACACCTCAAAAAGGTGTTAGGATTAATCAAAGTTATCCACAATAATGTTGAAATCAATGATGACATTGTATCATTTTGTTATGCACTGTCCATGCTCATGTCTCCAAATAGAATCATAAATGACAATCTCCTCAAACTTCCAACAATCTCCCCATTTGTCATTGATGGCAACATGCCAAAAAAACTCCAAAAATACCCTCCAATACTCTCCCCCTTTGACATCAAGGGAAAAGGGTAGCTATATGTAAACTATTATGATTCTTACCAAAACTCCCCCTAAATGATGTAGTCATATATATAGTTGGAAAAATAATGAATTGACTCCCCTTGAGTCATATACTAGAGAAAATACTCAAAATTTTACTGAAAGACTTCTATATTATCTACATATTTACAAAGAATCTGAGCATAAATACATAAAAAATATAAAAAATGAGTCAATCAGAGGTGGTTGATGCCTGTAATTTCTTCAACTAGTTCCCATTCATGCTTGGCCTTTGCAAGAAACTTGATTGGTGTTTCAAACTCAAGTAAGAGTTCTTCACCTTCTTCCGATGTAGCTAGTAGTAGATTCATCCCTTTTACCTTATCAGAACTAAGGAGGGATTTGGAAACAAGTAGCAATTTGGGATTGACTATATCTCTTCTCCAAACTATAGGATGATATGTTCCTTTTGTGCTTGTAGTTGGAATTTTTTTTTGTAAATATCTTCAATTTTTCTTCTTGTGACATCAATGAGTTCAACAATCGATTCATATGAACTGGAGGCAACATTAATCTATGAATCAATAGAGTCCATCACCTTCTTTATACTTTTTGTGGCTCTAGGCCACTTCATGCCATATTGGAGTAATGCCTTAGCCTCATCTATAGAACCTTCAACATCCTTTAACAACTCACAATTTCTTATGTGCGGAGGAACATTTCTCTGTCATTTTCGATCATCCTTTTATCATCAATTCTTTTCTCCACTTCTTTCTTAGCTTCTTCATTTAATTAATATGCATAAAATTTGAATGATTCAATAAGTAGTTTAAAATTTTCTATACAAGATAGAGTAGGGTCAACATTAGAGCACAATATGATCTCTTAAAATGCCTTGATCACTTCATCTATTAACTCTTCACTCTTCTATTGGGATTCTATGATCTCTTTCATTTTGGATGCATGAAATATGTCATCTAACTGAAGCTTGTGAATATGAGATATCCTATCCAAATCAACACTTCCTAATTGAATTAGCAACTATAGTAACTGTGAAGACACAACTAGTTGAAAGCTAGGTTGAACTTTAAATAATTTTTTCAAAGAATCTCCAAAGTAGTTGGAAGATTCACCAGGAACCTTTATAGTCTCCACAACCTTATCCTTTTCCTCTATAGTCTTTCTAGATTCAACTATTTCAACCTTTTCTACATCTTCGGATGCATCCATGTTTCTGTCTTCTTTTTCTTCTTCATGCTCTTCTTCTTTTTCTCCATACACTTTTTCTTCTTTATGCTCTGCTTCATCATTTTTATCTATTATGACTTCCTCTACAATTTTTTTAGTGATTGATGGAGGAGTGACTTCTTCTTGAGTAGGAGGAGTAACATCTTGTTGTACTAGAGGAGGATTAGTAGTTTCCTTTGCAATGTCTTCTCTCGATCATTGAATCCTTATCATCTTCTTTGGTCATGTCATCCACTTTGGGAGGAGTGTTATTTGTTACAACGTATTCATTGAAATCATTCTCATGTTAAGCATCATCTACTTGTACTTCTTCCTTTGCATTGGGTTTTGGAGCATTGGTAACAACATTGATTTCTTCTTCTACTACTAGAAGTAGTCCTAGCTTTTGAACAATCTCCTCAGCCTTGCCATGGATTTCCTTCCAAATCCTTTCAAGGCCATCCTTATCCTTTCCCATGAGGGTGGTTACCCTTCATTTTGTTCTTAGCTCCTTGTTGTATATGGTGACCAATGTGGCTCTATCTGCTTTAGACAGTGGAGCACCAACTCTTTCCAGAACTTCATCTCTTAGCTTGGACTCTACTTCAATTGCCTCTTGTCTCCTGTCTATTAGAATGTTCCACAAATCATTAGCAATATCCTTCTTGATATTCTACATATCGACTTCCAGTACCACAGTATACTTGAAAATTACCTCAAGAATGGTGGCCTTGGCCACCTCATTTTATTATTTGTATATATCTACATTTTCTTTTAACATTTCATTATGCATCATGCTATTGAATAGAGCCTCAAGTTTCATTGGTGAGTGAGGCCTTTTTGGTTTAGATTATTTCTACTTTTTTCTTTTCACCAGAGACTTCTTTTGACTTGTCTCCTTTTCTTTCTTCTTCTCTAGAGCATCTTTCTTTGTAGCTTCCTTCTTTTCTCTCATACACATTACAAATGCCTCTTTCTCTTTTTCAATTTCCTCTTCACTTTTTGTGTCAATAATATCATGCCTTTTCCTTTTACAACTAGATTCACCTTGTGAAGCCTCTTTCCTTCCTTTCTGGACCAACTATGGTCCTTCTTCTTCCTTAGCTACATTTATGACTATAACCTTCTCTCTTGTAGCCTTTTGTTTGAATCTTCTCTTTGTGGGGGTAGAAGGAGGTGCAACAGTGGTGGTTCTCTTCTTCTCTACCTTGGTGGCATGCACAACTGGAGGGGATTTCTCCCTTATTGGAGGAATGGTAGTATATTTTCTCTTTTCTCCAAAAAATGGTAAATCCCTAGACAAATTTTGGACAAATGATGGAGTGGTAGTTGTTCTACTTGATCTTATTGTACTCTTGAATGCTTCTCCAACACTCTTATCTACTCTAGCTCTTTCGCTTGCATACTGCACCTTTTATTTTGAGAGGCCCAATTCTTGTGCATATACATCTACCATTTTATCAAAATTTTGCCTCATTATAGGCTCCTTTTGCTTTAAGTTTACTTCCATAGATTTTTCCTCAAAAGTACCATACCTTGGTTTTGTGGTATCTTTAGGACTATTTAATAGGAAATTTGCACAACCAATGAGTTCTACCTTTGTTACCTCATAATATAACTCAGGAACCCAAACAAATCTTGGTTCCACTACCTCCATAATGTAATAATCTATATAAACTAGGAATGTAATATTATTTGTGTACCTTTTGATAATACTCCTTGGAGTTTTCTCTTTCTAATGCATTCTCTTCTGAAATACTATGAAGAAGGTAGTAAGGGGATCATTCTATGCATTGACATATCCAAGTATCCTCATGTGATTTGCAATTTAGTGTGTAATAGGCCTTCCACTTATCTAGTTTTCCTTTCCAATTATAGGAACCTCCTTCAAATAGTAGAACAGTAAGCACATAACCAGAGTGCCATACTTAAACGCATACCTTTTCTCCTTGGTCTTCTTTAGATTCTCCATTGATTGTTCCCTTAGTAACTCATAGAGGTCATAGTCTACACCATTCTCTACAATCTCATGTTCCACATGAATTATAGTGGTAGAAACAAAGTTATCTCTATTTTTGAAGTAAATTTTGTAGCTAATGACCATGGCAGCATAGCTAACAATAGGGTTTTTGATAGGATTAACAACAAGAGCTCTTTGATCAAATATTGCACATTTTTTCTCCATTACCTCTTTATTTTTAATCGACTTCAGAACTAGAATAGGTCTAGTGGAGCTTAGACTGATGATCTCTCTTATTACCTCCTTAGTGATCATGTGAGGCATATCAATCCAGACGAACTAATCATGAATTTTTATTAGCCCCATTCTAACCCACTTGATATCATAGAAGAAATTAGGGAACCACTACCATACATCTAGTATCTTCTCTGCTAGGGTTTTGTATTTTGGCTTAAGGGTGAATTCCTGACTAGTTAATTCATTTCCCCTTACATCCCTTATCTTACCAAGAGAGTTCCATTCCATATTTCCATGAATGTATTCCCTAATATCCTTAGTTGGTAAGACCCCATACAGAATGTGCGAGAAAGTGCCTAGTGAGTCATCTTCTATGGCTTTTGTAGGGTATCATTTCAATTTGGGTCATGGTTTCTCCATTACCTTTATAAATTTTGGTGTAGCCATTGCAATATATACCCAAATTGATTTAAATTTTTTTTTTTTGAAAACTAGGGAACACAAGATTTGTGAAATAACTTTTTACTTTGTTTTCCGAATTAGAGTTCTGATGCTCTAAATCTCAACTCGCTTTCAACACTTTGAATTCTCTTCTCGCATCTCTACTCCTCTTTAAATGCTTGTGTGAAATGAATTTTCCTTAGTAAATTTGATTATAACCTCTTGATTTGACCTAATTTTGCATTGAATGCTTCAACACATAAAACTGGCAACACTTAAACTATATGCACAGTTAGCTTCCAAAGTTCCACAAACTTCTGCATCGACATATTTTATTTTGCAATCTTTACCAATAGACCAAGCATGTTGATCTTTATCTCATATCTTCATGTTACAGCCTCAACAACTCTTTTCTAGTGGGGGATAAAAAATATCCATTAAATCTCCCCATAATCCTTAGCTCTTGGCTTAGTTTCTAAAGGAAACATATACACCAAAGAATGGTACAAATTCTCCCTTTTCTTCTGTCTCTCCCTTCTTTCTCCAAATATTTTCCATTTCTTTCTTTACTTCAACCGGATCAACCTTTTTGACTAGCTCATTCCTCTTTACTAGTTTATCCTTCCTTGTGTTTCTACTTCTGCAAAATTTAGCAATATGTTCAGGTCTACTACAATTGTGACATACAACATTTTTTTCAAACAACACTCCTTCAATTCATTCTAGATCTGTATTGATTAGCCTTGTGTCCAAATCCACAATATGTATAATAGTAACCATTGAAAGTTTGAATTATTCTACCATTGTTATATGCATTCATCATTTGACTTCTACATTCACTTGTTCTATGACCAAATCTTTTGCATGAAAAACATTGACCAATAAAGGATGAAACATTCTGATTCATTATACTTCTACATTCCATTGCTCTATGTCCAAATTTATTGCAAGAGTAACAAAAACTATTGAAATATTGGTACCTTTGAACATTTGGTTGTCTGATGATCGAAGGTCTTCTAGCTTCATTTTTTTATTCTAGATCTTGCCATTGTTATTCTTGTCTTCAGTCTTATCTGGCTCATTGAT
Source organism: Sequoia sempervirens (assembly GCA_007258455.2). NCBI lineage: Eukaryota > Viridiplantae > Streptophyta > Pinopsida > Cupressales > Cupressaceae > Sequoia > Sequoia sempervirens. The sequence goes on along the minus strand of VDFB02047230.1, from coordinate 317,092,676 downwards.
CTTCTTTTCTGCATTAGGTGTTTGATCTACTTTTTAGCTTTCACCTTTTTCAAATCCCAAGCTACCTTTGTCTTTGGATGTTTTCTGACCTGCAATCATTTCATCAAGCATTATGGAACTCGTCTTGAATTTGTCTTCATTAATTATTTCTTTCTCTAGATCTGATCTTAGGTTAACCACTTCTTTTTCAAGCCTTATGCATTCATCATATTTTCTTTTCACCTTTGCATTCAAACATTCCTCAACTCTTTTCTTTTCTTCAACTTGCACTTTTAGTTTAGTGATTTTTTCATTTTCTTGTTTCAACTGTTCACTGACTTCCTTATGCCTTTCTTTGAACTTCTTTATTTTCTTTCTCAAATTTCTGATGTAATTTTGCTTCTTTGAAATTTTCCTTCATATCTTTGTTCTCACCTTCAATTTTATCTAGATCTTTAAGAGCAACTTTGAGTTATCCATATTTGTCAAGCATGCAATCTTCTTCTATAAAATTAAAAGTAGGAATCTCTTCTAGAGAAATAGGAAACTTTCTATCAACCATGTGTTCAATCTCCAAGACCTTCCCAAAGTAGTTAAGCTCCTTCCAAGGAACCAAGCTCTGCTACCAATTATTAAACAACCATAATAATGAGAGGGGGGGTGAATCAATATTCTCTTAAAAATCCAATCACTAATGCATATTCATCTATAGTAAGGAAAGAAAGCATGGAAACATCCAAAACATCACATAACACATGAACACTTAGATTTTTACGTGGAAAACCCAAAATGGGAAAAACCACAGTGAGGGTTGGCTCACAATATATTATAACTGGTAATAGTATATTACATAAATGCTCACTGTAGGTGGACTCAATATCCACAAAGAAAAATAATAGAAGAGAGATGGTGGCTCACAACCTATTTTGAATTGTTACAATTTCATCTACAATATGTAGAAATATAGTTCCAATGAAGCACAATAACAATCTTTGCATTGATTTTGATTCAACACTCTGCCATGCTCTTCATTCGCACAACTTAGATCTTCAACTTTGTACTGCTTTGCTCAAATTTGCATCATACAAAACATATATCATATCTATCTCTATTCAAAATATTTAAAACAATCCAACAAATATATATTTGCATCAAGTGTAACATCAATTAGGTTGACTTAATTAGATGTAATACCAAAATGTAAGTTGTTGGCTCCAAAAAACTTCATCCATATTACGTGTCGTAATTCAAAATTTAAAACTACTTAATATAGGTTGGCATGGACATAAAATAGATCCCACATAAGGTAACAATACTTATTCATCCTTCACACAACATCAAACATGTTAGGTTAGAATGACAAAGGATCTGAACCAAAAAGCCTTCATCTTTGTATCCCCATCTTGACACGTGGACCTCAAAACTTGATACCATTTGGAATTAAAGCTCAATTGACATATAGAAACTTAACTTCAACATTGAAAAACCAAAAACTAATTCGTAGAGAAGTGCAAAATGTCCCCCACACACACTATTTAGAAAATGACTATAATTTTCCAAGCGAACTCTATTACTCATATCTCTCAAATTGTATGTCCAATCAAGGTGAAATATTGGATTTAGCTATATCTAACATCCACCAAATTAATTTTAGAATCATAGAGTGATATCTTTATTATGGAGTGGTGCAGACCCAAAAACTAATGCACTGTAACACTGAACTAGAAAATTTGACACTTAGTCAAATTTCTATGGAATTGATCTTTTTGGACCAACTCAACTTACACAAATGTCTTCCACAACACCTCTCATATGGATATTGGGAAATTCAATGGAACTAGCTACGAGATGTGGATGTTAAATATAGAGGATCTCCTTGAAGGGAGAGATTAGTGGTTGGCAATTTTAAACCAAATAAAACTAGATAACATGTTTGATGAAGATTGGAAGAAAATGGATAAGAAGGCACGAGGAACCATTTAGTTGTGTATTGTGGATTCCATCCTCCTGAATGTTTCAAAATAGGCCACTACATATAATTTGTGGAAGAGGATATGTGATATCTATCAAACTAAAAGTTTAACTAATAAGTTGTATCTTAAAAGACATTTGTATTCTCTAAAAATGAAGGATGGTGATTCTATTGCAGAACATTTAAATGCTTTTAATATTATTTTAAGTTAGCTTGCATCAGTAGATGTTAAGTTATAAGAATAAGATAAATGTATTTTGTTTCTTTTCTCTTTACTCGAATCTTGGGAAAATCTAATTGCTTCCATAAGTGGTGGTGGAATAGAATCAAAGATGGATAGTCTCTCATTGTAATACTTCTTTCAAAAGAGATGAGGAGAAATTTCATGAATGTGGGCTCCCAAGATGCCTTGCATGTGTGAGGAAGGTATAAATAAAAGGGAGGGCCTAAAGGGGACAAGAAGAGAGATAAGTCTAAAGGACATTCTAAAACCCCCAGGAAGAGGAAATTAAAGTGTTGGAATTGTGGTAGAAGAGGGCATGTGAAAAAGAAGTGTAGGAAAAAGAAAAAGAGTTCAGATGCTTCCACAGAAAAGTCCTCTAAAGATGGTGATTTTGATGTTTTTTTAAATTTCTTCTAACACTATTAGTAATGATGCTTGGCTTATTAATTGGAGTGGCTCCTACCATATGTCTCCTCACAAGGGGTGGTTTACTTCATATTTAGCCTATGATGGGAGAGAAGTTTTCCTTGGTGATGACAACATGAAGAAGATTGTTGTAAGAGAAAGGTAAATCTATGTTTAATTAATGGGAGGGTTAAAACCCTTGATCATGTTTTACATATTCTAGTACTTGTGAGAAATTTAATTTTAGTATCCAAGTTGAATGATTTTGGAATGTATGTGACATTTGACAAGTCTAGTTGTAGGTTGGTAAGAGGGAGTTTGGTGACTGCTAAAGGATCTCAAATAGGGACTTTATTTAGGATTAATGCCTTCACTTTTTGTAATTTTTCCAATGTAACTAGCACTAAAAATGCATTTATGTTGTGGCACCATATATTGAGTCACACAAGTGGAAAAGGTCTTAAGAATATTTTGAATAAAAAGTTGGTTGATGGTCTTTCTGATTATTTTGTTGGTAAAAATGATTTTTTTGAGAATTGTGTGTTTGGTAAATAGAATAGATCATAATTTCCTAATGGGACTAATAAAGCTAAGAGATTATTAGAGATCATTCAATCAGACGTGTTTGGATGAGGTGATGTTGAATCTTTTGGAAAATATTGTTATTATGTTACTTTCATTGATGATGTGTCAAGATACACCTGGATTTATTGTATGCATGCAAAATCTAATGTTTTCACTAAGTTTAAGGATTTGAAAGCTTTAGTTGAGAGTCAAATGGATTATAAGATAAGGGCATTGATGTTAGGATAGGTGACATTATAATTGCTATCCTATGTTAATTTATGTGTCTGCACATTCTTTGGAAAGTGTTCTTGAAGACATGAGGGATAAATATTTATTATTTATTTTCCTATGACAAATTCTAATTGCATTCAAAGAGGTGGACCCTTTGTAGTGGTGGTTACAAGGAATCCTAGGAGAGTATTAGTGTTAGGCATCCATCTTTTTGGGTTGGGACCACTTGATTGTGCATGTCTCTGCATGTTTTACATGCTCTTGCATGGTTGGGTGACTAGGTTTTCATGGTGGTGTATGAGCTTGCATGTAGTCATTGGAGCCATGAAAGACTTATGGAGCAATCGAGTTTGAATCATTTTGATTGGCTGTGGGCTAGGCACCCATGTGAAGGCCATGTGATTATTAAATATTTTATTCTAGGTTTATGGGTTGTCCATTAAGTGGGGCATGTGTTTTTCTAGGTGGTTTTTCTTTTTGTTTTGGGATACCATTTATGGTTTTCTCTCCCACAAACTTCTATACATTGGAGCCTCAGGATGGTGGTTTAGTATGAGTTCTTTGCAGGTTTCTAGGATGACAAAGTGTTGCAGGATTGTAGAGAGGATTGTTGTATTGATGTACACTAGTACAAAAATAGAAATAAATGACCAAAAAAACTACTAAAAATTGGTCACATGACCATTTGTAGTTTATTTCCAGTCATTTATAACATGACCAAATTTATGACTAAACCAATTTTAGTCATTTATTGGTTGTTTTGATTGATCAATTCAGTAGAATATTTAGTTGTTAATTTAGTCATTGATTGTTGTTAACTAGTCATTTATTTATTCATGGTAGTCATTTATTTAGTCATGGTAGTTTTTTATTTATTCATGGTAGTCATTTATTTAGTCATAGTAGTCATTTTATTTAGTCATAGTAGTTATTTATTTAGTCATTGTAGTCATTTATTTAGTCATTGTAGTCATTTATTTAGTCATTGTTTAATCATTTATTTAGTCATTTATGAACTAATACTTTCAGATGTGAACCAAGAGAAGCTATCATTGAACTTTTGTTGTGATTGAAAGATATAAAACTTTAATGCTCTTATATTATACTAGAAAAATTAAACTAAAACAATCATAAAACTTCAACAAATTTGCTCAAAAGATTGAAACAACAATGTTGAAAAATAATTCACTTGTATATAAAATATGTTACAAAGAACTCTATATATAGAGTTTTGAAGACAATCTTTTTGCAGTATGCAAACTGCTAACTCAATATGCTTTTAAAACTAAAAAAATCTAAAACTAAAGCTAAAAAGCCATTAGTGTGAATGCATGTCTTCAATGATTCCATTGTTGCAAATGGGGTGGGTTGTAAATTCATCTAGAAGGCACTGGTTTTGCATGCATTTTCTCCTTGCTCTGTACCTGTCCACAATAAAAAAAACTTAAAATTTGTTAATATTTTTAAAAGATTTATGAAACTTTGAAATATGAAAAACAAAGTGGGATAATAAGAATTTCATAGAAATATAGGCATATATTATGAAAGTATTCAAGAAGAAATGCATATACAGGTCTGATAGTCAAACTCCACAGTTCATTTATTCATATTTGACTGAAACATAGTATGATCTATGCAAAGGCAACCCCCAATCATCTTTTTATTGCTAAATAAATGGTCTAGAAGACATCTATGATTATAAAAAGATGAAAGAAAATAATCATGGCCTGACTCTAGATCCCAAAAGAACATCAGCAATCATTAGACAATTTGCAAGAAAGCACAATAGATGTAGTCAGTACTAAAAATAGTCATTTGAAAAGACAGTCATATCTATAAATGAAGAAAAGCATCAAATACAATATTTATATCCCAGATGAAATAAGGCAACAATCTTTACTAGTACTATAGGAGGCCATAACTAGCAGTGATGTTAACTTCACTAGAAAAGGTAAATGAATTTAATCCAATATACAAAAAGTGTATTTTAACAAACACCACTATTAATGCAAAAGAAGTTCAGTTGCTAAGCTTAGAAACACTAATGTTTGTAAGACAAAAAACAAGAGACATTAAGCGAAAAAAGGCAGAGCTAGCTAGTGTCATACATTCCATGAGACCACTTTTATTTGAGGTATTCTATCAAGTAGTTGACATGGCCTTCCTCCCTGGTATTGACCTTTCACTTCTCCAATTTGGTGAGGTGCAGCTTGAAAATAAGGTTTCAACAAGAGTTTTAGAGTATGTTTATTAAATTAAAATAACGACCAATATCCTAATAAGCACATTTAGGTTTTAACATTATGACATCCTTTTTTTGGGGTGGACTCTACAGAGGCACCTTCATCCTTATGCAGTTCAAAGTCCACCATTTCAGAGAGAGCCCCCGCCACTGTTGGTTTCAGCTCCAAAATCCTCGCTAGTATTGACCTTTCCCTTCTCTAATTTGGCGAGCTATAGCCTAAAAATAAGGGTTCGACGAAGGTTATAGAGTATGTTTATTAAAGAAAATTATGGCCAAGATCCTAAAATGAGCACATTTAGGTTTTAACATTATGACACCCTTTACCCTACGTTGTATTTAGTATGCAATTTTCCTACTTTCTCACTGTTGTTGGTTTCAGTTCCTCCAAAATCCTCGCTGGTATTGAACTTTCACTTCTCCAATGAGCTGCATCTTGAAAATAAGGTTTCGACTAGGGTTTTTGAGTATGTTTCTTTTTTTGTGGTCGATAACACAAAATATTATATTACTTTAAAAATAAAGATTACAACCATTTTAGTTTGATACCTCCCAATTTTTTTCTAAAAGACTAAAAATAAAAGCACTTTAACGTGTAGCCTCCAACCACTAGCAACTTTAAACATTGTATTTTTACCAATACAAAAAATTACCACCAACGGTCTCTGAGCTAAAACCCAAATTGAGCTACCAAATCTAGAAACCTATCAACCCAAAACCCCATAAAAAAAAGTCATTATCAGTATCAGAAATTCAAACAAAAAGAGGCAAAAAATTCAACGGCTCTATCAATCATGAGCACTACCCGAGCTCAACGGACCTTCACCCAATTCCCTCATTTGTTTCTTCTTCTAGAACCTTCGCCACTTCTTCATCTGACATTTACCCTGGCGCTTCCCTTTTGGCCTTCTTAATGAACTCATCGAGCTCCATGATATCAATAAATAGCTTGAGAGCCTTCCATCCTAGTCTAGCTTCCTCCTGACACCTGGATTTGAAATTTACTTTTGGCCATCAAATGAATGGCTTAATTCCATCACCCCCATAAAGTAGCTCCATCTCTTCATCAATAATTCCTTCAGAAATGTCTAGACCTACCCCTAGTATCGCCCATTTGAAGATGGAATCCATATCCACCAAAAAATCCTTATGAACTATTTTCAACAACACTTTACGCACCAACACCATAGGTTCTCTGATGTCAAGGCCCCACGCCGCTATCAAGGAGTACACATCCAGGTTTTTTCTAAGCCGAGGTGTCTTAGAGCACCAAAATCCTTGCCAATGATCATTCAAACGCACTACACCAGTCGATCATCTTCAATGAGAAGTAAAACCTCTAGTCTTTTCGTCGACGCTTCACCAAAATATGAATTTAGAGACTTATGAGATTGGAAAGTAAAATTCACCTCCATTTTTCTCTAAAAAAGCACCACCTTCACTGCCAACCATTTTCACCTCTTTGAAATGAGGGGAAAACATCATTGCCTCGGCCTTTAAACTTCTTTCACCACCCACCTCAAATTAATTGCTACTAGTACTACTCAAGCCACTGCTCAACTTCTCCATAACTTATTAGTCTTGTTTAAAATCCGGACCTAGGCTACCACTTCAAGCATTCAATGCGATGTACCCACCTGATATCACCAAAATTCTGCTAGATCTACTTCTCAGAAATCCTCAAATTTGAAAAATTCAACCTCACTAAAAGATATCACCCACTTTGAAAGCACATCTACTTTGACATTACCACCAAGTCTAATATGGCTCACCGTAAAACTATTGAGATTGGATAATTCTTCTCTAATTTGATCGACTAGAAATTGAAGGTGCCATGCATGAATTGATCCATTTATCACTGCTTGCACAACTATCGTTGAATCCCCTTCTAAGTGAACCTTTCTAGAACCTAAATTCCTTCCACACTTAATTTCCAACAAAGCCGCAAGAGCTTCAACCGTATTATTCGTGCCTTCCGACAATTTATTTGCTCCTAACACCACCACATCACCATTCTAATCTAAGATAATAAATCTTGCCCCTGAAGGGCCAAGATTTCCCTTTGAGGCCCCATCAAAATTTATCTTCCACCATCCTTCCTGAGGTCTTTCCCAGCAAGTCATCCTACAAAGCTTCTCAGTTGGATTTACCCAACTCAGCCCCTTAACAGTCCTTTTGAGTATGTTTATTAAAATGAAAATTTTCCCGAATTTTCCCACCTAATTTGCTCGCCTAGTTTGCTTGCCCTAATTTGCGTTAGCGGATTTTAAAATAGAATTCAAACTAAATAAATTACAATGTTAAATATATTATAATATAATATAATATTATAATATTAATAATATAATATAATATAATATTATATAATAATAATAATATTATATAATAATAATGTAATATTATATATATATATATATATGATATAATATATATATATATATTATAATATAATATATATATATTATAATATAATATATATATATTATAATATAATATATATAATATATTATATGATATTATATAATATATATTATAATATATTATATATTATATTATATTGTATTGTAATATAATATATTATTATATTAAATTATATTATTATATTATATTTTATTATAATACAACCCACTCCCTCAATTCAAAATATATTTTTTAATTATCTTTAGTATCATATTCTCATTTTTATTTGTGTGACTAATTATTTAGTTGTGTTTTTTTACCTCACAATCAAATTAGTCATATATGATGATCAAATTAGTAATTTATTTAGTCATTTATAGTTGTGTTACAAAAAATGAGTAAAATTTAGTCATCTTTAGTTGTTGTGACTAAAAGTTTTAGTCACATAGTCATTTATTTTCCAAATTCTACTAGTGGTACTTCCTTGAAGATTAATACAAACATTGGATCTCTTTGGGTGTGGAGATTTTTTCTGCAAGGGTTTCTCCACATATATCTTGTGTCACTTGTGTTGATGACTTGTGGAAGTTGAAGATGGAATCACTTAATATTTTTATAGTAATCTTGTAAACATAATTTTTGATTTGTAACCACATGGTTAAGTTCATATTGCTACAAGTTATACCTTGATTTCCAATATTTGGTATAAGAGCTAACAATTCTATTAAGAGAGGGACACCTTTCTTTTGAGTGTTGAAGGATTTTTGGTTACATTGAGAGCTTGTGCATTGTGGGTTTTGTAGATTTGTGAAAAATATTGAAAACCATGGCCTCTACCTCTTGTCTAGCTATTGAGAAATTCAATGGCACTAGCTACGAGATGTGGAAGTTGAAGATGGAAAATATCCTTGAAGAGAGAGATTAGTGGTTGGTAGTTTCAAATCAAACCAAACCAGAGAAAATGTCTGATGAAGATTGGAAGAAAATGGATAAGAAGGCATGAGAAATCATTCGGTTGTGTCTTGCAGATTTTTTCCTCTTGAATGTTTCAAAAGAAGCCATCACATAAAAGTTTTGGAAGAGCATATATGATATCTATCAAACTAAAAGTTTAACTAATAAGTTATATCTCAAAAGACATTTGTATTCTCTGAAAATGAAGGATGGTGATTCTATTAAAGAACATTTAAATGCTATTAATATTATTTTTAGCCAGCTTGCATTAATAGATGTGAAGTTATAAGAAGAAGATAAATGTATTTTATTGCTTTGATCTTTACTCAAATCTTGGGAAAATCTAATTTTTGTCGTAAGTGGTGGTGGTACAAAACCAAAGATGGATGGTCTTGGTGGAACCCCTAAAATTTTCATGTTTCACTGATATTAGATGCATATTTGATTGTATATTTTGGTTTGGGATGTGTCCGATGGCTTAGGTTTTGGTTTTTCCTTGTTTTAGGGTTCTACTTATGCCCTAAACCCTTTGAAAAATTCTAAGTTTTAAAACATTTGCATAAGTCTAATTTGCAGTTGACTGGTGTTGGCCTATTCCTAATTTTTCAAGTTACATCTTGAGCCATCAAATTCATTTATTTATCGTCCCCTTATGCCTATCTTACCAGTCACTACCCATTGAAGTATTTTAATCTTGTCAAATGTTAGGCGGGTTTAAAATATTTTAAATATTTTCCACTTTATCCTAAGTTTGGATCTATGAAATGTGTAAGTCCTTTCACCCTGTTAACTTAGCAACCAACCCCTTTTAAGTCATACATAAATGCACATGCATTTAAAAGTTCTCAAGCAATGGTCATCAGGTCCCACCAAGTGCATCCTATTGGTCACCTACTAGCCTATGAGCATAAAATAATTGGATAAAAGAACTAGTGGGGTAGCAGGTGGTTGACACCTATCCATCCTTGTGGTGGGTCCTACCAACACCTCAAGGTATTAGTGATGAGGGGTTGTGAAATCAACAATTGTGATGCAATCGAAAGGACAAATCTTGACTGTTCCCTACCTGCCTGCAAGGGCCACACTATCAGATCTTAGCTCTTGGAGGGATGGCGGGCAAGTGTCACGTGGCACCATTGCTACCATCCAAAGGACTATAGAAGGAATTGAAAATATTTGGTGAAATACTTTGAGCGACCATGGTAGTGTTAAAAGGTGTGCTACTAAAGAGGTTTATGTGCATGTGCAAAATTTCTCAATGAGATGTTTTAATCTCAACCATTCATCACAAAGGAAGATTAATAGCCCAAGTGTTGGATTGGAAATTAAAGGGCGCACACATTGAAGGTTGTTGGGTTGATCTGGGCCATTGCTTACTAGCCCACAATCATAGATCTCAACCTTGTAGATTCTAGAGGGCTAGCGGTCGACCGCCACATGGATTCTCTCATGGTTTATAAAGTGCATTGGGGCCACGAAGCCAATGAAAAGGATGCACAAATGGAAAGATTTGGCCTAGTGGATGGCAAGTCAGTGAAAAGAAAAACATTCAAACTTCTTTGACTTAATCTTGGCCACATGCCAGTTCACATCACAATGAGATTGATGGTAGAAATTCAAAGTTACTAAAAAACACATCATGGAGCCAATCTGGTTCACGTGAGCGAGTAGTAATGGCGGAGTTGATGTGTTTCTACCGAATTGAGGGATTTATTCACTGTAAAAGCTAGATTTAAAGCTTTTTATTGATTAAAAAAGTATTTCTAAGGCATCCAAAAATTGTTGCAGTGCATTTCAAGCTCTTGGAATCTTCAAACTAGGCTTCTCCACACCATTAAACTAGTAAGTAATATTCACACTTCTCGGGCTAGAAATTACTTGGGTTTTCATTAAATTGTAATTTTTGTCAATTGAATTATAGTTATGGATTCTTTTAAGGTTTGAAATTATTTCACATTGTTGTAAATTTGTGATTTTAGTCACTTTTTGCGTCAAGTATTCACCTAAAACCAAAAATACGTAGGCTAAACTAGTTAAGCCCTAGGTCAAATTACTCATTAGATATGGCACCGAATGACCAACTCCCTAGTTCCAAACTATAGGTAAGACCCTTGGTCCAAGATTTTCTTGACCAATTGTCACCCTCAACAACTGAGAAGCATTTAGGGCAACCCATGTTTCATAGCCCTAGGGTCAAAGATGGTATTATCGATAGATAATGTACCATTAAGGACACTACACTACCGTACACTGTGTGGACACTTTTTGAAGGCTATTTTGGTAATAGGAATGCCCACATTTGAATGTGCAACCCCTAGATGTTGGATATGGCTAAATTGATTGCCCCAAACATGTATTTGGACATTGACCTTCTTAAGGCCATTGCTACTAATTATGACCTCGTTGTTAGGGTGGTCAAAACCCATTTTGGGTAGGAGATGGTTTGGGTTACAAAAGAGGAAATTTTTGAAATCTTCAAATTGGAAAAATGGAATAGAGACATGGTAGAGATTGATGAAAATAATTTAAGAGAAGAGTATGAGAAAGTGAGACCTACATTCAAATTCTCAGTGTTGGCACACTTCTTGGCATCAATAGGAAAGGGAAAAGGTAGAATTTTACTCGGACCATCTGATAAGGAACCCTTCCTATCAATTACTTTGTCATCTACTTTCAAAAAACATTTTATTCCCTATGCCATATTTTAGTGTATGATCCATCCTCCAACATGCCAATTGCACCAATGTATATGGCTGCTAATATTCAACACCCCAACATCAATACCTTGTATTATTTTACTACATACTTGTTAGAAGAAATGCACAAAATTTTGGTGGCATTAAAGAATGGGGAAACATTAGTAAGATTCTAGTGGTATTATTTGTTTATGCATATGTTTTTATATAAGGGTGTAGATTATTTTAGTCAAAGTATGAAATTGAAGAGGAAGGTGGATGGTATAGTGATGTTAGTTAAATTATGGACTCCATTGTTAGATAGACATGAACATAAAACTAGTTTTGTGATTGCCACAAATGTCTTTTCCTCCAAGTTGTAAAGAGCTCTAATTTTAGATATGCCAAGGATCCCAATTGAGCTACATGATTCCTTAAGACTAATAGAGAGGAAGCCTGATTTGAAAATCAACCACAATTGGGGGGATGTAATCTCTTATCAAGATTGCATAGTTATCAAAGTATATGGAACAAGAAAAAAACCCCATATACTCCCCAGGGATGTACCACTGAGGATTGGCTTCCTTGAGGTCATGTGGCAGCTAGGTGATGTTGAAGATATTTAATTATTTGAGAAGAGAAAAGGAACATTCTTCCCTACCTACATGGTGTTCTCAATTTTTTTCATGATCACTAATGGATGGAAAAATATCCTTGATCATCATCTTAGGCCCTATGGGATGAAATATTGAGCATATAGGAGTTATGATCTAGAGGGATTCATGGTTTGGTTGTTGGATATGATAAAAGGTGGGAAGTTTGTTCATACCTTTTCATTCCTTGATGAATTTATCAAATTTTTTTTTGATCTTGAGACTTAGGAGGACAAGATAAGAAAATGGATTGTTTTTGAGAAGTTGGAGAAAGAAAAAAGGGTGAAAGACCCTCAATTTAAAGCTTTGTTTGATATTGATAATGTAATTTTGAAACTAGAGATAGTTATACAAAATTTTGATAAAATTGTTGCAACTTTAAAGGAGGAAAAAGTGGAGCAAGATAAGGGTGAAGTTGTGTTCATTGAAGAGCACAATAAGGGGAAATCCCCCATGACAAAAGAAAGACCAACTTATCAACTTCCCAAGAAGGTGTATATATATGCAAGTAAGAAGAGCAGTATGAAGAAATAGTTGACCATTGCTACTCCTACACACTCAGAGGAGTCTAGAGAACCTTACCACAACAACTACCACCATTGTCACCAACACATTCATCTATTCAATAAATTATAGAGATTGATTCACCACATAGGGGACCATCTCCTCATAAGGAGCCACTAATAAAAAAGGCAAAGGGTAGAGCCATCTAGCCTTGTTGATTACCTCGCTGATGATTCAGATGATGAAATTTTTGATACAAAAGATGAAATAAGGAAAGGTATGACATCCCCTCAAAGATACATAGTGCCACAAACCTTGAGTCTTAGATTGAGCAAGCAAAAAAATTGAGTGTGATAAATAGTTTTGAGGATGTCAAAGTTGAAGCTTGTAAGAGATTCATGGATGATGATGCCTTTGTGAAAACACAAAATTTCTAGGAATATGTGTGGATGGAAATGCAAGATGAGTATGCGATGAATGTACAAATGAAGGCAAGCAAGAGCCCTGAATTGCCACAAATAGTTAGAGGCTAAAGTTCAAAATGAGATGAGAACCAAGTATTTGAATATTACTGAACCTAAAGGTAGGGAACTTGTTAGAAAGAGTGGTATTTTTTATTACTAGAATAGAATTTGGCATCATCCATAGCATTTGACATGGTTAGAAGACATGATGCTCCTATCTTCAACACAAAAGAGGAGGTTACTTTGGCCTTGCAAGAATCAACCTTTAGCTCCTAATGGGACAAATTATCCATTTGGGCTTTAGCTCCAAGCACAAAGAAGCCAAATGTTGTAGAAATAGCTATAGGAGTTAGAGGAGGGTTGATAATCAAAAGGGTTTCAGACACATCGACGATTGAAGTATCTACTTTCAATGTTAATGTAGCTAATTTTACCAAAGCCACAGTTGAATCCCTGACTAAGGAGAGGGACAAGTTTAGAACAAAATATAATAACATAGTGGTTGAGTACAATGTGGGCCAAAAAAAGATCACAAAAATTTCATTACAAATTACATTATGGAAGGAAAAGTTTCAATCACTGCAACCAGAATCATCACAAACTATAATTTTTCCTCCACTCCCCACAAGATCAAACTCCACTTTATCCAATTATTTCACCACCTCCAATCCCAGCTAAGGTTACACCCCTTAATTCTAAGGATGTGCCTATTGCACCATCAACTCAAGATACATTAGATGCACCTCCAATTGAGGATATCACCAAGGAGGAGTTAATAGAAAAGCTTAAGAATTTGGAGGAGAGATGTCAACAATTAAATGAGCTAATTCATATGAGAAATTTTGAAGATTATGAAAATGGTGCTAGAGCACTTAAATAAAGGGATTGAGAGGAGATTAAGAAGCATTCACTCAAATTATTCTTCCATGTTCAATGCAATAAGGAGCTTTGATAGGGATAGAGAGATTTCCATCCCATTGATGGATAAATGGATTCCAAGAGTGCAACAATTGAGAGATATGGCTATTGGGTCAAAACATGATGCAAATAAAACTTCCAGCATTGTCCTAACCCTTAGGCTTATGAATGCAATCAAGGAATTCCAAGGGTTGATTGAACCATTGGAAATAAAAAATTAAGGAATTAGTGAAAAGATTTGATGAGTGGAGCTTCAATTTACTTCCAAATATTTTAAATGAAAATGGTGAAGTTAAACATCTGCAAGAATGGAAGGACCAAGAAAATAAGATGATAGCCACTCAAGCCAAATTAATTTATGATGGAGTAGATATGTGTTGATGGTGTTTTCTGCATAACAAATCAGATAGAATATTGAAATCCTATCTCTCTTGAAAGGTAAATCTCTATTAGCAAGCCTTAACAAAAAACCCCAAGGTCTCTAATGTCACGTTTTGACAATGCAGTGAAACAACTCAGAGATAATGTGAAAATTTTGGTAATCACAAAGGGACCTTACAAAACAAATGCTGGAAATCTTAAACTTATCAGATTTTGCACTATGCTAATACTTAAATTCCTAAATCTAACTCATATTTCAAAGAAATAGCAAAAGATAAAATGGTTTACAAATATTTTAAAACTAAACTAACTTCTAAGACGAACAATGTAAATGATCAAACATTCAAAGTGGACTAATCCTTCAAAACCAATTCCTACTTAAGCCAGATTTAGTCTGCAATTTTATAGAAACAATGCAATCTTCTGAGGAATTAAAGCTTTTCAGATCATGAAGCATCCACTCATATCAACCCAATTTCACAATTGAAATGAATAAATACCCACAATTGAACTTAGCACACAAATATTAGGCCTAGGATAACTTTACACAACAACTTACAATCAACAAGTTGCTAAAAGTATGGACCAAGGATTGCTCAAACACTTCGACTATCAAACCATAAACACCATTGCATCACTTCTAAATCTAAATCCTAACATATAACTGATAATATTAAAGCAATCTCAAAGAGATGAAATAACAAGAACTATGCAAGATAAAACAATACAAGAAAGAGCACCAAAGAACAATGTCTTTACTTATATTGAATCACCCAATGTTTGCAACAATTCTAGTATTCAGTGTAACAACACTTGCTCTAAGAAAATACTAACTCCTAACTCTAGCTCTTGCAACTATCACTTGGATTTTTCTATTTTCTAACCCTTACAAATGAGGTAGAATGCCTAATTTATAGCAATTTCATACTAAGTTGGCCCAATTAGGGTTACAAAATGGGGCGGCCCAAATAGCTCAACCAAGAAGCTCCTTTAAAAAAAATAATATTTTGCATTTAATACTTGGGCTCCATCCAAGTCAGCCTGGATTCTCCAATGTAGATTGCTCCAATGCAAGTAGAGGTCGGAAGAAGAAACATGTAAAAAATATTGGATAAATGGGAGGCACAAATCTTGATGACATCATGCATTAACTAGCCCCTTGTCCTTATCTTGACCCAATTTATCTTGCACCCTAAGAAAGATCCTCTCTAAGTCGACTAGTGGTGGAGTGATTAATAATTTAAATATCCTTTCAATTGATTTAATCTCCTACCTTGATTCTTTAATGACCTTGTCCCACTCTACCTTGAGATTTTGGAACTTCTCCATAATAGCAGTATAGGTAGCCGCATCATCCAAATGGTGGGTAGTGATTGGGCCATCATCAATTGGAGCATAAAATTCATGCCACCATTTTCTTAATTGTTCTAGGCTCAGACGTTTTGATGCAAACTTCATCCTTCTAGTCATTACTTCAAAGAATGAGATGCATCTATTATAAATGTCATTCAATGTGCTCCCCACCTGTTGACCTTGTTTATGAATTTTCTTCAGAACTCTTTGCTTGATTTGTAGGGCCTCACACCACTCCCAAGGCTCTGAAACCTTTGAGGAAGGAAAGATTCGATCACTTATTAATCTTTCCTTAGTATAATCCATGATTGTCTTTTTTCACCACATAAGAAGATCTACATCACCTTTATCTTGTACCAATAAATTTTGCAAACACTCAAATGGTCTATGTGCATCTCCACCGGTTGACAAAATTTCCTTAATCATGTTGTCTCCTCTAAGCCCTACTCCTTGTAACCATTCATGTGTAGCTTGTGTACAATTTTTCATCTTTTCAAGCTCACTAACTATCTCCTTAGGTAAGAAACATCTTGTTGATGAAGAAGAACCAACTTGGCCGATGGACTACAAGGGTTTCATGAGATTTTGTAGATATTTCTTTAACTCTTCATTTTCTTTCTTCAATATTTCCTTGGATTGCACTTCTTTATCCAATCTTTCCAAAATTGTGGCAGCAAACCCCTTGAACTCTTCTACTTCTTGTCTTGTAACCTCCAAAAGAATGATATGATCTGTAGGATATCTAGGAAATCTTTATTGAATGTTGTATCAAAGGCACAAATTTGTCTTGTAACCTCCAAAAGAATGATATGATCTGTAGGATATCTAGGAAATCTTTATGGAGCTCTTAGAAAACCATCAATCCTAATGTAAGAAAATGTGGGAAACTGTATAAACCATGCTCCAAACTTTTGAATCAATTCCTTGGCAGCATAAAAAATTCTAACATGCTCTGCACCCTAGAGCAACCTTGTAATGTACATGGTGAATGCATCATTCACCCTTCTATAGCTATAAGATGTCATAGTGAAAGTTTTGGTCTGCAACACGTTGGAAAATTGCTCATGAATTATCTTACTAATTATTCCTTCCCAATGGTAGTCTATACCTTGTTCCATTCTCACTGTCAAATAGAACATCCAATTTTCAAACATTCCTGCATTCATCAGAACCATCACTCTACTGAGAAGAGTAATTGCATCATAGTAATCTGATTTAAACTTAACCCTAAACAACTATTTTGGCAATTTAGAAATATATGCCTTTGGTTTCTCTAGCCAGGTATTAATAACCTCCAAAGCCTTATTTGTATCCTACTCATAATATTTCTTGGCTATATCAATATCAAATTTCACTACATGAGACCTTTATGGCATGTCAAATGTTTGGGCAACCGAGATAGGAGAGAAGTTTGCAAGCACTTTGCCTTGTGGACCAATTACTCACTATGTACCTTGATCATAATGTCGAGAAAAATTGAAGAAAAGCTCATAACATTGCGTTGAGGAAGGAAAACCGACCACATGAGCCAACCCATAATCTCTTAATCTCCTTACTAGAATAGAAGGGTCGCCTGCTGCCATCCTTGCCTTAAATTCTTCATAGTCCTACTTTCCCACATTGGTGTCAGTCACCTTTGATCAAATAGAAACAAGTTTACTCTCAAGAATCTTGCTCTTCATATCCAACTTAATCCTTTCATCTTCTAAAATAGGAACTTCCTCAACATCAGGATCCATTTATTTTCCCTTACCCTTGTGAGTAACAACCTTGCTTAATTTAGCTTGCACTTAGCAAAAGGTTACAATCAATGTTCATTACAACATAAAAGTTAAGGTTACCTATCATAAATAACACATTCATCATCCAAAATAAACCCAAACAATGATCATAATCTCTCAAAATCTCACAAGCATGATTTCAGGATTTTCACCCCTTTGTTGAAATTAGGCCAGGGAGGAAATTCAGGGATTTGATGACTAGGTAGAAATCAATGAGGAAAACACAACTATCACCTCAAAAATCATTTAATCAACATTATAGCTCAAGAAATTGAAATATCCAACCTTTAATTAATCAAACCAATCATGAAATTATGCAATGTCAATTTCTCCATTTCTACAATTCTCATTTTTAGAAAGTTTCAGGGATTTCCATTCAAGATGGAAATTAGTGAGGATATCATAACTTTCACATCTACATGCATTCTCAGGTAAATGACAAGGCAATGGAAATTTCAAATATTTTCAAGTGTGAAGGAATTCCATGAGGTACCCAAAATTTCTGAGAGTCCTGATTCTTTATAGTTTTTCCCAAATTGATCGAATGATCACAAATTTGGGATTTGGCTCAGGCTTTTATTCACTTCAAATTGTTCATCCATTATTTAGACTTTAAACTCATTCAAGCACAATTCAATTAATCCTTTAGCAAGAAATTCAAAATACGTAACCCTAGGGTTCCACCATGAATAACTAGTTAAAGGTTTGATACACTTATTCATTCAATCAAATCATAATCAATTGTTCCAAAACCTTCAGAGGTAAGTAGTGATCAGATACAAATGGGAAACAACAACTCAAACTTGTGCTCAGATCATCAATCTATCAAACATATAGAACCCCAGATCCATCAAACCAAACCACCACTATGCACAAAACCAAATTCAAAGGGAAAATCCAACAAGGATTGGCACTAATAAATTATCAATTCAATGGAGAGTTGTGACATTAGTACTTAGAGGAGGCATCAAAATGTAAAGGGGACAACCCTATTTTAACCACATACTTCCAAATACACAAAAACCCAAGCATAGAATACACATAATATCATACAACCACACATACCCATCAATCAAAAGAAAAGGCATCATGCACATACCATTGGTGAAGAAAAACTCAGGAGGACAATTACCGGTAGAAAGTTTGAATCCCACACAGATGCAAATGAGGCTAAGGAAATGTCACCAAAACTGGCAATCCATAGCTCCAACAATCTAGCACACACGTAGCTCCCTAGGACCAAGCTCTTCAAATTCGTTGAGACAAATAAAACCAATTTTCCAACATAAAATATCTCATAATCCCATTAAATGCAAGCTGCAATATTCGTATGATAGGCATAAATGAGGTGAAATGACCGCTTAAAACCTACTTCGAGGATCCAAGGGAATGATAAAAATTGGGGATTTTAATACTCAAGGAAGTTTGAAGAATTTCACCAGATACTGAATTCTATGAAATGCTAAAATCTCTATAATATAAAAATATAAGCAATAACCTTTAGGCATCTGAGATGTTTACAAAAATTAGGGATTTCCACATAGGAAGGAAATACTCAAAATCTATGAAAAACCCAAAACTCGTCCCTTAACTTATGATTTTCAATGGACTACTTCAAGAGATCACTTGCATAGGAAAGATAGGTATTCAAGAATATTTCAAAGTGTCTAAACCTTCACAACTAGAGGATCAAAAGCACCCAAGACCAAAGACCAGGGTCCCTATTTTCAGCGGGGCGTGTGTAGAAAAATGCGCAACAAATGCTGACTCCTGCTGGGGAAATGCTCCAAAGCATTTCGATGACAAGCTAGAATCAAGAACCCATAATCTTTGGTTTCGATCCTCACATTGGGTCATCCACAAAAAGAGTTTCAAAGTCTAGAAACAAGCAAGCCTTTTTTGTACCAGAGTCAAAGTGTGTGCAAATGTATTAATTTCCCTCCATCAGTTGCTGTAGGAACCGAACTTAGTCTAATCAAACTACATAAGGATTCTAACTCCAAAAGAATCCTGGATAGAGCCTTGCTGCTAGTTAGGTGTCCATAGCCCCGATGAGGTTATCGTTTTGATTCTCCCAAGCATTGCTCTACTGCCAGCCAGGCATCCATAGCCTTGGTAGAGATACTAGGATACTCCTGATAAGGTGAATATTTATTTTTATTTTATGTTATTTTCTTTCTTTTTCTTTTTCTAATTCTTGTAATATCTTTTAAACTTTCCCTTTCACCTTGTAAGCAATGAAGCTCACACTAAGGGCTGAAAACCATAGTGGCGTTGAAGCAAAAATTAGATTTTTCACTTGACTATACTTCATAAGGAACCATTAAAAACCTTGGAATCTTAAGATGTGTATAGATATATGTGACTCAAGCACATTCCAGACTCAACTTAACTCAAAGAATTATCAACCTCAAGCATTGACAGATATGACACCAAATAAAGGATTCCCATCAGTTGACCTAGAAGGATGATTAGAGCTCGCAAAAGAAATATCTGAGAAAAACCCATAATAATATAATGATTGTTGTGCAGGTGCAACATTCCTATTAGAAAACAAGGATACCCAAAAACAAGAGCAAAGCAGAAGCAAACCTACCCTAACCAAAGCAAACCTAAACTAACCAGAAGAAAAAACAAACAAAACAAAGCAAAGTAAAAGGAAAACCTACCCTAACTATTTACAAGGCAGGAGCTACAAGTAGCTCAAGATTGGAAGTAATGCTTCAAATATTTCCTGTGACTGGCAACAAACATCCTCTCCAATGATAGTTTTCAAACGAAAAGAATTGTCTCCCATTATCTCTGAAATCTAGTAGGGGCCAAGCCAAATTTTATCAAATTTTCCATGCTCCCCTTTCCTATCATGTGCTTTATCCCAATAGAGAACCAAGCCAGATATTCTAAAGGCTTTCACCTTGTCTCTCCTATCAAACCACCTTTTGAATACACCCTGATGTTTAGCAAAGTTTTCTAAAGCTTCATCTTCAAGGTGCAAGAGTTTAGACAAACGAGCTTCACACTTATCCCCTTCATTATAATATTCATTAATAAACTGCAAAGTGGGGATCTTTAAATGGATCAGGAATACCGGCTCCAAACCATACACAAAGTGATAGGGAGAAGTTCCTAGAGAGGCCTTAATTCTAGTGTGATCTGCCCAAAGAGCAACCTGAGTTGGGTATGCCAATAGTTAGGATTCCTCTCCAACAACTTATGAATGACTGTAAAAAGATTCTTATTTGAAGACTTAGCCAGACCGTTACCTTGCGGGTAATAATTCAATGCAAATTTAACAATGATTCCATGATCAAAAGCCCAACTAGAAAATTTCAGTGATGAAAATGTAGGGCCATTATCGAAAACTAAAGCAAATGGACAACCAAAGTGATTGATTATACCCGATTCAATGAAATTGATTACCACTTCAGAAGTACATTGTTTGCATGCAAGAGCCTCTATCCACCTAGTAAAGTAATCAGTGACAGCGAGAATATACCTATGGCCCATAGAAGAAGGTGGATTGATTGGACCTATGAAATTCACTGTTTAAAAGGTTTTACCTCTATGACTAGCTGAAGTGGAAGGGCTGCATGTTTCTCCTTACTTGTTGCAGTCTGACATATGTGGCAAGTCGTCACATGGTTGTGAGAATCTTTGAACAATGTAGGCCAATAGTAACCAACACTCAAGATCTGATTTATAGTAGAAGGAGAAGAACCATGACCTATCCCATATCTGTCATGGAACTCAGGCATCACCCTTTCAACTTCTCTTCCTAGGCATCAGAGATAGATGCCCTCATAATTTTTCATATATAGGATGGCACCTTTCAGCATAAATCCATCACTTTTCAAATATAATGCTCTTCATTGTACCATATTGAGATGTTCAGGACATTGTTGATTCAACATATAGTAGATGATATCATCATACCATTCACTAGGAGAAACATCCTGAAGGTGATAATGTTGAGTTGTGAGATCAAGACCCATCTCTGCGAATGTCTTAGTTAACCCTTGCCCTCTTACCAACTTCATGGGCTGAATATCAATATCATATTCTTGTAACATGGCTACCTACTTTTCCCTGTGCTCCCCCATTCATTTTGCATGAGTAGAAGCTTGACTGTAGGGTCAGGCACTACTGCAAAGACCTTATTCCTTAAGATATAATGCCTAAATTTCTTCACAGCTCTGCCCAAGGCATATGCCTACTTTTCCACACTTGGATATATTAATTATGCATTTTTTAGAGAGGCACTCATGAATGCTATGGGGTGTTCATTCCCTTGATCATAATTTTGGGTCAACATACTAGCACAGGAGTGGTCGGAGGAAAATGAATATATATAAAAAGGTTTGGCATAGTTAGGACTTACCAAAACTAGAGCTTCAACAATGGCTCTCTTAATTTCTGCAAATGCCTCCTTTGCTTCCTATTTTAGCATTGCATTCAATGGCTTGACTATTTCTGCAAATCCAATGATAAACTTCCCAAAAAAGTTGATTTTGCCAAAGAATGACTTCATTTCCTTCTTACTAGCAGGTGGCTGAATCTTTAGTATAGCGTCCACTCTTTCATGATCAATAGCAATACCCTTTTTTGAAATGACATGTCCAAGTAACTTTCCTTCCATGACTCCAAAGATACACTTCTTTGGATTAAGTGAAATGCCAAATTCTCGACACCTTTGAAATAGTACTTTACACAAGTCTGCTATATGATCACCTCTCTATTTAGAAAAGACTATCAAATCATCCATATAAATAATTATGCACTTACCAATGATGTCTTTGAAGGAAATATCCATGGCCCTCTAGAAGGTTGCTCCAACATTGATTAGCCCAAAGGGCATTCTCCTATAAAGGCAGTTTTATGCCTATCCTTATATTGCACCATAACTTGATTATATCTAGAGTACCCATCTAGAAAAGACATCATTTGAGATCCATTGACAATCTGAAGCACTTCATCCAGTGATGGAACTGGATAATTATCCTTTTTTGATGCACGATTGAGATTTCTGAAATCAACACAAAGTCTGATTTTGCCATTCTTCTTTCTCACTGGAACTAAATTGGCCACCTAGGTTGAATGTATAACTAGAAATATGATATGAGAAGATAATAATTTTTGGACTTCCTTCTGAATGATGGGTTCCAACATAACATTAATTGACCTTTTCCTTTGCCTAAATGGTTTTACGTTTGGCTTGAGAGGGATGGTATGTGTAATGATTGAAGTATCATATGTCTTTAAGTCCTCATAACTCTAGGCTATTACATCCTGATATGTGTGTAGTGCATCAATAATTCCTCTTCTTTCCTATGGAGTACACACTTTACCAATAAATACATTCTTTATATCATCTTGAGTCCCCATATTGTATGTTTCACATTGACTACTAATGGACTCCTTCTTAGCATCTTGCTTCTGATCTTTTACCCTATCAAGATAAAAATCCTCTCTAGCTATACCATTCCTCTTGGAATAGTATTAGTCTTTAGATTGATGACCCCTTTTAGGTCTATTTCTACTTCTTGGGGTTTGGCTTCATCAATGATCTATGAAGTAAACACATCAGAGCTTGTGATAAAATCCAAGATATGCTTGTCGTCCTCAAATACTTGAAAGCTAGTTACATTGTTAGGTACTGAAGGTACTAGAGTTAGCTCCATAGTGAACTTCTTCAAGCCAGAGAGGGACCAAGGCTACAAGGTACTAGCTACCTGAGCTATAGAGTCTATAGTTTGGTTCTTGCTACGAGGTATCAACTAGATGTTAAAGGCATCAAATCCCTCAATAAGGTCCCATACTCTATGCCTATAATTGGTCATCCATCTATCATGACATGAATATTTATTTCTTACTTGCTTAATCACTAACTCAGAATCTCCAAATACTTGTATAATCTTAACTTTCTTTCTCAGTGCCATAAGCAACCCATGAATCAAAGCCTCATATTCAGCTACATTATTGGTACAATGAAATTGAAGTCTATGAGTAGAAAATAAAGTTTTTCCTTTAGGTTTGATCAACTCAAATCCTTCTCCAACACCTTGCTTTGACTTGGATCCATCAAACCTTAGTGTCCAATAGCCAACAACTCTGAATATTTTTTCTTTTTTCTTTTGTGTTGTTACTGCTAGAAGGTTCTTTAGAATGCACTACACTCTTTCCTTTGGGATCATCCTGAGTACTATGTATATTAATTCTGACTGCTAGAGTGGGATTAATGCACTTCTATACCTATTATACTACTATCTAGTACAAACAACATTCCAATTCTGAGTGATAAGCATTGTGGACTCTACACCAACTTGGTAAAAGAAACTCTTTAAAATACATATCTCCACCTAGATGAATTTTATCTTCTATACACTTGTGGATGAATTCTTGAAAATTGTCCGACAGGCTAAGTTGGTTATCTTCAAGATCATCATCATCTTCAACTATTTCCACCAAGGCTCTAGTACTACTATATTCCATTGTGAAATCAAAGGGTGTAGCATACATAATAAAAATTTCTTCTGTATCTGACTCTTCAACAGGGGTTGCCAGCACATAGTTACCCATGCTTACTTCTGACACCAATATTTCATTTGAAGTATTCTAGTATTTTGTGATTACATACTTCATTCAGGGTTCCCTTTCAATCCTAATTTTATTTGGCACTCCTTTCCAAGGAAGCCACCTGCGTGACTGATCAGTTGATACATATCCATTTAAGGCCTTAGTGAAGTATCTTCCCAAAATTAGACCATAAATGCCAAGTATGTTTGCTACCTATATATTAATGACTTGTTGAACTCTAGGGTTTGA
Source organism: Sequoia sempervirens (assembly GCA_007258455.2). Lineage (NCBI taxonomy): Eukaryota > Viridiplantae > Streptophyta > Pinopsida > Cupressales > Cupressaceae > Sequoia > Sequoia sempervirens. Next base: position 317,068,152 of record VDFB02047230.1, on the reverse strand, counting down.
AGAAATTTGCATGGTAATCATGTTTATTTCCCCTACCACATTAACTTTTGTTCTATCTAGTTGAGTGACCTTCGTTTGAGAGATAGTAGGGGTAATTCCTAGGGCTCTACAGATAGCAAAGGGAATCACATTCATGGAAGCACCTAAATCTAGCAGATAGTTGTGTAAATTCTTTCCAAAGAGATGAAAAAAAATAAGAAATGGATTTTCTATTCTACCTTGGAACAAAGTTAGATGGGTATCAACTTGAGCAAACTAATTTTTATCCTTTTCTTTCCCTTTGTCTCTAGGTTGTGTTTGAACTTGTCCTTGATCTTTTGATATTTGAGAACTAGGTACTCTATTAGTTTTCCCACCCAATGGCCTATCTTGTGATGCTATATTTGTACTATAATCTCCTAAGACTGCATTTCTAATAGCATGGAATCTCAATAATTCAAATGCAAAAAGACTTACATTTAGCTTCTTAAGTTCCTTTGCAACATATGCGGTCAGCTGCTCTATGCTCATGTTAGCAGGAGCCTCCCTGAGACATTCCATCACCTTGTCTTTTCTTGTTTCAACACCCTTCCCTTTTGATGAATCAACTCTCCCTGGATCTTTGGATAAGTATTACCTGAGCACATGAGGGTATGTTGGATTATTGTTGGCATTGGGATTTGGAGGTGTGGTGAAATTTTTTGGAGGAATAGAAGTAGTAAACGTACCTCCTGCTTGTGGGCTTCTAGTTAGTCTATTCCTCAAATCATACTTTTTTACAGGATGTTGGAATGCCTGCACTTCTTCAATACCCATTTCCTCTTCATCCAAAGGGCCATTATCATTCCCAGTGCTTTCATTGAATAACTGTGTTATCTCATCCCCATTGCACACTTGATTTGTTTTCTCTTCCTGCTTACCCGACTCCTCTTCAGTTCCATTCTCCTCATCTCGTGGGAAAGCAGCATGATTCAACACTAGCACAGGTGAGTCATAAGGAGTGGATGGTACTAAATCCTGATTGCTAGCATTATTCTCTACCTCATACTGAAAGATAGATGCAATAGTCTGAAACTCAGGGTAGTCCAACTCAAAATGTTGACTTGTCTTATGAAGTTTACGCCAACCTGATAAAGCAGCCTTAGCTAGATACACACCACTCGAGGGATTTTCTTGATTAGCTGGCTGATCCAATGGGGTAGGGACACCTCCATTGTTTGGCCTCATATTCCATGTCCTGTTCTACCTAGGTGGTTTTCTTCTATCAAATCCTTGCCCACTTGTTTGTCCTCTATCAAAATTTTGGCTAGAAGATTGTCCTCTCTCAAAATTTTTGTCCTCTATCAAAGCTCTACCGTTGTTGGGAATCCCTATTCTCTCCATTATAATTGGAATGCATATTCCTTTGGGTTGCCTGGAGTTGACTATTCTGATTTCTCAAATAGGTGACCTCCATATTCAACTTTTTCACTCGTTCAGTCAACTCATCTAATCTCTCCTTGTTAGGATTATTATAGGGAGTCTAATTTACATTATTTTGAGGATATCCTGACACTACACCAGAGCCTAGAGATTGATTCAATACTTCAAAATTTTGTAGGTATGTTGGGAAACTAGCCTGTTGTTGTAGGTGGAGGGGCTAATTAACACTTTTCTAAGGATAATTTTCCATTGGTGGGATTTGGTTTATAGGGGGACTTGGATGTGGTACCAAAGGAAATTGTGGCACTGGATTCATAATGGGAGTATGGTTAGCAAGAGCTTGATTGAGGGCCTAGACTTGCCCTGGGTGAGTAGTAGGTCCTAATGATGGTAAAGGCCCAAACAAGTGTTGCCTTAAATATGTGCTAACCTTGACAACCTCTAAGTATGCACCACGTAAGGTAGTTGGAGGATTGGGTCTCCACTTGAGAAAGATGGTTGCCAAGCTATCAAGAACCTCATAATAGACTTCTAAAGTAGTGGTATCATCTACAACATAAGGGGCTTGCAACCTAGTATATGCCCAATGCAATCTATTATTGAAAGACCCTATAGGCTCATTGAATTCTCTCTTAACTTTAGTAAATTACAGATACAACTCATTAGCACTAATTGAAATCTTGATCTTTTGCAAAAGGAAGTTTCTAACTCATTCCAATTATGAATTGACCCAACAAGCAAGTGATTGTACTAATAAAATGCAACTTCTCCTAGGGAATAAGGAAAGAGCCTACATGCAACATCCTCATGGTTGATTCCCTTATCCCTAAGACATGTCTGAAAAATCCTGATGTGTTCCTTTGAAGTCCTATTAGGGTCATTAATATGAAAATTGGAACAAAAATGTTTCAGGTTCTTTAACATGACATTGTAGTTGTTGAAGGATAATGGAGATGGGTTATTAGCTAGGAAATCCATTGCTGGAGGTGGAGGTGGTAAAGGTTGATTTATGACTAGTGGAGGTTGCTAGATGGGAATGGCTTCAAATTCAAATCAAGATGGACTTGATGAAGGTGAGGATGATGGGGATGATGGCAGTGGCTGGGTAGAGGATGATTCTACCCTTCTTCTAGTCCTTCTTGACCTAGTGGGAGCTTGCAATTCTTGAAATTCCTCTTGTCCTGGTGTAGATCTAGTTCTTCTTCAGAATCTTTAAGGAGAAATGGTAGATAGAAAGCAATCTAGCTTGCTTATTCAGGCCCTCCTTCTAGCACCAATCTGTTGATGGTGTTTTTTGCACAGCAACAACTCAGACATAATATAGAAATCCTATCTCTCTTGAAAGGTAAATCTCTATCAGCAAGCCTTAAGAGACAACCCCAAGGTCTCTAATGTTAGGTCTTGAAAATGCAGTGAAACAATTCAGAGATAATGTGAAAATCCTAGTAATCACAAAAGGACCTTACAAAACAAATGACGGAAATGTTAAACTTATCAGATTTTGCACTATGTTGATACTTAAATTCCTAAATCTAACTCATATTTCAAAGAAAGAGAAAAATAAAAAAGGGTTTACAGAGATTTTAAAACTAAACTAACTTCTAAGACCAACAATGTAAATTATCAAACATTCAAAGTGGACCAATCCTTCAAAACCAATTCCTGCTTAGTCTACAATTTCACAAAAATAGTGCAATCTTCTGAGGAATTAAAGCTTTTTAGATCAAGAAGCATCCACTCAGATCAACCCAATTTCACAATTGAAATGAATAAATACCCACAATTGAACTTAGCACACAAATATTAGGCCTAGGCTAACTTTACACAACTTACAATCAACAAGCTGCTAAAGGTATGGACCAAGGATTGCTCAAACTCTTCGACTATCAAACCATAAAAACCATTGCATCACTTCTAAATCTAAATCCTAACATATAACTGATAATCTTAAAGCAATCTCAAAGAGATGAAGTAACAAGAACCATGCAAGATGGAACAATACAAGAAAGAGCACCAAAGAACAATGTCTTTACTTATATTGAATCACCCAATGTTTGCAACAATTCTAGTATTCAGTGTAACGACACTTTCTCTCAGAAAATACTAACTCTAGCTCTTGCAAATATCACTTGGATTTTTCTATTTTCTAACCCTTACAAATGAGGCAGAATGCCGAATTTATAGCAATTTCATACTAAGTCAGCCAAGAAGCTCCTTTTAATAAAATAATATTTTGCATTTAATACTTGGGCCCCTTCCAGGTCAGCCTGGATTCTCCAATGTAGATCACTCCAATGCATGTAGAGCTCAAAAGAAGAAATGTGTAGAAAATTATGGATAAGTGGGAAGCACAAATCTTGATGCCATCATGCATTAACTGGCCCCTTGTCCTTATCTTGACCCAATTTATCTTGCACCCTAAGAAAGATCCTCTCTAAGTCAGCCAGTGGTGGAGTGATTAATACTTTAAATCTCCTTTTAATTGATTTAATCTCCTCCCTTGATTCTTTAATGACCTTGTCCCACTGTACCTTGAGATCTTGAAACTTATCCATTACAATAGTATAGGTAGCCACATCATCCAAATGGTGGGAAGTGATTGGTCCATCATCAATTGGAGCATAAACTTCATGCGACCATTTTCTTAATTGTTCCAGGCTTAGATGTTTTGATGCAAACTTCATCCTTCTAGTCATTACTTCAAAGAATGAGATGCATCTATTATAAATTCCATTGAATGTGTTCCCCACCTATTGACCTTGTTCATGAATTTTCTTTAGAACTCTCTACTTGATCTGCAAGGCCTCATACCACTCCCAAGGCTCTGAAACCTTTGAGGAAGGAAAGATTCCATCACTTATTAATATTTCCTCAGTATAATCCATGATTGTCTTTGTTTTCTGCAAGAGAATATCTACATCACCTTTATCTTGTACCAATAAACTCTGCAACCACTCAAATGATCTATGTGCATCTCCACTGGTTGAAAAATTTTCCTTAATCATGTTGTCCCCTCTAAGCCCTACTCCCTGTAACCATTCATGTGTAGCCTATGTACAATTTTTCATCTTTTCAAGCTCACTAACTGTCTCCTTAGGTAAGAAACATCCTATTGATGAAGAAGAACCAACTTGGCTGATGGACTTCAAGGGTTTCATGAGATTTTGTAGATATTTCTTCAACTCTTCATTTTATTTCTTCAATCTTTCCTTGGCTTGCACTTCTTTATCCAATCTTTCCAAAATTGTGGCAGCAGACCCCTTGAACTCTTCTATTTCTTGTCTTCTAGAGGTAGGCCCCAAATTTATTGTTTGAATGTTATAATCTTGAGGAGTTTCCTCATCCTTATTAATTTTTGTTACAATAGTGGCAATATGAATTGCCCTATTGTTTGATTCATCCCTGTCAATTCTGGAAATAGTTATGGCCTTCTTCTTTGTTTTACCTTTTCCAATATTATCCAATAAATCATCCCAGCTCAGAGGAATATTGTCTATAACTACTTTTCTGCCTTTTAATTCCTCATTGAGCCAACTAGGAGTAGAAATATTTGACTAGTGCTCACCTTGTTTATCCGTTTCTTATTGACCAGTGGAGGAGTCAACATGCACCAAAAAAACCTCTTCACCCTTACTTTCTTCTTTATCTTTCTCCCTATCTCCCTCTGGATTCTCATTCTTTTCCTTGTCATATATCTCTGTCACTTCACGAATTGGAGAGGGAGTTCTTTCATGCATCTCTTCTTTCTTCGGGGATTTCTCTCCTTTATCCTTGATAGGTGAATCTTCATATGATACCAAAGAAGATTGTAGAATCTTATCAATATCTGCCTTCGTACTGTGAAGATCCCCATCCTTAAATTCTTCTGTGTCTTCACCTTGATGGATATCTTTATCAGTTGCATCTGCTGGTTTCTTTTCTTCACCATGCAATTCCTGAGTAGAAGGAGAGGCAAAAGTATCCTTTTGTTTTTGTGTAACAGAGGGAATCATGGAGGCAACCTCTTTTACTAAAATTCCCTTAGGGGATGGAGTTCTTGTTTTCCGGGCATAAACCTATGTTTTCTCTCTAGAACTCTCAATATTTACCAACTGTGGTCTTTTCTCATCCTCTCCCCTTGGAGGCTCATTTTTCTTCCTTGATGCTCTCACTACTCTTCTCCTTTTTAGCATAGGGGTATTACCCTTCTTTCCCTCTTCCTCATTTTCTTCTTCGGAAGCATATTTCTTCTCTTTGGAGGTAATCCTTCTCTTCTTTGTGATGGGCTTTCTTTTCTTTTCTTCCCTGGTCTTTGTTTGACCACCTTTGATCTTAATTTTAAAAGGGGAACTCACTTTTTCCTTGCCTTTTGGGTCCTGCTCCTCCTCAGAAGAAGACTGAGATTCCAAGCTCCCCATCAAGTCATATGTATACCGTTTCCCTTAATTATCTAGATCCCAAATCTTATGCTTGATCCACAACTTAGTGTATTTGATTATAGAGACATTGAATTTCTCCAATTCTATTATTTCCTCTTCCATCCAATCAATTTCACTTATAGGCTTATCTTTCATTGATTCATAATCATGGATTTGTATAACTTCCCCATCATCATCAATTTGATCTAGGATGGCCTTGATACTATACAGTCTAATCAAAATGTAGGCAACCTAGAGAACCTCTTCTTCAAAACCTTGAATTCATCTTTGCAATTGGCCCAATAATCTTCAAAGTCATCTTTATGTCTAAATTCCCTGTTGGCTCTCTTTTGAGCCCCACCCGTTCTATCAAATCTGGGCCTCTTAGTATGGAAATTTAGGTTGAAAGTTCTCATCTCTTCATAAAAAAACTGTGCTATGGCCAAGGAAGGTCAAGCCTCATGGCCTCCAATCCTTAGTGGGAATTCAATACCAAAACCAGTCTTATGCATATCCTTTTTTACAATTGTATCAAAGGCACAAATTTTCCTTGTAACCTTCAAAAGAATGATATGATCTGTAGGATATTTGGGAAATTTGTATGGAGCTCTCAGACAACCATCAATCCTAATGTAAGAAAATGTGGGAAAATGTATAAACCATGCTCAAAACTTTTGAATCAATTCTTTGGGAACATCAAAAATTCTAACATGCTTTGCACCCTGGAGCAACCGTGTAACATACATGGTGAATGCATCATTACACCTTCTATAGATAGGACTATCCAAATGTAGCCGAGGTTGACTTAATAAATTACATCTTGGACAAAGAATCCTCAAGTGCTTAATCCCTTATATGGATGGAACCTTGGAACCTTGCCAAGGCATAGACCAAATAAGATGTCATAGTGAAAGTTTTGGTCTACAACATAGACAATTGCTCATGAATTATCTTACTAATTATTCCTTCCCAATGGTAGTCTATACCTTGTTCCATTCTCACTATCAAATTGAACATCCAATTTTCAAGCATTCTTGCATTCTTCAGACCCATCACTCTACTAAGAAGAGTGATTGTATCATAGTAATCTGATTTAAACTTAGCCCTGAACAACTGTTTTGGAAATTTAGAAATATATGCCTTTGGTTTCTCTAGCTAGGTATTAATAACCTCTAGAGCCTTATTTGTATCCTGCTCATAATATTTCTTGGCTATATCAATATCAAATTGCACTACATGAGACCTTTCTGGCATGTCAAATGTTTGGGCAACCGAGACAGGAGAGAAGTTTGCAAGCACTCTGACTTGTGGACCAATTACTCACTATGTACCTTGATCATAGTGTCAAGCACATTTGAAGAAAAGCTCATAACATTGCATTGAGGAAGGAAAACTGACCACATGAGACAACCCATAATCTCTTAATCTCCTTACTAGAATAGAAGGGTCGCCTGCTGCCATCTTTGCCTTAAATTCTTCATAGTCCCACTTTCCCAAATTGGTGTCAGTCACCTCCGACCAAATAGAAAAAAGTTTACTCTCGGGAATCTTTCTCTTCATATCCAACTTAATCCTTTCATCTTCTAAAATAGGAGCTTCCTCAACATTAGGATCCATTTCTTTGCCCTTACCCTTACCAGTAACAACCTTGCTTAATTCAGCCTACACTTAGCAAAAGGTCACAATCAATGTTCATTACAACACAAAAGTTAAGGTTAGCCTATCATAAATAACACATTCATCATCCAAATAAACCCAAACAATGATCATAATCTCTTAAAATCTCACAAGCATGAATTTGGGATTTTCACCCCTTTGCGGAAATCAGGCCAGGGAGGAAATTCAGGGATTTGATGACCAGATAGAAATCAACGAGGAAAACAAAGCTATCACCTCAAAAGTCATTTAATCAACATTATAGCTCAAGAAATGGGAATATCCAACCTTTAATTAATCAAACCAATCATGAAATTATGTAATGTCAATTCCTCCATTTCTACAATTCTCATTTTCAGAAAGTTTCAGGGATTTCCATTCGGGACAGAAATTGGCAAGGATATCATAAATTTATCATCTACATGGATTCTCGAGTAAATGAAAAGGTGATGGAAATTTCAGAGATTTCCGAGTGTGAAGGAATTCCACGAGGTACCTAAAATCTTTGAGAGTCTCGATTGTTTACAGTTTTTCCCAAATTGATCGAATGATCACAAAATTGGGATTTGGCTTAGGTTTTTATTCACTTCAAAATGTTCATCCATGATTTAGACTTAAAACTCATTCAAGCACAATACAATTAATCATTTAGCAAGAAATTCAAAATACGTAACCCTAGGGTTCCGCCATGAATAACGAGTCAAAGGTTCGATACACTTATTCATTCAATAAAATCATAATCAATTGTTCCAAAACCCCCAGAGGCAAGTAATGATCAGATACAAATGGAAAATAACAACTCAAACTCATGGTTATATCATCAATCCATCAAACATATAGAACCCTAGATCCATCGAACCAAACCAACACTACGCACAACACCAAATTCAAAGGGAAAATCTAGCAAGGATTGGTACTATTAAATTATCAATTCAATGAGTTGCAACATTGACACTCAGAGGAGGAATCAAAATGTAAAGGTGACAACCCTAGTTTAATCGTAGACTTCCAAATACATAGAAACCCAAGCATAGAATACACATAATACCATAAAACCACACATACTCATCAATCAAAATAAAAGAAATCATGCACATACCATTGATGAAGAAAAACTTAGGAGGAAAATTACTGGTAGCAAGCTTTGAATCCCACACAGATGCAAATGAGGCCAAGGAAATATCACCAAAACTAGCAATCCATAGCTCCAACAATCTAGCACACACACAGCTCCATAGGACCAAGTTGTTCAAATTTGTCATGAGATAAATAACACCAATTTTACAACATAAAATATCTCATAATCCCATTAAATGCAAGCTACAACATTTGTACAACATGCATAAATGAGGTGAAATGATTGCTTAAAACATACTTTGGGGATTTGAGGGAATGACAGAAATTGGGGATTTGAAGACTCAAGGAAGTTTAGAGAATTCCGCCAGATACTGAATTCTGCGAAATGCTAAAATATCTGAAATATAACAATATAAGCAATAACCTCTAGGCATCTGAGATGCTAATGAAAATTGGGGATTTCCACATAGGGAGGAAATACCTAAAATCCATGGAAAACCTGAAACTCACCCCCTAACTTAGGATTTTCAATGAACTCCTTCAAGAGATCACTTGCATAGCCAAGATAGGTATTCAAGCATATTTCAAAGTGGATAAACCTTCACAACCAGAGGATCACAAGAACCCAAGACCAAATACCAGGGTCCCTGCTTTCAGCGGGGCGTGTGTGCGAAAACTCCACAACAATATGGAGATATTGAAAAATGGTATGGATAAGCTCATCCACACAAGCATTTTCCTGAAATAGTTTGACAAGAAAGATGATTAGGTAGTGATAAAGTACACTCCATACAAAAAGAAGGCAGATGAAGTTATAAAATTTGATTGGCCATCAAAGGAAAAAGTTTGAACTTTGGAAGAGAAAATATGTTGACATCTTGGATGACTAAGCTACTGCATTGGTGATTTGATGATTAAAATTTTGATCTTATGTATGCATCTATATTGTAGAAAAAAGGAATCTTACTTGATTTGAGGAATAATTCATGATAAATTGGACTTAATGAGACTGTGATTTGGTGTTGTTAGGTGTTTTTCACATCCACACTAGGTCTTGGGCCCTTTAAAATGCATTTAACGATGGCTTGTAAAGGTGTTGTCAAGTGTTGTAAAAGGTTTTCACGCTTTTCTAGATTTAATGAACCCATTTTCCCCTAATTCAACATTATAAAATATATTTAAATACATCTTCACATCAATCTAGAAGGCTTGTGAAATAAACTTAATGTTAATCTAGTGTTGTGATATGTCTTGCACATTCACATTAGATGTTGTGCCTTCCTAGGCTGTGTGGACCTCATTTTAGTGTTGTATGTAGACACCTAAAAATGATCTAGGCTTGCAAGCTTCATTTTTACCACTTTTGTCCTACCATAATTATGACATTTAATTATGTCTTTGGTCCACATTCGACTATTGATTAAATAATTCATAATTATTTGATTAATTCATGTCCTTTTATTCTTCATGATTATTAAATAAATAAACTTTATTTATCTATTAAATATGTCATTAATTATCTAAGTCTTCCCCTAATTAAATAAATTTCTAAATTTATTTAATTACCCTTCTTCAGTCATTTCTTCCTGATTATTAAATAAATAAGTTTTATTTATTTATTTAATATGTCACTAATTGTCATAATTAAATGAATTAATTGATTTATTTAATTATTAGTCTTATATGCTAAATTAAATAATTAAATTTAATTATTTAATTGCCAAAATTAATATTCCTCTCATTTTAAATAAATGAAATTATTTAAAATATCATCACATTCTTAACTGACAGTCCATTTTAGTAAATAATCTGAAAATTGATTATTTATTATTTCACAAAATCCATATTTTGAATTAATTTAATTCAAAATGGTAACTTTCCTCCAAAAATCAAGTAATCGGGCAGATTCTTGACTTTTCCAAATCTGATCTTCAGTTCAGTCTTTATCTTCTTCATTTTCAAAAATCTTTATTTTTGAATTAATTTCCTCATTTATTCTCCACCACCGATTCGATCTTCTTAGATGACATCTCGACCGCTCGATTAATGACTTTTCCCTAACCCTGATTAGGGATTGTCAGATTTAATCTGGGCCTCTGATTTTAGGTCTCCATCAGAAGTCAATCTCATCCATCCATTCAAAATGGCATTTTCTATAAAATGCCATTTTCCTCTTATTTTTTGATTACACAAAGACATTACATGTTCATGAATTATATTATTATTCTAGCATATTTAGGCATAGACATTTCACTCATATTGTCATAGGCATTAGGCATTTAGACTTTGATCAAATCCTTCAAAGCTTGGTGTAGGACTTAGACATTTATTTCCAAATTGCTCGTGTGTTTGATCTGAGGGCAATACATCAACCAACAAGTTAGAAGGTGTTACAAAAATGAATCATGGAGGTCTTGACGATTATCAGGTATAATTGTTCTTTTGTTTACTTCCATTATGTTTTGTAATTGCTTTGGGTTTTGTGATTTATATTGATTTGCTAACCTTTAATCAAACCTAAAATTAACCCTTAGTTACATTGTAAAGTGTATCTAGTCACACTTTCACATTGAATTTTGTGTCTCAAGCCCTAATTGACCTTTACATAATCACTAATAGGCCCCTATTACCCCATATTGTGCATCCTGAGGCAATATTTGATCAAATAACTAAAAAAGTCATCATATCAAACTAATTTATGCATTCCCCAACAACCTAGCTAGAAAATGGACCCCTCTAGGACTAATTTGCCATCTGTGGCGAATCAGTCCCACCTGGAAGGGACTCATTCAAGAGAGATCTGAGTGCACAGATGCATATGACAAAGAATTACAAAGATCAAGAAGGAAATCAAGCCCCTAGGATTAAGATCCTAAGTCAAACCATCAAGATACACAATCATGCAATGGCAAGAACTAAAGGAAAGAAAAATGGGGTGGAAAAGATGTGTTCACTTTGGGGCCATAGAACATCAGGTCATCTATGGGGTGAGATGTCCCGAAGAAGTTGTTTAGTGAGAAAGTCATGCTAGTGTGTCAGCTTCCCACTATATAATGAGAAAGTCATGCCAGTGTGTCGACTTCCCATTATACTAACCATACCAAAGTTATCCCCCTGATGACATTGATAAGGCACCACAATGAAAATGCTTTTTGTGAATTTTTTTAATATGTAAAGAATTTTGCTAAAGGGGGTTTTCTTTGTTCATGTAAGGTCTTCTTGTTAGGGAGCATTGTGTCTAATGTCTCCAAGAGAGGACAAGTAAGGGTGTCAGGTCATTATCCATGGGATGTCTCATTCGCATCAGGCCACTTCAGTCGATTGTAGACTCTTGGAAGGAATCAAACCCAATGACACCACCAAGAAGAGTATACATCACAAGAAAAATAAAAATCACACCATAAAATTTTCACAAAGATGTTGTCTATGTATGCCGCTACTTTAAAGTGGTTGCTAACACAATTACTATGAGCAATTGTTTTAAAGTAGAAGGTATTAGAGCTTATTCGAAAAGCCCTATGCCAAGTCATATGTTTTTGATAAGCTACATCATGAAGAAAGGTAGTATGTCACATGCAAGTCAATCTTAAGACATGTCGTCCACATCCTAAGCTTGCTCTTATATGTTCATGAAAGCTTAACAACTAGACAAAAGAGATGACAAGTGACATACAGGGATAAGCCTTCCTAACCATTTGCCCCCACTTAGTGCAGGACAAGGGTGGGCCTGGAATGGATGATGGTATGTTTCCCCTTGCTATGGATGTAAAACATACAATAGTAAGTATACGATGATCCTACAACTATTGCATGGAAAGGAACAAAAATTAATGTTATTTATGTGGATAAGGAAATGAAGTTTCTGCTTGATACATGTTTCATGAGGTATCCATCAATTTAGGATGTACCAAGGTTATAGGTTGTTTGGAAGAATCTTGTGAGATAGTATTGATGTTGAGTGTCGGTGTGTTGGATGGGTTGATGTCTATGAAAGGACAATCAGAAAAACCCTGTTTTGGTGCTTGTGTTTTAGGCTCTAGATGGGCATGCATACTTTGTTCTATAGCATCACATCCTTTTACTTGTTTCTTCATAAAATTTTCAGGTTTGGGATTGGCTTTGAGTTTATATACTTTGTTACAAATGTGAGAAAAGTAATTGTAACTTGGTTGGTATGAAACATTATGCTTAGGTGGGTAAAGGATGAGTTCAGGTTTTTTTTGAGCTTGTTTCTTGTGTGATGGTGGGTAAAGAATTATACGATTTTCAGGATGGCCCATAGGGTATGTATGTGGTTCATTGATTGAAGGGGATCAAATGGAAACTTTCACATGCATAACCTCGACGGTCTTGGTTTGATGTACCCATAAGGAAGACATATCATTTTCTTGCACCATAATAGTCTCCCTAGGAGGAGAGTTGTTAGGAGAATGACAATCCAAATGTTCTTGAATTTCAAGGATTTTTTCATCACAATTATGGGAGCAAGCAATTGTTGAAGTGTCTTGTTCCAAAAGATTTTCATGAGTCTCATCAATTGGATCTTGTAACACCATAATATCATCTTCACTAATAGGAGAGATATTAGGAGAGGGAGAAATTTTATTTTTTCCATAATCTCATTGTCTTGTTCGATAATATCTACCCTAGTAGGAGAGATTTCAAGAGGTTCATCACATTTCATGGTTAGATGTTGTAAAGAAGCATCATCACAAAGAGGGGAGACATCAAGGGGAGGACAACTAGAATTTTCATGTGTGCCAATGATTGGATGGTATTGTTCAAATAGACCCTTCCAATTGTTAGGAGCATTAGGAAGGAGAGAAATAATGCTATAAATCTCAATCATTGGGTTTCTTGATACTAACATATCCTCCTCACAAATGTGTTTGTCATGATCATTCACAAAAGCATTGTCACAAATAGGGGAGGTGTTGGGAGATGAATGGAGACTAGATAAAGTGGTGGTAATGCATTAATCTTGCATTATTATATTATCTTCCCAAGGGGAATGAGGAGAAGAACAAACAAGACCTTCATGATGCCCAATGATTGTACCTTATTTCACCAAGATACCTTCGTCACTAAAAGGAGAGGTATTGGGAGAAGTACAATTATGATCATCATGTTTCTCTATGTCTGTATTCACTTCTAACACATCATCCTCACAAATAGGAGAGATAGGAGGGGTTGGAAGTTTAAGAAAAACATCACCATTTTCATTCTCTTGCATTAAGAGACTATCATATATGTGGTGAATGAGTCCCTTCCATGTGGGACTGATTTTCCCAAGGTGGCGAATGAGTCCCATTTGGGTCAATTTTGACTTTTAAGCGAGAAATTCTGGAATTTGAGTTTTATTTTTCTTCATGTCGGCCTTGGGGATCTAATTTACGGGCTAATTAGGATAATTTCCTATAAAATAAAGTCTTTAAACTCTAATTTACATCTCTTAACTCATACACACATCTTTTATCATTAATTCATCATATATCTTCTCTATCAAGTCAAGCAAGTTAGGGTTTCATCATTGCAAGTCATCAAGATAGATTCCTAAGACATTCAAGGGAAGAATAGTCCTCCATTACTATAGAAGTTCAAGATTAAACATCATGGAAAGGTATTGACTTCATTGTTCCATGCTTCATTACATTCTTTCATCATTTTGGTTTAATTACCTACAAAGGGGTTTGACCAAGCCACACCCCCATGCCCTAACATCCAACATATTTCCTTCTCTTCTTGTGTGTTTGCAGATTTAGGAATATTTGAGGCTTGGATATAATTTAATACTAATTTTCAAAGTTTTTCAAGTCATCTCTTCATTGGATAAGTCAAAATACTCACAAAAAGTCACTCTCATGCCAGAATTTGATAGTTTCAGAATCAGATACCTGGAGAAGCAGAAAGTAGAGACCGAAAGCTCTTGTTTCAACCTTTGAATATGAAGAAATTCAAAAGTGGACTCATTCACCATAGGTGGTGAATGAGTCCCACTTCCAGGTCTATTTTTGGTTTTTTGCATTTTTAGACACCCATTTATCTAAAACGGGCTCTGGAATAGTTTCACAAAACTGGGACTAATTCGCCCATAATGGTGAATGAGTCCAACTAGGCCTAAAAATTAGGATCAGTAGCATTCCAAAAGTCATTTCCAGTCTCCATCAAGATATTAGGTACACATTTTCAATTTCATCCATATCTGTTGCAATTTGCATCCATTTCTAGGTGTTTTTGCATTACACAATGTGTTTTCAAACAACATGCATTTCAATAGTTTTCATTTAATAATCAATCAATTTTATTAATTATTGCATCTATATCATTTAATTTAGTCATAATTATATCATACATTCCTTAATTTGAGTGAACCACCTCAATTTTAGGGTTCTATCTCTTTCCTTTTAGGTGAAAGATCCTAAGAGTGCAAGAGAAGTCTATAGAACCCCATAAAATTGATGGTTCAACATCAATGGAGGTTACAATAGGAGAAATAAAATACATGACCTAAAACTAGTAGAGATTAGGCCTTAGATACATCAATGTTCAAATATTGTATCTTCTCCAATTCAAAATTGATGACATGGAATGCAAACGTGGAAGTGATTTGGTGTATTTCTTCCTTTTCTATTTTATGCTTTTCATCTACAAGTTTTGGAGCACATGGAAAGAGGTGTGTTTCTCATGGAAATAGTATAATAATCTGCATAGACTAAAGAGCCTTTTGGAAGGTAGGAGAATCTTCATAAAAAAATGAGAGATGGTTTATCTTATGCAAACATCTCCCTCAAATTTTGGAAACTATAATTGCCTTTGAATGTAAATGTGAATGTCAAATGAAAACATGATGTGTACAATTTGGCACGAAGCTTTCTTTCTCCCTTGTTCTTATAAAATAGAATTCAAGGCCAGTTGTATGGGGTTGTTATCAGATTGATCTCAAAGAAGTTTTGTAACCAGGTCTAGATAATAAAATATGAGTCTATTCTAGGTTCTAAGAGTCTTTTGAATTTTTTAATGGTGAATATGGTAACAATACTGTCATATTTTGGAATATAAATGGAAAAATATTCAAGGCCAATGATATTCATTGTATACTTTGCATGAATTATGAATATGAAGGAATCAAAGATTGCTTCTATTCATCTTCTTGTCTTCCCTTGAATTTTTATTCATTGTTATTACACTTTTTCAAAGAATGAGTTAAATCTATATTAACATGAATGAAGGTTTATGTGAATGTATGCACAGATGACTAAGTATTGTTGGTTAAGTTTTTAGTATTAATGGTGTAAGAAAACATTGATAGGTTTTGTTATGATAGGAATAATGTTTCTAGATGTTTTCAATTATGTGATTTTGAACTCTCCACCCAATGGATAAGGCACTGGTCATTTAATGTTACTGTTTCCTAGATCTTTCATAGAAACTACATTCAAAATCAATTTCAATATCCATTTTCTATGTGAATGTATGTAGAGCTAAATTATAATATTTTATCATTCTTAAATGAGATGTTACCATGAAGATAGCCAGATATTTAGGGTATTTCATCTATTAAGCATTTGAAGGAGAATTATCTATTAGAATTACAATGCATGTGATAATTGGCATGAGAGTATCTAAAGATACATTGTAAGGATCACCCTCCTAGGTTTTTCAGAGCCCAAAGTGTAGAGGGAAATCCTAGCAAGCTTTCACTTGTTCATTGGCCTATCCCTCAAAGTTATTGACAATTGAATTTGTAGAATTCACAGATAACTAATGAGATAAAGTTTGGTTCATTAAAAATAACCAACAAGTCTCATTGCAATACTTATTTTGGAAGAGATGAGGAGAAATTCCATGAATGTGGGCTCCCAAGATGCCTTTCATGTGTGAGGAAGGTCCAAAGAAAAATGAGGGCCTAAAGTGGATAAGAAGAGAGACAAGTCTAAAGGATGTTAAAACCCACAGGAAGAGCAAAGTAAAGTGTTGGAATTGTGGTAAAAGAGGGCATGTAAAAAAGGAGTGTAGGAACAAGAAAAAGAGTTCAGATGCTTCCATGGAAAATTCCTCTTGAAGATAGTGATTCTGATGCTTTCTTTATTTATGCTAACATTATTAGTAATGATGCTTAGCTTATTGATTCAGGTGCCTCCTACCATATGACTCCTCACAAGGGGTGGTTTACTTCATATTCAACCTATGATGGGGGAGAAGTTTTCCTTGGTGATGATAGCATGAAGAATATTTTTGGTAAGGGAAAGGTAAAGTTGTGCTTGAGTGATGGGAGGATTAAAACCCTTGATCATGTTTTACATATTCCAAAACTTGCAAGAAATTTAATTTTAGTATCCAAGTTGAATGATTTTGGAATATATGTGACATTTGACAAGTCTGGTTGCAGGTTGGTAAGAGGGATTTTAATTATTGCTAAATGATCTTGAATAGGGAATTTATTTAGGCTTAATGCCTCAACTTTTTGTAATTCCACCAATGTAACTAGCACTGAAAATGCATGTATGTTGCAACACCATAGATTGGGTCACATAAGTGAAAAAGGTCTTAAGAATATTTTGAATAAAAAGTTGGTTCACAATCTTTTTTATTATTCTTAGTAAAAATCATTTTTTTGAGCATTGTGTGTTTGGTAAACAAAATAGATCATCATTTCCTAATGAGACTAATAAAGCTAAGAGATTATTAGAGACCATTCATTCAGATTTGTTTGGACTAGTGGATGTTGAATCTATTGGAAAATCTTATTATTATGTTACTTTCATTGATGATGTGTCAAGACACACTTGGATTTATTTTATGTGTGCAAAATTTGAATTTTTCACTAAGTTTAAAGAATTTAAATCCTTAGTTGAGAAGGAAATAGATTATAAGATAAAGGTGTTGAGGCTTGAAAATGGGGGTGAATATTGTTCTATGGAATTTGATGAGTTTTGTAAGCATGCAGGTATTGTTCGGTAAAAGACTACACCTTATACACCTCAACAAAATGGGGTAGCAGAAAGAATGAAGCAAACCTTAATGGACAGAGCTAGGATCATGTTGAGTGGTGCTAAGCTTGATAGATTCTTTTGGACATAAGCTGTAAGTACTCCATGTAATTTGGTTAATATATCCCCTTGTTCAACTCTTGTTGATAAAACTCTTGATGAAGTATGGATAGGTAGAAAACCTTTTGTTTCACATTTAAGGGTCTTTGGTTGTGAGAATTGTGTTAATGTGCCTCAAGAGAAGCATTCTTAGTTGGATCCAAAAGCACAAAAATAGATCTTTGTTGGTTATACTGAGAATGTAAAAGGTTATAAGCTTTAGAATCCATTAACTCATAAAATGGTTTTCTCTAGAGATATGATTTTTAGGGAGTTTAGAGCTTACTTAGGTGAAAAACAACCAAAGGAGAATGATAAGAGAAAAATAGTGCACTTCGAGACTAAGATTGAGAAGCAAGAAGATGCACATGTTGAAGAACAACGAAATAGATTTGAGGATGGAGGAGAAGAGATTTCTGAGAGTTCAAAAAGTTCACATGATGTGTAGGAGGAGCATGAAGAAGTGCAACAAGAGCCCTTTACTCATACCTTGAGAAGATCCACAAGACAACAAATTCCAGTTGACAGGTATAGCCCACCTAATTTTTGTTGTGTATTTTCTCTGTTGAGTACTAATGATGAATCTAGATCCTATAGGGAGGCTCTTTCTTCAAAAGAAAGTGAGTCTTGGATGTAGGCAATGCAGGAGGAGATGATGGCTTTGGATAGTTGTGATACCTGAGATCTTATGAATTTTCCCAAAGGGAGGAAGCCCATTGGTTGCAAGTGGGTGTTTAAAAATAAATTTGGAGTAGATGGTCAGTTAGAATGTTGCAAGGCTAGATTAGTGGCCAAGGGCTACTCCTAGAGAGGAGTTGATTTCGGTGAAATTTTCTCTCATGTTGCTAAGTTAACTTCCATTAGATTCCTATTATCTATTGTTGTTGCTTATGATTTTGAAATAGAGCAAATGGATGTTAAAACTACTTTCTTGAATGGGGATCTTAAGGAAGAAATTTATATGTGACAGGTTGATAGTTTTATTGTGAAAGGAAAAGAACACTTGGTTTACAAGTTAAAGAGATCTTTATATGGTTTGAAACAATCACCCAAGATGTGGTACTAGAAGTTTGGTGCTTTTGCATTGAATTTGGGTTTTGTTAGAAGTGAAGAGGATCATTGTGTTTACATTAAGGTTATTGATGATAAAATTCTAATCATTGTCTTGTATGTTGATGACATGTTGTTTATGGGTAATAGAAAGGTGATGATTAAGGAGCTTAAAAATCAAATTTCTATCACATCTGATATGAAGGATTTGGGGGCTGCAAAATATATTCTTGGGATGGAGATTAGTAGGGACCAGGTTTATAGATAGCTTTGGTTAAGTCAGAGTAAGTATGTTGATACTATTTTGTAGAGTTTTAATATGCATGATTGTAAACTAGTAGATATTCCATTTTCAGTCAATACTAAGTTGAGTTTAGACATGTTTCCTAATTTTGATGATGATGTTTAAGAGATTTCTAATGTTACTTATGCTAGTGCCATCGGTAGTTTAATGTATGCAATGGTTTGCACTAGACCAGATATAGCTCAAGCATTGGGAGTTTTGAGCAGGTTTATGTCTAACCCTGGTAAAAAACATTGGACTTTTGTTAAGAGGGTGTTTAGATATTTTCATGGTACTTTTGATTACTGTTTGGCTTATCATGGTACTAATGATTTGGATAAGTCATTGGAAATACAGGGTTTCGTTGATGTAGATTGGGAAGGTGACTTGGATAGTCAAAGGTCCACTAGTGGCTATGTTTTTACTTTGTTTAGAGGTGCAGTGAGTTGGATGAGTAAGAGGCATCCTACAGTTTCTCTATCCAACACCAAAGCAGAGTATACATGGCTCATACACATGCTTCTAAGGAGGTGGTTTGGTTGTAGAGACTTGGTAATGGCATTGGTTTTGATTGTAAGATAGTGAGGATTGGATGTGATAGTCAGAGTGCCATATGTTTAGCTAAAAATCCTATTTATCATGCTTGTACTAAACATGTTGATGTTTAGTATCACATTGTGTGGGAAATGGTAGATAATGGTAAGGTTTTGATTGAGAAGGTTGACACTTTGGATAATGTTGCATATTCTCTAATGAAGCCAGTGACCACAGATAAGTTCTCTTGGTGCAGGAAGGCCATGGGCCTTGATCACTATAATTATTATTTGTATCTCATGGATGTAATTGCAATTTGTAATGTCAAGTGGGAGAATGTTAGGATAGGTGACATTATAATTTCTATCCTATGTTAATTTATGTGTCTCCACATTCTTTGGAAAGTGTTATTGATGACATGAAGGACATAATATTTATTATTTATTTTCCTATGAAAAATTACAATTTCATTCAAAGAGGTGGAACCTTCATGGTGGTGGTTACAATGCATCCCGATCCAGAATATTCTTCTCAGGCATCCATATTTCTAGATTGGGACCATTGAGTGTGCATGTCCTTGCATTTTATTTGGATGTTTTTCATGCTCTTGCATGGTTGGGCGCTCATGTTTGCATGGTGGTGCATAAGCTTGCATGTAGCCATTGGAGCCGTCGAAGACTTATGGAGCACTCGAGTTTGACTCATTTTGATTGGTTGTGGGTTAGGCACCCATGTGAAGGCCATGTGATTATTAAATATTTTATTCCATGTTTATGGGTTGTCCACTATGTGAGGTGTGGGATTTTCTAGGTGGTTTTTCTTGTTGTTTTGGGATACCATTTGTGGTATTCTCTTCCACAAACTTCTATATATTTGAGCCTTGAGATGGTGGTTTAGTATAATTTCTCTTTAGATTTTTAGGATGATGAAGTGCTACCAGATTGTAGAGAGGATTGTTGTATTGATGTACTTCCTTGAAGATTAATACAAACATTGGATCTCTTTGGGTGTGGAGTTTTTTCCCACAAGGGTTTCTCCACATATATCTTGTGTCACTTGTGTTGATGACTTGTGGAAGTTGAAGATGTAATCACTTAATATTTTTTATGTTAATCAAGTTTAAACATAATTTTAGACTTTCAACCACATATTTAAGTTCATATTGCTACAAGTTATACCTTGATTTCCAATAGTTGAGATCTGACAATGGGGGTGAATATTATTCTAGGGAATTTAATGATTTTTGTAGGCATGTAGGTATTTTTCAGCAACAGGCTACACCTTATACACCTCAACAAAATGGTGTAGCAGAAGGAATGAATTGAACCTTAATGGAAAGAGCTAGGAGCATGTTGAGTAGTGCTAAGCTTGATATATGCTTTTGGGTAGAAGCTATAAGTATTGCATGTTATTTGGTTAATAGATCTCCTTGTTCAACTCTTGTTGATAAAACCCCTTATGAAGTGTGGATAAGTAGAAAGCCATTTGTTTCACATTTAAGGGTCTTTTTTGTGAGGATTTTGTTCATGTGCCTCAAGAGAATCATTCTAAGTTGGATCCAAAAGCACAAAAATGCATCTTTGTTGGTTACAGTGAGAATGTAAAAGGTTATAAGCTTTGGAATCCACAAACCTATAAATTAGTTTTCTCTAGAGATGTAATTTTTAGGTATTTTAGAGCTTACTCAGTAGAAGAACAACCAAAGGAGAAAGATAAGACAAAAATAGTGTACTTTGAGACAAATATTGAGAATTAGGAAGATACACATGTGGAAGAATATCCAGATGGATTTGAGGATGGAGAAGAAGAAGAGGCTTTAGAGAGTTTAAATGATGTGTAGGATGATCATGAGGAAAAATAAGAGCAGTAAGAGCCCCATACTCCTACCTTGAGAAGATCCACAAGGAAACATAATCCAGTTGACAGGTATAGCCCACCTAATTTTCGTTGTGTATTTTCTTTATTGAGTACTGACGATGAACCTAGATCCTATAGGGAGGCTCTTTCTTCAGAAGAAAGAGAGTCTTGGATGTAGGTCATGTAGGAGGAGATGATGGCTCTAGATAGTTGTGATACTTGGGAGATCTTGTGAATTTTTCCAAAGGGAGGAAGCCCATTGGTTGCAAGTGGGTTTTTAAAAGGAAATTTGGAGTAGATGGTTGGTTAGAATGGTACAAGGCTAGATTAGTGGCCAAGGGCTACTCCTAGAGAGGAGTTGATTTCGGTGAAATTTTCTCTCTTGTTGTTAAGTTAACTTCTATTAAATTTCTATTATCTATTGCTGCTACTTATGATTTTGAAATAGAGAAAATGGATGTTAAAATTGTTTCCTTGCATGGGGATCTTGAGGAAGAAATTTATATGCACCAACCTGATGATTTTGTTGTGAAATGAAAAGAACACTTGATTCGTAGGTTAAAGAGATCTTTATATGGTTTGAAATAGTCACTTAGGATGTGGTACCAAAGGTTTGATGCCTTTGCATTAAATTTGGGTTTTGTTAGAAGTGAGGAGGATCATTGTGTTTAAATTAAGGTTATTGATGATCAAATTCTAATAATTGTCTTGTATGTTGATGACATGTTTGTGGGTAACAACAAGGTGATGATTAAGGAGCTTAAGACTCAGCTTTTTGGCACATTTGATATGAAGGATTTGGGGGCTGCAAAATATATTCTTGGGATGGAGATCAGTGGGGATCGAGTTCACATAAAGCTTTGGTTAAGTTAGAGTTAAGTATGCTGATACTATTTTGTAGAGGTTTAATATGAATGACTGTAAACCAGTAAATATTCCATTTCCAGTTGGTACTAAGTTGAGTTTATACATGTGGATGCTAATTCTAATGATGATGTTGAAGTGATGTCTAATGTTCCTTATGCTAGTGCCATTGGTAGTTTAATGTATGCAATATTTCTCACTAGACCACATATAGCCTAAGCAATGGGATATGCAATATTTCTCACTAGACCACATATAGCCTAAGCAATGGGAGTTTTGAGTAGGTGTATGTCTAACCCTCGTAGAGAGCATTTAATTTTTTTTAAGAGGGTGTTTAGATATTCGCGTGGTACTTCTGATTATTGTTTGGTTTTCATGGTACTGATGATGTGGATAAGTCATTGGACATACAAAGTTTTGTTGATACAAATTGGGCAGTTGACTTAGATAGTCGAAAGTCCACTAGTGGCTATGTTTTTACTTTATTTTGAGGCACAATGATTGGGATGAGTAAGAGTCAGCCTACAGTTGCATTATCCACTATCAAAGAAGAGTATATGGCAGCTACACATTCTTCTAAGGAGGCAGTTTGGTTACATAAACTTGGTAATGGCATTGGTTTTGATTGTAGGATACTGAGGATTGGATGTGATATCCATAGTGCCATATGTTTAGCTAAAAATCCTATGTATCATGATCATACTAAACATGTTGATGTTCAGTATCACTTTTTGTAGGAAATGGTAGAGAATGGTAAGGTTTTGATTGAGAAGATTGACACTTTGGATAATATTAAAGATTCTCTAACAAAGCTAGTGACCACAGATAAGTTCTCTTGGTGCAGGAAGGTCATGTACCTTGATCACTATACTCGATTATATGTTTTATTTGTATCTCATGGATGTAATTGAAATGTATAATGTCAAGTGGGTAATGTTGGGATAGGTGAGATTAAAATTACTATCCTAAGTTAATTTATGTGTCTCCACATTATTTGGAAAGTGTTCTTGAGGACATGAGGGACAAAATATTTATTATTTATTTTCCTATGACAAATTCTAATTGCATTGAAAGAGGTGGAACCTTCATGGTGGCAGTTATAGGAATCTCGGGAGAATATTATTCCTAGGAATCCAACTTTGTGGGTTGGGGCCACTTGAGTGTACATGTCCTTGCATGTTATTTGCATGCTCTTGTATGGTTGGGTGACTAGGTTTGCATGGTGGTGCATGAGCTTCCATGTAGTCATTAGAGTCGTTAGTGTTGGAAGAATGAAGAAGAATGGATAACTATATAGTTTTGTGTTGTTATTGATGTCACCATGTTATACAAGTTGCAACTGCAAGAATAAGTCAATGTTTGATCTGGTATCTAAACTAGTAAACAGTTTACACCCTCTAGTATTTTGGTCTGCAATCCTCTGCAGTTGATAGTTGCTACTTGTGGTTTTGGGAAATAGTTTATGGATATTGAAAGCATGTGCATGCAAAATATCTCATGCTCTAGTGCTCCTATGGTGTATCAGTATCATTCTATTGATTGCATTTTTCTATTAAGCCTATCTCTGGTCGACTTCATGGATAATTGCTGATATGGTGAATTATTTTTTGTGCGGATATATGTGTGACCTATCTTAGGTCTATGTCGGCATGATAAAGTGTGCTACACATTTTGATTTATTATCTAGAAAGATTTTGTGAATGCCTAAAGTCGACAGTTGGTGTTTTTGGTAAAAAAAGATTGCATCTAATTAGGCCGACCTAATTAATGATTGCGGATGGATCAAGTATATATATTGGATAGTTTTTGAAGATTGATAAAAATGATGCAATTGTGAATGTGAATGTGAAGAAGTGTGAATATGATGAAGTGTGCCAAGTCAATTTATTGAGCTTCATTGGAACTGAATCAACACTTGTTAGGCGTACATTATCAATTCATTTTCTGGCTATAAGCCATTTTGTCATTGTAATTCTGTAGGCAGTGAGCTTTTGTATCTAAATAGTGAGTCCTATTCTGGGAAGTGAGCCCTTTGGCAGTGAGCCTTATATATTCAGTTTTGGAACTAATTTATATTGTGAGTTAATCCTCATTGTGGTTTTTCCCTTATTGGGTTTTCCATGTAAAATATGGTGTTCATTGTGTTAATTTTACTTTTTGTTATTTTCATTTCTTGTTCATACTTAATAACAAAATAATGTGGTTGCGAAGTTGATAAGTGTTAGGAGTTTTATGTTTGAATTTGGTGACATCTGATTCACCCCCCCTCTTAGTTGTCTTGCGACTTTTAACAATTGGTATAAGAGATTTGGTTCCTTCGTGTAGAGCTTAACCGCTTGAGGAGGATCTTGAAGGTTGATCATATGGATGATAAAGAAGAACTCTGGACTGCACTTAAAGAGCTTGATAAGGCTGAAAATGAAAATAGAAACTTGAAAGAAAATCTAGATGAAGCAAATGAATGTGTCTAGAAATTAAAATAGAAATTGAAGAAGTTCAAAGAAAGGCATAGGGAAGTAACTGATCAGTTGAAGCAGGCTAATGAAGAAATTATTGGTTTGAAGGTGTAAGTAGAAGAAAAGAAAAGAATTGAAGAATGTCTGAATAAAATGGTGCAAAGAAAGTTTGATGTATGCACTAAGCTTGAACAAGAAGTGGTGAATCTGAAAGTAGATCTAGAGAAAGTGAAACTCTATGAAAATAATTTCAAATCTAGCTCAGACATGCTTGATGAGTTTATTTCAAGGCAGAAACCAAGTAAAGACAAATGTGGCTTGGGAATGGAAGGAGGTGAAAACTCTAAGGATAATCAGAAGACTCAGAATAAAGGAAAGCAAAAAGGAAATTCAAGGAAATTTGCAAGGAAAATTCCTGTGAGATAACCTAATGCACAAAGATATCCCTCTTTCAAAGGTGTTTGTTTTTCATGCAAAAAATTTGGTCATAGGGCAACAAAATGCATGAGTAAGATGAATCAGTTTTTTGGTTCCTTCATTGGAAAATGTTTTTCATGTAAGAATTTTGGACATAAAGCCACTTAATGTAGATCTCAAGTGAGAATGATCATTCAAGTGATGATGAATAGATTTAATGGAGGTAGAATGAATCAATCCTTTAATGGCTATTGCTATACCTGTAACAAATTTGGACACAAAGAAAATCAATGTAGATCAAGGATTAATGGAGGTCAGACTAATAAGAAAAGTGGTGTCTGCTATAATTGTAACAAACCCAAACATATCTCAAAGGCTTGCAGAAGTAAGAAGGGAAAGTAGTCTACTCTGATAGAGTAGAATGAACCAGTAAATCAATTTGACAAAGAAGAAGTGAAGCAAGAGATGAATAAGATATGGAGGAAGAAAGAATAAGAGTTAGAGACAACAAATGTGTCTGTGCCTTCATTCGGTATGGAAAATTCCTCTGGGAATTAGACCTAGCATGGTCTTAGGGGGAGCATTAATAGAAAATTATACAAACCCTCTAGATAAATGGTGTGTCAGATGTTGGCACAAGGATATATTGTAAAGAATGAATAGGCAGATTTTTTGGAAAAGAAATTGGAAGAAAACATGATGGAATTTTCTTTTGTAGATTGATTAGGATTTATAGTTATGAGAAATAAGGGTTTAATCAACTTTTTAAAGTCTACTGCATTTAATGAAAATTAGGGAAAATTGATGATGTATAAAGTAAAATTCGTAAATCTCTTTGATCACTTGTGCACTTGAATAGTTTGAAAGGAATCTTGGAGTGATCTTGAAGCGATTTGAAGAAGTTTGAAGGAATTATTATGAACAATCAGGAATTATTTCTCTATTTACAAAGGGAAAGAAGGGAAAAGGTAGAAGTCTCGATTGAACGATAATGAATTTAGGAGAGATAAGAATGACAATGGACAAAGGATCGTGTGGCAACATTCCATTGAAGTTGAAAGGTGTTGAATTGGAAGAATTTGATCATAGGAAAATGAAGGAAATGGAACTAGGGCTGAAAACAAATGAATTACAAAGCATAAAAACCCTAGGTATGGATTTATGGGGAGAATTTCCCTGGTTTGCAAATAAAGAATTCATCATGTTCTTGTTAAGTCGATTCAAGAATGACAACATTATGTTGGAAAAACCCTACCTGATCATGAAGGAAGTGATCAAAGTGATTATTGGTTTATGCAGTGTTGGGGACTTCCATGGGTAGAAAATTGTGAAATACAAAGATGTGGAGGAACTTACTAGCATTGAAAAAGACCCTCAAGCTCTATTGATAAACACTCTTGTGGATTCCACTATATGGTATGTTGCGTACAACATTTCCTATAAAATCTATTTTAGAAATCATGAAGGTTTGACTTCGGCTATTGTTGTATATCTTGCACACATGATGGTTAAGGAAAATAAGCAGTTTGATTTTTGTAGCCTATTAGTAGAAAACCTAACTGAGAATGCCCAAATGTCATTGGTTGAGGGCTACCCTTTTCGGTTTGGATCTTTGCTTATATGTTTGACATTTTACTTTTTGAGCTCGCTATCGGGAAGACAAAATGTTGAATGGGAATATGGTATTCCTGTTGGAAAATAAGTTTACAGATATTTGGAATCATTGGTGGATAATGTAAGTGTTTGCAAAACCTGTTTCGCATCCCTGAAGATGAATCTATGCTTTGGTATGTCAGTACCTAGTCAGCTTGAAGTGGGTTCATCCTCTAGTAAGAAAGGGTTGAAGTTATCATTAAGGGTCCCCTGGAATCTAAAGAAGGATTTTTTTGTAACAAATGTCTTGGAAGAAAAGAAGAATGAAACAGAATTTATTTTGATATGACTCCATTTGATCCAAAGGATATACAAATTGATGCTAGAGAAGGTGAAATGAAGAAGATTGGTGAAAATGTGGAATGCATGTTCTTGATTGAGAGGCTTAAAATTGATGATATGTATTAGTTGATTATTTTCTCTCAATAGAGGTATCTCATGAAGGTCCATCTTTCCATGATGATCTAGTAGGAGATTATTGAAGAGAGAACATTGTCAGGAAGGACCCAAAGGTCATAAGTTCAAAGCTATGGTTGAAAGAAGATGTAACAAATCCAAAACAAGGTCATCTAAACATATAAATGAGACATAATGGATCAAAGAAATATCCTGACATCTATTACATTTTCTGGTCGATAGTTGCTGACAATTCTAAGCAAAATTGAAGCCAATTTAACTGAAAGCTGAATAGCATTGATTTTTTTATTTCTAAAGACAAGGATGAAAAACAAAGAATAAGAGTTGGTGAATTGAAAGTGGAGTTTCCAATTACTCAGAGTCAAAGAGAAGATATGGTTAAAACATTCTGGTTGGTTAAGGAACTTGTTGAGGTCCGGTTGGATCATATCTCTAAAATACTCTTTGATGCAAAATCTTGTGAACGCTAATGTCTATCTTCAAACCAGACATCCTCTTTTACGCAGTTGTCTTTATTGGATGGTATGAGTGAAATAATGAATTTTGTTATGCTTGCTTGGAAAAGGATTATTTCAATCATAAGAGACAGGCACAAGAAAATATTTCATGTAAAAAGTGTCATTTTCACTTGAATGTTTCAAATGAGGAGTTGGAATCACCATTGTATATACTGCACATCCTATTTTTTGGTGGTTCTTTGCCATTGATGTCAAAGGGGGAGAGAAGAGTACCTTTAAAGGAGTAAAAAGGAAAATGATGATAAAGGGAAAGAATGTTGTTTTTGTAAAATTTGATACATGTTGCCATCAATGACAAAGGGGGTGATTGTTGGAAGAATGAAGAAGAATGACTAACTATATAGTTTTGTGTTTTCATTGATGTCACCATGTTATACAAGTTGCAACTGTAAGAATAAGTCAATGTTTGATTTGGTATTTTGGTCTAGTGTCTGAACTGGTATATAGTTTACACTCTTCAGTATTTTGTTCTGCAATCCTCTGCAGTTGATAGTTGCTACTTGCAGTTTTGGGAAGTAGTCTATGGATATTGAAAGCATGTATGTTCAGAATCTATCATGCTCTAGTGCTTATATGGTGCATCAGTATTGTTCTATTGATTGTATTTTTCTATTAAGCCTATCTTTGGCCAACTTCATGGATAATCAATGATATGGTGAATTAATTTTTGTGCGGATATATGTGCAACCTATCTTAGGTTTATGCTAACATGATAAAGTGTGATACACATCTTGATTTATTATCTGGAAAGATTTTGTGAATGCCTGAAGCTAATAGTTGGTGTTTTTGGTAAACAAGGATTGCATCTAATTAGGCTGACCTAATTAATGCTTGCAGATGGATCGAGTATATATATTGGATAGTTTTTGAATCTTGATATAGATGATACAGTTGTGAATGCAAATGTGAAGAAGTGTGAATATGATGAAGTGTGTCAAGTCAGTTTACTGAGCTTCATTGGAACTGAATCAACATTTGTTAGGTGTATATTATCAATTCATTTTCTGGCTATAAGCCATTTTTTCATCATAATTCTGTAGGTAGTGAGCCTCCTTGTGTAAGCTTTTGTATCTAGACAGTGAGTCCTATTCTGGGAAGTGAGCCATATATATTAGGTTTTGGAACTACTTTACATTGTGAGTTAATCCTCACCGTGGTTTTTCCCTTATTAGGTTTTCCACATAAAATCTGGTGTTCATTGTGTTGATTTTACTTTATGTTATCTACATTTCATGTTCATACTTAATAATAGAATAGTGTGGTTGTGAAGTTGATAAGTGTTAGGAGTTTTATGTTTGAATTTGGTGACACTAATTCAACCCCCCCTCTCAATTGTCTTGTGCCTTTTAATAGATAGAGACTTATGGAGCACTTGGGTTTGAATCATTTTGATTGGTTGTGGGTTAGGTGCCCATGTGAAGGTCATGTGATTATTGAATATTTTATTCCATGTTTATGGGTTTTCCACTAAGTAGGGTGTGGGATTTTCTTGTTGATTTCATATACCATTTGTGGTATTCTCTTCCATAAACTTCTATATATTGGAGCCTTGGGATGGTGGTTTAGTATGAGTTCTTTGCAAGTTGTTAGGACGCTGAAGTGTTGCCGGATTACAAAGAGGATTGTTGTATTGATGTACTTCCTTGAAGATTATTACAAACATTGGATCTCTTTGGGTCTGGAGGTTTTTCCCACAAGGGTTTCTCCACATATATCTTGTCTCACTTGTGTTGATGAGTTGTGGTATTGCAGATTTTTATTTCATTGTTGTAATTGTCAATCAGTTAATCTTGTTATGGTTATCTTGAACATATAATTTCAGATTTGCAACCACATATTTAAGTTCATATTGCTGCAAGTTATACCTTGATTTCCAACAACTTCAAGGTCCAAATTTTAGTGGAATAAGACTTAATGCTATGGAAAAACCCTTTCTCCATGCCTTCTTAATTTTGAAGTATTTTTAATGGAAATGGATTGATCAAGAGGAGAGATGTTCAAATTTCTTGGATTTTTTTAATTTTTCCTTCAAGAGTATATTTTCCACATTGTAGAAATATTCAATGAGTGGGTGGAGAAAAAAATTCTTTCTAGATCTCTTTTAAATTCTCTTTTTGATAGGAAAATTTTATATTTGTATGATATTAATACCTACCCATGTTTAAAATCCTTCCTACTCAACTCCTTCCAAATATACCAATGATATTTTGGTGAAGCTTCTATGGGATATTCTTTTGGTTGATTGTAAGTAGACCCATTTTTTGCATAGGTTTGCTTAGGATTGTTTCCCCCCTTCAAGGTAAAAGTGACATGAGAATTACTGATCTTCATAGGCAAAGCATTGCACTTAGTGCTAAATGGGTTATTTTGCCATTAACTAATCTTAATCTTGAAAATTTCTCCATAGTCATTATATTAAGTGTATGATCCTTATGATAAGTAGTCTAGGAAGAATAATATATTTCATTCTCTTCTCATCACCAATACTGTGGCCAATATTAATTGTTCATTTGTTGCTCAAACATTTTAAAATATTTTAAAATAGTGAAACCATAAAAATAGATTGTCCTTCAATAACT
>VDFB02047230.1:316810386-317037804 GCA_007258455.2 Sequoia sempervirens | reverse complement strand
TGCCATATGTTTAGCTAAAAATCCTATTTATCATGCTTGTACTAAACATGTTGATGTTTAGTATCACATTGTGTGAGAAATGGTAGAGAATGGTAAGGTTTTGATTGAGAAGGTTGACACTTTAGATAATGTTGCACATTCTCTAATGTTGATTGAGTGACCACGGATAAGTTCTCTTGGTGTAGGAAGGCCATAGGCCTTGATCACTATAATTATTATTTGTATCTCATGGATGTAATTGCAATGTATAATGTCGAGTGGGAGAATGTTAGGATAGGTGACATTATAATTTCTATCTTATGTTAATTTATGCATCTCCACATTCTTTGGAAAGTGTTATTGATGACATGAAGGACATAATATTTATTATTTATTTTCCTATGAAAAATTACAATTGCATTCAAAGAGGTGGAACCTTCACGGTGGTGGTTACAAGGAATTCCGATCCAGAATATTCTTCTTAGGCATCCATATTTCTAGGTTGGGACCATTGAGTGTGCATGTCCTTTCATTTTATTTGCATATTTTTCATGATCTTGTATGGTTGGGTACCCATGTTTTCATGGTGGTGCATGAGCTTGCATGTAGCTGTTGGAGCCATCAAAGACTTATGGAGCACTCGAGTTTGACTCATTTTGATTGGTTGTGGGTTAGGCACCCATGTGAAGGCCATGTGATTATTAAATATTTTATTCCATGTTTATGGGTTGTCCACTATGTGAGGTGTGGGATTTTCTAGGTGGTTTTTCTTGTTGTTTTGGGATACCATTTGTGGTATTCTCTTCCACAAACTTCTATATATTTGAGCCTTGAGATGGTGGTTTAGTATAATTTCTCTTTAGATTTTTAGGATGATGAAGTGCTACCAGATTGTAGAGAGGATTGTTGTATTGATGTACTTCCTTGAAGATTAATACAAACATTGGATCTCTTTGGGTGTGGAGTTTTTTCCCACAAGGGTTTCTCCACATATATCTTGTGTCACTTGTGTTGATGACTTGTGGAAGTTGAAGATGTAATCACTTAATATTTTTTATGTTAATCAAGTTTAAACATAATTTTAGACTTTCAACCACATATTTAAGTTCATATTGCTACAAGTTATACCTTGATTTCCAATAGTTGAGATCTGACAATGGGGGTGAATATTATTCTAGGGAATTTAATGATTTTTGTAGGCATGTAGGTATTTTTCAGCAACAGGCTACACCTTATACACCTCAACAAAATGGTGTAGCAGAAGGAATGAATTGAACCTTAATGGAAAGAGCTAGGAGCATGTTGAGTAGTGCTAAGCTTGATATATGCTTTTGGGTAGAAGCTATAAGTATTGCATGTTATTTGGTTAATAGATCTCCTTGTTCAACTCTTGTTGATAAAACCCCTTATGAAGTGTGGATAAGTAGAAAGCCATTTGTTTCACATTTAAGGGTCTTTTTTGTGAGGATTTTGTTCATGTGCCTCAAGAGAATCATTCTAAGTTGGATCCAAAAGCACAAAAATGCATCTTTGTTGGTTACAGTGAGAATGTAAAAGGTTATAAGCTTTGGAATCCACAAACCTATAAATTAGTTTTCTCTAGAGATGTAATTTTTAGGTATTTTAGAGCTTACTCAGTAGAAGAACAACCAAAGGAGAAAGATAAGACAAAAATAGTGTACTTTGAGACAAATATTGAGAATTAGGAAGATACACATGTGGAAGAATATCCAGATGGATTTGAGGATGGAGAAGAAGAAGAGGCTTTAGAGAGTTTAAATGATGTGTAGGATGATCATGAGGAAAAATAAGAGCAGTAAGAGCCCCATACTCCTACCTTGAGAAGATCCACAAGGAAACATAATCCAGTTGACAGGTATAGCCCACCTAATTTTCGTTGTGTATTTTCTTTATTGAGTACTGACGATGAACCTAGATCCTATAGGGAGGCTCTTTCTTCAGAAGAAAGAGAGTCTTGGATGTAGGTCATGTAGGAGGAGATGATGGCTCTAGATAGTTGTGATACTTGGGAGATCTTGTGAATTTTTCCAAAGGGAGGAAGCCCATTGGTTGCAAGTGGGTTTTTAAAAGGAAATTTGGAGTAGATGGTTGGTTAGAATGGTACAAGGCTAGATTAGTGGCCAAGGGCTACTCCTAGAGAGGAGTTGATTTCGGTGAAATTTTCTCTCTTGTTGTTAAGTTAACTTCTATTAAATTTCTATTATCTATTGCTGCTACTTATGATTTTGAAATAGAGAAAATGGATGTTAAAATTGTTTCCTTGCATGGGGATCTTGAGGAAGAAATTTATATGCACCAACCTGATGATTTTGTTGTGAAATGAAAAGAACACTTGATTCGTAGGTTAAAGAGATCTTTATATGGTTTGAAATAGTCACTTAGGATGTGGTACCAAAGGTTTGATGCCTTTGCATTAAATTTGGGTTTTGTTAGAAGTGAGGAGGATCATTGTGTTTAAATTAAGGTTATTGATGATCAAATTCTAATAATTGTCTTGTATGTTGATGACATGTTTGTGGGTAACAACAAGGTGATGATTAAGGAGCTTAAGACTCAGCTTTTTGGCACATTTGATATGAAGGATTTGGGGGCTGCAAAATATATTCTTGGGATGGAGATCAGTGGGGATCGAGTTCACATAAAGCTTTGGTTAAGTTAGAGTTAAGTATGCTGATACTATTTTGTAGAGGTTTAATATGAATGACTGTAAACCAGTAAATATTCCATTTCCAGTTGGTACTAAGTTGAGTTTATACATGTGGATGCTAATTCTAATGATGATGTTGAAGTGATGTCTAATGTTCCTTATGCTAGTGCCATTGGTAGTTTAATGTATGCAATATTTCTCACTAGACCACATATAGCCTAAGCAATGGGATATGCAATATTTCTCACTAGACCACATATAGCCTAAGCAATGGGAGTTTTGAGTAGGTGTATGTCTAACCCTCGTAGAGAGCATTTAATTTTTTTTAAGAGGGTGTTTAGATATTCGCGTGGTACTTCTGATTATTGTTTGGTTTTCATGGTACTGATGATGTGGATAAGTCATTG
Source organism: Sequoia sempervirens (assembly GCA_007258455.2). NCBI lineage: Eukaryota > Viridiplantae > Streptophyta > Pinopsida > Cupressales > Cupressaceae > Sequoia > Sequoia sempervirens. The sequence goes on along the minus strand of VDFB02047230.1, from coordinate 317,034,750 downwards.
GACATACAAAGTTTTGTTGATACAAATTGGGCAGTTGACTTAGATAGTCGAAAGTCCACTAGTGGCTATGTTTTTACTTTATTTTGAGGCACAATGATTGGGATGAGTAAGAGTCAGCCTACAGTTGCATTATCCACTATCAAAGAAGAGTATATGGCAGCTACACATTCTTCTAAGGAGGCAGTTTGGTTACATAAACTTGGTAATGGCATTGGTTTTGATTGTAGGATACTGAGGATTGGATGTGATATCCATAGTGCCATATGTTTAGCTAAAAATCCTATGTATCATGATCATACTAAACATGTTGATGTTCAGTATCACTTTTTGTAGGAAATGGTAGAGAATGGTAAGGTTTTGATTGAGAAGATTGACACTTTGGATAATATTAAAGATTCTCTAACAAAGCTAGTGACCACAGATAAGTTCTCTTGGTGCAGGAAGGTCATGTACCTTGATCACTATACTCGATTATATGTTTTATTTGTATCTCATGGATGTAATTGAAATGTATAATGTCAAGTGGGTAATGTTGGGATAGGTGAGATTAAAATTACTATCCTAAGTTAATTTATGTGTCTCCACATTATTTGGAAAGTGTTCTTGAGGACATGAGGGACAAAATATTTATTATTTATTTTCCTATGACAAATTCTAATTGCATTGAAAGAGGTGGAACCTTCATGGTGGCAGTTATAGGAATCTCGGGAGAATATTATTCCTAGGAATCCAACTTTGTGGGTTGGGGCCACTTGAGTGTACATGTCCTTGCATGTTATTTGCATGCTCTTGTATGGTTGGGTGACTAGGTTTGCATGGTGGTGCATGAGCTTCCATGTAGTCATTAGAGTCGTTAGTGTTGGAAGAATGAAGAAGAATGGATAACTATATAGTTTTGTGTTGTTATTGATGTCACCATGTTATACAAGTTGCAACTGCAAGAATAAGTCAATGTTTGATCTGGTATCTAAACTAGTAAACAGTTTACACCCTCTAGTATTTTGGTCTGCAATCCTCTGCAGTTGATAGTTGCTACTTGTGGTTTTGGGAAATAGTTTATGGATATTGAAAGCATGTGCATGCAAAATATCTCATGCTCTAGTGCTCCTATGGTGTATCAGTATCATTCTATTGATTGCATTTTTCTATTAAGCCTATCTCTGGTCGACTTCATGGATAATTGCTGATATGGTGAATTATTTTTTGTGCGGATATATGTGTGACCTATCTTAGGTCTATGTCGGCATGATAAAGTGTGCTACACATTTTGATTTATTATCTAGAAAGATTTTGTGAATGCCTAAAGTCGACAGTTGGTGTTTTTGGTAAAAAAAGATTGCATCTAATTAGGCCGACCTAATTAATGATTGCGGATGGATCAAGTATATATATTGGATAGTTTTTGAAGATTGATAAAAATGATGCAATTGTGAATGTGAATGTGAAGAAGTGTGAATATGATGAAGTGTGCCAAGTCAATTTATTGAGCTTCATTGGAACTGAATCAACACTTGTTAGGCGTACATTATCAATTCATTTTCTGGCTATAAGCCATTTTGTCATTGTAATTCTGTAGGCAGTGAGCTTTTGTATCTAAATAGTGAGTCCTATTCTGGGAAGTGAGCCCTTTGGCAGTGAGCCTTATATATTCAGTTTTGGAACTAATTTATATTGTGAGTTAATCCTCATTGTGGTTTTTCCCTTATTGGGTTTTCCATGTAAAATATGGTGTTCATTGTGTTAATTTTACTTTTTGTTATTTTCATTTCTTGTTCATACTTAATAACAAAATAATGTGGTTGCGAAGTTGATAAGTGTTAGGAGTTTTATGTTTGAATTTGGTGACATCTGATTCACCCCCCCTCTTAGTTGTCTTGCGACTTTTAACAATTGGTATAAGAGATTTGGTTCCTTCGTGTAGAGCTTAACCGCTTGAGGAGGATCTTGAAGGTTGATCATATGGATGATAAAGAAGAACTCTGGACTGCACTTAAAGAGCTTGATAAGGCTGAAAATGAAAATAGAAACTTGAAAGAAAATCTAGATGAAGCAAATGAATGTGTCTAGAAATTAAAATAGAAATTGAAGAAGTTCAAAGAAAGGCATAGGGAAGTAACTGATCAGTTGAAGCAGGCTAATGAAGAAATTATTGGTTTGAAGGTGTAAGTAGAAGAAAAGAAAAGAATTGAAGAATGTCTGAATAAAATGGTGCAAAGAAAGTTTGATGTATGCACTAAGCTTGAACAAGAAGTGGTGAATCTGAAAGTAGATCTAGAGAAAGTGAAACTCTATGAAAATAATTTCAAATCTAGCTCAGACATGCTTGATGAGTTTATTTCAAGGCAGAAACCAAGTAAAGACAAATGTGGCTTGGGAATGGAAGGAGGTGAAAACTCTAAGGATAATCAGAAGACTCAGAATAAAGGAAAGCAAAAAGGAAATTCAAGGAAATTTGCAAGGAAAATTCCTGTGAGATAACCTAATGCACAAAGATATCCCTCTTTCAAAGGTGTTTGTTTTTCATGCAAAAAATTTGGTCATAGGGCAACAAAATGCATGAGTAAGATGAATCAGTTTTTTGGTTCCTTCATTGGAAAATGTTTTTCATGTAAGAATTTTGGACATAAAGCCACTTAATGTAGATCTCAAGTGAGAATGATCATTCAAGTGATGATGAATAGATTTAATGGAGGTAGAATGAATCAATCCTTTAATGGCTATTGCTATACCTGTAACAAATTTGGACACAAAGAAAATCAATGTAGATCAAGGATTAATGGAGGTCAGACTAATAAGAAAAGTGGTGTCTGCTATAATTGTAACAAACCCAAACATATCTCAAAGGCTTGCAGAAGTAAGAAGGGAAAGTAGTCTACTCTGATAGAGTAGAATGAACCAGTAAATCAATTTGACAAAGAAGAAGTGAAGCAAGAGATGAATAAGATATGGAGGAAGAAAGAATAAGAGTTAGAGACAACAAATGTGTCTGTGCCTTCATTCGGTATGGAAAATTCCTCTGGGAATTAGACCTAGCATGGTCTTAGGGGGAGCATTAATAGAAAATTATACAAACCCTCTAGATAAATGGTGTGTCAGATGTTGGCACAAGGATATATTGTAAAGAATGAATAGGCAGATTTTTTGGAAAAGAAATTGGAAGAAAACATGATGGAATTTTCTTTTGTAGATTGATTAGGATTTATAGTTATGAGAAATAAGGGTTTAATCAACTTTTTAAAGTCTACTGCATTTAATGAAAATTAGGGAAAATTGATGATGTATAAAGTAAAATTCGTAAATCTCTTTGATCACTTGTGCACTTGAATAGTTTGAAAGGAATCTTGGAGTGATCTTGAAGCGATTTGAAGAAGTTTGAAGGAATTATTATGAACAATCAGGAATTATTTCTCTATTTACAAAGGGAAAGAAGGGAAAAGGTAGAAGTCTCGATTGAACGATAATGAATTTAGGAGAGATAAGAATGACAATGGACAAAGGATCGTGTGGCAACATTCCATTGAAGTTGAAAGGTGTTGAATTGGAAGAATTTGATCATAGGAAAATGAAGGAAATGGAACTAGGGCTGAAAACAAATGAATTACAAAGCATAAAAACCCTAGGTATGGATTTATGGGGAGAATTTCCCTGGTTTGCAAATAAAGAATTCATCATGTTCTTGTTAAGTCGATTCAAGAATGACAACATTATGTTGGAAAAACCCTACCTGATCATGAAGGAAGTGATCAAAGTGATTATTGGTTTATGCAGTGTTGGGGACTTCCATGGGTAGAAAATTGTGAAATACAAAGATGTGGAGGAACTTACTAGCATTGAAAAAGACCCTCAAGCTCTATTGATAAACACTCTTGTGGATTCCACTATATGGTATGTTGCGTACAACATTTCCTATAAAATCTATTTTAGAAATCATGAAGGTTTGACTTCGGCTATTGTTGTATATCTTGCACACATGATGGTTAAGGAAAATAAGCAGTTTGATTTTTGTAGCCTATTAGTAGAAAACCTAACTGAGAATGCCCAAATGTCATTGGTTGAGGGCTACCCTTTTCGGTTTGGATCTTTGCTTATATGTTTGACATTTTACTTTTTGAGCTCGCTATCGGGAAGACAAAATGTTGAATGGGAATATGGTATTCCTGTTGGAAAATAAGTTTACAGATATTTGGAATCATTGGTGGATAATGTAAGTGTTTGCAAAACCTGTTTCGCATCCCTGAAGATGAATCTATGCTTTGGTATGTCAGTACCTAGTCAGCTTGAAGTGGGTTCATCCTTCTATATATTGGAGCCTTGGGATGGTGGTTTAGTATGAGTTCTTTGCAAGTTGTTAGGACATCAAAGTGCTGCTAGATTACAAAGAGGATTGTTGTATTGATGTACTTCATTGAAGATTATTACAAACATTGGATCTCTTTGGTTCTGGAGACTTTTCTCACAAGGGTTTCTCCACATATATCTTGTCTCACTTGTGTTGATGACTTGTGGTATTGTATATTTTTATTTCATTGTTGTAATTGTCAATCAGTTAATCTTGTTATGGTTATCTTGAACATATAATTTCAGATTTGCAACCACATATTTAAGTTCATATTGCTGCAAGTTATACCTTGATTTCCAACAACTTCAAGGTCCAAATTTTAGTGGAATAAGACTTAATGCTATGGAAAAACCCTTTCTCCATGCCTTCTTAATTTTGAAGTATTTTTAATGGAAATAGATTGATCAAGAGGAGAGATGTTCAAATTTCTTGGATTTTTTTAATTTTTCCTTCAAGAGTATATTTTCCACATTGTAGAAATATTCACTAAATGGGTGGAGAAAAAAATTCTTTCTAGATCTCTTTTAAATTCTCTTTTTGATAGGAAAATTTTATATTTGTATGATATTAATACCTACCCATGTTTAAAATCCTTTCTACTCAACTACTTCCAAATCTACCAATGATATTTTGGTGAAGCTTCTATGGGATATTCTTTTGGTTGATTGTAAGTAGACCCATTGTTTGCATAGGTTTTCTTAGGATTGTTTCCCCTCTTCAAGGTAAAAGTGACATGAGAATTACTGATCTTCATAGGCAAAGCATTGCACTTAGCGCTAAATGGGTTACTTTTCCATTAACTAATTTTAATCTTGAAAATTTCTCCATACTCATTATATTAAGTGTATGATCCTTATCATAAGTAGTCTAGGAAGAATAATATATTTCATTCTCTTCTCATCACCAATACTATTGCGAATATTAATTGTTCATTTGTTGCTCAAACATTTGAAAATATTTTAAAATAGTGAAACCATCAAAATAGATTGTTCTTCAATAACTCACTGATAAATTTTGACTAAAAATCCGACAAAAGTTTGTCAGAATTTTGACAAACTTTCATCGAAATTATTTCATCGATTTTCTAATGAAATTTGAAACGTTGAAATTTTGACCTAGCATCATCGGCTGGGTCAGAATTTTGACATTTCAAATTTTGTCAAAAAATTGACGAAATAATTTTGATGAAATTTCGTCAAAATTTTGATGAACTTTTGTCTGATTTTGAGTCATAATGTATTAGTGACTATAATTGTGGTGGAGACCCTGTTGGTTGTTTCTTAAGAACCAAACTTAATCTCAACAATTGCTTATGAATTTTCCATAATTCAATGATTAACAATGATGAGGATTGGCCAATGACTAGATGAAAGCTTGTTAGGATTTCCCTTTGCACTTCAGGCTCTCAAGACCTAGGAGGGTGATCCTAACAATGTCTTAGATGATACTCTTGTGCCAAATTACCACAAACATTGTGAATAACATATACATTCCCATAATTTGTAAATTAGAAGAGAGTCCTAAAGAATCTAGCTAATTCTTTAACAAATTACCACCTAAAGCAGGGAATGGATGATTCCTCATCAAACTTTATAAAAATCAAAGGTATATGAATAATTTTCTTTAAGATTGTGTTCTTTGACAGACATTGCCAACTCAATGACTCTAAAAATTACCAAATGAATAGAACAGTGCTTTATCCATGGGTGACATACTCAAATTTTCAATAAACTATATACATCAGTAATTAGACTTAGCATTCATAGACTATTATGATATTTCCTTGCAATAAAACAACTCAAGATCTCCCAGAACATAAACTACTTATTAATCCATGTAATTCATCACACAAACCTATGATTTCATCAAAGTATTTTAATTAATTATTTGAATTAAAGAAAAGATAAAACCATACAGTCAACCAAAACAATTGAAGACAAATAAAAAATACTTGATCATTGTATTCATAATTCAAGTAACAAAATACAACAGGAGATAAGTTGTTCTAGAATTTGCACTCTTCATTCAAATGTCATTACTAAGTTGTAAAACTATTTACTACAAACTAGAATTCATGCCTAAGATTCAAAACTATTCTTTTCCTTTGTGCTTTATTTACAAAATTCTCTTACATGAGTTCAAAACTAAACCAACCAAAGACCCATGCAAATGGCCTTGAATTTCCTTTTATAAGAACAAGGGAGCAACAAGTTTCGGGCCAAATTACACATTAAATTACATTTTTCATTTGAATTTCAAAACATCCCCAAGTGGTTACATTTGCATTTTGATGAGGGGGAAAACATATAAGACAAAACCTATTTCCATTTACTGAAGAAGATATGTTCACCTTCCAAAAGGCATCTTTCATCATTGTAGTAGCACCATATCATCCTCTCCATGAGAAAAATTTTCTTTCACATATGCACCAAGTTAGTAGAAAGTAAAACATAAAGCAATAAAAAGAAGAACAATAGAAACAATGTCCAAGTCAACATTTTGTCATCAACCTTCATGACTAAGAGGATACAACATTTTGCAATACTTCATCTAAGGCTTAATTTATAAATTTTTTGAGCCATGTGTTGTAGTCCTCCTTAGTGGGCCATTGTATGTCCAATAACTCCTGCATCTTGGTGTTGTGTTGGTTGTACCTGACATCAATTAGAATGTGGGCCACTTTAACAAATGCATCCATCCTTACCTCAATTCTAGTCATGTTATCAATTGGAGGTTTCAACATGGTGTAATATGTAAGGTTGACTATTTTCTTAAAGTATGGGAATAATCCTCCTAGATCATCCTTCCAAACAACAACTTCTTTCAATCCACTTTCATCATTTAATATTTTTGACATTCCATGCCCTTCCATGTCCCTGGACATTTTCAATCTATTCTACAATTGCACTCCTAAATTTTCGTGAAATGTTGAAATTCCTCCCAACAAGTCCATTGCATTCAATACATTTGGTATATTTGTTGAGGCCTCGAGATCTCTGTCATGTTAGGTATCATCTCTTTGAGTGCCCCAACCCTGGCACTCCATTTTCTCTAGTCATTTTGGAAAGCACTTTGAACTTGCACATATCTTCCATGAGCCTCATGGATACTTTTGTATGCCCTACAAACATTGTCAGCTTTGTGTACTAACTTAGAAACTCTATGCTTCAAGACATCATCAAAAATTCCATCAACAACCTTTGTAGTCTCTTCCTTAGCCCTCTTGACATTATCCTTTTCTGTTTGCACTTCCTTCAAATTCTAAATTGTTAATGCCAAGGTCTCCCTATCTTGAGTTGATAAATCTGAAGAAGATGAGGAGGGTGAAGATAGGGCTCTTGTTAAATGCCTGGCTTGTGTTGCATCCCTCATTTTGATACATTCATCCAAAAAAAATTGTAATATTTCAACAAAGCATCATATTTGTTTTGTGATATTTGTGCAGTGTCAACACTTAGCATGACAACATGCACAGTGAACTTTTCAGGCTGAATTGGAGTTATGTCTATGGATATTTTTACCACAACCAAACCAATAAACTCCTCAATTGACTTGAAAACCTCATGTTTTCCAGTATTTGGTGTCATCAACCAAATTGCAAGAGCATGCAATCTTGGACTGAAACCTAATCCAAAAACATGGTTGTTAAAATGCTCTTCTGATACAAAGGCTTGAGGGTCCTTTCTAATTACATCAAGTGAAATAGAAGAAGTAAGAGTCCACCTTGGGAACAACATTATTTCACTCTCCTTAAAAATTTTCCTTGCCTCTATAGGAGCAATTGCTACTATTTCTGCCATTATCTTTTCCTCCTTTGCCTTCTCTACATCCTCTTGTTGAGAAGGATCTACACTAGCCTTAGCCTCTTCAATTCTCTTCTTTATGTCCTAGGTTCTTTGCTAGATGATGAAATCTTTAAACTCCTTGGTTTGCACAAAGGCATCATCGACAAGAAATTCATCACAAGATTTGATTTGGGGATCATCATCAGTTTCTTTATTGTACTCCCACTTGATGATTCTATCTTGGGGAATGAATGGATCAAGATCATTATTTATTTTAGGGGAAGTGAATGTCATCTCCACCTCCTAATTATCAGGCACATGCTCTGTATATTGCTTTTCCCCAATTATTTCAGTATCTCCTCCTTCAACCTCCAAAGGCTGCTCTAGAATGTTCATAGCTTCTTGTTGCTGCTCCAAGAGGACTTGTAATTTTTTAGGAGCCTCCTTAACCTTTACCTTGAACTCACCATTCTAATAATATTTTTGTTAGTGTAATTAATTATTTATTACACTAGCATAAGTTAACTTAGGTCTTGCATTTATTTAATTAAGTCCTAGGTTGCATAAATTAGAATATCATAAATAATAGGGTAATTCCCCTTTCCATGCTTGTAGGGGATAAGATTCCTTCTAGAAGATGAGTTGTCCTTCTAGAACTTATCTCAATCTTTTATCATTTCCTAGGTAGGGTTCACATGTTGTCACATGTTGTTAGATCATGACACATGACAACAATATATTTCATCTTGCATCTCTCTCATGCCTATATATTCAAGGCATTTGTACATTTGTAATCATCTCATATTCTAGATCAATAGCAATCTCTATTTGCATGCCCTTAGTTGCAACAATTTTTGTGTGGTTGAATTTCTCTTGGAAAAGGTCCTCTTGAAGGTTGTAGCTTCAGGGACATTGTACATCCATCATTTCAACATGGTATTAGAGCCATCTCATTGAGAATTCATCCCAGGATCAAGAAAGTTGGGCGAGAGAGATTCATTACAGGCTTGAAGGTTTCCATTGCAGGTTACTTGACTCCACCTAGGAACCAAGCTGATTTCTGAAGCAGATTGAGTTAGATCCAAGCTCGCCATTGTCTTCAGAAGGCCTCAAAATCCTAGGATCACTTGTCCATTCATCAAATTTGGAATCATCAACCCAGGATCCATTAGAGGTATTTTTAGGGTTTGTAAAATCAATCATACAATCCGTACAATTTGTAGTAAAAAAATCACCCCTTGTAGTTGTCCTTTGAGGAAAATTTTTTTTAGTCACAAGCCATTTTCATTTTCAAAAAAGATCAGGGCTAATTTCTATTTAGTTTGGAAAAAATAAAAAATTCAGGCTTTCTATAGTTGCAGAAAAAGATAAATCTGATCGACCTCCATTTTAATATTCTGTCAGCATACATATCATCCTTTGACATTGGGGTTTGATTTATTTTTCATCGGCATTTTATTAAAATATTTAGGTTTTGATTATTTTGGTCGGCTTACTTATCAAGTCTGCAAATATATTTTATATTGTTAGCATTGAAAATAAAGGTTTTTTTATTTTTTGAATTGCATTTATACAATATACAAAAAAATCTTCAAAAAATATTTGTCGGTCACTTTTTTAGCTTTTTGCAGGGGGTACGGGTTTGTTGGCCCACTTGGGGGCCTGTCCCATCACCGTCAATGCCCTCTTGCCAGGTTTACTTCCCATTCATTGACACCAACCACATTCTTTCCGGGAAACTCCCCATCAAGCTTCGGTCGCCAACTTTTCTTTTCCACCAAGCATTTTTCTCTACCGGGTGTTGAAACTGCAAGACCGTCAATCTCATTACCGCCTATGGTCCTATCCATGACCTAGGGCTCCATTGGCCAGTGAGCAACGCCTCCTTTCAAATATGCTCCACCCAAGTTTTGCCACCCCATCGTCGCCAGTGGTGGCATTTTTTTTTTTTAAAACTGTTGCCTAACCCTTGGTCATATCAACAACCAGGGGCTATTTTTTTTAGCCCAGGTGCCAAATTTTTTTCCTTGTTTAGCCTGCAAAGTGCCTTATCTAGGCCTTTTTTTCTCATAACTTTCACCCACGGTATCAAAAATTGACAAACGAGATACCGTCGGAAATATGATTTGGTCTACTTTCCAATGGTGACATCAATTTTGTAAAAAAATTCAGCTATAAAAATCTATGGTCAACTGAAGTCAAAACCCTACTTTGGACATAAAGGCTCATATCTTGGCATCGGATTGTCAAAATCCGGTGATTCTAGCAGAATTAGGAAGGTAATTCAGAGCGCTTTTCATCAGTCCATTCACTTTGATTAGTTTTAGCTCTAGGTACTCTTGCATTAGATTTTTTCAATTTGGTGCATTTGTTCAATAACTTGGATATCCTGAAGCTTGGGAAAATGATTCTTGATTTGGGTAGCATCACTTCAGTTGCACATCATATTTGGAAGTTTCTCTTTGCTGTTGAAGGTCATTTTCTTGTAATTTTGGAGAAATTTGATAGTACATTATGGGGCTTGCATATAATCCTTCTATGGTTATGTTGCACAAGGGAAACTATAAATAATGGTGAGATGGGATCATACACCATCTCCAATCACTTGATCTATTGCCACATTTGTATGGTATAGTTCCTCATCCAAGTGAAGGTATTCATGAACTTTCTTGGAGTTGCAATAGATATACTATCTTGGAGATCATTTCAATGCAAGTTGATTGTGTTGTTTTAAGTTTTATTGATCATTGTGATTGTCCTCATATCCTTTGGACTAAGCTTTGGGAGATATATGGAGATTTAGATACTCCACCCTTCCCCGATGGTCATGATTCAAAATATCATTCTTCAAATCACATACCCCATGATGATATTGTTACACAGGAGGTTGATTGCCTTGAATCTTCCAAAGAGGTAGAAAAGGTCTCTTCAGATGCTTCTTCTCCATCGGAGACTATTGGTAACCATTCACATTCAATGATTCCTTGTCTAGAGTCATTGATTGAGGCTTCCATAATCTCTATTCATCAGGACACATTCATTTTTCTAGACTTGACATCACAGGATGGCTTTGTTTTAGGTATCACTGACTTGGCTACTTCTACAGGTTTGGAGGACATTCTTGAGGGGATATCACTCCTCTATTCAAATTCCACTTTGGAGAGTTTTCTTGAGTATCCTCATCCTTTTTTCTCGACCTTGATTGAGGATCCTGAGACTATCTCAGAGGCACTTGTTTTCTATTCATATATGAGACTTCTTCCCTCTCGTTTCATTAAGGAGTTGGAGTTTCTTCAACATCTGCCATTGGATTTGCTTCTTCCTAGTTGGATACATGTGGTTTGGAATCTTTGTTGCAAACTTCTTTTAGTGGTTTTGAGGACACTTCATTTAGGGGGGAAATCTAGTCTCCATCACATTCATTATATCACAGTCTTTGGATATTGCTCAACATCAATTTCCACATCATTCTGGTTTTTCACCCTCTTCATTGATTGTGGCATCTTCATCTTTAGGAAAGGAGACACACGAGTAGAGTTCAGAGACATCATCAACATCAATCTTCATCCTTCCTTCCTTCAATTCCTATTTAGAATGGGAATTATCCCTACCCGTGCACTTGGTTTTGTTTCTTCCAAAAGGGATACAAGATGGTGATTTCATGTTTTGTCTTCAGACACTTACCATTTTTTCAGGTGATTTCATCCTTTGGAGAGGCTACATAGTCTCTCTATTTCCACCCTATGGGGGGACCATTGATTGTATTGTGTCCATGTGACAGATGGTGTACTTGGGGGGTATTTAGGAGTCCTCCATCCTTCCCATCCTTTCTCACTTTTCTGCATTTTCATCTCCTTTTTGGAGAGGGGTTTTGTTCCCACTGGGTTTTCCCCTTTTCTCCAGTTGTGGGAGATTTTTTGCATCTTCATCATGTAAATGGGTACCTAACATGGCCTTGAAGCTAGGACCCATCATCATTGCATAATCATTGCATTTCCTCCCTAAGTTGAACTTATGGGGGGTTGTTAGTGTAATTAATTATTTATTACACTAGCATAAGTTAACTTAGGTCTTGCATTTATTGAATTAACTTCTAGGTTGCATAAATTAGAATATCTTAAATAATGGGGTAATTCCCCTTTCCATGTTTGTAGGGGATAAGATTCCTTCTAGAAGATGAGGCTCCACACCCATACTCTCCAAAATACCAAACCTCATAAAATTGCAGAAAGCCAAATAATTTGAATGAGGACAGTTTTGGTCCCAAATGTGAGTCCACATTTGGATAGGCAGATCATTTCCTTCCTCATCCTTCTACCTCAGCTTCATCTTCTTCTTCCATTTATCCTATCCAACATAAAGAATCATGTGCACCAATAAAGAATAGTGTGGGAAATACAATGGGGAACTTCCATCCTTCAATTCAATTAATCCCTTGTGCATTTGTTCTGCAATATACATTGCATAATCAAATCCCTTTTTGGAATTCAATTCTAAATGTCAATAACCATTACCAACAAAGTAGTTAGTATCCTTGCATCAAAACTATGAGCCAATACTTGATTCAAGTAGTAGTACGTGTTCTTAAAATAATTGGAAAACTCTTCACATTCAAAAGGTTCCAAGTCCTTAGGACCGAAACCACCTTTATCATCCTTCTTGTGCCTAGAAAGCACATGTCTTCTATATCCATATCTGTTCTATTCATACTCATTGCATAAATAAAAAAAATGATACTGACAATGTAATTGGGGTTCAGCTTAAACACCTCCACAATTTTGTCTCTTGATATGTCAAGGAGTATTGTTCCATTCTCACTTTTTATTTTTTATCCTTGGCATCATAATGCCTTGACAACTACAACATTAAATTGACTTCAACAAATACATTTGGCACTACCATCCTTCCAAGATTGAAAAACCATAAGTGATGGGCTGGACGTTTGGTGTATCTTCTGTTGAAGGCATACAAGAACAACTCCCACCCACTCTGTGGTTAAGAGACTTCTCCAATTTCACTAGCATTATTAATCAATCTGCTAGTCACTACAACCTACCCTATGGGTCTTTTTCCAATTTGTGTTCCTCCCATAGTGATATCGTTGGCTTCACCTTCCATAAATATGGCAAGATTTCCATTTTCTCCCTTGGACTTTGTAGATGCCTTAGGCACATCCGGCTTAGGTGTGGGTTTATCATCCTAGGGTTTTGGTTTTTTAACCTTTTTCTGCTTAGGTTTCCTCTTAGGCTTAGATCTAGAATTACTGGTTCACTCATTTTTATGATGTAACAAAACTAGGGTTTATGAATATTCAACTTACAGAAGGGGCTTATTGGTTTATGTTCTCAAGAAACAAATATGCAAAACAAAAACCCTCCTAGACCTCACACAATTCTCACCAACCCAATTGAACTTGCATGATATGCAAACCTTTGCAAACCCTAAGAGCCTAAAGTATTTAGAATATTTCACTAACTCCCTAAACCAACTTAATTCAAACATAATTGACATAGAGAGGTGTAATTACTTGCTTAACTAGGAGAAAATTTGTCTTTAAATTCTTAGCAACTTTTCACCTAAGCTCCTTGTGCCTTGCTACTCAAACTTGATCAATTCATTTGTTTGAACAATTTCAATTGTGAGGAAAAATGAGCCAACAACCTTCTTTATGGAAAAGGAATGGAGCATCTTCACCATTAATGCATGAAAGAAAGCTCGCATGAGTGAACTAAAATTTAGCTATTTAAGTTCAAATTCTGGCCATTTATATTTTGATTTAAAATATCATCGGTGGATTTCCTATATCCTCGCTCCTTTTATTTTGTCTTTCAACAATTCCTTTAGAACTTGCCATGTTGCTCTTATTTTCCTTAGTCACCTTTTACTTGAAAGCCATTGTGCATCGCTACTTTGATCTCAATTTCTTTGAATGAATCTACAATGCCTTAAGACCTAGTGATGAGGGGAATATTCCACCAGATATTCCATTGCTCATCATTGATATGTTTCTTAGATCTCCATTTGCAACTGTGATAGCTCTAGGTGGTGCGATGGGCATAAGATTGAACAGTCTATCACTCATCGCTAATATTCCTTTTCCTTTATGTATCCTATTAGTGATATGAACCATATATGTGATAGGATCTTAGCCGTTAGATCTAGGTCCTCCTTTGAATTTATTCTTCACCCATCACTCATCATTGATTCATATCTTAATAGTTGAATTAGATTAGCGATGGGAGAAAAGTGGTGACAAAGCTAGATTTGGCCACGTGTCTACATTACAAGATCAAGGGTAATACATGCATCTCTCTTAGTAGCAATTCAAATTAGAGATGGAACATTGGGACAATAGACTTCATCACTCATCATTGATTTGAAAAGGACAAGCAAGTAGTGATCTGTGATAAGTGATGGGATAGTAAATGCAAAGGGCCATTTGGTTATCACACATCATTGATTTAGAACTTAAAGCTTTTGGGAAATTAGCAATACAAAAGAAGCTGGCGATAGTGAGGAAATATTTCACATCACACATTGCTAATAGGAAACACAAGGTCCAATACCCATCCACGATGAGCGATACAAAAGTAAATGTTCATCATGCATCGTTTATTCAAGGCAAGCAGCGATGAAACAATCCACAATGGGTGATATGCAGAGAGGTAAGGGAGAACTTAAGTGAGGGTAATTAGCATGTGCTTGTATTTTGTTTTAAAAGGGGGACTGACTAGGAAGAATGAGATGTTGGTTGTTTTTTAAGAATCAAAATTAATCTCAACAATTTCTTATGAATTTTCCATAATTCAATAATCAACAATGGTGAGGATTGGCGAACGACTAGGTGAAATTTTGCTAGGCTTTCCCTCTTCACTTCGGGCTCTGCAAGACCTAGGAGGGTGATCCTGAAAATGTTTTAAATGATACTCTTGTGCCAAATTGCCACAAACATTGTAAATGATAGATACATTCCTATAGACTACAACTTAGACATAATCCTTTAAGAATTTGGTTGATTCTCTAACAAATTACTATCTAAAGAAAGGAATGGATGGTTTCTCATAGAACTTTACAACAATTTAAGGTATGTAAGTGATTTTCATTAAGATTACATATTCTTTGATAGGGAAGACCGACTCAATTAAATCAACGATAACCAAATGAATAGATCAATGTTTTATCCATGGGTGACATATTAAAATTTGTAAGAAACTGTAATACATCAATAATTAGACTTAGCATTTATTGACTATTGTGATATTCAAGATCTCCCATAATAGAAACTCTTATTAATCCTTATACTTCATCACATAGACCTATGATTTCATCAAAGCATTTAATTAGTTCTTTGAACTAAAGTAGAAATAAAACCATACATTCAACCAAAATGATTGAAGAAAAATAAAAGATCCTTGATCATTTTATTCATAATTTTAGTAACAAAATACATGTGAGAGAAATTGTTCCAGAATTTGCAATTCTTATTCATATGCCATTACTGCTATAAAACTATTATGCCTATTACAAACTAGAATTCATGCCTAAGACTCAATACTATTCTATCACTTTGTGCTTGATTACAAAATTCCCATTGCATGAGTTCAAAACCTTTTCCAACCAAAGACCTATGCAATTGGCCTTGAATTCCCATTTATAGAACATGGGAGCAACAAGCTTCGAGCCAAATTACACTTATAGTCACATTTTACATTTGAAATTCATTTGAATTTGAATTTCAAATCTTCCCCAAGTAGTTAAATTTTCATTTCAAGAGGGGGAAAACATACAGGACGAAAAATCTTTCTGTTTGTTGAAGAAGATTTTCCCGCTTCTAAAAGACATCTTTCATCATTATAGCAACATCAAAGCATCTTCTCCATGAGCCAAAAATGTCTTCCACATGCACATCTATTCATCAAAAACTTTTAAAACAAGAAAGTGATAAAAGAAGAGAGAAATAGACCCATCCACATAATCACATTTGTCATCAATTTTCATGTTGTGGAGGATATAACATTTTATAATTCTTCATCTAAGGCTTAATCTATAAACTTTCGAAGCCATGTGCTATACTCCTCCTTAGTTGGCCATTACATGTCCAACAATTTATGCACCTTTGTATTATGTTGGTTGTATCTTGCATCTATTAGCACCCTGGCCTCTTTGAAAAATGTGTCCATTCTTAGTTCAATTCCTATCATATTGTCTACAATTGGATTTAACATGGTGTAATCTAAGAGGCTAAGTGATTTCTTAAAATGTGGGAGAAGACCTCCCAACTCATCTTTCCATACAACAAATTCTTCAATTCACTTGTATCATCCAATATCTTGGGCATACCATGCCCCTCTAACTCTTTAAACATCCTCAACTTATTATGTAATTGCATACCCAATTTGCCATGGAAGTTGTGATCTCATTGACCAAATCAATTTCCTTCAATAGATCAGGAATGTTGGTGGGAGCTTTAGGGTCTTCCTACATCTGAGGCATCATCTCTTTTAATGTTCCCACTCTTGTACTCCATTTTCTCCATTTAGTCTAGAATTCCTTTTGAACCAACAAATATTTCTTATTTGCTTCATGAATATTTTTGTATACATCCCACATAGTGTTAGCCTTGTTTACCAATGTTGTTACTCTATGCTTTAAAACATCATCAAAAATATCATTAGCCACTCTGAGTGTCTCCTCTTTGGATTTCTTTGTATTATATTTTTCTATTTTCACTTCTTGTTTCAAACTTTGAATTCTTAATGACAAAGTTCCTTTGCCTTGTGTTGATAGTTTCAAAATAAGAAGTTGTTGGAGAGGGAAAACCCCTTGATGTACTGGTAGTAGTAGAAAGTACCTTGTTATGCTCATCCATCAATTTATTATATTTATCCAACAAATTTTTATACTTGTTCTCTATTATCTGGGTTGTGTCTACACTTAGCATAGCAACATGCATTGTCAATTGTGTAGCTGCAGTGGTGGTGATTTCAGTAGCCCTTTTGACAAACACAACTCCAATCTCCTTGTCCACATACTTTATCACCTCAGGCTTCCCAGTATTTTGTGTCATGGACCAAATAGCAAGTGTATGCAACTTAGGGTTGAAACCTGAGCCAAATACTTTATTGTCAAAAATCTCCTCAGAAATGGAGGCATCAAGATCTTTTCTTATTGCATCTAATGCAATAGCAGATGAGATCTCCCACCTAGGAAACAATAGGATCCCATTTCCCTTAACCAAGTCTCTTGCATCTTGTGGTGACATTGCAACAATTTCACTCATTATTTTACCCTCCTCTTGCTTCTCAGCCTCCTCCTGTGCTGAGGGGTCAACTTTCTCTTTTTGCTTCTTCAATTATTTTCTTGATGTCAGAGCTTCTTATATGGATAACAATGTCTCTGAACTCCCTTGTCTGAAAAAATGCATCATCACACATAAAATCATCACAAGCCTTTATTTTGACATTATCATCCTCGACTTCATTGTATTCCCATTTTATTATTTTTCTAGGAGGGACAATTATATTTAAGGTATCCTCCTTTTCAAGGGATGGGAATCTTTGATCCACCTCTTCCTCCATGGGAATATGCTTTGTAGAATCCTCAAGAACATTAGCCTCACCTCCTTTCTCACTTGCTGAATAAGTCACCAATGGGGTGACTACAGGCTGCTCACCTATCTTCTTTGATTGCACATGGATACCTTGAGCAAAGGATTGAGACAAATGGCTCCTTATTTGTGCATCATGATGTTGCTTAGAAACCTTAGCCTTTATCTCAACTTGTTTCACTTTATCAAATAAACTTTTATCTTTAAAATATGCTAGCATTAATTTAGCTTGCACAAATTTGTCTTGTACCTCATAGTAAGGACTGGCATAAAAAGGGATTTTATTTTAACATCCTTTCCTTAATAGCACAAATTTTCCTTCATACACTCTTCCTTTCTACTTGGCTTCTTCATCAAAAGATAGATTTCTGATCACATCGTCCTGATATAAAAATTGATTCAATCTTCCTGACAATCCCCTTTCTCTTCTTTCAACACTCATAACCCCCTCAGGGTCACAATATCTGATAATGTCCTACTTCATTCTATAATTGTTTAAGAGAGAACCAAATCTCTCAATACCCTCCTTTAATGTACATGTAAAATAAGAAAATCCACAATTGGGGTTTACCAGAGACGCCTTCCTTGATTTTTTGAAACGCTTCTTGTCCATGGCATCAAGCTGCCACATTATTTCCATAAATGCTTGTCTATCAAACATATATGTAGGCAACCTGTGAGGTGGCACTGGGGATCCATATATCTTGATTGTAGTATAGTTGGAATGGAGGTACCAATCCCCCCAATTGAATCTTTATGTAGTTTCTTGTTCATATTCTAGGGGCCTCAATATTTCTTTTACACCCCTTGATATTCTATAAATGGGCTTTAAGCCCAACTTCTCCAGCACCAAAAACTTAAGAACATTGCAAAATGTAGTATAGTCGAATTCAAGACAGTGCACATCCTAGACATGGGTCCACATTTGTATAGGAAACTCATTGCCCATATTATCCCTTTCTGTTAATTTCATGAAATTCCTCATTATCTTTCTGCCTTTCCACAATAGCATGTGCATTAACAAAGAATAATGTCTGTAGGACAATGGAGGTGTTGCATCCTTTAATTTTATCAAATCCTCATGCAAGTGATTAGCAATATAAGAAGCATAGTCAAAAGTCCTGTTCTGATACTTGTTTTGAATATCAATTGCCATGACCATCAAAGCAACATCCATTTTGATATCAAACTTCCTATGCAAAACTTTACATAATGCAGAATCTGTGTTTTTGAAATAATCTTCAAAATCATCACAGTCAAATGGATTCAACTCTAGAGGACTAAAAGGTACACCATTCTTCTTCAGGTCACGTCTTCTATGCCTTGAAAAAACATTTTTTCTATATGCAAATTTATTTTGCTCATACTCATTGTACAATGCACAAAATCTTATTGAATTAGTTGCAGATGGTTTCAAATTGAAAAATTCCACTATTAGGCTTCTTGAAATTTCTAGCATGGGAACAAAGTCTGGAAATCTCTTGATTGTTCTATCTATAGGATCATAACACCTTGCCAATTCAAGCATTAAATACACCTCCACAAACACATTGGGGAGAACCAATTTTCCAATGTCACAAGTCCATAAATGATAGGTAGAGTGACTTGCAAACCTCATTTTGAAAGCATATATAAATAAATCCCAACCACTCTATGGTAGCACCACATCACCAACCCTAGCATCTAAATCCTAAAAATGAGCTGTCAATCCCCCCTCACTATTTTTCCTCTTTCTCACGGGTTTAACTTCTGTACCTAGGTCCTTAGAGGCCTCTTCCATGAATCGAGAATAAACCTTCTTCACTGTTCTCTTTCTTGCAGGTGCTTCAAGCACCTCTAGTTTGGGCTATAAATCATCTTGGGGTTTTGGTCTCTTGACCCTTTTCTGTGTCAGTTTCCTCTTAGGTTTGGCAAAAGATTCACTAGGCTCACTCATGTTTATAGTATAATGGAGCTAGGGTTTCAAATAATGGGGAATTATAACCTAAGTCCTTCAAATTGACAGGGTTCAAACTAAAATTCAACAAATTTCACTCCTCTGTACCCAAAACCCTATGTGGAAAACTTTCATTTCCTTTGCTAATAGAGAGCAACAACCCTAAATTGCAAACCCTAGCAATCTACTTAATCCTTAAACTACCCAGTGCAATAAAATCACTCATAGAGGTATAAAATTTAACTCACCTCAGAAAACTAGCAGTTTGTTCTTCAAAAATTGCTTTGCCTAGAGCTTTGCCTTCTTCTTTTCTTTACTAACCAATTCTTTAGCTCTCGAAAGTTGTAATTGTGGAAGAAAAGTGATCAACAACCCTCTTTATGACTTAGAGATATAGTGTAGATCCTCCATTAATTTCTAATAGATATATCGCACGAGCAAATTGATAAGTAGTCATTCAAGTTTAAATTCCTGCCATCGATACTCTTTGATTTAAAACATGATCTACGACTCTCCTTGACCATCGCTTCTTTCTTTTACAAATTTGTGCTTTAAAAAAATGATGATACCTGTTGATGGTGTTTTCTGCACAACAACTCAGATAGAATATGGAAATCCTATCTCTCTTGAAAGGTAAATCTCTATCAACAAGCCTCAAGATATAACCCCAAGGTCTCTAATGTCAGGTCTTGACAATGCATAAACAACTCAGATAATATGTGAAAATGCTGGTAATCATAAGGGGCCTTACAAATGAACAATGTTGGAAGTGTACTTTCATTAGATGCAACAATATGGTGATGCTTTTAATCTCAAAACTAATCCTGATTAAAAAAAACAACAAAAGAGGTAAGGGTTTTAGAGAGATTTCCAAGACTAAAACCTAAAATCAATCACAACAATGATGAATGTTGCAGATGGATAGATCCCCAATAAAACCAATCTCTGTTTGATCAAGGACAAGCCTACAACTCCACATAAACGGTGCAATCTTCTAAGAAAACTGAAGATTTTTAGACTTTGAACATTCATTCACATACCCAATAACTGGCGCAATGTAAACAAGCATCCACAGTTGAACTTAGCACAAAATAAGGTCCAGAAAAACTTTACACAACAACTTACAATTATCAAATCGCTAAAAGTATGGACCGGAGATTGATCAACATCATTAACATTTTACCATTATTGCAAAAGAACTAAAATCTAACATCTAACATTGAGAATTAAGAACAAGAAACCGTAAACTATCAAAGATAAATACAAAGTTTGCCAAATCAACAACTCAGTTGCATTACTTCTCCAGTATTACATAATAATTTAAAGTCTCTCTCCTCTCCTAGGACTATTGATTTTTAAAATCTAACTTAGCCAATTCTGGCTTTTTACAGCCTCAAACCAGCTGTTCTAACCTAGCCTAACCCATTTTACAAATGAGAAGGCACTAGCCTTTTATAGAAAATTACATTTTGAATCAATGGCCAAGATTTAATTCATCCAATGGCTGCAATGGAATTTTTAGAAGCATCAAGCTATTGCATTTAATTTGGGAGCTCATGGTACATCATCATACAATTGCATAAAAGCGGTTACATCATGGAACAATGAGAAACCAATATTCTGCCAACCTGTCATTAATGAAAATTCTGATTGGAGGATGAAATCAACTTCACATGTCTTCCAAAAACTCCTTCTAGTTGTAGACAGTTTGGGCACAGATTCTTATGCAGGCCCCACTTTTAATATTTGAATTGAACTCTTCCAAATTTCCCTTTTGGCACGAATCCATATGCAAGTCCCCCTTTTAATATTTATTTAATCCTAAAAAATAGATATCATCATTAGTAGCTCACATGTTAAAAGTCCAATCCAAATTAAACTTAAATAAAATTTTGGCCTTTTAAAAACTTACACTTTTTTATGGAAACTTTCCATTTTGGAAATTTTATTTTCAAAATTTTTTCCATCTCAAGAATTTTATTTTCAGAACATTTAAAATTTCAAGAAAAAAATTTCATTTTGAAAAAAATGCATTTCGAGAAAAATTGTTTTGGAAAAAATCTTTGGAAAAAATTTCCATTTTTGGAAAATTGTAGGATTTTGAGGGGGTCTTGGAAATTTCAGGGATTTCCATTAGGGATGAAAATACCCAAATTCCCTGGAGGGTCAAAATCCCCTAAACTCCATAACTTTTTTTCTAGAAGAAATTTTCAAAAAGTTCAAAAAGCAACCCAGCCTAATTTTTCGTCCTCTATCCACAGGTGCAAAAAAGATTTACATATAACATTGAAAATTCACTTAAAAATCCCCATTTTCAAATTCTAAGACAGGCGAATTTCCCCAAGAGCCTTAAAATATTGTCCTCATCAAACCCAGTCTAGACTTAATCCCAAAATAGCCTCCCAAGAAGAGCAAAACCAAAATTTGACCAAGCCAAGAGGCAAAGATGCAAAAGAAAAAAGAGAGTCCCTGCCTCTGGTGGGGTGTGTGTGCGAAAATTGCACAACAATACCCTAGGAGGCTGCCACGTAGCCATCCACATGTTCATTAACCTTTTTGACCTCCATCGCTCATCGTAGTAATACTTCAAAGTTAGGCCCATACTTCACCGATGAAGGGAAAAACCTCTGATGAAAGGAATATTCACCATCATATTCTCCATCACTTGTCATTGAAGTGTTTCAAAGACATACATGTACTTCAACGAAGAGCAATTCCCAACAATACAAAGAACTTTTCCTTAGTCAATCTCTTATCGTCATAGTTGATTTGGAAATCAAAATGCTTTTGGCGATAAACAATATGAGCAATGGAACATGATGCCAACAAGTGGCAAGATCATAGCCCACTATTCTTTACCTTCGTATCACCCATTGTTGAAGATGGAAAGAGTGATAAATTTTTTCTATGATGGCATGATACAAAGGAAAAATTGTGTCCATCGTGCTTCATTCAAGTGGAACAAAGGAGCCAAAAG
The DNA here is from genome assembly GCA_007258455.2 of Sequoia sempervirens. Lineage (NCBI taxonomy): Eukaryota > Viridiplantae > Streptophyta > Pinopsida > Cupressales > Cupressaceae > Sequoia > Sequoia sempervirens. The sequence continues at coordinate 317,012,106 of VDFB02047230.1, read as the reverse complement.
TCTTCAACGATAAGCAATGTAAAGGAACCAAGCACATCGCTCATCGCTATAGTAAAACATGAAGACCAAATACTTTCATTGTAGTAGACCTGATGAGTAAAAAGACTTCCGCGATGAGTGATATAGGACTTTAAGTGGCGAAATTCTGCATGTGTATAAAAGGTTGTTCTAAAAGAGGGATTTCCTAGGAAGGATGAGGGATAAGGCCTTAAAATCTACTTAAAACATTTTTGCAAAGGTTGTAAAGGACAAACAAAACCATATTTTCAACATTATAAAAATATTAAATCCTCAAACCAAAGTAATAAGGGAAATATTAGGTGACGGGTAAATGAGGAAACCTAACCATAAGGGGCCGGTAACTGAATGAACTCAAAGGCATAAGATATAACTAAGAGAACTTGGAATCGGCCACAATAGGTCAACAAAGGATTAGACCAAAAAACAAGGGTCTTGAAAGACATGAAAATATGCTTTGTAAGAAACCACACATAGCATAAAACCCTAAACCCTATCTTCATTTCAAGCCAAGAAGACACCCAAGAATGGACATTTAGATCAATGGAACACAAAATTTTGAAGGTTCCACCACGAGGGACAAGGCCTTAAAAGACTTAAGATTATTTTTAATAAAGAATGTAAAGGCCAAACATTCAAGATTTTCAACCTTATAAAATATTAAGTCCCTGAACCTAGAAATAAGAAGGCAATATTATGCAATGGGTGAATAGGGAAACCTAACCACAAGGGGCCGATCAATACATGAATTCAAAAGACTTAAGTTTTTTTAATTTGACCAAAGACTGAATATAGTAGGTCAATGAAGGATTATACCAAAAGACAAGGATTTAGAAAAGGGGAAAATATGCTAAGTAAACCAATCCACAACATAAAACCCTAAACCCTTATTTCACCTCAAACAAAGAGGCCACTCAAGTACGGACATTTCAGACTAGTGGAATATGAAAATTTGAGAGTTCCACCATACCCTTTGGATTAAATATCATGTATTGTTTCACATAGTCATCCACAACATCTGAGCTCCTCTTCTAGAAAATAGACCTTGTGATTATCTTTTTAATAAAAAATTCATCTCATTTATTTATATTTACCTTCTATCTCATTAGGGCTTCAACCTCTATGCAATGGTTGAATGATTGACAAAAAAATTGTGATACCATCTTTCAAAACTATATGATGGATATCCTATATAGAGTGCTAAGTCTTATTTATTAGGCTCTTACTAGGCATAACCAATGTTGGGGTCTACATGGTTTTGCCTTGTACTTTTATTTTCAAATGTTAAAGTATTTGGTAGGCTAAACTTGAGCCTAAGATTGCTTATTTCATTTGGTGCTTATACAACCAAGGTTACAATTAGATAAACGGTTTGAGCACTTAAGGAATTTATGTCCAAGGTGTTCTACTTATTGACAACTTGAAATTTTCAAATGTAGCTTTTGGACTTGTCTACATGCTTATATGACCTAGAATTAGATTCATAGTTTGTTCTCTCATTTTCATTTGAAATTATTCTTTAAAATTTCTCTTTATCAAGATAGACTCACTAGGTTGATTATATTACTAGAATTTGTAATTTATTCAAAGTTATTATTCTTTTTCAACTTTAGAAGTCTAGAAATAGTACTATTTTTATAGAGAAGCAACTGACTATAATTTCTCTCTAAACAAGAAAGTGAGTGTGGTTTCTTCTATTCACTAACAAATTTAGGCCTAAACTAAGAAGATTGCTCTTCAATTTCAACATATATAGGATTGGCTTAACCACTAGAGGATTAGCCCATGCACTATGATCCAAGTTCCTCTTGATGCCATATTAAGATCAATTGTTTTACTAGTGCAAAACAATAGAACAACTTGCATGGTAGAAGTCACTTTACTTCGCCTCCAATAAAGTTGATCTACATCTCCTTGTGGTAAAACTTCTAGATCCCATTAGAATGGTTATATGACCATGTCTATGCATCTACCACTAGAATGAGGATGTACTTGTTCCCTTAACTGTGTAGGACTCACAAGCCTATAAATAGACTTCATCTAAAATTCATGGTTCCCAATACTTTGTGATTACTATATAAAAAAGTCTCCAATAAAAATATTTGCACCACAACTTAATTCCGAAGATACCCAAAAGCATGATTGATTATAAAATATCTAAAGCATGTTCAAAACGTTTTCAGATACTGAAAAAGGAAAAAGAAAACATCATATGAAAGTGTACAAAAATGTGGAGGTCGCCTCGATGGAACAGCCAGGCTTTCAAAGTTGTTGATCATTGATTTATTTATGCGACCTATAATATCATAGTTGTCGATTTTGTCGAGAAGCTTTACTCTCCCTCCAGATGGAATCCATCAAATTCTACTTACTCCAAAGCATTCAAAGCCAAACTTTATTCCCAACTTCAGAATTGGCCAGCTTATAACATATTCAAATCTTGTAGCAATATAATATTTCTAAAAGTCATAACTCCATTGAATTTCATTGGCCTAAGCTCCACCTACGCCTCGAGTCGAAATTCAAAAGACAGCCTTTCCAATCTAAACTCTTTGCGTTTACACCATTTTTTTTAATCTGGTGAGCCAATTATTTTTCCCACACCTTGTCAAATGCCAACGTAAGTTTTTTTAACTTATGCATCTGTCAACTTTATTTTCGATTACTTGCATTGGAATATATGCTGGAAGTAGTTGAAGTAATTAATGTTAGTAAATCTGACTTCATGCAGTAGTGTACAATCTACACATTACTGTTTTCCTGCATTCTTGTAGAGTGGTTAACCTTCTGTAAAAATTCTATTGGGAAACATGTTATTAACTTCTCTGGAGATCTCTGTAATCAAAAGAATTGGTGGGTATTGTGCTTTCAGTCCCACTTACCCAAACAATTAACAAATCTGGAAAATGTGAGTGATGGTAATGTTCATGTGTAGGAACACAAATTCCAAGAATAGGTATAAATTCTCCATTTGCTAGTTACGTGTTTACTGTTTAATTCTGGTGACTGGATAGATGACAGAGATAAACACATATTTTACTCAACCACAGAGATAATATTCAAATGGTTAGATAGATTTCAATTTCTATCCACTTCAACCAAACTAGTAAAGCTTGATATTTATTTTACAATATTCAAGTCATTTTTACTTCAGCTTCCTGGGGTTTATGTGATCTTCAAGACCTATTGATATTGATTTACTAGACCTATCAAAACAAATCCACTTGCTAATAAGTCTATATATATTGTATCCCATTCACTTACTTATAAGTTTATAAATATTATATTTCATGTAGTTGTTATCAATTATAAAAATGTCTAAAAATAGAGTAGCTTGTTCATAAATATTCTATCTGATGTAGTTGTTATCAATTATAGAAATGCCTAAAAATATAATATTTAAGAAATTACATTTATATTTAAATTTTTAAAAAGTAAAATTATTATTGAAGATTCAAAATTCTATTATTTCTAATGAATTTTTTAATTAGAAAAGTATGGATTTTGAAAAGGCTCAGATCCTTGTACAAAGAGAAAGATTAAGAAATAAGTACAACAAGACACCTAAAGATAATCAAGAGGAGCAATCATAGCACTACAAAAGTCCAGACATTAAAAATCCTTACAAAAAAATCAACCGAAAGTCAAGGTGGTATGAAAAAATTATCCAAAGATTTTTGCTTTACCATAGTGCAAGGATTTTTCTCCCCTAAACTTATTTTCTCATAACAAGAAACATTCATAAGATTACAAGAAGATCTATCATCCAAACCTAAAACTTTAAAAGAGGTATCCATCATTGTACAAACAATAGGAGATTTCCCTTATTGTCATCCTTACATGCCTCCTCAAATGTACTAATGGAATCCTCAATAGTATTAGGCATTTTTCCTTTTTCCTCCAAATGAAATGGTCTTTCTTGTTGCTAAACCAAGTAGCAGTAGCATGGTCTAGTTTACCACAAAAATGACACATAACAACAAACCTTTCAATTTCAATCTATTGCACCCAACTGACATATTTTGAAGATAAGGTAATAAGAGTAGGGAGCGCCCTTTTATTTTCCACAAACACACAAAATCTAGCAAACAACATGCACTTCTTGAATTTGTTGATTGAATTAGTAGAACAATATTGACCATAGGAATTGGAAATAATAAAAAAATAATTTCTATCACAATCTACTTCAATAGAAACCCTGACAAACAAACCCAAAAAAGAAACTTGAAGATTGTATCATTCATAAGGTTGAACCTTAGAAGCCAATTCTTAAGACAAAGGCCATTCTTCCCCATAAGCCAGAGGCCCTTGTTGTAAACTTGAAAAATAGAATACCATAAATTGGGTTTCCAAGTCACAATCTTCCCATCAACCTCAAACCTCTCCTTTAGATAAGCCTTAAATAGTATGTCAAGAAGAAGATTTTCCTCCTCTTCAACCCATTAGATTTCCCAAAGATCCTCCTAAAAAAAATTATGATTGTCATCCTTTGCATTGCTCGAGCCAAATTTTCCATCGCAAGAATAAATAATTGTTCCTACTACAAGGGTTTGAGCCTTCTTTGATAATAAGACAATAAAAATAGAGGATTTTCTATCTTCCCCAACCCACTCATGTGATAGAAGGTAGCATCAAGATCATTGTCTACAACCTCTCTATCACCATCACCCATGCTAGAGGAAGATTTCTTGCCAGCTACCACTAGGGTTCATGGATTCCTTGTCATCCTCTGCATTTCCACACAAAAGAGTTTTTCATTTGCATGTAGGTATTTTTATGATCAAATATTTATTTGAGTTATCAACTTTTTTTTACTATATCTTATGGTAGGTTTTACATTTACAATTTAAGGGTGATTTTATTTCTCCAACACTTCTCTTTGAACAAAATTTTAGTTTTTATATTTTATTTTATATTGAACAACTAAGACACCTAAGACATTCCATGTGCATGTTGTGGTACTATAACATTGAGTTATCAACCCTTTTCTAAGTAGATAGTTTTGGTAGTCTTTTTTATTATGACTCAATTCTGATTTATATGGAGAAGACATATTGTCTATTGAGTACTTAGGATACACATTTGATCATGTATTGATTATTTAATTGAAACTCATAATGTAGCATAATTTTGAAATTTATTTGATTAATAAATATGTTCAAATGTATCTCATGAGTGATGAATAGAAGTTGCATACAAAAGATAAGAAAGCACGCAAGGAAAGAGAACATTTTTCATAAACATGATTTCTCAAGACGGAGATATTTATAGCTTATAAAATTAATTTGGTTGATTGCACAAATAACATTTAGTTGAATAATAAACTAAACTAACAACTAATATTTTAATTATTAACAAAACAATCTTAAATTAAATAATATATAGGATAATGAAGAAATTGATAATGGAGTTCACAAAATGTTGTAACTTTTTCCTTGCAATCCATCTAAAATAATAATTTCATACACAAAAAGAAGAATAATATCTTATCTTCAAATTTTAAAATGTGAATGGTAAATTGAACATAACTTTAAATAAAATAGTGTATGGGAAAATATTTATAAAAATAAAGTGTGTGAAATTTGGTGATTCTAATCTTCTTCAATTTTACAAAACATAAAATTATATAATCAAAAGTATTCCTTTTAAAATTTTATAAATCATGACTAATTTTTATGGTAAAAAACATAAATAGTGGAGAAGGATTAGATTTAAAAGGCGATGAAATTGATTATTTTTTAAATTCTTATATATCAAAAACTATATATATGGGTGATCCCACAATACTGGTTTACAATTTTTGGCCAAACTAGGCATTGAATTGATTTTTTTAACTAAATCTTCACTTTCGGGCACCTATAGCGGCTAAACCAAAATTTGAAGGTGATGAAATTTTGTCTATAGATTCTAAATATATTTTTTCAAAATTTTGGAATCAGATTGCACTTCTTTTTCTATCTCCTTCGAAAACTAGTTTTTTTTCCACCATTTTTAAGTGGTTTTTTTCCATGAAGGATAAAATTCTTTTTTAATTTAGATTTGTAACTACGATATCTAGTGCTTCCAATTGGTTTCATAGTGTTTTATTGAATATTTTTTCCTTAATCAAGTTTTGAAGTCAAACCAATTACAATTCGGACATCACTTTTTGTATGTATCAAAATTCAATTTATTTATTTTTGTTAGATCAAGGACTTCAATACCTGGTGCACTCATATTTTCAAATTTTTTTGATAATCTTCTATTTTTCCACATGTGCAGAATAGAGAGCTTGATTTTTTGAAAAACCTACATTAGCATTTTGATAGGTGTAAATAAGATTATAGGTATGGTTTAAAAATAGCGGGGTTCTATCCAAGGGGTTTGATCTAAGGTAGTTTGATAAAACCCTCTTCAATTGGAATGCTTTAAATGGAAATTTTTAAAGGCTTAAATCATTATATTTTCTAAAAATATGTGATTTCAGCAAAAATCAAAATCTCCTAGAAAGTGTAAATTAACTTTGTGGGATCACCGATATATATATATATATATATATATATATATATATATATATATATATATATATATATATATATCAAGTTCATTACATATGAAGAGCATTAATTTATAAAATACTAATATTAAAAGTGTCTAAGAAATTTCCAATCATTCCCTTTTCTTTTCTTTTTTAACTTTAAAGGTTAAATAATATTATAATGAAATATAATATACAAAATAATTTAAGAAAGAAAAATCAAATAACAATCATTTATTAAATATATAATAATTAAAAAATAAAATTATTTTATTTTATTTTAAAATTTTAATAAAATGTAAGACCTAAATAGGCTTTACCAACCCCATAAAAAATCACTTAATAAATTTATGTTTCTTATAAATTCACTTAATAAATTTATGTTTCTTATAATAGGTGAAGTAGTTAAATTCATATTTCTCTATAGCCTTAAGTTAAGAGTATCAACTTTATGTGACATGTAGATGTAACTTAAATTAGATATAAGATTATATTCTATTATGCATTACAATTCTGAATTAATTTGGCATTCCTTCAACTAATCCATAATTAATTGTAACAATAAAAATAAAAAAAATTACATAAAAATTATATAACTTTGAACTCACAAGATGAACATCTATGTCTTTTGTAAACTTTTTTGAACATATTTGTGATTTTTTAAGATATGTCAAACCATCCATAATCTATGTGTATACATTATATCATACACTATTTATTCCACTATATATTGCAACATAAATATAGAATGATTCTTCAATTCAAAAATAATACAAGGATGAAGATCCCAACATATTTCTTTTTTATGTCCATTTCTATTACAATGAGAATATTGCATTCTTTGAATTAGTTTGTTTATAATTGTAATACCTACAAACATTATTTTCATTTTTCTTACCTCTCATATTTAGGGCCTTCATTATATAGCCTCACACTTGATTCAATATGCTCTCTAATTACTATTTCATACTTACCCAAACCTTTTCCATCAAAACCCAATTTTTTCATACTATTTAAATCAACATTCTTCACAAAATATCCTTTGTTATTATCATCACAACCATAAGCAATGTTTCAAATTCAAACACTTTATTAGCTTCAACCTTACATTTATTATTTGAAGAAGCTTTATCTATATCAAATGTATCAACTAGTTCATCAAATGTAGAACACTAACCATTTGTATCACATGAGTCCTTTCATAATGAAGACTTAGAACTTAATGCCCATCTTCCTTTACGTATGCTTCAAGTAATTGATCTAATTACTGATTATTATTTTCTTTTAATTCTAATATTTCTTCATTTTAAGAACTATTATTTTTTTGCAAGATTTTAATTTTTTTATTACACCACTTCAAATTTTCTTCTAATTCTTGTTTTTTTTCTTTTTAAATTTGAATAGTTCTTTCAAAATATATGTTTCACTCTTTTACTAATCTTTCCTATTGAAACAAATGATTTCCTTACACAACTAAATTTTAACCAAATAGAAGAACCACTTAAATGATACCTTGAAATATATTTTAAATATTATTGTAGCCTCAAAATTTTTTAGATCATTTCTTATGAAAAATTCTCACCTCAACTAAATATCTTTTAGTGGATTTGCACTTACCAAGCATTGCTTGAACTTCAATATTTGTCATAGATGCTGCAAAATCTTATACAATATCCCCATGAAGCCATTCAAGATTACGCTACTGCTGCTACACCATACTCATTAAAGAATTCATATAAAAGTCATTTTCCTACAACTAAAAATTGTTACTCTTTTTATGACCAAAGTCAAAAACAAAATAACTATACAGAAAGCTCCTTCAAACAACCTCAAAAATGAAAACAACAACCTATATATCAAATGAATATTATAATACTAACTTACCATTCTTTCATCCCATCTCAAAATTATTTGTAAAAAAAAAAGACAAATACTTAAATAATCTAAAAATAAATCTGAAAATCACTTATAACAAAAAAAATTGTGAAAGAATACATTACCTACAATCATTACATAACAATTCTATCATCTATTAGACTATTAGATTTTAAATTAATTCATGAATATACAATGAACAACATAAAAGTTTATATAGAATCTTAACTAAATCTTAAAATAAAAGTAAAATCAACTAAATATAACACTGTAAAGACTACTAAAATCTATAAAAAACTATATAATAATCTTAAAAAAGACTTGAAGTTACGATTTAAATCTCCCTAAAAAACTCTTAAATATGGTCTTCTATAAACTTAAACAGTGAATTCATGGATACCTTTTATCTTATGAATATGCTGGTGTAACGAATGCAATTAGGCTTTAAATTTGACTGTGTCAAGCTATTTGCTGGCTATAACAATATTCCATTGTTGTCCTTTTAGTGCATGAAGTTGTAAAGCATAAAAAGTATTAGTTATTTATTTTAACAAGTATTCATATATTATTATATTTTACTGTATAAAAGTTGCATGTTAAAAGAGATTAAAAATCATATAGCCCTGGTCTCGAGGTGAAGCAAGTCAAGATTGTCTAGGGATGCGGGTCTACTAGTGGAAAGGACTGTAACTTAGACATGGCCTTTGATTGAGAAAGCTTCTTATTAAATGAAATATATGTCAATGGCATAAGACTTGTTTTATGTTCCCAAAAAAATTAACAAATTCTTCCTATGAATTTAATTCTGTTCTCATGGCGTTTATGAGAACTTGAAATTTTTACTGAATATTTTATATCCATGTTGCCAAGAATACAATTTGGTTACAAGTTAAAAGTTGCATTATACCCATTGAGTACAACATATCATTCTGATAAATTGGATACAATTTCTATCCTCTCCTAATTTTATAGAAGCGAATTTGACCCTTCCCTACATTATTCTTACATGTATTCCAGTTCATTTATCCAATCTATCTGTTGTGGGCCATTATAAATCTCTGATATTCCTTCCTCATAATCTTCAAGTCTGAAATCAGATGGAACAGAGAACATATTACACTGTGGGTTGGGCAGCTCGTTTAGATTCAATAAATTCTCTGCTGAAATGTTACTATTACTCCCCTGGAAAATCTCAGAATTATGTGTGATTAATTGAAAGGGACTGGGATCTGAATCATCCAGGAGAAGCTTGCAAAGTGATTTGGAGCCATAATCTTGAATACCATTATTCAGACAGTTTCTCATGATACTATGATTGGGTATTGCTATTTGAGAACCTCTCACAGGCTTAGGTTTAACAATCTCATCATCATCTTCTCCACTAGAACCAGCTGTTCGTTTTCTACTGGGAGTCTTAGTTTTTACGAATCTTCTGGCAGTTTCATGCTTCTTTCTGAGATGGGTATTCCAGTAATTCTTTATTTCATTATCTGTTCGCCCAGGTAGCCTTCCTGCAATCAGAGACCACCTGCATGGAGACGTATCGAACACACAAGTAAATGACTGATACGCTGGCTTTAGAATGGAAATGAAATTTGTTGAATAAAAACTTCATAACAATTAATCAACAAACCGGTTGCCAAGGAGACGATGTAATCTGATTATAAGTTCCTCCTCATCACTTGAGATGTTTCCACGCTTAATATCTGGCCGGAGATAGTTCAACCAGCGCAATCTACAACTCTTTCCACACCGGTTTAGACCTGCAAGCATCATTTTTATAGGTCATTAAAACACTGTTAGAAAATATCCCACATTCTACCACAAAGGAGACCAGTGGTTTACTGGAACATTTACAGCAGTACATGAGAGGTCCTAAGTACAGTTAGAAGAGGAGTAGCTCAATGGTATACTTCCCACAATTAAAATTAAAATCATTAGTCTCAATCTAAGAGCTTAAACTGTCTGAACATTTGTATGTTCTTTGGAACTCTAATAGTTGAAAATATATAAAAAAAATTCAGTCCCTTAACTTGAATATTTCTGAATTAAACTATATATACTTTTTTTTCTATCATTCATAACATTTCTTCAATTCATATCAGTCTCAATCTAAGAGCTTAAACCGTCTGCATGTTTGTATGTTTTTTGAAACTCTAGTAATTAAAGATATACATATTTTGCAGTCCGTTAAATATTTCTAGACTGTAATTTTTTTTCTTCTTTTATCATTCAAAAAATTTCATCAATCCATATCAGTGCCAATCTAAGACCTGTATGAACTTAGTCCATGAAAATAAAAGTGATATCTGTGCCAATATAGAAGCTCACAACACCTAGTGAGGCTTAATTGAGTGGGTTAATAAGAAAAATGGGCACTTTCTATGGGAGCTCCTAACTGCTCAATGGAAAACTAGAAATACTATAATGACTACAAACATAATTTGAGACTGAAATTTACCTGCTTTTTTGGGAAGAGATCTCCAACCACTATTTCCATGAGTTTTAATGTACTCACTCAAGATCGAGTCCTCCTTGGCTGTCCAAGCCCCTTGGTTGAGGCCCATTTTTGAACAGCAAGGACTTCTAACCATTTTGGGTATTTTCAGCTCTTCGACTATTATCTACATAGCCCTTCAATGGCTTCCTATATATAGAACAAACCTGGCTATTACCTGTCCCTGCACGTTAATTCTAGCCACTGATAACCACGTGAAGCATGAATATTTTAGAGTACATATGAATATTAATATTTTATTGTCATAGACAGTTTTATTAATATTGAAGTATAGGATAGGTGCTCTCCAAGTGTTGAGGATGAAACTATTGGTATTTGATAAATTTGAGGGAAAAAGAAGTGGTTGGTGATCTATATATTTTTGTAGAGTAGCTTTCACGGAAAACAACGCTGAGATGAAAACGAAATTAATATGATTATATACATTCCTCTGTATTTGATATTACTGCCAAATGAGATTTCATGTGTTGAAAAATTGGAGGAGATAGTTGAGAATGGTTTCTTCTCTTGTCAAATTGCTTCTCTCACATCTACAACAATAAACACAATAGTCTGATTTAAATATTCTCTTTCTGGATTTACTTATTTTCACTTACTCTAGTAACTTCCCCTTTTTGGCAATTTTTGTTCTCATTTTCTATTAGTTCCATTATTTTAAAATTACTTTTAACATTCAACCTAACCATGGTAGGTTTAAGCCTGCAAGTTGCAAGGAACAATGGTATATATTCCTACCTGCTATTTTCTAAAAGATTGTAACTAAAGATAAACAAACTTTTAGTTGATAAATGTCTTTTTAAATAATAGTTAAATAATATTATAAAAATAATAAATAATAGAGATTTAATTTGATTATGATATGATTAAGTCAATAAATTTTGAAATAATGGAGAGGTAATATAGCAGATTAACAAACTCTTAAAATATAAATCATATAAACATCAAATGTATATGGAAATATCTTTGTAGACAAAAAATTCCTCCTCAAAGAGATCTCAACTTGTATAATTCCAAGTAATATATTACCATAATACAATCCACATATCTCTTTGATAGCAGTCTAATATCATAAGAGCACCTATAATGAGCCTTGCAATTCAATATCTCATGCCTCCAATATACAAGAAAATTGGAAATAAGAAAATGTCAAGGAGTATCCAAAATCATGATGAGCCATGGTGAAAGTTTAATAGCTATACAATCATAGTCAATTATTCTAAAATAGTATGTAACTCTTTTTACACCTTGACACACCCCTTATGTGTCATAAATGTTATAAATTCTATCATCATAGTTGACCAAGATTTAATCCTAAGCACTCCATGATGGCATTGATTGTTTTGTTATAGCACCAAATATATCATATCTTTATACAACCCACAATCTTGATTAGTTCTATGTAACTTTCCCATTAAATATATTTTTACACAATATCCCAAGTATCCTAGACAACATAAAAATAATAAATAAATTATCTCCCCTATATGGGTTTTGACCTTGAATCCATTCCATGATGTTTGGAGATTAGACATTGTTTATCATCCACATGTTTTAATTGCAATGTGAACAACACACCTAGTACTAACAATCTCCCATTTGACATTTACATTAAAAACATAATAGAAAATTTTAAAATAAATCAAGCTCTATAAGAAATAAGATCCATATCCTCTTTGCACATGTGCTAAAATTCTATATATTCTCCATCTTAGTGAGAGAATCTACAATATTAATAAAAGTGTTAACTTTCTATATCATGACTCTACCACCCTCGACTATCCCATATAACAAGTGATTAGGAACATCAATATGCTTCATACAAGCATGGTATATCAAGTTTTTTCCAAATAAATGACACTTTGACAATCACACATAATTTTTAGATTTTTGCACTTAAATATAATACCTAAACATAATACTTTTAAACAAACCACCTCCTTATATGCATGTGTTATAGACATGTACTCTACTTTTTTAGCTGAGAAATACAACTATAGGTTGTCATTTAATCATCCCATTGAAAAATCCTCCAAATAGAGAGAATATATAATCTCCAGTGGACCTCCTATTATCCAGATTATTAGACCAATCCAAATCAATAAATTCTTGTATATCAAACACAATAATTAGAAGTCCCTCACAAATATCATAAAACATCTTTCATATAAGTGTGCTAAGGTTAGACATAAACTACTAAGAACTCCCATTTCTTAAGTAATGTCTAGTCCCATATAGAACATAATATACATTAAACTTCTTATTTCCCTAGTAATAGAAACACTAAATATATCTTCTAAATCATTGTCTAATTCAAGACCTTAACCTAATGATAATTTGATATCAATGTGTAAGGAATACTAATTGGCTTATAGATGTGCATAATTTTTTTTAACAAAATAGTCTAGGCATTCCTACTCAAGCATTCCTACTCTAATTGAGCAAAAGATATCTACCAACTCTTTCTATTTTGATCTCTATACAAAGAATGTATTTCATAGACTTTAAATCCTTTATATAGAAGGAACTAGAATTTGAGTTTTGAGCTTTCTAATCATTCCCTTATCATATCCAATGAACACGTTATCAATATGTGGGATAATTATTAGCAATTAATTATCAATTGATTTGAAACCTAAATAATGATCACAATCACTTAAAAATTCAAGGTCCAATGTGAGATCATAAAAGATTTTAATATCACATTTGTGGTGACTTCCTTAGACCATATAATGACCATTTCAACCTACAAATTAAGTTGTCATTTTATTTTATCATAAAAATATCAAACAATTTTATTTACATTTATTAGTCATGATCCCCATATAGATAAATAGTTTAACATCTGAAACATTTATGGTTTCTACTAAAAATGTGGATTGATGAACAATGAGGGACCTATTTCTCAATATTTCATTAGGAAATGAGATCCCCACAAATAATTAACTAACAACCCTAAGGTGAATCAACCCAATGTGAGAAGCTTCAGATTTCCTTATGATTGAAGGATAGGGGTCAAGGTCAAACAATAGTTTGGGGAAAAAAACTAAAAATAGCAAATCAATTCCAAAATGCAATCTAACACTTAAAACAAGAATATTAAACTCAATAGTAGTAGAACCAGAAAACCAAATGAAAATATGAGAAGGGTAGAAATGTGTTTACCAGTCACCAAAAGTGGGTTTTTGAAGGTTGACAAGGACTCGTTCACCCATGGGTGAATGGGGCTTTGCTAAAGTTTTTCTACAACTTTTAGGAGCCTTTGACATAGATCTGTAGCTTCTGATTTGTCTAGGTTTTAGTGTCAAAATTTAAGAAATCAGATTTGTAAGTTAGATTTTGTGATTTGACAACAAATTTGACAACTTTTCAATCTTTCTCTTCAAAAGGTCTTCAATCCTTCTTCAACCTAAATTTGCAATCACACACACAAGAGAGAAAAATGTTTGTTTTTGGGTGAATGGGGGTTTGCCTTGGTCAAACCCCATTTTGGTAATCAAACATTGAATTGAAATATTGCATGAAAGAGTGAATGAAGAATGAACAAAGCTATGTTACCACTCATCAAACCCTTGAATGAAACCTTGATAATGAAGATATTAGGATGTTTGCAAATTGCATGAAATGATTGAATTGGATGTGGATCTTGATACTTGAAATGATGCTTTGAATTATTGAACTTGATCTTGAAACCTACATCACAATGTTAGCTCCAAAAGCATGCATGATGCAAGAAGACTTTGACATGATGAATAGATCTTGATTGCTGTAATAAATCTTTGTTACATCTGCTCTTGAATGCACTTGATCATCAACTTTTCTATAATTTTCTCTCATCAAAATGCTAGGTTATTCTCTTGAAAATTCTAGGTGAAACTTAGTGAAATGACCTTATATTTATAGGTATGTATCCTTAATTTCCTAAAATTTAAATATGACAAGTCAACATTGAATTATGGATTTGGAAATGCTTAAATAATATCAAAAACATAATTTAAATTTAGGTCCAAAGGTCCAGGGAGGACCCATTCACAAATAAGTCCCAAGTCCCTATTCCTAGAACACACATTGCTCAAGGTAAAGTGTTATGTTTAGGCATTAGTTATTGTTGGGTTTCCCCTTCATAAAATGTAATTTATTAGGCTTGTAAATGAATAAAAGGGCTAACTAAGGCATAATTAAGCTCAATTTAATTAAGAGGTCCCAAATAAGTGTGAAAATTTAAAGGGGTACATTTATCAATGCTAGATTAAGGCATTATTAAGTCTATTTTAAATTAGGAGGGCCTAAACAAGTAAGAAAATGTAAAGGGATACATTTTTCTACACTACATTTAGCCCCCACTTTAGTGAGAAGATGACCCTACATCAAACTAACACTAAATTGTACAATCAAGAGAGGTCTAATTGTATAATTATTGGAAGGATAAGGTGACAAAGATCAAGGAAGGTGATCAAGCCTCCAAGATCTAAGATCTCATGGAAAGAACAACAAAGGAACAAAGAGACAGATGACTATGTTAAACATATATATGTATCCAACAATGACAAGATACTCAATCATATAATGCCAAAGACTCAAAGGAAGAAAGAAAAAGAGGAAAAAAAGGGGTGGATCAAGGCTCAACTATCCAACAGGTGTGCCCACAAAGCTAGTTTACAATTTCTGGGAGATTATGATTTTTATTGAAATCGCATATTTTTAGAAAATATAATGATTTAAGCCTTAAAAGGTTCCATTTAAAGCATTCAAAATTAAGAGAGTTTGATCAAACTACCTTAGATCAAGCCCCCTTGGGTAGAACCCCATTAGTTTTAAACCATACCTATAACGGAGTTTCCTTTACACCTATCAAAATGCTGATAAAAAACCACTTTTGATTTACCTTTTGGGGTATCAAATGAATTTATTTAAAATTTATTCTTTGTAAGTATGTAGTCCTTATTATAAGCTTCCCAAAAAGTATAATTTTAAATTATTTTAATTTTATTATTATATTTATTTTTTTATTTCTTGTGAATGTAAGTTTTTCACTGAAAATCAAGCTCCCTGTTCTGCACATGTGGAAAAATAGGAGATAATAAAAAAAAATTGAAAAATATGAGTGCACCAAATATTGAAGTCCTTGGTCTAACAATTTTTTTTTGAATTTCGATACATACAAAAAAAGTTATGTGTTATACAGTCTGCCTATGTCTGAATTGTAATTGGTTTGACTTCAAAACTTGATTAAGGAAAAAATATTCAATAAAACACTATCAAACCAATTGGAAGCACTAGATATCATAGTTATAAATATAAATTTGAAAAAAATAGAATTTAATCTTTCATGGAAAAAAATTTGTGTTATATGGTGAGCGTCACTCCTTAAAAATGGTGTTTACTGAAAAAAACTAGTTTTCAAAGGAGATGGAAAAAGAAGTGCAATCTGATTCCAATTTTTTTGAAAAAAAAATATTTAGAATCTACAAACAAAATGCCACAAATCACCATTTTGCATCATCTTCAAATTCCTCATGGTTTAGCCACTATAGGTGCCCGAAAGTGAAGATTTAGTTAGAAAAAATTAGTTTAGTGTCTAGTTTGGCCAGAAAATGTAAACCAGTATTGTGGGATCACCCCAACGCGATGTGGATCATGCCTCAACTCTTTGTCCAAAAACATTTACAAGTGGAACTCATTTTCCACTATGCAAACAACAATGCACGCCCACATGGGCTAGTGAAATATGTTGTCCACTAGGTGAGCCCCCAAGGGTGGAAAATAAGATAATATTATTAGGCTCCCATACCATACCAAAGTTATACCTTCGATAACTTTAATAAGGCACCACACAATAAAAACTTTTAGTTTCATAAGGCTTAACAAGTTGTGTTATGCTAAACACTTATGAACAAACAAGGCACCACAAGAAAGCAAAGTGTGTTATGGTTGGTGGCCATGAAAAAGGTTGTAACTTACAGCTTCAAAAGGTTAGCAAGCTACATTATGCTATGAACTTATGAAAAAAATGAAAATAAGATAAGACATGTTTAAAGGGGTTTTTCTGAGTTCATGTAAGGTCTCCTCTTAGGGAACATCATACCTAATGTTTCTAAGACATAGGACGTGTCTAGGATAAAAGATTCACAACTTAGGGAATGCAATGCATAACATCACCACTAAGAGGAAAGTCGTATGACAAGAAAGGTCACACTCTTGGAGGACATCAAACCCAATGACACCACCAAGAAGAAAACACATCACAAGAAGTAAGAAGACCACACAATGAAATATAAGATATAGTCCCAGATCTCAAAAATGATAATTCCAATGTATGCCCCCACTCTAAATAATTTGCTAACACCATTCTATGAGAAATTAATTTAAAGTAGAAAATGGTAAATGCTAACAAGACATGAGCACTTATTTGGAAATCCTTATGTCAAGAATATGTTTTGAAATGAAGTGACGTCATGAAAATGGGTTGCCCCCAAAATGAAATCCCAAAATCACACATAAGGGATCCACAAATTTGTGGTCATCATATGCCTTTGCTACAATGATATTATAGAGAACTCAAAAATGTCATCATTCCCCAAATAACACATGGAATGGGAAGAATGACACATAGAGAGTGAAAGAAATAAAATATTTTGGGTCAACATGGAATATACCTAAATGTATCGATGCCTTGCATCATCCCCAAAAGGAAAAGAAAAAAGTTTACGACATATAGAAGAATGTAGATACAAATAGAGGAATGAACATGAAGACACATCAAATAGAATAGTACAAGAGATCACATTACACACATGCAATCACACAAAGAACATGAAAAAGAGAACACAGAAAAGACTAGTAAGGCACATGTGAGTCAACCTATAGCAGGTCATCTGCATCCCAATCTTGTTCATTGTAAACGAAAGGAAGACAACTAGCCAAAGGGATAATGCCAAGTTCCAAACTAGGTCAACCACCAAGTTCAGCATGTGGTGAATCACTCTTCTTAGGAGGATCATCATGATTGTTATCATTTAATCTCATGGAAAAGGAAAACAATAAATTTAAGTCTTTGTGCACTTCCTCATCAATTTTTGCAATCTCATTGTCATCATCTAAGTTTATCACAACATAAATTCTAATGATAATTTCCATAGAAGATGCTTGTTCTTGTTGTGTTCAAGATATAGGATTTTCTTATTTCGACAAAGGTGGAGAATCATCATGCATTGCTCGAGGTAAGTTTGGATTGTGTTTTTCTATGTTGTTCTTTTCTTATTTTTCTTGTAATAAATGAGAAATATTGTGACTTCTATACCTATGCTCTCTAGCATTTCAGTTTCTTTTTGTTTGATTTTCAAGTTGCAATTGTGTAGGAGTGGGTTTATCAACCATAGGTTTCATTTCTTCCTTTAAGGGAGGAATGGAAGGAACCATGGGAGGTTGTTCAACCACTTTCTCTTTAGCTTTATACACTTGTTTGATTTTAGGAGGCATAATGAGACTTATTTGGTTATATCATGGTCTCTTATAGGAAATAGGTGGAGGATTTGCTATGTTTTATTATTGGTTACTTGGAAGGGCATTTGGTTCAATCATAGTTTCATCAAGGATAGGAGGCTCAATCGTGGGTTGAGGCATATTGGTAAGGGATAACACTACTATGGGCTTTGCCTCAAATTTTTGATAGGATTTGAAAAAGAGGTACTTATGAGGCCTAATAGGTTCTATAGGTTCAGGCCAAAAGAAATCCAATAAGAAATTCCCACAAGGAGACACAAGATTGAAGCCACTATGATGTACAATAAAGATCTTATTTCCAAATGGAAACTTTAAACATTTATGCATTACAGATGGGACAGTTTTCATGGAGCAAAGCCATGGGCAGCCTAACTTCACACGAAATTGGTTTGATGTTAGCATGATGGAGAATGAGACATTTAATGTTTCGGTCCAAATTTTAAAGGAAGAGTTATCGATTATATTGTAGGGAAAGAAAAATCATTATGCATTTTAATCCATTCTTTTAGTTTTTCATAAGTATCTTGATAAATCTCATGCAAAAATAAAAATTCTTCAGTGATCACATTCTCTACACAAACGAGATCAATTAATATCTTGGCTAGTAGGCTTGTCATTAATTATTCCAACTATGTAAAGAGGATTATTAGGTGCATGTTTAAGTATGCCATTTTGTGAGAAAGAATTGTCAAGCGACATCTTGGTTAGGCCCTTACAAGGTTGAACTTCAATAAGTCCAATCATATTGTCCATTTTTTTGTGATTTCATCACTCGTGTCAACATTCATCACATCATTCTTTGTTTCACTATCTTTGACAAAGGAAATGTTATGGTTTTCCATAGGATTAGTGAAGATTTGCAAATTTGAATTAGGAGGGGCTATAGACTTATTACTTTGATCATTAACACCACCAATTTGAATATGATTACAATCAATGAGGTCTTGCATAATATGTTTAAGATGCTTACACTATTCCGTATTATGTCCATTTTTTTTATGAAAATGGCAATAGGCATTTTTTTTATAACTATTAGGAGGTAAAGGTTTAGTAGGATCAAGAGCTCTAACATGAGATAAGGAAATTAGTTTTTGGTTTAAGAGATGCAACATGATATTATGAAGGGTATCAGGTAGAGGAGATAATTATCTATTTCTATCTCCAAATGTGTATGTATTTGTCATCTTTATAGAAACCACTTGTTTAACAACATGTTGAGTTGGTTGAGGGGGATTAATTTGTAAAAATACCTTATTTTGTTTCTTAAATGGTTGATAGTTGTTATGAGACATGGATTCAAATTTTTCAAGACGGCTAGAGGGAGTTTTCACTTCACAACTACTAACCAAATTTTGGTAATCTCGAAGGGTAGTACACTACAATGTAAAGGAGGGAGATTTCAACATCTCAAGTTTAGCTTGGATTTTGTTTTACAAATTGGCAATAAACATTCTTTAAAGGCCAACATTAGGAATCTTAATGTTTATTTGTGAGTAAAGAAATTGGTATCTTGCTATGAAATCATTGACCTTTTCATCATCCTTTTTTTTGCATGTTATTAAACTAGCTAAGGTCATCTTAGGACCCATATGCATTTGGAAGTGATTATAGAAGGCATCAATAAGTTCATTGAATGAATGTATTGAATTATTCGGTAAGGAGAAAAACCATTCCAAATTAGTATCCTTCAAGGATCTAGGGAAGAGTTTAGCTAGGATTTTATCCTTAAAAGTGAAGTCACTACATAGGGTTGTATATGTGGAAACATGGCTAACAAGATATCCTTTCCAGATCATATTTATTAAATCTAGGGATTGTTGCATTTGTGATCTCGAAATCTCCAAGGATAAGGGGTTTGTTTTGACATATTGTGAAGGTTGACCATTTTGATTTTGACTTAATGTAACAATTTTTTGTTGGAGGGATGAAACATTTTGCAAGAGTGTGTTAAGGATGGGATCATTGTTAATGTTGTGAGATGGAGGTGAATAAAGTGGAGGTCTATATGTATTTGGAGGGAAAGTGACTTGTATTTTTGTGAGGGGAGATGGATTAGGAGATATGAGATTTGAAAGCACAAAGCTAAAGGGATTCCTAGTGGAAATACCTAAGGAAGTATTGGCATTTATAGTAGATTGTATTATTGTTGTAATAGTTGGATTAGTGTTTGTTGGAATAGAGGTTATGGTTGTGGAAGGAGGAATTGGAATTCCACCTTGACTTTGAGTATACCCCAAAGATTGAGCACAAATAGTCATGGTAGGGACATGTTTATCAATAATGTGAGATAAGCTATGAATAATCTCTATTCCTTGTTCATTTTCAATCATTCTCCTCATGCTATCTATCATAGGAACCACATTACCATCGTTGTATTCAAAACTCACAAAATCTTGCAATTTTTCAATTTCTTCATCCATTCTCCTAAGGTCCTCATGAGGGACATTAGCAAACATTGTATCAACATCATTCACATTGTTTGTGGGTAGGGAAGTCATAGGAAATGTAGTGTTAAGGGTATGATCCATAGTAGGTTGACTAGTGCCAACACTATGAGTGAAAGAGTTAGAAAAACCAAGATCCATAATGAGTGATTTATCGTGAGATGATGTGAGTATCGAACTACATATCATGATAGTATTGGAAATAGGACACCAAGTTGTGAAGCTCATACAAGTTCCATCATAGAACCTCGTGTAAAATATATAATAATTTATATTCATTTCAAAATGTTAATTTTACAAGTTACATAGTTTGACTTATGCCAACTTGCCACTTAGTCAACTCAAATTAAATCATGAAGTACATAGTACAATAATCAAGAATATGGAATTCCATGTGATTCCTCTTCAACGATCACTGCATCTGGTGGACGAGAACATGGTTCAAGTGCTTTTCTACCCAACCATGAAGCTATGATTCCTCAAAATTCTTCATAGCTTGAAGAATACCTGACGCTAGATAGAATACTTAGCAAGAGATACAATATGCAAGGTGGAATCTAGTGCGTTCCTAAAATCTACATGCATTTCTATATACATTTAGAACATGCAATGTAACGCCCCACCATGTAACCCTAGAGGATGATTCAAACACAATGAAAGCGTAACAAATTTTCTTTTTTTAAAGTGTAAATAACAACAAGTAAAGTGAACTACACTTAACGCATACATCCTCTAAGGTATGCGACAATGCTTACATTCCCATAATATACAAAAGTAAACTAATCCATAGTATTAAATAATACTTATGAAATAAATAAAATACATCCAAAGCATTGAACTCGCCCCATTAGATACAAAGTACATTAATGAATCATTCATAGATTGCATTTATTCAATATAGCAGTTACAAAGCTCATTTCCAAAATGAAGAAGATCATACAATAATGTTACAATAACAATGATACAAGAATCCTCCTCGAATACAAATGAGGAGTAGTACAAATACATAGGAATCCAACTGATACAAAAGTACATAAGAGATGAAACATATCAACTGGAACATGCAAGCTCTCCAATTTGGAAGATCCCACAATCACAAACATAAAGTGGAAATCCAATGGTGTAAGGTGCACATTCCACCCAACTAAGTGGTACCCAAAGGCCCACCCCTCGTGCTAGGAGATAGTAAAAGGGATTCCTAGTAAAAACCAGCAACTTCTAGACACAGGCAACACACAATACTATAATATACAAGAACAATACATACATAAAGGTTACATTACTTCCAGAGTAAAATAATCAAGTATATCAACTGCACAATACATATTGTTGTCATAGGAGGAGTGTCATCAAAAAGTTGCATGGGTTACCCTAGCATACCTTCCTAGGCCCTGACCCCCATCTTGGGTTACACTGGTAGCCTCTCACGACCCTCGACCCCACATGTAAACCGATGCAGAATCAATTATCTTTCAAAGGGACAAGATAATGATCTTGCCATTCTAGGCCTTCTCATCTCATCCCAAGTCTAAACAATCCCTTGAGCCCATGAGCGAGGCATAATTAACAAGTTATATGAATTAAGCTACCCATTCCCCTAATACAATTATTTAATTTCCATTGAATTAACTAACTCTCACATGAGTTACCCTAGCACCACTTTGTGTGTCGCCCCCCATTGAGAGCCACTCCCCTACTGACAACACAAGGGTCTAATCCAAAAACCAAGGGTAGACAAAGTGCACAAAAAATGATAATAAATATCAACCATAATGTAAGAAGCAATACATCTTGTTCATAGTAACCGGGTGTTTAAATTGAATTACAACCAAGTGCACTACCCAAGGGAAATCAAAGGGCTGAACCATAAATCATAACAACCTCCTCCTAAAATTACAACATTTGGAAGGCTTACACATTTACAACTAACATACTTCCCAACTTGAATAAAAGACAACATAATTAAATAAGAAATTTAGGCAAGAAATAAAGCTACCATTAGGATTTCCTAAATCCAATTTCTATTTCAAGAATACGATAATACATTGCTTGAAATAAACCAACTTAATATAATTTCATTTACAAACAATAAGGAAATTAAATCTAATTGTTTAATTCCAATTTCCTTATTTACATCAATGTAAAATCAATTTCCCTTTTAAATCATTTCATTTAAATCATCAAATTTGTGCTTTTGCATGCACCTATTATAAAAATACATTTTAAATATATTATCAAATTTGAAGGTGAAGCTCTACTTCAAACATCGTTTCCTCAAGCATCCGGAAATAGTGTCTTTAATTTTTTTTTTTTATTATTTATATGCAAATTGGAAAGATTGCTTGTACAAGAAGAATATGTTATATGTGTAGAAGTTTTAATATATTTTGTAAATTTGAAAGATTGTCATGTTTGGAAAAATTGCATGAAATTTTAGAGCTTCTTTAGAAATTGTTTAAATTTTTTTTTTGTCACGTTTCCATTGTATTTGCATCATCCTCTAGGGTTATGAGGCATGGAATTACACATGGTATCAAAGCCAAGTTTAAACACTAGATGCTTTGGGATAATGTTGAATCCATTAAGTTTTTAGTTGCGTAGGATTTGAGTTTGTGTACCTTGTCTTATACTTTGGTGTGTCTGTGTAGGATCATGCCGCCTAGGCGAGGTCACGGTAGAGGTCGTGGTCATGGCCAAGGAGGTGGTCACAGAGGTAGTCAACATGATTCACCTCCCCATGTTTCCCATGACTCAGATCATGAGGAACATCAGGTTTCCCCAAATGCTTTGGGAGGTGGTGATCAGAATCAGGATCCACCAGGGATCGAGGGCGCTTAGTTGCGTCAATTGCTAGAGGAGATTCTTTCCCACCTTGGGCCAAGGAAAGATAGAGATTGGATTAATATTGGTGAGAGATAGGTACTAGCACAACTAGAGGCACATATAGCCGCTCACATGAGAGACCTACTTAGAGCTCGTCTACCCACTTTTGATGATTCTGGAAGCAGATTAGAGGCTGAGACATGGTTGATAGACATGAACCAGTGTTTTTCTATGCACCCTTATGGTAACAACACCAAGGCCAGATGTGCGATCATGCACTTATGAGACTTTGCATCTACCTAGTGGAGATTGGAGGAGTAGAAGCTCCATATTGACATTAATTTTGTGTCTTGGGATATGTTCATAGAGAGGTTTAGAGCCAATTCCTTTCTAACCATTAGTGATAGTATTGTGGAGACAAGTTTTGTGCTCTGGAACAAATGGCCATGTCGGTGGAATAGTATGAGCGTCAATTTTATGAGCTTAAGAAGATCGTTGGAATTGGTGATGATGAGGGCATGCTTGTTCAACACTTTATTAGGGGCTTAAATTCCTAGATTAGTGGTGGTGTTTAGGTTTTCAAACCCAAGACTATGGAGATAACAATAGAGAAAGCCATACTAGTGGAGGAGAATTTTGCAATGGTGTTGGGTGGCCATACTGGAGTGTAGATAGGTAGTGCTTCAGCTGTAGCACCTAGTTCATGTAGTGGTCAGGCTTAAGGAGTTAGACCACCTAGGACAAAGCAGGTGCCTACACAGAGTGGTCAACATTAGAATTCATAGGGGAAATAGAAGAATATCTAGTCGAGATAGGGAGACAGGTATTAGTCATGGGGTGACAAGAACTAGAGGCAAAAAAAATGCCCCAAATTTGAGCAGTCGACATAGAGTACACAGTCTACCTATAATAGGGGTAGCATTTAGCAGTTGATCACACCTTCTGGAGGTCGAGGATTCAGAAGGGGTACATGATGTTTTTCTTGTGGCCAACAGGGTCACATAGTGTGACAGTGTCCCAATAAGGGCACATCAAGTTATACTCAGAGGCCAATGGCATTAGAGCCAACTGTTGGAGATGCGGGTCGAGTTCATCGAGTATTTTCTACGGTTGACAACTACCAGGCTTATCACTAAGGCATAGTGGTAGAGACTTCTGGTATGTTATAAGGTAACAGTGTTACCATTTTATTTGATTCAGAAGCATTAGATTCTTTTATTTCATCATTTTGTCATGGTGCATTGTAGACTAAGGGCAGCAAAGCAAGACATTAAGTGGTAGGTCGAATTAACCTTTGGTGCTAAATTTGCAGTGCATTCCCTAGTACTTAACTGTAGATTGGAGATTGGATCCTTTCACACTATAGTAGACCTTTGCATTATACTATTGGGGTCATATGACATTGTCTTAGGGATGGATTGGCTTGAGGATCATAGGGTCATTATTGACTGTTGATGCAAGATGATTCGATGCATTGATGTATCTAGTAGAGAGGTAGAGATAGTGGGAGTTCAAAGACCCATATCATTGAGGATGGTCTTGGCTATGCAGCTGAGGAGATGTGTAGGTCATGGATGTTAGTTGTTTGTAGTGACAGTAGATGACTTGGAGTTGGGTGATAGTGAGGAGAAGGTTTCTCTTGATAGCTACCCCATATTTTAGGAGTATGTAGATGTATTTCCCAATGAGATTCTAGGGATGCCACCTCAACATGACATTGATTTCAAGATTGATCTTACACCTAGATCCGAGCCTATTTCATGAACTCCATACCGTATGACTACACATGAGCTTAAGGATCTTTGCTTACAGCTGGAGGAGTTGTTAGTGAAGGGTTTCATGTGCCCTAGTGTTTCACCTTGGGGAGCACTAGTAATTTTTGTGAAGAAGAAGAATGGTTCTCTCCATCTGTGCATAGACTACTATCAGTTGAATAAAGTGACAATCAATAACCAATATCCCTTACCTAGGATTGATGATTTATTTGATTAGATCAAGGGTGCTACAGTATTTTCAAAAATTGATCTTAAGTTAGGGTATCATCAGCTACATATTTTTGAATATGAAATTCATAAGATGGAATTTTACACATGTTATGGTCACTGAGTTTACAGCGGTACAGTTCAGGTTGATGAATGTGCCATATGTGTTCATGAGCTTGATGAACAAAGTATTTCACACTTATATGGATAGATTCGTATTAGTATTCCTTGATGATATATTGATCTATTCCAGGATAGTAGAGGAGCATGAGGAGCATCTAAGGAAGGTTTTGCAGTGTTTTATAGATAATCAATTGTACACTAACCTATCCAAATGCAAGTTCCTTAAGACTGAGGTTAAGTACCTTGAGCATGTGACATTAGGAAAGGGTATTGCAGTAGATCCTATGAAGATCCAAGCGATCATTGATTGGCCTATGACCACTAATGTGGCAGAGATACACAGTTTCATGGGATTAGCAGGTTATTACAAATGCTTTGTTCATGGTTTCTCTATGATAGGACATCCTATCACTTCTCTTCAGAGAAAAGGGAAGAGATTTGTTTGGTCAGAGCAGTGTGAGGCAACATTTCAAACTTTGAAGGAGAGGTTGACTAGTGCACTAATTCTTGTGATACCTGATCCTACTGGAGATTTTGTTGTTTGCATAGACACATATTTGGAGGGATTAGAATCACTTTTGATGTAGAATGGTCGTGTTATTTTGAATGAGTCACACAAATTGAAGGATCTATTGGTGGTTTTTAATGAGCAACCAGGTTGGTCTCCTATTCTACCTATGGAGTAGCCATCTCCAGTCAAGGGCAGCTCAGAGGACCTCAACCAACTAACAAGATTCAGTCAAAGACTAAGATCTTCTGCACTTTAGGCTCTGCAGAACCAGGGCGAGTATACCCACACAATGCCTCAAATAAGACTAGACATTACTTTTAATAGCAGATGACTCCTGATGCCAAGTATTGAGAACCTCAAATATGGCTAGATTCCCAGTAACACAATACTTGCAATAACAAGGAGGTAGGGCAAGACAACTGAAGATATTCAATGATTTTAAATTTGGAAGGTTTCTGAGAGGGAGCAGGCCACAGGATAGACCAGTGCCTAATCTTGGGCCACAGAGTCAAACACAAAAGATGGAATTCATCTGCAAACAGGACCTCAACCAGTGGATTTTGTTTTTCTAATGCCTTACATCAGCTATTAGTGCCTTACACTAACAATCCAGCTCTTGTATCAACCAGATTCTTCTTACCCAATCCAACCTGTACACAAACAATCACTGCTACCTGCTAAAAGGATTTAACTACTTCCTTGAAGCAGACCTATCAACAAATAACACAACCTCATGAAGTATGAGAAGATGAACAAAGACACCTTATGCATTCATTCAAATGATTGGAGCATACAGAAATGGAGACAATCTGCTGACATGCATGAAAGATGAGCATCTTCATGTATTCATTACTCAAACTAATTGTATTTACAGACAGATTCAGAATTACAAATCATCAGACTCCACATTGACTCAAAACTAAACACTATCTATCTTAGGCTGATCCACAAACTCAGACAAAAGTGTGGAACTGAACCTAAGGGACCAAACCAACCTAAATCCCCCCTCTACATATGGCCACAAAATTCTCCTTTATAGGAATAGGAGAAGCAACAAGCAACTGGCCAGATGAGATTACACATCTTCGGATGGTTGGGCCAACCCCGAATAACACGTAGGCCAAAACATCACTTCCAACAGCCTCACTGGTCTCATAAATGCCTCGGGTCAGGTTGCTACAAGAAAGACACTCCCACACGAAAGAAGCCAGGAAATCGATGTCAAATCCACCGCCAAATCTGTGCGTCCATACTCGAGCCATGCCATCCTACTCTCAGGGTTGCATCACCATGAATGCACAATCAGCAGATCCAACAACCAAGTTTCTGTTGCCATGAATATTACAAATCTTCGTGCACGAACAGACAGAAACCCTAATAGAGATCAGGTTGAAAACTGACTGTCGATCAGCAGAGATCGAGCGGTCGCCATTTAAAATCACTCGACCATTGAAAACAAGCCCACGCCTACACATTAGTCTCCAAGTAAACATTGAGCAGCTTTGAATCTGAAGTTAAAACATCACCATCTAGCTTACGTACCTGCGCACTTGTGGCCCATTAGTAGCTCGGGCGGGCGAGGGTAGAGAAGTTGCTGAGAGATAGCCGAGTCGACAAGAGGTCCTGGCAAGGAGAACAACCCATACCAAAGTCACCAGGCACATCGGCCAAGCAGAAGGAAATCGGGGAAAGGTCTGGCCGAAAGACGGATGCTACATCGAACACTCATCACAAGTTGGCAAGAGATGGCCAAGTCATCTAGACATCATGGTGAAGTCCAAATGTTTCATCGAGCAGATGAGTCGGCAAGACATGGCACACTTGGCGTAAGATTTCAGCTTAGAACAACACCCCGTCAGTGAAAGAGAGATTACAATCAATCGCCAAGACATTAATAGTCTCACACCAACCGAAACCATTTTCCTTTTGTGTATCGCTACAACATTAAGATATCGAGAAGACCTCCTGCCGCACACCATGTCTCTTTGAAGGTTTTCATTCACCTGAGTGTTGCTAAGACAGCCTAGAGCCTATGCCGATGAAGACCACCATATGTTCCATTGGCGAGACCGAAGGTCACTCGCTGAGACCTCATGCCGAAGACCCCAGCTCATACCAAAGAGATTACTCTTTACATTGTCGGTCGGTATAAGCACCCATCATCGATGAGACATCACAGCGACATTACATTGTTATACCACAAGCCCTTAGAAACTTTTGCCAAGAGAAGTAGAGACTTTCACCGAAAGTCACATATTGAATCACCTTCAGCAAGACCTGACCCCATCACCAAGAAGACACACCGAAAAGCATAAACCCCACCGAAGCATTAAGATCATCCATCACCGGTCGGCGTAACAAAAGACATCGCCGAGACATCTCGCCAAAAGGTATAGCATACGTTGAAAGAAAACTACAAGACATCTTCGGCAAGACCCAACATAATCACCATGAGTTATATCAAAAGCTCCAAGTCCCGCCGAATGGAAGTCACACCGATAGACAAAAGCCACGGTGAAGAAGAAGAAGGGCTGGTAAAACGGTGACAAGGGGCCAGTAAAGGAATGGAAAATGGGGCTCGGGAAAACCATAAGTGAAGCATGAACCGACTGGATAGGTCACCGAAGGAAAAGAACAAATGGCCAGAAAGGAAAGAAAACAACAGACCCAAAAGGATCCCGCCCTCGCCTCCGCAAAAGACAGCGGATACGGAGCCGGAGCCAAAACAAAACCAAAAGCCATGGGGGCGGAGACAAAAGGAAAACAAGAACTATGCAAAATGTTCCAAGAAAAACCCCGACCTGGTTCTGCCCCCGCCAAAAACAAAAGGAAAACAAAGCAAGCGGAGCTGGGGAAAACAACCAGCGACCGACACAGGGTAGAAAGGAAAAGAAACACCAAACACGCAGAATCAGAACTAGGATGGATGCGTGAACAGGAACTAGAACCTCAGAATTGGAGAAGTTCTAGTTCCCTTCAAGCATCTGTTCCGCCCCTGATTCTGAAAGAAAAACCAAAGCAAACAAAAGGAAACGGGAACCGGAATAAAAACCCAAAAAAAAGGAATAGAGAAAAACTAGGAAACCCTAACATAGGCCGCCCCCTGTAGATCAAAACTAGCATGCTGGGCTCAACCCTTGTGGGAGCCCATTTAACCCACATGCTAAAATGAAATACACCCCAATGCTAAAGATTTATCATAAAGATCAGAGGCAAACAACTAGGCCATGAGAGAAAACCAAAATAAGCACTAACATAGGCTCCAGTTGGGGATGTATGCCCCTAGTGGGCATAGCAAGAATTCAGATCACTGGAAGAGCAGACTAGAACAAAAAAAACCAAAAACAACGAGGAGCTAACCAGACAAGGTTAGCAGACACAACAAAACAAAACCGACCAGAAAATCAAAACCTAACCTAATGTTCATGGAAAAAGAAATGCTTCAGATGAAGCACCATTTTGAGAATTGTCCATGAACAGGCATTTCAAGAGTCACATTGTTGATTCCTTTGTTTCATTTGATGACACTAGGCCACCAAATGAAAAATGAGAGCCAATTTTTTCCCTTGTCAAAAACTTGATTCTCTGTTGCCTTCCATAGACAAAATCTGATAACACTGTCATGAACTGCCCACAAACTAGCCTGGTCATTGGCTAGTTCCATTGAATTACTATGCTTTCCAATGCCACCAGCTACACTGTCAAACTGCAACATGCAATCAGACACTAATTTGAGATTACAATCATCATGGCATATCTCCCTGGACAATTCATGGTCATGTTTTACTGAATGCTCATTTGCTTGGTCTGGGAAATAAAAACATTCATAGTCCACTTGATCCTTGACATCACAAAATTTTTCATCAAAATTAGTCTGCAGATCAAACTAAAAGCTCTGATAGACAATTTCTTCACTAACATGTAAATCAACACTGCACATGTCAATGGCAAAAGACTCATATTTAGGAGTATCTATGTACTGGTTACTGCAACATGGGCACATCTTTTGACACTCTGATTCTATGGTGTGCACTGATTCATTATTCACGTCTGCATTTAGCTCAAAGCCAAAAACCCCAAGTGAGGGCTCAAGTAGATCAACATCATTATGGACAGTAGGGAGGCAACCAAGTGCATTGGTATCCAGAAGATTAGGAGCATCAAGAAGGAAGCAATTGTATTCGGCTTCACACTCTTCATGCATCAAAAATATTTCCATTTTTGCTTCATACAAATAGTCATGTAGAGCAGGGTTATAAGCACACTTGTTAGCACCATCATCATATTCAAAATGATGTCTTGAATCAACACACTTATCATACATATGTTTATCTTCAAATTGTGCATCCCACTTGCAGTTAATATGCTCTAGTGATTGTGAATCTAAGTCACATTTCCTGTTTTCACCAGAAGCTTCTGTGTCAATATATTCTTCATTTGAAGGGTACACCTCCATGTCATCTTCAGAAAAGGAATCACAATCCTCAAAACAACAATCAGAGATGTCAGCCTCACCATTGCTTTCATCACAAAAAAAATAGTCAGTATATGAACTATGCTCAAACTCCTCAAAATGAGTACTTGAGACTTCACTTTCATCATCATGATCATTGATCACATCATGGCATGGGATAATACCTTGTTCCTCATCTGCTTCTCCATCCTCCAAAATATTACAAGGAAAAGACTCTTGCATGTCTACTCTGCCATCATCCCATATGTCATTAGCTTCATCACTGCTGCAAGGAGTCGAATACATACCAACCGTGGGCTAAATGTAATGCTCATCTTCTGACATGTTCCCTTCACTTGCTTGCATTTTTGTCTTACTTTCCTTAGGAGGAAAATCGTTGTCTTGACTCTGAGAGTCTGCACTTTGTGCATAACCATACTTAGCTGATTCAATCATCCATATCCAATCAGGGACTTGGTCAAAGCTATGGGGCTTCAGACCTTCCAAAAATGTATTCAGCCTAGGTTCATAAATTTCACATAACAAATCAATGCACATAGAATCATTAGGTCTGGAATCTTTGGGAATTTCTATCAAGTAGTCCAAAATTCTCAAGAACAACTTATATGGTGATTCTCCTTCTTGTTTCTTTACATCATATAATCTTTGAACCAAATATTTTTGATCAGTGTTGCTCAAATTTTGATGACACTTGACATGGGGCTCACTATGATCTTCACATTGTGATGATAAAGAAAACACAGCAGTAGATACATTGCCATCTTGAGAAGCACTTCCTTTATCTGCTCCTAGAACTCCAGTGTTATGGAATGTGCCGGGAAGACCAACACTTGTAGCCAGATGCCCTTTCATCATGGAATATTTTAGATTATTCTCAATCTCTATGGCACTCTGAAATGCCTGTTGTAATGTTGCAGGTTCCTTGTCCCTTATCAAGAAACTCATCTTTTTGTCAAAAGCTCCTAAATACACAACCAAACATTCAACATCATTTGGTCTTATGTACTCAGGGATATCCCTTATAGCCTTTGTGAATCTAAGATTGAATGCAGGGATCAATTCGCCATTTTTTATATGGATCTCGATGAAGTTATTTCTTACCAAACTCAGATCCACCCTTTCACTGAATTGCTCATTAAAGGCTATCATGAATTGACTCCATGAGGATATAGAACATGCTGGTAAATATGAGAACCAATCCCTGGCATCATCCTTCAAGGATTGAACAAACAGTTTCATGATAATGTCCTCATGACTTACCTCAAAATCCCCCACCACATCCACAAATGCTCGCAGATGTTTAGAGGTTGATTCTGAAAATTGCCCTGTGAATTTGGGCAAATGCTTCCTGACTTTTTCAGGAATAAGTTTCGGGAAACCTTTGATACCACTGAGAACCAATGGTTTGTATCTTTCAGCAGCAAAATCCCTCTGAGGGCTTGGTGCAACTTGTCTTCCTTGCATATTTTTACTTTCCATTTCACATGGAAACCCTCATGAATTGATACTCAATCAATACTAACCCCATAAAAGGTTCTCAATTACTACATTCATGAATCCAAAATATTGATTGAATAAAAATGCCCTAAGATTATTAGAGGCACAAAACACACTTCACAAAATTTAATAGACATTACATATCATGCACTTCGAAGTATGTATAAAACTGCTATTACCCTTTTCCCTTTCGTAGTGCTAAATCACCAGATAGGGAAACAAAATTTCTTTCTCAAATGTTCAAACACATGAAGAATACCTCGCAACGTTGCAGCTCTGGAACATTCTCCAAATCTTC
Organism: Sequoia sempervirens; assembly: GCA_007258455.2. Lineage (NCBI taxonomy): Eukaryota > Viridiplantae > Streptophyta > Pinopsida > Cupressales > Cupressaceae > Sequoia > Sequoia sempervirens. The sequence continues at coordinate 316,979,526 of VDFB02047230.1, read as the reverse complement.
AATGGGTTTACCTTGACAGAGTCGCCACCTCTTTGCAGAGGACAGAACTTCAAATGATATGAAGCTCACTTACATGTAAATATTTCTCTGAGTTCCATCTGACAGAGCACCATAGATCTTGTAGCTTTCAGGTTCACTGCAACAAAGCTTTTCTCCAAGCCTGAGATTCTTCAAACTTTGAACCTAACCAACATGGCAATTGATATGACTCTTTGATAAGGCAAGATTCTAGTCAATCCCCAGTAGAGTCGCCATCTTGTTGGTGGTTTTTAATGAGCAACCAGGTTGGTCTCCTATTCTACCTATGGAGTAGCCATCTCTAGTCAAGGGCAGCTCGGAGGACCTGGACCAACTGACAAGATTCAGTCAAAGACTAAGATCTTCTGCACTTTAGGCTCTGCAAAACCAGGGCAGGTATACCCACACAATGCCTCAAATAAGACTAGACATTGCTTTTTATAGCATATGACTCCTGATGCCAAGTATTGAGAACCTCAAATATGGCTAGATTCCCAGTAACACAATACTTGCAGTAACCAGGAGGTAGGGTAAGACAGCTGAAGATATTCAATGATTTTAAATTTGGAAGGTTTCTGAGAGGGAGCAGGCCACATGACAGACTAGTGCCTAATCTTGGGCCACAGAGTCAAACACAAAAGATGGAATTCATCTGCAAACATGACCTCAACTAGTGGATTTTGTTTTGCTGATGCCTTACATCAGCCATCAGTGCTTTACACTGACAATCCAGATCTTGTATCAACCAGATTCTTCTTACCCAATCCAACCTGTACACAAACAATCACTGCTACCTGCTCAAAGGATTTAACTGCTTCCTTGAAGCAGACCTATCAACAAATAACACAACCTCGTGAAGTATGAGAAGATGAACAAAGACACCTTATGCATTCATTCAAATGATTGGAGCATACAAAAATGGAGACAATCTGCTGACATGCATGAAAGATGAGCATCTTCATATATTCATTGCTCAAACTAATTGTATTTACAGATAGATTCAGGATTACAAATCATTAGACTCCACATTGACTCAAAACTAAACACTATCTATCTCATGATGATCCACAAACTCAGACAAAAGTGTGGAACTGAACCTAAGGGGCCAAACCAACCTAAACCCCCCCTCTACATATGGCCACAAAATTCTCCTTTATAGGAATAGGAGAAGCAACAAGCAACTGGCCAGATGAGATTACATGTCTTCGGATGACTGGGCCAACCCCGAATAGCACGCATGCCAAAACATCACTTCCAACAGCCTCATTGGTCTCATAAATGCCTCGGGTCGGGTTGTTGCAGGAAAGAAACTCCCGCACAAAAGAAGCTAGGCAATCGATGTCAAATCCGCTGCCAAATCCGCGCGTCCATACTCGAGCCATGCCGTCCTACTCTCAGGATCACATTGCCATGAATGCACAATCAGCGGATCCAACAACCAAGTTTTTGTCGCCATGAATATTACAAATCTTCACGCGCGAACAGACAGAAACCTTAACAGAGATCAGGTTGAAAACTGACCGTTGATCAGCAAAGATCGGGCGGTCACCATTTAAAATCACTCGACCATTGAAAACAAGCCCACGCCTGCACATTAGTCTCCAAGTAAACATTGGGCACCTTTGAATTTGAAGTTAAAACATCATCGTCTAGCTGACGCATGTGCACACTTGTGGCCCATTAGTAGCTTGGGCGAGCGAGGGCAGAGAAGTCGCTGAGAGATAGCCGAGTCGGCAAGAGGTCTTGGCGAGGAGAACAACCCATACCAAAGTCACCGGGCACATCGGCCAAGCAGAAGGAAATCAGGGAAAGGTCTGGCCGAAAAATGGATGCTACATCAAACACTCATCACAAGTCGGCAAGAGATGGCCAAGTCGGCCAGACATCATGGCGAAGTCCACATGTTTCATCGAGCAGATGAGTTGGCAAGACATGGCACACTTGGCATAAGATTTCAGCTTAGAACAACACCCCATCAGTGAAAGAGAGATTACAATCAATCGCCAAGACATTAATAGTCTCACACCAATCGAAACCATTTTCCTTTTGTGTATCGCTACAACATTAAGATATTGAGAAGACCTGCTGCACACCATGTCTCTCTAAAGGTTTTCATTCACCTGAGTGTCACTGAGATAGCCTAGAGCCTACGCCGATGAAGACCACCATATGTTCCATCGGCGAGACCGAAGGTCACTCACTGAGACCTCACGCCGAAGACCCCAGCTCATATCGAAGAGATTACTCTTTACATTTTCAGTCCGTATAAGCACCCATCATCAGTGAGACATCACAGCGACATTACATTGTTATACCACAAGCCCTTAGAAACTTTTTTGCTGAGAGAAGTAGAGACTTTCACCGAAAGTCACATATTGAATCACCTTCGGCAAGACCTGACCCCATCAATAAGAAGACACACCGAAAAGCATAAACCCCACCAAAGCATTAAGATCATCCATCATCGGTTAGCGTAACAAAAGACATCATCGAGACATCTCGCCAAAAGGTATAGCATACGCCGAAAGAAAACTACAAGACATCTTCAGCAAGACCCAACAGAATCACCATGAGTTATATCAAAAGCTCCAAGTCCCACCAAAGGGAAGTCACACCGACAGACAAAATCCACATTGAAGAAGAAGAAGGGCCGGTAAAACGGTGACAAGGGGCCAGTAAAGGAATGGAAAATGGGGCTCGAGAAAACCATAAGTGAAGCATGAACCGGCTGGACAGGTCACCGAAGGAAAAGAACAAATGGCTAGAAAGGAAAGAAAACAACAGACCCGAAACGATCCCGCCCCTGCCTCTGCAAAAGACAGCGGATACGGAGCCAGAGCCAAAACAAAACCAAAAGCCATGGGGGCGGAGAGAAAAGGAAAACAAGAACTATGCAAAACGTTCCAAGACAAACCCAGACCTAGTTTTGCCCCCGCCAAAAACAAAAGGAAAACAAAGCAAGCAGAGTTGGGGAAAACAACCAGCGGCTGACACAGGGTAGAAAGGAAAAGAAACACCAAACACGTAGAATTGAAACTTGGATGGATGCGTGAACAAGAACTAGAACCTTAGAATTGGAGAAGTTCTAGTTACCTTCAAGCATCCGTTCCACCCCCGATTCCGAAAGAAAAACCAAAGCAAACAAAAGAGAAACGGGAACCGGAATAAAAACCCAAAAAATAGGAAAAGAGAAAAAGCAGGAAACCCTAACATAGGCCGCCCCCTGTAGATCAAAACTAGCAGGCTGGGCTCAACCCTTGTGGGAGCCCATTTAACCCATGTGCTAAAATGAAAGACACCCCAATGCTAAAGATTTATCATAAAGATCAGAGGCAAACAACTAGGCCATGAGAGAAAACCAAAATAAGCACTAACAGGATCATGAGTTGAATTACCCCACACAAGACCTTGAGTTGGCAACAGTAGTACACACTTTGATGAGATGCAGGCATTACTTGTTGGGGCACAAATTTGAGTTGCATAGTGACAATTAGAGCTTACAGTATATCTTCATGAAGCTTAATCCAAATGCTAGGAAGATGTGATGGATGGAATTCCTTTGTGAGTATGACTTCGAGGTGAAGTTTGTCCAGGGGAAGGAGAACATAGTTGTTGACACTCTCAGTAGATGAAGACATGAGTTGTCAGAGTTGACTCTTGGTGTGGATTTGAGGAGTCAGATTCTTTCTACACTTCCTGTAGATAGTTGGTATTAGGATGTGAGATTAGAGATAGAGATAGGCAGGACTCTTGAGGGTAGATTCTCAGGTTATTCTCTAGAGTCAGATGGTTTTTTGAGACACATGGGATGCATTTATGTTCCATCTTTTGGAGATCTTCTTACCTTGGTTATGAAAAAGGCACATCGAGCACCCTATTCATCTCATCTAGGAGTGAAGAGGATGCATGTTGATTTGCGACAACTATACTTCTAGCCAGGTATGAAGTGAGATATCACTGACTTTGTGTCGAGGTGTTTGGAGTGTCAGCAAGTGAAGGCTGAACACCAACATCTAGCAGGACTTCTGTAGCCACATTTGGTGCTAGAATGGAAATGGGATATAATATCGTTAGATTTCATTGTTGGGTTACCCAATTCTTCATGATGACACAATGCCATTATGGTGACGGTGGATAGGTTGACGAAGGTAGCACACTTCTTTCCTATTCATTCATCCTATAATGCCTCATCAATTACTAGAGTGTTCATGGGAGATATATTTAGGTTGCATAATATTCCTCATTAGATCATTTTTGACAGGGATCCTGTGTTTACCTCAGCTCTTTGGACGTCATTGCAGCATGTGATGGGGTTGTAGTTGAACTTTAGTTTAGCATATCACCTTGAGACAGATGGACAGAGTGAGAGGGTCAACCAGATCCTTGAGCATATGTTATGCATGCATGTGATGGACTAGCAGACACGATGGGAGGACTATCTCCATTTAGTAGAGTTTGCTTATAATAACAATTATCAGAGTTCAATCGTCGTGCCTTCTTTTTAGGAATTGTATGGATGACCATGTTAGACTCCTTTGAGTTGGGATTGGTTAGAGGACAGAGTTCTATTGGATCTGGAGATGCTTTAGGATATGGATCAGTAGTGATCCGTATCAGGGAACATTTGCTTGCTACATAGGGTAGGCAGAAAAAGTATGTAGATGCAGATTGGGTGGATCACCAGTTTGCAGTAGGTGACTAAGTCTTTTTGTGAGTGTTTCTATGAAAGAGTCCAATCCGATATGGAAAGGGCTCTAAGCTTTCATCTCGCTTTGTCGGGCCATTTGAGATTCTTGAGAATATTGGACCAGTAGCATATCATCTTGCTTTGCTACCCAGTCTCTCACATAGACATGGCACATTTCATGTTTTAGTACTCAGGCCTTATCACCTTGATATATCTCACATCCTTGATTGGAATGCGTTATAGGTAGAAGATGGGCAACTAGCTTTGGAGCCTGTGGCCATCACGTAGTATAGGAGACTCGCTCTCAGGGATCGAGATATTGAGTAGGTTAGGGTCCAGTGGGATCCTAGTGATGATACTTTGGCTACCTCGGAGGATGCGAATAGGATGAGGGAGCTCTATCCCTATTTGTTCATAGGCTTCCAAAAGCAAGCCTAATCCTGGGGGGGATGTAGCACCCCTCCGATTTGTATTTTTTTTTCCAGATAGTTCTTTTACTTTGATAGACCATGGTACTATGTTGTTTTTATTTGATCACTGACATTGGAGCGATGATGGTTTTTATGATCTTCCTCATTTTGGAAATGAGTCTTGCAACTAATTTATGGAATGAATGCAATATATGGATGATTCTTTAATGTACTTTGTATCTAATTAGATGAGTTTAATGCTTTGGATGTATGTTATTTATTTCATGAGTATTATTTATATGCTATGGATTAGTTTAATTTTTGTATATTATGGGATTCAAATGTAAGCATTGTCATGCACCTTAGAGTATGTATTCATTAAGTGTAGTTCACTTTACTTGTTATTAATTACACTTTCAAATATATATATATATAATTATCACATTTCTATTGTATTTGTGTCATCCTCTAGGGTTACGAGGTAGGGTGTTACATGCAAGATCTATGCTAGGAAATGACAGAGTTACATAATAAAGATTAGACCTTTCAAAATAATGGACTACAAACACTTGGCCAAGAACATGTTGTATACATCTAAAAATAATAGAATTTGGAAAGAAAAACCTATACTCTTTGATAACCCATTTTCAACACCTGTCCTAGAAGATAACCTCCCACATACATAAGATAACATACATCTTATCCAAGTTTCACAATTTCCAAGTTCTATCAATCTAGTTCCAATAGTTTTTAACTAACCAATTGTTTCAAGATTAAGAATCAAACTATCTACAACAAAGTCTATGTATGATTCATTTGGATTTCTCTATTTAGTATGCATATGAAAGAATGTAACCAGATATAAATACAATTAGATCTTAAACATAATACATGATTCAATGCATCAATTATGATAAGAATATCGAAAAACATGCATCAATAACTATAGATTTCCATTATTTCTATTATTCCTTCATACTTGGAATGAAATCTACATTTTAGATAAGAAAATAAAATAGCTTTTAAAGAAGGTATATCGCATGTATGTGTAATGTGTAAATGGAATATTTATGCATGTACGCATATATGGCCTTCTATTACAAATGATGTATGTGTATATGTTCTTTTTAAAATAAAATAAAGATTTATTCCACATATAGATTCCTATATTCAAATAGATCTCAACTTTCATTAGATGTATGAAAAAATTCAACTGAAAATATAGGAACATAAACATTAAGAAGTCATTCTTAGACCTTGATTTAAATCTAAGTTTCAAACAGTAAGCCACAAAGTTGTTTTTCATAAAATCAAATTGTAATTGACATATATATAAATTTGTATATTTTAATAGAATCCATACACTCTAGATTCAATTTGACTTTGTTTTAGAATGTGAATTCATTGTATAAAAAAATAACAAGTTCTCTTAATTCATTTTGATCAATTTCTTAAACAAGAACATTCAAAGAAATAACTTCCAGGTATTTACTTATGTCACAGTAATAAGGATACTTCAAATGGATAAGGGAAAAATTCACACATTTAAAACCAATTTTTTCATAGTTAGAAACATCGACCCATCCCTAAGGAAAATAAGAATGATGCTCTATTTTAAAAAAGAGAGACTAAATAAGGAATTTCACTTAGAACGAATATCTCGTTTGAGCCCCTTTCATTATTATTCTTAGGGATTCAACATTTGAAGATGATACTATTATTCTTGTATCATTTTTAAACAACATTGAAATCATTTAATAGCAAGTGGATCAATATGAAAAAAATCAATCTATTCATTTCATTCTTATAAACATTCGTTATCGGGTTTAGTAACGATAAGCATGTTATCGATTAGAACGATAACATGCTATCATTTGGTTTTATACATCAGATAACTCTCTCAATGTATTTTAGACAACATAGTGACTATTGACTAGACAGTAAAGACATCATAAAATAGGGATATGAATAACAGTGATAAGAATCACTCAACTTGATAAATAATTTAGACTAAACGTTTGTATATATATATCTATGTATATGTGTACAATGTTTTAATTTCTTTTAAAAATTTAAATTGGAACAATGAATCTTCATCATGTGGCCTGTTAAGGCATGATTGACATCAATGAATAATTAGTTCCTTTCAAGTCCAAACTTATCAAATGGAATGATGGGAATTGTTTGATACCAACCATCATGTTACAGAGATATAATACATACAAGCTTTACATCAGGTTACAAAGATAAAATACATACAATATTTGAACTATTATATCATTCTTAGGTCACTGGTACATTTTGGCCCAAGTTTTGATGAAAGTTCGTCAAAATTTTGACGATCGTTCGTCGGTATTATTTCATCAGAATTTTGACATTTCAAATGTTGTTGAAATTCTAACGAAATAATACTGACAAACGGTTGTCGAAATTCTGACGAACATTCATCAAAATTTGGGTCAAAATGTACCAATGGGTTTATTCACTTGAGGGAACCAAAATTATAGATTCGATGTCATTAGCATCACTTATCCATCTTAAGGCTTCATTATGATAAAATAGGGTTTGGTCAACGACCCAACACATATGCATTTACATGCATGGTTCAAAACGTCCTTGCTAAGTATGTCACATAGACATATCCTTATAATTAGAATATAATCTTCCATGGAGGCGATGTCCATGGAATGGACAACCTCATGGATTCTCCTTTCCTTGACTAAAGGAAGGAAGTCAATGCGAATATGGAAATCAAAAGATAAGAATATACAGGGACTCTAATGCAGAGTACATATAAGATAATGGATTTTCTTCAAATTTTTTAACAGATAGAAAAATAGAGGATTCAAAGGAATAGAAGAAAATCATGTTTACAATGGAAACATTCTAAATGTTCTATACATACCTCTATCAAGCACACAATCAGCTAGGATATGAGGTGAAAAATTCTTGAAAGCTAAGGAAATGACTCTTTCCTTCCTTAGCTAAGCAATTCTTGATATCTTCTTTTTCCTTTTCTTTTTTGACCAAAATTCACCCATGTACTCTCTTGAGTTATCTCCTCTCCTTTTGCATGCTTTTTGTAGCCACTAACACTAATTTTTCTCCAAATTTGGTGTGTTCCATTATGATATCCACCACTGACTACGTACATACAAATTTTCTCCTCTATTTTTGGGGGTTGTGGGAAGCCTCCGCCCATTTGATTTCATACTCAAATTTGAATTTGAATTTAATCAAATATTAACTTGGAGTTAATTAGTTTTCAAATAGCACTTTATTCCCTTTTCCTTCTCATATATATATATATATACACACACACATAATCTTTTATTTAAATCATTCTCTAAATGAAAGGTTTAATACACGTATGTATTTATACAAGCAAGTATATTCCAATTTCTAGTATTTTATTTTCTTTTTGAATGCAATATCATCAAATAAACAAGATAGACATATGATCTAACAATTTTTTCTTTCCACAAGCTTACTTATTTATCCATTAGTGTATTTCACACGAATGGTGTTTTCTACCATATTGAAATTTAAATGCAAATGTCATGATTTTCAATGGTGTGTGCATGTTCCAGATTCCAATCTTTCTTACCATTCATCATCCAACTAAATACTTCTACCTCAACCATGTTCTCAGTCTTCATCATGTTCCTACATTGACACACTTGCACTTGTAGAGTTTCATCAATAACTAATAACCAATGCTCAAAACAAAAATATTCCATTTCACATCACAACGTTTATCTTTCGTATTTAATCACATGAGTATACATATATTTCAAATGACATTGAAATCTTAAATTTATCACAAGTTAATTGATAAATTTCATTTTCCATAATTATTTAACTAACTTAACATTTATTAAATGCAAGAAATTTTTTGAGACATGGCATCCTTCCCCACTTGGAAGAGACATTGTTCCAATGTCTTATCAGACAACATTGAATTATATATGTCTATTTCAACATCCAATCATATTGTTATTCAAGCCAAAATATCATAACATGCAAATCCAAAAATGCTAGAGAAATAGTATCTTGATGAACATTAAGAGTCTATCTAGAAAGTAAATGAGGAAAGGGATGTTAAATTTCCTTTGCATCCTCCCAAGTAGCATTATCCACAGAATATTGGTCCCACTAAATCTTATATTGTACAATGTCTCTATTTCGCAACTTGGTGTTGCATCTATCCAGAATTCTAATGGGCTTCACTAGCACCACTCCTATATCATGCACCTACAAATAATTCCAATCAAGTATATGAGATGCATCTGGGTGATATGGATTAAGCAAAGAAACATGAAATACATTATGGAGTTGAGCTAGAGTAGGTGGTAGAGAAAGTTGGTATGCAACAAAGTTAATCACTTCCAACACATCAAAGGGTCCCACATATCTAGGGGCCAACATGGAAGATTTTCCAAAGGTAATGGAGCTCTTATGTGGCTTGAATCTCAAAAAGACCTTATCTCCCTCAAAGAACTATCTAAATGTTCTATTCTTATTGGCATAACTTTTATGTCTATTTGTTGCTTCCTTCAGTATTCCCTTGATTAGTTTCATCCACTCTTCCATCTCCTTGAGCATTTTAGGACCCACTATAATACTATCTTCCAATCTATCCCAACTGATGAGTGTACAACATTTTCACCTGTAAAGAGCCTCAAAAGGTGTCATACTAAGGATGCATGGAAAGATTTATTGTATTAAAATTCTACTAAAGGTAGGATACTCTTCCCACTTATATTGTTTGTCCATGCAATACATTCAAAAGAGATCCTCTACTACCTAGTTGACTCTCTCTATCTGACCATTGGTTTGAGGATGATATGTTGAACTAAAATTCAACTTAGTTCCCAAGTTTGAATTCAAAGTTTTCAAAAATATGGATGTCATCTGAGTATCCCTATTGGATATGATAGTCTCTAGCACTCCATGCAAATGGAACATATCTTGGAAAAATTTCTTGGCCAAGGTCAACCATCCATCCTTAAGGTTCCTTGGAATGAAATGTGCCACCTTTGTCAACTTATCGACTACTACCACTTGATGACATCATTCTTTCTTGTACTCAAATGGAAATCCATGTAGGATAAAGCCCATACTAATCACCTATCACTTGTACTCAAGTATTTCATGAGGGTAGAGAAGCCCTACTAGCTGCACATGTCTAGCCTTGACTCATTGACATTCCAAGCATTTGGTTACATACTCGACTACATCCTTCCTAACCTTAGGATAGAAATAACAAGATTTCAACTATGCAACCATCTTGAAAACTCTGGGGTATCCTGAATATGGTGCATTGGTCAGAAAAAAAGGTACCATTGTGAACTCGTAGTGTCCATATCGATTCCAGAAATAATTCTTAGGGATGTCCTCTTCTTTTATTCTCAACTAGTGATAACCAGATCTAAGATCTATTTTAGAGAATACTATTGCTCTCTTCATCTAATCAAATAGATCATCAATCCTTAGGAGAGGATATCTACTCCTAATGGTCGCATTATTCAACATCTGATAGTCAATACATAGATGCAAGGTTCCATCATTCTTCTTAACAAAGATAACCGACACACCTCAAGGAGATACACAAGGTCGAATAACCCCTTGCTCAACAATTCTTGCAACTGAGCCTTCAATTTGAAATCGATCATAGTCATCGTATATGGGGCCTTAGACTATGGTTCAACTCCTGGTACTAGATCAATAGAGAAATTAAATCCTCACTTTGGAGGTAGTTCCATGAGCTCTTTAGGGAATACATCTAAACTCCTTGAGAATAGGGTATTCATCCAAATAAGGCTTCATATTTTTAGGTTCGCTAACATATACCATATAGATGGTACACCCTTTCCTTTGAGCCTTCTTGAGCTACATAGTTGAGATCTGCCTAAGCTTTAGTGGTCTTTGGGTTCAACAGATCTCAACCAGGTTTCCATAGTCATCCAAACAACTAACAATGTTGTCCTCATAATTTATAATGGAATTGTGCTCAGTTAAGTAGTTATTTCCCAATATTACATTGTAGGAACCTAAGGGTGCCACATAAAGGTTTACTTAAGTTAGGAAATTGGGAAGTTCTAACTCATTGCAATAGAGGCATGAATCCACCCTCTTCTTTGCTCGATTTCCATACTGGACCATCCAAGAATTTTCCATGTGTCCAGGTCTAATGGGTAACATATAAATCATTCTTGGGTCAAAAAAACATTCAATAGCCTCGGTATTAATCAAAATAGAAATAGGTTTTCCATATTTAACTTACCGATAGGTGGATTGGTGAGGCCTGATATTTAGCTTTCCTATCATCCACTGCTGCATGGATTTGATGTTGATTTCCTTCCTTTCATGTCTTTGAATGCTTTGAGAAACTTGAGGCATAATGATCTCCTTCATAGGTGTAGAAACTATCACGAGGCCCTTTCTGACCTCCTGACCTATCTTCCTTGGTTCTCTTTTTTTTATTATCAAAATTGTCTTTGCTGCTATTGGATTTCTTATTCTTTCCACCACTACCGACCTTTGACTTCTCCTATGAGTCACTTTCACTCTTTATATTTCTAATCTAGTGGGGATTTTCTCCCATTTGAAATTTCTTATTCCTAAATCGAGATTGAGAATCATAATTCTTTCAAAAATTGGATAGATGTTGCAGCTTTTGTTCTTGCTTGGTGGCATTTTCAAATACCTCCTCCATGGTGAGTGGGTTTTTAAGTCTACCTCCACTCCAATATGAGGTCTTAACCCAAGTATAAACTTCTAGATTCGAAAGTAATCATTGATTTGGTACTGAGGCACATACTTCAACAAATGAGTGAACTTTTCTCAATACTGAGTTACTAGCATGCTCCCTTGAGCTAAGTTTTGGAACTTTATCATCTTCTTATCAAAAAAGTGCTAAGGAAGCCACCTTTTCTAAAAATGTTGGAGAAACTATTCCTAGGTGGTCTCTCCAGGTTGTAGTTTTTGTTCTACCATTTTTCTGTCCCACCATGTGGTTGCCTCACCAAAGAGCTGGTATGTTTCCCATATAGCCTTATTTTCATTTGATAAATTTTGAAGCCCAAAGTACTTTTCCATTTCAATGATCCATGCTTTTTCTCCATCTTCGATGGTTTTTCCTTCAAACATTAGTAGAGCCACCCTTTTTAGGTCCTTACTAAGATCTCCTTTGATTCTATCTTGGTTGACATATAGATCTCTATTTCCTTATGGCTACTCCTCAATCCTCTAGTTTTGACCATCTCGCATACCTCAAAATTCCCCTTCTAAATGCTCCATTTTGTTTTCCTATCAGTTTAAGAGGTCAATGATTTGATCTAGCTTTTCATTCTGAACTTCATTTTGACCACCACTTGAACCTCTATTCCTAGTGTTCACCATGATGGTTCACTAATGACCTGTGTCATAGCTTGCGTTTAGCACAACTAACACAAGTTTTCTATATTTAATTATTTCAACACATAATGCTAATTATTATAACATGCAATCTTAAAAATATGTTCATTTTTGTTTATAACAAGAATAAGTCATTCATGCTCACAACTTGAACACAAGAAATACTTTCTATATTTAGAATAATAATAGAAAAAAAATTCCCTATACTAGGTGGGCTATTCATTATCAGATAGATGACACTCCTCTAGGTCCTCGTCAAAGTCTATTACAACCTTCTTGGCAAAGGTAGGATGTGGCACAAACACTACTTTTCCTCATTAATCATAATGGGTGCATTGGGTCCACACCCCAAAGGCCAATCTTGAATTGTAGAAGGCTTCTTAATTTTTATAGTATGCTTATACTCTTCAATTTTCTTGCTCCTCTCTAACTTGAGTCAGGTGAGGGCATGTGCCAAAGTCTCATAATCGAGAATCTTAGGGTGGACTTCAAGTGTTGGGTTCTCTTCAACAAATTTCTTTTTATTAGTCCTAATGGTCTTTCCCTTTTTTTTCCTTGACTTTGACCTTCCCATACTTGCATTTAGTTCAGGTTCATTAAACTCAAAATCAAATTAAGGTTTGACTAACCCTAATTTGTTACCATTGTGGGCTCATAGGCCTAGAGCTCAACCTTAAGCTCTGATACCAAATGCAATGTGTCATACATAAATAACACTAAAAATATGGCATAATGAATAATAAATTAAAGACATTCATTTAGCTATTTTCCATCATATCACCTCATGTCAAAATAATAATAATTTATATTCATTTCCAAATGTCAATTTTACAAGTTACATAGTTTGACTTAGGCCAACTTGCCACTTAGTCAACTCAAACTACATCATGAAGTACATAGTACAATAATCAAGACTATGGAATTCCATGTGATTCCTCTTATACACTCTCTACATTTGGTAGATGAGAACATGGTTCAAGCACTTTTCTGCCCAACCATGAAGCTTATCCAACTTTCACAATTTGCAACTATCAATCTGGTTCCAATACTTTTTAACTAGCCAATCATTTTAGGATTAGAATCAAATTATCTACAACATAGTCTATATATGATTCATTTGGCTTTCTCTATTTAGTATGCATATGAAAGAATGTAACCAGATATAACATTTATACAATCAGATCTTAAACTAATACATGATTCAATTCATCAATTATGATAAGAATATCATGGGACATGCATCAATAACTATAGATTTCCATTATTTCCATTATTCCTTCATTCTTTGAATGAAATCTACATTTCAAATAAGAAAATAAAATAGTTTTTAAAGAAGGTATATTGCATGTATGTGTAATGCATAAATGGAAGATTTATGCATGTACACATATATGGCCTTCTGTTAAAAATGATGTATGCATATACATTATTTTTAAAATAAAAGAAAGATCTATTCCACATATAGATTCCTATATTCAAATAGATGTCAAATTTCATCAGATGTAAGAATAGATTCAACTAAAAATATCGAAACATAAACATTAAGTAGTCATTCTTAGACCTTGATTTAAATCTGATTTTCAAACAGTAAGTCACAATTTTTTTTTTTCATAAAATCAAAATGCAATTGACAATATATTTAAATCTACATATTTTAATAGAATCCATACACTCTGTATTTAATTTGACTTCTTTCTAGAATGTGATGATTCCTTGGATAATAAAATAATAAGTTCTCTTAATTCATTTTGATCAATTTCTTCAACAAGAACATTTAGAGAAATAACTTTTAGGTCTTTACTTATGTCACAGTACGAAGGATACTTCAAATGGATGAGGGTCAAATTCATACATTTTAAAGCAATTATGTCATATTTAGAAACATTGACCCATCCCTAAGGACAATAAGAATGTTGCTTTGTTTTGAAAAACAAAGACTAAATAAGCAATTTCACTCAGAATGAATATCTCATTCAAGCCCCTTTCATTCTTCTTAGGGATTTGACATATGAGGTTGATACTATTATTCTTGTATCATTTTTAAACACTAAAATCATTTAATACCAAGTGTATCAATATGAAGAACACCATTCTGTTCATTTCATTCTTTTAAACATTTGTTATCTAGTTTAGTAATGATAAGCATGTTATCAATTAGAAAGATAACATGCTATCATTCAATTTTATACATCATATAACTCTCTCAATGTATTTTAGACAACATAGTGACTATCAACCAAATAGTAAAGACATATATATATATAGTGATTCCATTTCTTTTAAAATTTTTAATCTGCATGATGAATCTTCATCATGCGGCCTATTAAGGCATGATTGACATCAATGAATAATCGGCTCCTTTGTAATATGAACTTATCGAATGGAAAGATGGGAATCATTTGATACCAAACATCATGTTACAAAAGTAAAATACATACAAGCTTTACATCAGGTTACATAGATAAAATACATACAATCTTTGAATGATCATATCATTCTCTGGTTTATTTGCCTGAAGGAACCAATATTACAGAGTCAATTTTGTTAGCATTGCTTAGCCATCTTAAGGAATCATTTTGGTAAAGAGAGGGTTCGGTCGATGACCCAACACACATACATTTACATGCATGGTTCAAAATGTCCCTGCTACTGTCATATAGACAGAGCATTATGAACAAAATATAATCTACCATGGAGGCAATGTCCCTGGAATGGATAACCTCATTGCTTCTCCTTTCCTTGAATAAAGGAAAGGAATCGATGCCAATATGGAAAGCTAACAAAAGGCATATACAGAGAATCTAATGTAGAGTACATACAAGATAATGGCTTTTCTTCAAATTTTTTAACAAATAGAAAAACAAAGGATTCAAAGGAATAGAAGAAAATCATGTTTACAATGGAAACATTCAAAAAAATTCATACATACCTCTGTTAAGTACACAATCATCCAAGATATGAGGTGAATAATTCTTGAAAGCTATGGAAAAAACTCTTTCCTTCCTCAGCTAACCAATTCAATATCTTCCTCTTCCTCTACTTTTTCAACTAGAATTCATCCCTTGTACTCTCTTGAGTTCTCTCCTTTCCTTTTGCATGCTTTTTGCACCCACTAACATTTATTTTTCTCCCAATTTGGTGTGTTCCATTATGATAGCCACTCCCACTACTTAGAAACAAATATTCTCCTTTATTTTTAGGGGTTATGGGCAACCTCCATCCATTCAATTTCATATTCAAATTCAAATTTGAATTTAATAAAATATTAACTTGGAGTTAATTATCTTTCAAATAACACTTTATTCCCTTTTCCTTCTCATAAACATATATATATATATATATAAACTTTTTTTTAAATAATTCTCTAAATGAAAGGCTTAATACACATATGTATTTATACAAGCAAGTATATTCCAATTTCTAGTATTTTCTTTTCTTTTTGAATGCAATATCATCAAATAAACAAGATAGACATATGATGTAACAAAATTTTCTTTCCACATGCTTACTTATTTATCCATTAGTGCATTCACATGGATGATTTTTTCTACCATATTGAAATTTCAATGCAAATGTCATGATTTTCAACGGTGTGTTAACGTTCTTGATTCCAATCTTGCTTATTGTTTGTCATTTGACTAAATAATCCTACCTCAACCATGTTCTTAGTCTTCATTTTTTTCCTACATTCACACACTTGCACTTGTAGAGTTTAATTAGTAACCAACAACCAATGCTCAAAACAAAAAGAGTCCATTTCACATCACAATGCTCATCTTTCATATTTAATCACATGAGTATAAATATATTTCAAATGACATTGAAATCTTAAATTTATCACAAGTCAACTGATAAGTTTTATTTTCCATAATTATTTAAATAGCTTAACATTTATTAAATACAAGCAAATATTTTAGACATAACAGAATTCAAACAGTGCACTTAATTTATCAAAGTAAGGTTAATATGAACCATTTCAGATAATAGAAAATTTGGAAACTAAAACAACAAAGTAAATGAAAAAACAAGAATGCAGAAACAATGTTTCTAATGCTTAAAAAGTCAGAAAATCCTTGATCAGGGTCTCATTCACCCATGGGTGAATAAGTCTCACTTTAGGGTTTGTAAAAATTAATTTGCAAGTTTTTGAGATGATTTCTATGGTTTTCAGACAGTAAGTTATAGTTTCATATTTATGGAAAATGAGGTCTAAATGCAAGTGATAAATAATGCTAAATGACAAGCAAGAAGACCTAAGTTGAGATGCAATTTTGATTCGATTTTTGGATGTAAATGATTGAGGATGCAATGTTATGTAAACACTATGTAAAATAACTGAGTTTTCTGAATTTTCTAGATTTTAAAGAATGCAAAAATGCAAACCTAAAACCCTAAATGAGATGCAAACTAATGCAAGTTAAGAATCCTAAATAAGATGCAATCAATTCAATGCAATGCAAATGGATGCAAAACCTAGATCTAGGGTTGAAAATGGACTCCAAATTAGTAAGTTATGATGCTCAAAAGTTGGTTTCACCAAAATGAAAATAGAAAAATAGGGTTTTTACTAAATATGTGGATTGGTGCACAATAAGGGACCTATTTCTCAATATTTCATTAGGAAATGAGATCCCCACAAAGAATTTACTAACAACCCTAAGGTGAATCAACCTAATGTGAGAATCTTCATATTTCCTTATGAATGAAGGATGGGGGCAAGGTCAAACAACACTTTGGGGATAAAAAAAATAAAATTGCAAATCAATTCCAAAATGCAATCTAACAATTGAAACAACAATATTAAACTCAATTTTAGTAGAACCAGAAAACCAAATGCAAATATCAGAAGGGTACAAATGTGTTTACATCACCAGAAGTGAGTTTGTAAAGGTTTATTGGGACTCATTTGCCCATGGGAAAATGGGTCTTTTCTCAAGGATTTTTTAAAACTTTTGGGAGCCTCTGACATAGATTTGTAGCTTCTAATTTGTCTAGGTTTCAATGTTAGAAAGTTGAAAATAAAATTTGTAGGTTAGATTCCATGATTTGATAACTTTGAAAACTTTTCAATATTTCTCTTCAAAATGTCTTCAATCCTTCTTCAACCTAAATATGCAATCACAGACACAAGAGAGATTTTTTTTTTTTTTTTGGGTGAATGGAGGTTTGCCTTGGTCAAATCATGTTTTGGTAGTCAAACCTTGAACTGAAATAATGCATGAAAGAGGGAATGAAGAATGAAAAAAGATATTTTACCTCTCAACAAACCCTTGAATGGAACCTTGATAGTGGAGATCTTAGAAGGTCTGCAACTTGCATGAAATGGTTGAATTGGATGTGGATCTTGACACTTGAAATGATGCTTTGAATGTTTGAACTTGATCTTGATACCTACATCACAATGTTAGCTCCAAAAAAATGCATGATGTAAGAATACTTTGACATGATGAATGGATCTTGATTGCTGCAATAAATCTCATTCTACTCTTGATTGCACTTGATCATCAACTTTTCTATACTTTTTCTCTCATCAAAATGTTAGGTTCTTCTCTTGAAAATTCTAGGTGAAACTTAGTGAAATGACCTCGTATTTATAGGTATGTATCCTTATTTTCCTTAAATTCAAATATCACAAGCAAACATTTAATTATGGATTTGAACATGTTAAAATACCACCAAAAACATAATTTAAATTTAGGTCCAAAGGTCTAGGGAGGACCCATTCTCCCATGGGTGAATGGGTCCTAGGTCCCTATTCCTGGAACACACTTTGCTCACTTAGGTAAAGTGTTATGTTTAGGCATTAATTATTGTCGGGTTTACCCATTGGAAAATATAATTTATTAGGCTTGTAAATGAATAAAAGGGCTAATTAATACATAATTAAGCTCAATTTAATCAAGAGGGCCCAAATAAGTGTGAAAATGTAAAGGGGTACATTTATCAACACTACTTTAAGGAATTATTAATTCCATTTTAAATTGGGAGGGTCATATCAATTGAGAAAATGTAAAGGGATACATTTTTCTACACCAAAACATCTATTTTTTACATATTAATCATAAGTAGTAAGAATATAATGTAGGTATCCAATAAAAAATATTTTTACAATAGGATTAAATATTTCACTAAAATCAACTCCTTTAACATAGGACTAATATTTGGTCACTCATCTTGCGTTCTACCTTTCTAACTATCCTCCTCCAAATTTCATTTTAAACACCCGTTTTCAACTAATGATGGGCATGTGTAGGTTCATCATGGAAAATATAGGCCCTTAAGTGGCGAAAAATTTAGAAAAATCAGAGTTAGGCAACTTGACGTAAAAATTTGAATAAGTTATCTATATTATTTCAAAAATATGTAAGAATAGAATCTGTAGCAAATTGAATGTAGTTTCTTAACTGCTAGATTTATTTTTTTAATTTATCTATTTGGTGAAAATTTGAAATTTCAATGCAGTAGTACTTAAATTTCAGGGAAAAAATAAGAAGTAGGTGTCTATCTGACCACCCTAACCACAATAAAATGATAATATTTTTTTATAGGATTTTAGATATAAGTAGAGGAATCATGTCCCGATGTGATATATATTTTTTTGTAATTTTTTTCTAGGTAAATAATTAATTATGAATCTTTTATTACAACTTTTAAAAAATATAAAAACTCATATGTCTAACCTCCTTAACTTGGTCAAAACTTCATGAAATTCAATTTTTTTTAATCCTATAGTATGCAAAGCATAGAATGTAATGCATGTTTTGGATTCAAAAAATGTGATACTATTTGAAAGCTATAGATGTTTTTCAATCAGCCTATCAATCAGTACTTTAGTCGTAATTCATATAGAAAATGAATAATAATTATTTATTAAATTCAAAGCAAAGCATAATTTATATTGGTGGAAAAATGAGAATCTACTTTAAAAACCTTTTTTCGTTTCGTCAATTTTGGGTAAAAAAAAGTTGTCAGCCACATACCCATCATATCGCCAATTTTTGGCCCATCATGCTCCTACACATACCCTGATTTTCCTTCCTTTATACACTTCAACTAAATCTGAAGTCTCACATCTATCCAAGGTCATCTCATCCTACATTGGATGTATAGAAACCTAAAGTTCAATAATGTCATAACCCAACTACTTCCTTTATAATTGATTGAATATAACCCTAATTACTCATTTTCATCTCCTTATTAATTAAATAATATTTTATTATTTAATTAATAAAATCACTATTCATCCCCCATTTATCACTATTCATCTACACCTATTTCTAGCCTAAACCATTTAATCTTTCCTCCTATATTCAACCTTAGGTAAATAAATCCAACTATTTATTTACCTAGGTCCCTTAACCTCACCCCAAAAATTAAATAAATATCTTATTTAATTTGTTTTTTTTCTCAAATTTCCATTAAGTAGGACAAAACCACTTAACCCCTTAATTACTCACTTGCACAACCAAATCCTAGTCAAACCCCTTCAAATCCATACACCCTCAAAGGTGTAGAAATGAATGGATTCTTTGTACACAATGTATAGGCCTATGTACATGTGACATGCTCTTGGTGCCATGTTACATGGGTCAAAGGAATTACCCATCCCTTAAGGGTACTCCAAAGTGCCTCTTCCATATTCTCCATCTAATCTCCCCAAGGAAAATTTTTAGCCTTTATTTTCTCCTCAATACCCCACCCTCCATATCCTCCAACCAAATGAGGACACTTTTCCTCCTCTCATCTCCCCATTGATCTCAACTTCTATGAGCCATTGATCTCATCTTTTAATGCTAGTCATTCATTGGTTTCCACAAATATCTATAAATTGGAGACAACTACTATCCATTTAAGAAATCACCCCTTATGTTGTTTGAAAGAGAACTCACATCCATAATACTTGAGAACAACCACCTCAATTTGGTGAAAAAGGGTTATTTTAGTGAATAATTTATTTATTTTCATTAATATTTGCTAGTCCTTTGCTTAATCCAAGTTTTACATCTAATTGTAGGTAAATGGGTTAATTTGGTTAGTTCATTTTCATGCTTTCTTTTCATATACACAACCTCAAACCAAGACTCATGGTCATTTAAATATATACATTTTTTGATAATATATGGGTACATTATTATTACAAGATAAATAAAATACAAAAAAAATGGTAGACTATACATGCCAACTAATTTCATTGTCTTATGGAATTGCATATCGTAGAAGAGGTTCTTTCTATTCTTCCTCTAGACTCTTAAAATCTAAAGCTTGTCCAATCTATTTTTCTTCCACCTATACATCTTCTTGCTTCTCTTTTTAAATTCAAAATGTATGTTTCCCTTTTCTCTCTTGGATATACTCGATCAAACTTAAATTTAATTTCCCTCCAAAGTACATCTATATAATATACCAATTTTAGGGTTAGAAGATTTCAAAATTACTATCCTTAATATTGTTTCTATAGCTAATACAAATACATTTTCTAATTTCAAAATCTAACCTAGACCATTTTTCTCTAAGTGAATAAAAAGCCTCATGACCAAATACTTTGATATAGAAATAGAAAATTTATTACATTTCCATACTTACTATGATGCTTTATCAACTAAATTAGAACACAACAATATATTAATCAAATAACAAGTAGTAGTCATAGTGATATCTAAAAAAAAAATGATTTAACTAAGCATTACTTAACATGATTTTGTCTTTATCCATTAATTTCATGTTTATCATCTCTTTAGTTCCATTCTTTTGTGGTTTATACATATTTTATTGTCTTATAATAAATGCATGTCTACAAAAGTCACTAAATCCTCTAGAATAATATTTATTTCTATTATCTAACATTCATGAATGTATTTTTTAATCCATCTAATTTTCAACAAGAACTTAAAATACTTTTATCTTGCTAAAAACTTTAAAATTACTCCTCAAAAAATAAATCTAAGTATAATATGATTATTCATTGATAAATGAAACATAACAATAAGATTTCTTGATAGAAGCAACATCAACATGACCAAAAAGACTACTACTAATTTATTTCATTAATCCTTTTCTTGAGTGTTATTAGAGTTAAATACTTCTCTACTCTATTTACCAAATACATATGGGTCACAAAAAATAAAAAGGAATAAAATAATCAAATAGACCATATGTAGAGGTTCCCCTAATGCCTAATTAACTGATGTAAATAATAATACACATAGCTCAATAGACATACATATCCTATATTAAGTAGTTCATTATTCAAGAGAAGGATTCATTAAATTATCAACTAGGAAGTCATAAACTTTAGATGATGCTAGAACCATATATGCATTCAAGAATCCTAGACATCCTATATAAATTGTGTATAATAAATTTTGTCTATAGGAGCGAATTTTCACCCCTTATGCAAATTCCCCTTTCATACATCCTCAACTTAGAAAACAAAATCCGAAGGAAAAATTACACATCAGAAGGTTGCCTTCGTTCCACTTGGCATCTATTTTTTTTGTCGATAGAAGAATAACTATTAGGGAAACTTATGCAACGCACATATGTTGAAGCGATGCACTTACGTCCCTGACAGATTCCTATGTTTGAAGTTGGTAGAGGTGTTGCACTTCCTATTGGGAATGATTTGTAATGTCCCTCTTTGACCAACCAACCTGAAGATGCCTTGTTCTTGCTCATTCTTCCTTCAAATTGATACATTCTCACTTCATTTCATCCTCAAGCAATCTTCTTCACAAGTTCTAGCAATTTCACTCTCATGCTTAGCCTTCAAACAACACTTTGGCACTCCATAGCAACAGTGACAACGCTCCATCAACTCCATAAAGCAAGTGTGGAACAAGCCATTATATCGGGGGCTTGAGGTTTTGCAACACCTCCCTTCATTACAATTGAGGTTGTGGTGATTGTTCAAGCTGTCTTTCTCCATCATTGGCTAGTGAGCTCTTAGTGGAGGTGGTAAGCATTTTCACTCATCTCCTTTACGATTTGGTTCAGTAGCTTAATATTGTTTTGTAGTGTTTCTTTTTCTCCTTCTCTACTTCTTTATCATATATTTCTTTTTCGTTGCTATCTTGGCTGTCCATGGAGGTGGAAACACCAAAAAGGGGGTTTGATTGAGGCAGACCCCTATACAACCCCCAACAATTTTACTTATTTCTTGTGTGTAGGTGGATGTGCTTTTTTGGGGCTATCTAGAAAATGAGCATCTTTGTGAGATTATCTTCATCACCTTAGCTTTCATATACTTACTTTATCACATTCATTTGTATCTTTCCTATTTCATAGTTATGTTTTGTTCCCTTAGAAGCGACTAGCTAGGCCATCAGCTCATCTTCTGGTGGTTCATACTGTCTTTTTGGTCCTCTGGTCATACAAACATTAGTGCACCTAAGAGATGTCATCATGCTACGCTATCATCCTAGAACCATGCTTTCATCCTCAAGCAAAAAGCTACCTGAGATACAATGTTGAACCTGAAAACTAGCTCGCCTAGCCCCATTCTGAATTTCAGGTTTGTAGAGTGATTGAAGGACCTTATAGTCCTCATTATTCTCGTCCCTCATTTCAAGACAACCCTTTAGAGTGAGGTAAGTTAGGGAAGATTTTCGGTCTTGGCTCTTCATGACCTGGGGCCTTGAACGTGGTTGGTCCCCCTCTCTTACATTTTTCGTGAACCTGACTTGAACCATTTTGGTTTCTTTTTATGATACTAAAATCCCTTTTCCTTATATTCTAGGAGTGTTGTAGGTGTGAGTGTTGTGAGGCCTTCACCTTACAACCCAACCTATGACCCCTAGTAGGAGTAGTTGGAAGGTTCTGAAAGTGTTACGTAACAAAACCTTAATTTGGTCACTATCCTATCTTGCAACCTTTGAGGGGCTTTATGAGAGTGTTTTTTATTACATGTGATGGCTTTCCTACATCAACCTATCCCCTCTATGGAGCCTATGATTAGTGGTACTATTATAACCTTCACCTCATAAGATCTACTAATGGGTTTTAATAGGGAACCATCTCCTCTCTACATCCCTACGTGAATCAGTGGAAACATCGTAACAGGTCTTCTCATTGATATGATGTCTCAAGTGAACATTATAACTAAGGAGATCATGCTAATAAATTTTTTGCATAAATATGGGTGCAATGCACATGTGAGCACCATCCACACACATGACAAATTTTTCGTACCCACTTTCAGTAGTATCATCTTTACGGTTTTGGTTGGACCTAAATATATGAAGCTTTTGTTTGACATAATCCTTGGATCTGAACTCTTCAGAGTAAATTTGGGTATCCCTTAGTTAGTAGCTATGAATGTCATACCCTCGATTGTGCATAAATGACTAAAATTTATCCATGAGGGTTCTGTGCATGTGATTCATGACATTGGTTATAAACCACCAATTGCTCATGGTGGTTACTCCTTGGACTACTGTTGGCCTTCACTCATTGGTCCTCTCTTGCCTAGGAAGAACCTCCTGTACTGAATGTATCAAAATTAGAAAAAAGGATGTCTAAGGCCAACAGTGAGATACCTTATGTCGCCTTATACTATTTCACATAGGTCTTGCTTAAAAGCTAACAGTGATGCCGCTAAGGCACATAGAAGGGAAAAAGAGAAGCAGTCCTGAAACCCTCCTTCCTCTTCCACTATTTAGCTTGATGCTTCCTCTCACCCTGCTATGGCACCATTAGACTCTATTTCACATTTGCGAGAGAATCCTATGGTGCCCTCTTGGATAAATTCCAAGCATCCCACATTTGAGCTTCATATTATGCCCATGGAACCTAAGCCCATTCTGTATAGTAGAAAGAAAGGCCCCCATGGGGAGTCTTCTATGTCTTGAACTTCATGGCCTCCTACCATCCCTACTTCCAAGGTAGTAAACAAGAAGAGGCATGTTGTTGAGGAATTAGAGCAGGATCCTTTTGTTCCTTCACAACCTATGGCCTCCGGTTGGATGAATCACAAAAACTACCTTGCATGCAAGTGCAAGCACTAGTGAAAGGATCTCGCAGCTAAATAGGTCACCTTATAGAGGAAGGAAGAAGAGATGATTGCCCTTATATCAGGGCCTCCTATCGCATCCTCCTCTCTCCTCCCCTCTACTTCCATTCAAAATAGTTTAGTCTCGCTTCTAGCTTTTGTTGTGAGTATGAATGTGCCTGACCCAAAAAAGGTACAGGTGTTCATTACTCTTTTGGTGGATCTGACCTTGTTGATGTCTCTTCCATATTTCCTGCCTTTCCTAAAACCCGTAGATATGTTGAATACTTTAGTGGTATCTGCTGCGATTTTCTCCTCCCCCTCTTCTTCTATACCTCTCACCTCATCTGTGGGGAGTTCACATCCCTCGATGAAGCAAAAGGTGGAGGGTATTTCTTCTAGCAATGGAGGATGTAAGAGGAGCCTGCCTTCTCCGAAAGGTGGTCCCATGCTGACTTGTTCTATCCTAGTAATGAAACTAGTCCCGACTTCCCCTAAGTTCATCACTGCTCCTGAATCGTTCAATGAGGCTAGCAATGAATCTTATGCGCAACATTTTCCATCCATTGAGGTGAAACATGGCACTCTTGTAAAGTGCATGTTTAACTCTTTGGATGAAGTTCTAACCTTGTTAGCGATCTTCACAAAATTGCTGACCTTAGCTCCACAAGAGCTTGGTGGAGAGGACCTTATAGGTCCCTCTTCCTTATCCCTTGTTGGGGGAGGGTCATAAGCTCCTCCTCTTAACATCCCACCACTATAGGCCCATCCTCCTTCCCCCTAGGATGATCTATAATGGGAAGCGGATGACCTCTTGGTCGATCAATGTTAGGGAGAGGCCCCTTCTTTATCTTTAGAGTAGATGTGTGTGTGTGTGTTGTGATGTGTTCCCCCATAATCATGCTATGTGTTCCTAAATGGCCCTTTTCACCATCATTGGTGCTTGGATACAAGTGTGGTTTTTGTGTTGTAAACCTTCTTTTATTTGAATCATCATTCTTTCATGTTTGTGATTGGTTTTTGATAAATTGGAGATGATGCAAAGCATTGGAGGCATTTAGGCTTCCCTTCCATGTTGACCCAATTTTTTTTATTTTTACTTTGTCTTATCGTGCATTATTCACATGGTTTGATATAGTAGGGGGTTGATTATAGTTCATTTTATATACTATTATTATAGTTATATATAATTATGAGTAGTTTTGACCCTGAAATATTAGGCTACTCTTGTGCCCTTTGTTTTTGTTCGTTTCTTTTTCTCTCTTTTCTTATCTTTCTCTCTTCTTTGCTTGAGTTGTCCCTCTCATGTGTGACAATGCCACTTCTATGATACTTCAATTTTCAGAAAATGAATTTGTTGCCAACGAATCTTTTCTTGAGAATATTCACAAACTTCTTTTCAAAGAATCACATTCATGACTTGAAACCCTAATGGAACATGTTTCCTTCATCATGATTTCATAAAGAAAGAACTTGAGAACCTTCCTCTAAGGCAAGAGCAACTTTGATCTTCCCCTCGCGAGGGGGTATTTTTCTCCCTTTCGAATTCCTTGATGAAGTGAACATCTTTCAAAAGGATTCCTTCATAATGAATTGATTCGAGAAAGAAATATCTCTTATGTATTTTTGAATAGTGTGTCCCTTGAGTGGACCCCTTCTTTACACCTAGGGAACCCTTTGAAAGATTTCAAATCTATTCACAGTCTGCATGATTGTCTACTTACTAGCCTGCATGGCTACTTTTGGACATGTTCTATCTATGGGTGAACATGTTGATTTGTAGGTGTGCCTATGAAGCCACTTTCTGACTTTGCAGTCCCTTTCTTTGGCTTTCCTCCATGTGAGAGATCTTGGGGCATACCTCCCTATAGATCTATAGGTTTGTAGGGCGCTTCCTTTGAGCTTTCTCCATGTGAGAGATCTTGGGGGTTGCTCCCTTGTAGGTTTGCAGGTCTGTAGGGTGCTTTCTTTGGGTTTCCTCCATGTGAGAGACCTTGGGGGATACCTTCCATGTATGTTTGTGGTCCTATAGGATGCATTTCCGAGTTTCATCCATGTGAGAGATCTTGGGAGGCACATCCTTGTAGGTCTTTAGGTCTGTAAGGTACTTTTTTGGGTTTCCTTCATGTGAGAGATCTTGGAGGATACCTTCCTTGTAGGTCTGTGGGCCTGTGAGGCACTTACTTCTTGGGGTTTCCTTCATGTGAGAGATCTTGGTGGTTTCCTCTTTGTAGGTCTGCGGGCCTATAAGCTTCTTTCATTCTACAACTTCATAGTTTTGTGGGGCTATGAAGTCCTTCACTTTTCTTGCAATCTCAAGTTCACCAGATCACGGTTTGCTTCCTCGACAGTTCAGGTATACATTTCTAACCCTACTACCTTTCTGATCTACTTTACCAAATAACTCATCAGTATTCGTGCTAGCTAAAGTTGGGGAAAAATGTATAGGAGCGAATTTTCCACCCCTTATGCAAATTACCCTTTCATACATCCTCACCTTAGAAAACCAAATCCGAAGGAAAAATTCCACATCAACAGGCTGCCTTTGATTTATGATCTCATTTCTATGAGTATTTTTTACTAAGGTTATATGATTGAGTCTTTATATCAAGTGAGAGTTCTTCTTTGTGTGTTCTTATTGGTATATGTTGATCGATGAAGTATATACAAAGAATGTATATATGTATATGTGTACATGTCTATGATAACTCATACATATGAGTATATGTGTACATTAGTATACATAGGTAGACGTACCTATGCATGCTCATAAACAAATAACCCATATGTATCAGAGTATCAATTGGATAAAAGCGACATGTATATATATACACACTTCATTTATATACATCAATCGATGAGTACATACATATATGTGTTTGAATTTGATAATTAATATATATATATATGTGTGTGTGTGTGTGTGTGTGTGTGTGTGTATAGTATGTTGGTGGAAACCTAAATACATATATACTAATATGCATATATATGATTTTTTAATATAAGTTTATATCTATTGGCAATAGATTTCTTTAATAATCAATTGAATGTGATTATATATATAAATATATATTAATATATACATACATATATATTATGTGGTTTACATGTATATATTAATAGTATATAACATATATATAATGTTTGATTTAAATATTGATAGCACACAGTATTTATCATAGCACATTTTATAAAGTGTTGCATTTATGTAAAGGAAAGTGCATAAGTTAACATTGTTGTTAAATATATTAAAATTCAATGAATATAGTGAAGCACATAGTATAGCATTGTAATATTTTCAATGTTGTGGAAAAAAGTTGCACATAAAGCAAGAGAAAGACTAAGTCAATGAAGAATTATTCACCACACATGAAAGGAGTATAGCTTATATGTTGCAAAGAGATTAAATGCAAATTCTAACAAATAGAATAAGTCTTTGGAAGCACTATCTTATGGGGCACTAAGAAATGAATATGTGGCACCAAGTCTAAATTATGTGAAGCAAATAAGAAGTCTAAAACCTATGCCATGTATAGGTACAACATTTTGACAAATTTTAAACTAATCCAATGAAGCGTTAGCAAAAATAGGAGAGGGTAGTCAACTTGAAAACTTAGTAGGAAACATATAGCTTTTCACCATTATCCCTTGACTCAGTAAAAGAGTCATTTTGTCTCTCAAAAAGAGGTTGACTTATCCATTGGAAGAATGTGGATTGTCATGTTTTACAAAATAAGAGTTTTACTAGTTGAGTTGTTGCATGTGAGTAGGAAAGTGGTAGAATTGTTAGCTTGTTTGTAGCCTTTGGAAGCTCAAATTTTAGTATATATAGAGGTTCTCTTCCTATCATTTGTTACATTTCTCATTCTTATTTCTCTGTCATTATTTTGCTATATTTTCTATGCAAGTGAATATGAGAGCTTGAGAGTTAGTGTGTTGCTTTATTTTGCAATTATATTGTTGACAAAATTATTAAGAGGCTAGTGGTTGGAAGTTAGTTGAGCCTTGGAGAAGTAGAATTAATGAAGGTGAAGGCTAAGGTTGGAAGGAAACATTTTCAATTTGGAACTTATATACAAGCACTCTGATTTCTATTCTTCCTTTTCTTATTTTTGAAAGGTTATTTGAATATAATGCCTTTATTTGGAAATATTTTTTGAATGCATGGTGTGCTTGTTCTTATGAACTTATATATTTCCTTATGTTGGAATAGTCTTGAATGCATGATATGTTTATTCTTATGAACTAGTTATTTCTTATCTTTGGAATAAAATATGTATGCATCCATTATGCATGTTATTATAAACTTAGTTAATTCCTATAATAGAATATGCTTGAGTGATTCTTGATTGAATATTTTATTATGTTATCACCTTAGGGTAAATGTGTGTTATGTTTATGGCCAATACCAAATCAATCTTAAGAATGGGTGTATAGATGACTCTCACTCAAAATATTGGGTGTTGAATTCTTTGGCCAAAGTAGTGTAAGTAGCCAATGTTTACACTGCCAGTTCACTGTGATCCATGATTGCAATCTAGGTAGGGAAACCAATGTATGGTGGATCTAGATATGTAAGACATAACACTATGCTCAGAAAGGCCAAAATTATGGTGTTACCAAACCAATCTCTTCATCAAAGGGTAGGTCCATCTTACCAATATGGTAGATGTGCGGGGGACCATAGTAAGTCCATTGTTGGCAGAAAAGTACTTGAGTGATACTCTCCCTCATACAATTGGCGACCAAGATTTGAGGATGTAGTGCAAGTTTGGGGACACCTAGAATGTATGCACCAGTGATGGGGATATCTAGGAGGTATGGACCAACATTGGGGACATCTAGACCATTGTATTTAGTTTATGTATCTTTATCACGAAGCTCATAGAAGCTATGTATGTAAACATGTAACTCTATTCTTATTGAGTATTTATAAATGGGAAATATTATCATGCAATTATGTGATGTGAAATCATTGCTTGAATTATTGAAATTATTTTATGTTATGCAATGGGAAAGTTGGAATGGTTATGTTTCAAATTTGTATATTATTATTCATGTAAAAAGGAAAAAAATCATGGATCATAATGTTAGTAGAATAAAATTTA
Source organism: Sequoia sempervirens (assembly GCA_007258455.2). NCBI lineage: Eukaryota > Viridiplantae > Streptophyta > Pinopsida > Cupressales > Cupressaceae > Sequoia > Sequoia sempervirens. The sequence goes on along the minus strand of VDFB02047230.1, from coordinate 316,949,898 downwards.
ACTTGTGAGTAAAACATAGTAAAATTAATGGGTAGAAAAATGAGAATATTAAAAATTTGAACAAATATAAATGTATCAAAGTATTTTACTTGAAATCAACTTCTATCTAAAAAATCAAGTAAGCAATTGTTAATAATTGTTAACTACTATGGGTACTTATCACCTATGACTATAATTTATAACTATTTATGCTACAACATGTCCTAATTCAACTAACCTTTAGGAGAATTGAACAAAATATAAAATAAGGAATTTTAATTCAGAAATTACAACACAACATTCATTATAGAATAAAATGAAAACTATAATTAAAAACGTATAATGCATAATTTAATTAATCATCTAAACTAATGTGGCTTTGCAATACCTCAAGTGGTCCTTGCTTTAGTTGCTACATCTAAAGGATCTTCTTCAATTACTCAAATCAGGAAAAAATGCTACCAAAATATCTTCTCTATTATATTTAAATCATACACAAAGTTCTGAGTATAATATAAAAAAATCTTAAATTCAATCTAATACATGCAAAGATCTAGCTATCTCCTTCTTGATAGGGTACCTTGCAATATAGGTTATATGCAATATTAAATTTACTTATAAACTATAAAAAAACTAAAATAAGATGCCAACTCTCCCATAAAAACATGAAGAGGACTAGGTATTTTTAATAGAAAATACTAACTAGCAAAAACAAGAGTGTAGAAGTAGAATAAGGACTCTGCACTATTTGAGATAATCATTATAAACTAGAAATATGACCTAACAAAGTAGTTATGATTATAAATACTATTATTTATTGGAATATACTCATTTATCCTCCATAACTTATTAAGATGATGGAGTGACACTTGGCCATCTATGATCTTGTCCTTAAATAATCACCTTCATATTATTCTAAAAGTATGCTTGTGTTGTAGCAGATTAAATTATCTCTATGTGTTGAACTATCATCCTTTTTCTATGGGCTAATAAACCTTTTGTTGTAGGTTAATAAATTCTTCACTACTTGGGGTAGTCCTTATTTCTTTAAGGAGTTTTTATTGTTAACAACTATGATTAAACATGAAATTCTCCTAATATCACAAACATTAAATGTTCACAAACATATTCGTTGATATAACATATATCACCTTCAAATGCTTTGAAATACTTAAAGTATATAAAAAGGTTTGGAAATGTCTTTTGGAATTTATCAGAAATAAGATATATACATGCAACTACAATAAGGAATTTTGAAATTCTTATGGCTCATAATTCCCCCAACTTAACTCTCTGCTTGTCCTCAAGTAGCTTGGGGACTTAGGTTGTATTGTAGTGCAACTTCCCTATAGTTCACTATGTTGGTTACTCCTTCAACCCACTTTAGTTATAATCCACTTTGTTCTAATATCTTCTCCCATTTGGTTTCTTCTATTGCATTCAATCTCTTATTTTCTTCCTATCCAATGTGGGAAGGAAATAAGAGAAGAGGAGGATGGAATGACAAGGGAAGCCAAGTGATGTCATTTTCAAGGGAGGCTGATATGTATTTATGAGATCTTTTTACTACTGCAAGGTAGTTAAAGATTGAGTGGGGCTCTTTCCTTCTTAGCTTTGGTGTCAATTCTCTCCATATATCATGAGATAAATCAAGTTCATATTTTCCTATCCTTGTTGCAAGCTCTTGAAATATTTTTTAGTCTTTTTCTCTACATTCCATAATATTTTCCCTTTCCCTCCTTCAGCCTATCAGTATGATCCATTCCTCCACTACTCCATGAGGGTCTTTAGCTTTTTCCCTAAGTAGAAGTGGAAATGACTTCTCCCTTTCCTAATAGCTCCTTTGTAGTTGTCCTATTTGATTCTCATTTTGTGTAAATGAAGCCAATTCCTTAATCCGACCATCTCCCACAAAGATGAGTGGTTTCCTAATAGAGTCATGGGGAATAGTCAAGTTATACAAGTAGAATTCATATAACTGATACTACATATATAAACTCAATTTATTGTGTGTTTCTAATGACAGAGTAGGTAAAGATTAAAAAAATTGGAAGATCACTAATAAATTGACTAAAATAAAAAATTATTAACTTTTCTTGCAGATATACCTAAAACCCCTAGTAGGAGGTTCACACCTTATAAGTTGCATTATCTTGTCAGCCAACTCCTATATTTTGGCTCTTAGTTTCTTAAGTTTTACATCTTTTCTATCAATTTCCCTAGTATGTGTTGACATCAACTCATATTTTTCATTCTCCTAATCCTTTAGTTTTTGGGAAAATTCTCTTACCTTATTCCATAGATCAATCTCAAAGGTCACCACAATAGGGGTTTTAGGCATTCTCAAGGTTGCATCCTGGTTTATAGGATGTGGAGTTTTGTTGTTAGTCTAAAAAATGACCAATTGTGCCAATTTCTTCAATCACAATCCTTGTTTCTCAAAGGAATGCAACCTTTTCTCTAACTCCTAGATTATACTGTCTAATCCTTCATATGCTAGTATCCCTTAAGTTGTTCTTCCAATTCTTTGATTCATTGTAAGGATTCCTATAACTCCTTTCTCTCATTATTCCCTTTTAAAATTAATTCCTCTTCTTTCTCAAAAAATATCTCTTCCTCAATCCCACCATATGGAGCAAAAACTTCTTTAGAAACTAGGCTACCTTGAGGTCTGTTCTTCTTTTTTGCTATAAACAATTCCTCTAAATCAAAATTTGAACTGCTGCTTAGATATAGAGGGTGTAATGTTTTGGGTTTTCTATCACCACTAGACACACTTTCTTCTTCAAAATTTATCTTAGTCTCAACCACAACAATTATTTCCTTTTTATTTTTAGCCTTTCCCTTCTAAGGAAATGTGATTGCATTCTTGGTTGTGTTAGCCTCTTCTACTTATTTTTGGGTGTAGAAGTAGATGGTACACTTTTCATTTTCTTGGGCCTAGAAGGGCTCTTGGTTGATCCAAGGGTTTCTATGGCCTCTTTTGCTATGGGTTGTTCCCTAGAAGCTATATGTTGTGTTTCATACATGTATTTCTATACATGCTCACTAATGCTACATGTGGGTGAGGAAATAGGTGAAACAAAGGGTATATTTCCCTCTTCTAAAGCCATAGAAGACCCATATATTTCCTATTATCTATCAGTTATTCTACATTTGACCTTATGAGAAAATCATTTATATTGTTGTAGGCCAAAAATTCTTCCCAAGATACATTAGAAAATTGGGTTTTGAGACTTCGTTTAATTAATAAGGTGATTATTGTCACATGGAATTGCACCCTATTGAGCACAAAGTTCAACATTCCAATAACACAATGGAAACAACCTCAAGGTTTAGGACCTTGTGTGAATGAGGTTGAATCTCTAGAGAAGGTTGACTTCCTCTTTCAATCCAAGTTCAATGTGTTGGTCCAACCCAACACATGAAAACCTACCATTATCCTACTCTAATAGCTCACAAGGAAAAAGGGAGAGGGAATGCATGAAAGGGAAATAGAGGTGATACACCAAGATGGAAAATTCATTCTTCCTTATTGTGATTGCACAAAAACACATTGAAGGACTAGGGGACTCACACAGTTCTCTATTTGGTTGATTCCAAAGGAAAACATGAAGGTTAGGGTTTGACAGGGCATTGGAAAGATAACAAGATTCTCAAAAAAACATCTATAAACAATTTAACTGAAAATGTATGCATGGAAAAAGAGAAACAAGCACTTAGATATATAGGTAATGAACTTACACAACATACAAAAGTTGAGAAGAGGAAAGCTTAGTCAATTTTAGTGATGTAGAGGAGATGCAAAATGTAATCCTTCCAAAGAAAAATCCCAAAGGAGGTAGAGGAAGAACCATTGAAATGAATACATTTCTTGCCTTCATAGATCAAGCATAACTTAGAAATGACAAACTGAAACCTAATCCTAACCAAGGTTAAGAATGAAGTCTATGCATGAAAGGAAGAATCCATCTAGTGAAAATCACAATTAGGGTATGAATCTATTATGAAAGGTCAACAATCCACAATACAATAAATTAGCATGGGCACCCATAAAATACACTTGCATAAGTCATAGGATACAATAAATATCATCCTTGAAGTCCAAAAATAAAAATAGGTCGCTCAAAAGTTTGATCAAGCATTAATGGCGTTGCCCATAAAAACACATCAAAATCCATGGAAAGGTCAGAGAATTGGGCCTGAAAAGAAACCTTTACATCATTAAATGGTCCATATGCCCAAAAAGCAACACCCTATTGGACATCAAACCTTGGGCATCCCTTATACTCCATACTTCACACTATATTGGCATTGGTCTCAGGCTTTAGAGATCAGGCATGAGGTTTACCACTTGTCACTAAGTAAGGAAAAGCACAGGAGGAAACAAAAAATGCTGAAGAACAAAAGGACTCATTGGCCATCGAAGATTGGGGGTTGAGCTTACCATTTACTACTTACCAAAGACAAGGAAAAGTAATAAGATGTAAGACAAAATTCTGACATTTGAAAGTTCAAACAATGGAATTAGACAAATTTTGGAGAAAGGGGACCTTGGGAGAGAAGGTTAAAAACTTTGAGAAGAAAATGGGGCTTAAAAAAGAAGGAAAAAGGGAAGAGAGACTTTTGGGATTCGAGCATTGAGCAGATGCCTTATGGATTACTACTTATTATTGATGAGTGTTTTTGCACTGCATAACACAGATAAAACACAAGTGTTCTATCTCTCTTGAAAGGTAGCTTTCCTTAGAAAAACTTCAGAAAATAACCCAAGGGTTTATAAAGTTAGGTCTTGACGATGCAGAAAACAACTTAGTGATGTGATTTTCTAGTAATCACAAAGAGAATTTATGGTTTACAAGGTTGGAAGATTTTAGGACTGTAATAAGGGTTTTATAAAGTCTGAAGATAAGGATAAACCCTAACTGTAATTTCCATATCTAAAGTCTAGAAACAATATGACCATTAGATACAACAATTTTAGTGATGCTTTTATCCTAAAACTAACATAGATTTAAAGAAATAGAAAAAGATTTAAGGGTTTAGAGAGGGTTCCTATTTATGAAAACTAAGGAAAACAATAATAATTTTAGGTGTTTAAGATAGACATAACTCCCTAAACTAAGCTCCACTTAACCAAGAATGTTCTACAATATCACAGAACTAGTGTAATTCCCCAAGGTAATCTTTGGATTTTAAGACTGTGATGTTCACACATATAGAATAAACATACATAGTTGAACTTGAGTGCATTTAAGAATTAAGCTTAGACGAACTTTGCAAAGTAATTTACCATTAGTAAACTACAAAATGTATGAGCAAGAAGTGCATCAGATATCTTAACACTTTACCACCATTATAAGCAAACATGAACTAACAATGCTAGAATTAAAACTAAAAGATAGAATCATGCATACATTAAGAGAATGTAAGGAATTCACAAAAACTTCAACACCTTCACTTTTATTACTTCAAAATTTCTTCTACAACAATTCATCTCTCTTTTATAATGAAAGGAAGTTGTTATTTATAGATTTTACATCATGAATCAATGGCTAAGATTAAATTACATTCAATGATACAAATTTGCTGCCCCTTAGGGTTTGAATATATTAAATACAAAAATAGTTCACATGAAAACCTAGGAGAATGTAAAATTCAAAAAATATAGGTGCACACACTTTGAGGTAACTATTTTTGTCTTATAGCTGAAATTACATAAATTAGTCTTCTATTAGAATATTTCTAGCTTCTCTTTCCTTTACAACATATTTAACAAAATTAACCAAAGCTTTAGCCAATTTCTCATGATAAGGTAGCTTAGCTTGGAAATTTTGAATATTATCTCTTTGTATTCATCCATTAATTCATTGTGCAGGTCCACACATGAGCTTCACCGCTATACCATATTTTTTTAATTTTATGAATGCTCTAGTAGCAAAATCCAAAAAGTTTGCTTGTAAATTATTAGCAGCTCCCTTCTCAATTCTATTTCTCCATGCTTGTTTGGTTTCCCCAACATCCAATTTAGTTGTAGATATTTTTGCACCAATCAACAACTCCAAAACCTCATCACATTCAACCATATTGTTGGTGATCTTAGCCTCAATCATCTACACATCTGTTAATGCTTTGGCAAAAAAATTTGGTTGAAAATTAATCGCAAACAACCACATCTCAAGATTGTTCAATTGTTCCTTTGTCAAAATTTTCTCCTTGTGATGTAAGAGGGATTCACTGCAAACAGGTCTCTCCTTTCTTGAGAGATCACCAAGGAATGAATTTCCCTTATACACCTTAGAATAGTAAAATGATAAAGAGCTAAAATCCAATTACGCTTTAAGGAAAATAATTAGAAATCTTGAGAGAGCCGGATTAAAGGATTCTTGTCCCAAAAGAGGGAGCTCTCAGACAGAAGACATCAACATAGTTCTAGGATTCTAGCATGACGCACTGCCATCTGAAAGATGCACTGGTGTCATGAGCAACAGAGAACTCAGGAACTCCGTGGATAGAAACAAACCCTACTTACAGACTCAAGAATAATCTATATTACAAGACTATTTAACTAACCAGAAAACCAAATATTGAAGGAAATAATATGATGCTTGGAGAAAGCTTACCCTCTTTCTGAATGCTCAAGTCTTCACTCCAAGCTCCTTTTCATGATCTACACACAAAAGTTCAAGGAGAATTTTTTTGGGTGGCTGTATAGGGGCCTGCCTCACTTAGACCCTATTTTGGTGTCCCACCTCCATGGATAGCCAAGTTGAAAAGGAATGCTAATGTGGTGAAAGCAATACTCGCACCACGATAAGTGTGTGGTGAAAGCAATACCCACTTAGGAGTAGAACCAATACCATGAAAGAGTAGACAAATGTGTGTAAAAGGAAAGTGAGAGGAAGAGAGAGTGTTACCCACGAGCTAAGGCCCTCTTTGGAACACATGGATGCACCGCTAAGTGCTTGCTTGAGAGTTGCTACTACTGCTAGGGGGGATCTTTTTCTAGCATGGCTTTGCCTATGAATCCAATGCTATCAAAGGAGAAGGAGTCTCAAAGTTGTAGCAAAACAGAAAGAAAGCTAGTGTGATGTCTTCCAACCTCTAAATGAGAGGTAGAAGGAGGTTTTTATGCTTGCAAGGGTGGAAAAGAGCCATTACTTTCTGAGTGTAACCACTAGGGAACATGTCTTAAGGGTTAACCTTCTATATTTTTTGTTTTGAACTCGAGAAATAGACCGGATGCTAGCACGTCGCGTAGACATCTACGCACTACACATTCGTCCAAGACCTATATTCTTGGGAAATATGTCACCAGGCTTCTGTTGCTCAGCCACTTGTCCACATGGAATCAAAATTGTGAAATTATGACCCATGGGATTTTTTCATTAATGTCTTAGGGTGCCATAAATGCTAGGCGTAAATGTTAAAATATGGAATTGCCCCTAGGTAAAATTCTATGATATTACATTTTTCCCCTACTTTAGTGGGCTCAATTTTGAAATATTTAGCCTCACTAAAGTAGAAAAGAAAAAATTTCATCCAAATTTTTGAATTTTACAGATTTGTGTGCCAATAGAGAGAGACCATAGCAGCTACTATAGCTAAGTTAACTAAAACTAAAGGTTCCCCAGTGCTCGAGTTCAACAAACCGCATTCGAGTGGTCGCCAAAAACTGTTGAAGGTTCTAACCTGCAAAACTCAAAATTTTAGGTCATCCTTGAAAAATTAGAAGAAAGCTCCCATGGAGAGAGGAATGATCAAGAAAAGTCTTCAATTCAAAAGAAAAAATATGATCAAGAGATGACCTAATACCCCCTCCTAGGTTTTCCCCTAGCTTAGTGGGGAAATTTTAGGAGAAACCGGGAAGCCACAAGTCCTAGGAAAAAATAGGTCCTGGGGGGCCTATATATACCTAGGTGGGCCCCTAGAAGGGTCATTTACACTATTCACCCTGAGAAAATTATTGAATTTTGTGAGAGAAAAGTCAACAAAATGCCTAGTAAAAGAGAGTATGAAGAGCCGAGGATGGAGCAATTGCATCGGGACATCACCGAGGGTCACGAGGTGGACCAGGTAGGCCACAAACTCTCGTTCTTTGTGATTTTTTATGCACTTTTTAAGATTTTTCCATTGGTGAGGTGTGGAGGAGTCTTTTTTGTGCACCTATGTCAAAAAATCATGTTGTCATCTATGATAAGTGTTGTAGTCTCTTGTGTGTGTTGTGGTCTCAAAGATGCATTGTTGTCTCTGAGGCAACCATTGTGGTAGGGATATGTATGCACGACGCGCAAATTTCTATGTGTCGCACAAAGGTCTTAGTTATTTTTTCTTATTTTTGATGTAAAATGATGATGTTCTGATTCAAATTTATATTACTTTTTGGTAGGAAGACCCAGAGATTTAGGAGCATCTTGGAGGGTGAGTATTTTGGCTTGTCTGTGAGTAGAGGGACCACTTATCTATGGATGAGGTCCCACTCTTAGAGCACGTCGGTCTCTGGCATGTATTCACCATACCAAAGATGAGATATCATGAGCAGATACTGACAACCCTCATGGAGTGGTGGGATGCCACTACATCATCATTCCAGTTGCCATGTGGAGAGATGAAGGTCACTCTTGAGGAAATCTATTGTATCTCGGACTACCCATCCGTGGATGGCGGGTGGCCCTTGACAAAACATGATCAATATAGGAGCGATTAGAGGGTGTCCACTACTGCATAGCGAGGACAGATGGTGATGATGACATGGGTTATATCTATATGCATTGGTATGACCAGGCGACGACCACAACACCATTGATCCACTATGTTATGGTCGTGACTGTTGCCTTCCAGATCATGATTGATGGGTGAGGCTTGCACCCGTATGGGGGCCTCATCCATGCTATCATAGAGATGGTGGAGCATAGGACCATCTTTTCCTGGGGGTGCAACATGCTTGCACACCTCTACTAGGAGCTAGGTTGGTACATGCATTGAGTACCATAGCCTTGAGCATGCACACTTTTGTAGGTGTGGTCCTTTGCCCACATCATGTGCAATCATCTAGTCAGTTTTCCCTAGCGATGGTTGTATCAAATCCCCATGGCCCACTAGTATAACATGATAGGCTAGTGGAGGTTCAAAGACTTACAGTTTTGGTGGTCTTAGTTTGATACCCTCATGGTAGATAGGGTCTGATGGAAACCCTATTGATTTTTCAGGTGGGTAGATGACGACAGGTACTTGAGGAACCTATAGTGAAATTGCTTTTTGATTAGGCATAAGGATTTTTTTATTGTACCCTACTACTAGATTCGGGTCATGCAGTAGAATGGCCGACCACAGACCATACCAATAGATGTTCCCACTTATACTAGGACCCATAGGAGTGCAGTGAGGGTTGGGGACCGCCCTCACCCAACTATTATAGATATCATCCCCTTCAATGATGATGAGCCCGACCATGATCTACTACCCATATCAATGATAGATAATGTTAGTTTGGCACTGGACTTCACACAGTGGTGGGAGAGGCATCATCTTGCTCTAATGTTCAACGAGGGTGCTCCAGGAGGGGACCCGGGTCCATAGGGGGAATTACTAGCCCCACCATCACAAGATAGGAGGAGAGGCTGGCAACAGCCTGGGGAGGAGGAGGAGGAGGCAACACCATCGAGGTCGAGGTGATAGAGGAGGTCAGATCCCCCACCAACTACCCTTGTCTCTTCAGCACCACTATTTTCTACTGCGGCTATGTCGCTTGCAGCACCAGGAGCAGCCACTAAGGCCGGTGGTGTAGGTCCTAGCACCAATCCCCACCCTAACCCGACATGGCATCTGGGGGATCCAAGTATACATGATTCATTGTTTTATGTTTTTTACTTTCAGTTTTATGATATATGTATCTTATATATTCCATGTGATATTGATGTGTTTTCCTTTTATGTGGTTACAGAGGATGCATAGGGATGGACTAGGCTCATAGCTTAGTGTATTTTATAGGTTGCCCCTACTATACAGGTTCAAGGATAAGTTCTTGAGGAATATCGGCTGGTGTTTGTGGTACATCATGCCCCCAGCTTTGAGCCAGTTGTATGTCTATAGACTGCATACAAGGAGCAAGGTGCAGAGATCATTTAGCTCACTACAGAGTTGAAAACTACCCAAGGGCAGTTTGACTAGCTGTCGAGGGAGCAGTAGATGGCGCTCACTGAGTGAGACATGCTAGTGAGGAGGGTTGATGCTGCTGAGTAGGAATGTGACACCCTTCAAATATTTCTTGATGATCTCAGTGGGCAGTCGACGACTGTGACCTCAACAAATGTTCAACAACTATGTGATCAATTGCGGCAAGAAAAGTTGACAATATCTTCCTTATAGGGGAGATTAGAGGGATGGGGGTAGCACTGTCCACATCACACTCTCATCATTCATGCTCGATGACCACCATCCAACCCCTCACATGGCTTCTAGAGCATCCGCTAGAGTGAAAGGGCTCTAGGAGTGACGCGCCACAGTGACTAGGGGATCATCATTAGTTTTTGTGCATATCATTTTTGTAGTGAGATACATATACATTCATATATATTTGTAGATGTTTCTGTATAGACATATATTTAGCAACCACTCATTTTTTGTAGTAGTTTCCCAATACATGTACATAACATTAGATACATACATTGCGTATATATATATATGGATACATCGATTCTAATTTGATGGCATTGTTTATCTAGATGTGTATGTTTTTTATTCATTTCTCACATGTTTATGCTATGGATGTTATATTCTCATGTGGATGTATGCTTACATTAGATGCTAATATGATTTAATAAACACACATGATTGCATGCTAATTAAATACAATGATGATCTAATGGACACACACACATGCACATGGTCATTCATAACACAAAAAATTCTCATAATGTGTTAATGAACAATGTCAACATATGTAGTACTACTACTCGTAGAGAGAGCACCACATAGGTGACACAAGACACTAGATGTAGTAACGACAAAGATGCATTGCATTAATAGTTTCCTTTAAAGGTTTTACATCCATAGATGATAATCCATAGGAGCCTGAGCCATATACAAAAATCAAAATGTAAGGGCCTAACCAGTTAGGGCTGAATTTTCCCCTCTGGTCGGGTAGTGCATTTACATTTCTCTGGTTTTCACAAAGAACCAAATCTCCTATTTTAAAGGTTCTAGGAAGCATACTTTGGTTCTACTGTCTAGATAACCATTGTTGATAAGCTTTAAGATGTTCGAGGGCTTGTAGACAACGTTCATTGAGCATCTCCAATTGATGCAAATGGTTAACTCAATAAGTCTCATTATCAATTAGCCCCTTAAGAGAAACTCATAGAGATGGAATTTCTAGCTCCAAAGGCATGATAGCTTCGGCACCATACATGAGGTTATAGGGCATTATTTCTGTAGCCATACAAACACTCGTGCGATAGGCCCATAACGCGTATTTCAATTGAATGTGCCAATCTTTACCATGTTTGTTAACTGTTTTATAGAGAATAAGTTCAAGAGTTTTATTTCATGCTTCTGCTTGACCATTAGATTACGGATCATATGGAATGGAAAACCTATGCTAGATGTGAATTTTCTTGAGGAACTGCTTCACTTCCTTGTTCTTAAATGGTGTAGCATTGTTAGAAATAAGTGTAGTAGGAAATCCAAATCGAGAAATGATGTTGTTCATAAGGAAGCTACAGATAGCTTTGACATTTGTGGATCAAAGTGTGATAGCCTTGACCCACTTTGTGAAGTACTCCATCGCAGAAATGATAAAGGCATGTCCCTTGGAAGAGGGGGGTGATGTTTTTCCAATAATATCCAACTCCTACTTAGCGAATGGCCAAGGGGAAGTTTGGTTTTGTAATTCTTGGGCAAGCACATGAATGGGTCGATTGTGTTTCTAACATTGAGGGCACTTTTTGACAAAGTCAAAGGAATCTTGTTCCATGGTTTTCCAATAATATCCCATGTGTACAATCTTTGCACCAAGGATTTACCACCAAAATGTCCACCCCTAGAGCTCGTGTGGGCTTCTTTAAGGGAAAGGGGTACCTCTGCTTTAGTAAGATACCTAAGAAGTAGGCCATTATATGCCTTCCTATAAAGGATGTCAGATAGGATGACATATTGAACTGAAAGCTTCCCTACACAAGTGCAGTCATTTTTTGTCGCATCATTGGGGAAGTTCCCAATATTTAGATAGTTGTAGATATCAGAAAACCATTTCCTAGAGTCCACATGGGAACACATAGGGGACTTAGCTTCAAGTTCTTTAGGAACCGTAGGGGTTTGCAAGACCTGGACCACAAAATGGTATTCTTTTGTATCTTCTTCAGAAGGTACCAAGGAAGCTATGCTTGCAATGGCATCAAGATGTCTATTCTCTCTTCTAGGGACATTGTGTATTGTGAAGGATGAAAACTATTTGAGCAAAGAAAAGGTAAGGTCTTGGTATTGGGACAACTTACTTTGCTTAGCCTAATAGGTTCCCGTTATTTGGTTCACTAAAAGTTTGAAGTCACCTAGGATACAGAGGTGTTTGATCTTTAGCGCCATTGCAGAAAGTAGGCCACCTATAAGGGCTTCTTACTTAGCAATATTATTGGTACAAGGAAAATCTAATTGAAAATATAAGTGAACTGGTTTACCTTTGGGGGATATTAGAACCATGCCTACTCTAGAACTAGTTTGACACCTTGATCCATCAAAATACATTTTCCATTTAGGGTTGTGATCGATTACAAAAAAAAATTTCAATGGGAAACAAATCCAAACCAGGAAAGGAGTGAGATGAGGGAGCATCTTCTAGTTGATCCACAACCACTTGACCCTTTATTGATTTTTGAGTAAAAAACTTTATGTCAAACTTAGAAAGCAACATAACCCATTTCACTAACCTTCTTGCCAGATCAATGCTAGAAAATAAATGTCTTAAAATATTTGTTTTTCCTATGATGTGCATTTCAGCATGGAGAAGATAATGCCTCAATTTATGTGTAGCAAAGACTAGAGAAAGGAACTGCCTCTCCATGGAAAAATAAAAGGTTTCATAGTCAACCAAGACATGGCTCATATAGTAGACTTCTCTTTCCTTTCCAGTTTCATCATATTGAGCTAAAAGAGCTGCCAAACCATATGGTGACGTAGCTAGATAAAGAAGGAAGGGTCTATCTTGCATAGACGACATCAATACAGGAGGGTTGGCCAAATAGGCTTTGATTGACTCAAAGGTTCTTTGACATTCCTCATCCCACATGAAGAAAACATCCATTTTTAGTAGGTGAGTGAAAGGAAGGGTATGATCAACCAACTGAGATATGAATCCTTCAAATTTCCTGAATCTTTCCTTGTAGACTTTGCAACTCAGTAATATTCTTTGGTGGAGGTGTTTTAACAATGGCATCAATCTTTTTAGTGTCAATGTTGATCCCACGATGGGAGACTATGAACCCGAGAAGCTTGCCAGCATCAACACCAAAGATGCACTTAAGGGGATTTAGTCGAATTTTGTAGAATCAAAGTCTTTCAAAAATAAGATGAAGGTTCTTAGGATGATCTCGACAGGTTACCGATTTCACCAATATTTCATTGATGTAATCTTCTAAAATATTGTGAATAAAGTCATGAAATATTAGGGTCATTGCCCGTTGGTAAGTAGCTCCTACATTTTTTAACCAAAAGGGCATGACCACATAACAAAAATTACCCCACGGGGTAGTGAAGGTTGTCTTGTATTGATCATCTAGGTTAATATGAATCTGATTATAACCCGAGAAGCAATTAATGAAAGAAATCAATGCATGTCCTGTAGTTGAGTTGACAATCATATCTATATTAGGTAGCAGAAAATAATCTTTAAGAGAAGCCTTGTTAAGATCTCAAAATTTGATGCATATGTGAATACGACCATCAGGTTTGCTAACAACAAATATATTCAAAATCCAAGGGGAATAATCGATAGGGTGGATAAAGCCTACTTTTAACAGTTTCTCTATCTCAGTCTTAACCATTAATTCCACCCTAGGATTGATCTTTCAAATATTTTGCTTAACTGGCTTGGCATTAGCACACAAGATGATATTATTAACTACTATAGGTTCATTAATACTAGGCATATCCTCATATGTCCAAGCAAAGATGTCCATATGAGAAGGTAAGAGATTAGAGTGTTCATCTGCTTCTTCCGGAGAGAGATACTTCCCGATTTTAATCACCTTTCCAGAGGATGCAGGATCCATGGAGATCTCAAAAGTATCCCCTTTTAGGAGAGAATTATGGCCTTCATGATGAGGTATCATGATGTTGTCACTGGTGTTAGATAAAGGGTCCTCCTCGTCAATAATCAAGACAATTTCCCTAAAATACGCTTGGTTATGCAAGTGATATGGGAATCATCTTTTGTGGTGATGAGGAGGTAATAGGGAATAGGCACCTAGAAACTCCTCTAATGCTTCATCTAAAGAAAATAAATCAAGAGGGACTTTCTTGACCTGCTTCGTTTCCTTTATTAACTCAAGGTGAACAAGGTTTAATGGTTTTTCTTAGACTGTTTGACGGAACATCCTAGTCCCAAATTGTGTCGTCATGGCTTAAGATGGATAGGGACCTGAATTCCTTTCTTGATACATCCTAGGCCCTTTTTCCCATAGCCATACCGAGAAGCGAGCTCATTTCCAAACCCATAACAAGTTTCCAAAAGTTCATGGGATGGTGGATCCACATAGAGCACATCATTTCGCCAATGGATTTCAAATGTCTCCATGAGGGTAATTCCACCTTCTCTGCCAGGCTCAAAAATGTTAATTTCTTTTGTAGGAGGTGGATTGTTCTCCTCAGTGCAGGAAGGAGTGATCTCTTGAACAGGGGTGCACTTCTCCTCCATGGGAGTATTATCTGCCTTTGTGTTAGGGGAATGTGGAAGGTCCATGTAAGAGGGATCTACCTTATATTCTGCAATGAAAATTCAAGAAAATTTAGGGAACCCAATCATCTTTGAGGAAAGCATTCGTTTAAGAAATCGACAAGGGAGATTTAGGATCTTCTATCTTAAGCAGTTCTTCATTTCTGAAACTATCCTTGGGGACAACTTCCATAGAGGGTATCGATGAATAACATGCCATAGCATCGACAGTTAGAGAAGGAATACAATTCTTGAGGGTATATATAGTATAAGTGTGACTGGCGGAGGCCAGTTCATAGAGGTGAATGCCTTCTGAATCTGCTTTGACTATGAGTACTTTATTATTTGCAATGAATTTTAAGGAACAGTGTAAAGTAGAAGTTACCACACCCATAGCATGGATTCAAGGTCTCCCTAAGAGGAGGTTGTATGGTAAGGGGTCGGGCATTACATAAACCAACATAGGTAAGGTAACAGGGCCTAGCTACAAAGGTAGTATTATTGTACCTAGAGCTTGGCGACTAGCATTATCGAATCCATCAATGTACAAGGAGGAAGCTACTAAATAAGATGAATCAACTTTAATTTTAGGTAGTAGGTCCATACCACAAATGTTGAGAGTCGAACTGGTGTCAACGAGGGTACGCCTAATACCGATATTGTTGACATTGACTATAATCATCAAAGTATTTGCTTGTTTCTTCACATCCAGAGGTGGGAGTTCATGTAGGTGGAACATGATATTCAATGAATACACTTGAATATGAGTCAATAATGCATTAACATTTGTGGGCCTAGCAGAGGAAAATAATAGAATCTTTTGTAAAGCTTCCTAAAGCATCTCTTGATAAACTAGAGTGGTTTGAAGCAAAGCCTAAAGCGAGATCTTAGCTAGAGTAACACGAAGTTGTTCGACAAGATCATAATCACCTAGTGCTTTGATCATAGGCTTATGTTTTGTAGGAAGGTTTGGTTGAGAAGGTGGCACAAAAACATGTTGTGAAGTAGAAATAGAGGGTTGTTGATCCAAGTTCTATTTATTACTCCTCATAGGATATGCGTGTCCAACAATGTTGTAAGATGTGGAGTCCGTAGCTTTCACGAACCTTGAATACAAGTTTGGTGAATTTCTATGACATGAGATTCCATAGATAGAAGAGTTGGTTGGGGTTACATAGATGACAGATTTCTTAGGGCTCAAAGGATCCACTGAGACCACCACCACATTTATCGGTCCCTTAGCCTGTCGAGAGGAGACTTGTTTAGGAGCTTTGCGGATAGGGGGAGTGCTTCTAAGAAATCATCTAGAGCATCCTACAACATATCAAAATATTCCTCAGAAAAGCCATTATCTGAAATGTGTAACATGGTGAAGAAAGTTTGGACGTTCATGTCAAGTTCACCAAAATGTGATAGAAGAGGGATTTGTTGCACACAGGTCTCACCTTTCTCAAGAGATCACTAGGGAATGAACTGCCCTTATACATCTTAGAATAGTAAAATGATAAAGAGCTAAAATCCAGTTACCCTTCAAGGAAAATAATCAAAAATCTTGAGAGAGTTGTATCAAAGGATTCCTGTCTCAGAAGAGGGAGCTCTCGGCAAGAAGATGTCAGTGCAGTTCTAGGATGCCAACACGACGCCTTGTTGTTTGAAAGATGTGTTGGCATCCTAAGCAACAAAGAACTCAAGAACTCCATGAACAAAAATAGACCCTACTTACAAACTCAAGAATAATCTATACAAGACTATTTAACTCACTAACTCATTTGACTATAAAATTTGATGAAAATATCCGATGAAATATGTATAATTTGATGTATTGTCGGGTTCTTGTAAAATTTGATGTGTAATTTTCAATTTTTCAAAATTTTATCCTCGACATTTTTGAAATTTTGATGAACCTGGGTTTTGTCAAAATTTTGACTATCAGTTTCATCAAAATTTTGATAAACATGAAAAATAAGAAAAAAAAAAAGTGGCCGACATAAAGAAAAGTGAGTTCGTTGATTTATTGCGACAATGTTTTGCTCTACTTGAGATAGTTTTTGGAGAACTAAGGACAATTTTCTTGGGAAAAATCAGAAAAAATTCAAGAAGATATTGCCAGGTTGAGGGTAGTCATTGTCTTTTTGAAAAATTCAGTTGTGAAGTCAAATTTGTAGTTCAAGGTTTGAAATCATATTTTAAAGCAACATCTCATCATATTTCATTTTAGAGGTTTAGGGTTTTGAGAATTTCATGTCCAAATTTTTTGTGTGGAATCACCATAAGATCACAACCGAGGAAAAAATTCTTGTGACTATAATTATGTGATCCATAACTCTATTGGTCATGTGGCACAATTGTGCTATAACAAATATAGGATGCATTCATGTGTGACCCAAGTTTAATGTGGCTATGTTGTGATAGAAATGGAGGCACTCATATAATGTAGTTAATTGAGGTTATATAATGTAGGTGTTAATCATCATTGGGTGCATTCAGGTTGTCTCAAGTTTAACAAGTTACGATGTAATTATAGCATGATCCAAGAGTGATTACCTCTTGATGTAATAAAGAACCTATAACTCTAGTTGATATGCAAAGTGGTTGTGTTATATCAATTATGTAGTGCATTGAAGCACAACCCATGTTTAATGGGCTATTCTAGAGAGTGATCAATATTTTATAAACCTTATGAATGTTACTTAAAAGTGTATAGCTTAAACTACAAACCAAGTTTGTACATACTTGAATGCAATCTTGGGTTACCACAAACTATGATAATATGATCTGCTAATAACCATAATGGAAAGTATTAAAGCAAGACCCGTGCTATATAGGATACATTTCCCTAATCAGGTTTACATACCTTAATGATCAAACAAAAGCTTCCCACACACTCTAGGATACAATCCAAGATCATACCACAACTTTGTCAAGACAAATAATTTTCTAACCCAAGATTTAAGGTTGTTTTTTAATACCAACAAAAGCATTAGTAAGAGCATGATTAGGGTATAAACCTTAGGCCTCCATAGAAACATAAACAATAACTCTAGTGGATTAGTGAGGTTGCAATACTAGAAAGATTGAGACATTGTAGCTAATAACAAAATCTTGCAATCTAAAGATTGTAGCCAATAACAAATACACTATGTAGCTTAGTGACATTTGTAAATGCAATCTAAGTTAAGAAGAATGATAGTCACTTGAGATGTGACATTCAAAAAGAGGTTGAGCAGTGACAAGATAATAAAGCTCAAACCTTGCATAGTAAAGTGGAGATTTTAATAGTGAGTTTCCTTACCCCCTTGCTGACCTTAAGGGTTTTTCAAATGCTTTTGGTAGTGTTAGACAAGGAAAATGCAATCAGGGAATGACTATCCAAATGAAGTAATAGTGGTAATCATAGGTTCATGTTTCTTCTTAGCCATTAATGTATAATGGAGGTAGTGGATTGCATGTTTGAGCAATGTTTTGAGACTCATCAAAGATGGGAGAATAGTGAATAATACCTTGTGGACTGTGAAGTAGTGTCAATAAGGTTGAAGGATCTTAAGATCTACAATACCATGAAACAATGAGTCCCTTGTAGTAAGTAGGTAGTCTATAGGGCATAGTTTGATTTTATAGAAGGATGCTCATGAAAGGAATCTTCAAGTGATAGTGAGCGAGTTGTTTGAGATTGTAGCTGAGGGTGCAATACCCAGTCTTAAAGGAAGTTAGCAAAGCATTAAATTTGCAATAAAATCAAATCATACACAAAAAAAAATTCACAATGTTATCATGCATAATGCCTTTAGTTTGAAGACAAAAATCTCATTGTGTCTTGATGAAAGTGGTGACCTTAATGGTCAATCATTGGAAACCATGATTTTAAAATATGCTATTGTGCTTATGGAGGCAAATTTTTAGGCAAGGCAATGGGTGATGGTTTGGAACAATGCATAGTATGAAGTACTTGCTTTATATGCATACTATGTAGTCTAGCTTAAGACAACATTCTTAGAAGAGATTGAAGGTGGATTATAGAACTCAACGGTTACCATGAAAATTATTAAAGAAAAGACTGAGATCTATTTAAAATCCATGGTCATGAAGATATTAAAGATGTCACATGTAAAACCCTAGTAGCTGGAGTAATGAATACAATGCCAAAAAGGATAGTGTGCTGGGGAAGATTTAGGAGATCTCCACATTATCTAATTACATGGAAATACATCATTTATTTATTTTTTTAATTAAAATAAATCATTCTAAACCCTATATAGGATACATTGATACTTCAAAAGCCTCTTAAGGAATTTGAGATTATGCAAATATATGTCAAGTAAATACCTAGATTAAAAATAGTAGTGGGAACAATGTAAGATTTGTTGAGCAAAGCAAGAATGAGATAAGCAACAATGAATCCTGTGCCTTCTTTCATGCACATCTCCTCACCGTTCTCTATCATTCTTTACTGAAACACTTCTCCATTTTGGCAGTCTATGCTTGAAAATAATTTTTTGACTAAGGTTTTAGAGTATGTTTATTAAAATGTAAACTCCATTCTGGTGGGCTATGCCTGAAAATAAGATTTCGACAAAAATTGTAGGGTATGTTTATTAAAGTTTTAGAGTATTTTGGCGAGCTATATTCTTGATTCGTTAAATGATTTTTTCAAATGGATTGTGACTAAATAAATGACTAACTATTTAGTCATTTTTATTTGTGTGACTAAATAATTTTTGATCAATGACCAAACTAGTAATTTATTTACTCATTTATAGTTGAGTTGCAAAAAATGAGCAGAATTTAGTCATTTTTAGTTGTTGTGACTAAAATTTTTAGTCACCTAGTCATTTATTTTCCAAATTATACTAGTGTGTGATTCCTTGTGCAATTAGGGCTCTCTCAATGTTGAGAGCCCTAGGGATAAGCTCATCATAAGAAGTGACATATTGCATCTTTAACTAAAAGAATAAATTTGTATTGACATTAGCAATGATGATTCTGAATTGTTGCTCCTTAGGAATGGGTCACTTGCTCTTACTAGCTCGCTACCTCCATCATTGTAGGAAGTTTACGATCAAGTTCAATATTCTAATTTTAGGAGTCTAACGGTTGGAAATCATAGTAAAATTAGAATTTAATAAGTTTTAGAATTAGAATTTTAAAGTGTTTTTTGGGGTCATTAACTTTAGACTATCTTCTCTTTTGTAGGGGTGGTTGCATGCCATATTTTTTTGGTGTAAAATATCAGAATTATTATATTTTGTTACTTGTCTATGAATAAAAATTATTGGAGTGTTAGTTTGATATTTTTTTAAGATCTAAATAGTCAAGATTGGTAAAGAAAAATCATGTCAGATAATATTATTCCAAAATAAAATGAAGAGACACTTGATAGATTGTGGGCTAGATTGAAAAGAAAGGGTGATGGGAAATGTTATTGTTCTTGCAATAATTGCAAGGGATTAAAGACGAGATGACTTTTAATCATAATAGTTGAGAAATATTGTAGGAAGCATGGTCACATTGAAGGGGGGCATGATTATCGTCCATTGGTAAGTTGTTCATTATATGTGTTTATATTGATTGAATTTGTAAATATTTATATCGTTTTAACATTATATATATATATATAATCACTTGATCATGATCATGGTTTATTTGTGTCTATCATTATTATAAAGGTGGGGTGCCCTAGGGAAAATGATATGGATTATCATAGCCCAAATAATGTGGTTTTGCAAGTGGACGAACATGGAGCTATGAATATCGAAGATGATGTTATTGATCCTATGGAAGAAGATGATCATGCACCAAAAAAAATAGTTGAAAATGATGGTACAAATATATTGATCCATGACACATTTAGTGGTAGAGCTGATCATGATGATCAAGATGACTTTGATGATGTTCATGATTTACCTATACTTGAGAAGGCATACAAGCCCCTTTATGAAGGCTCCCAAACAACTCTTCTCTTTGTTGTATTTTTGTTGTTGAACTTGAAGGTTATGAATAGTTTATCAAACATAGCAATCTCATGGATGTTAAGGTATGTCATTATGTCATCTTTTTTCATCTATTTTAATTTGTGTTAGTTCATCACTAGTAAATAGAGGATGAAATAGTACCATTAATATTCTTTATATTAACAAATTATTTTTTTGTTGTAGATTGATTGGTGAATTTTTGTTACCACCATTAAATATTTTACCTTGCTCATACCGAGATTTATCTAGCATTATGAAATATATCAAAATGGAGTATCAAACAATAGATGCATGTCCCAATGATCATATTAGATATCATAAACAACATGAATTTACAACAGAATGCCTGGAATGCCATATCAATAGATATGAAACAAATCAACTCACAAAAAAGGTGTCTCGCAAGGTTCTTCATTATACTCTCATTATTCCACATATGTAATGATTATTTAGGTGTAAAAGCTTAGCGCAATTTATGGATTACCATGCATGGAATAAAAGTGGAGATGGCATTCTTCGAATGCCTATGGATGGTTATGTATTTAGGGATATGGAGAAAAAATGACCACACTTTAAAGAAGAACCTTGTAGTCTTAGGCTTTCATTGCGAGTGGATGATGTCAATCCATTTAGAGAGCTAAGATATATTTACTCGGTATGGCCTATTTTTGTTATCAACAATAACATTCCTCCATGGATGTCAATAAAGAGGGAGAACATAATGTTGTCAATGATTGTTTTAGGTATTTGTTTACATCATTTTTCTTTAACGTAGTAGCATCTCATTTCTCTTATTTGTTGCATAATGACTTATATTTTTTTCATTCAATAGTCATGTACATTAATTTATATATATTGTAGTAAAATGGTTATAATAATTATGTAATCTTTTATGTTCATTCAACTAGGTAAGTACCATAATGGAAATGGAGGCACACGAGTGCGGGCACAGGTGGGAAAAGAAGGATTTCAAATATTCAAGCATTGGAAATGGAGGTGGGGAAAAATCTGAGAAAGCAAGGTGAGGCTGTTTCAGATGATGTGGATTCTAGAAACAATATCTTGATGGATCCAAGAGGAAAGGATATACCGGCGGCTAATCCCGTGGACTCCCCAACCGATAAAAAAAATGAAAAATCCAAAGGTGTGGTGGGTACCACTGAAGACCTTGGAGGTAATCGCGAACCCTAGACCTCTCTGTTTGGGATAAAACCAAATGGAAAGTCATCTTTCCCTCTGGTGAAAAATATCTCTAACCCTAAAAAATGGTAAGTTTGTTATTTCTATGCCAGATTTGTTAATTGATCATAATATTGCTTTAATGGAAATAACCCTGGTGGGGAAATTTATGGGCCCTAGACCAAACATTGAAGTGGTCATGGAGTTTGTTAAAAAAAATGGAGAACTAATGGAAAAGTTTTAGTAGCAGCTCTCCCAAAGGGATTTTTCGCGTTTGAGTTCACTTGTAGAGAGGATATCTTAGCTGTTAGAAGTGGTGGTCCTTGGGTTATAGGGAAATCTTCCTTGGCTCTAAAGAAATGGTATTCTAATCTAGACCTCACAGACTCTATTTTTGAGAATGTCCCAATATGGGTCAAACTCTCAGGCCTTCCCCTAGAATATTGGAATGAGGATATATTTTATGGTATTGTGAGCTCCTTTGGTGATCTCCTTTCTATTTATTCTATGACAGCTAGTAGAAAGAGATTGGTATTTGCAAGAATATGCATAGGGGTCTCTCAGAATGCTGACCTCCCCTCATCTATCGAGATTCAGTCAAATTTGGGTTCCTGGTCACAAGACATAGAGTTTGAAACTATCCCTTTTGCTTGTTTCAAATGTAAAAAATTTGGGCATTGGGCTAAGAAATGTACGTTAAATGCCACCAAAGAGAAAGAGAAACCAACTAGTTCTTTGAAATCTATATGGCGAAAGAAATCAAAAGGAGAAAGCCTTGAGAATAAAGAGTCTAATGTTCAAAACACTTCAAATAAGGCTAATGGGGATATGGGTAATAATGGTGAGGTTCCACAGGAACTCCAACATAAGGATTTTGAGAATACCTTAACAACTAAGGAAAATGAAGTTAGTGAGGATCAGATAGTTGATGCTGAAAAATAGAGTCTAGATGTTAGCCCCTCATACCAAGGGCTGAGTCCAGTTGAAAAAATAGATGGCAACGTTGGCTTGGAGGATATTCCTATCCAGGGGTTGTCCTTGGAGCTGAATATCCCTCTTCTTCTCCCTTCCTCTGAAGGCTTTCTTCCATCGGGTGTTGATCACTTTACGGATCCTAATTCCTTGGAACTTGTTAAGAACTCCTTTGATAACCAGGACCATTCTACTGAACTCTCTAGCAATTATTCTACCTTTCATTTGAATGGCATCATGGAGACATTACCCTAGGATAAAATACTTCTTACTGATAAGGAATGGGAGTCAAGTAAAGGGACAAATAGTTAAGAAGATACCGACAAAGAAGAGGTTTTATCTAAGAAAAAGAAAAAAGAAAAAAACATTGGAAAACTCCAAGTGGCATTTCAACCAAATCAAAAGCAAAGGCAGATTGTGGAGCAGAAAAGAACTCTCGAGGGAAAAAGTCAATTAAATGGACAAGAGAGCATAATAGTTTTCAGGATATTGTGGATGCTTTTCAAAAAACCATCCCAGAGTGCCTCAACTCCCCTGGTAACTCATGAAGATCATGTCTTGGAATATTAGGGGACTTAATAATCCCCACAAGTAGGATGTTCTACACAATTTTGTTAGATATCACAAGCCTGATATTCTTCTTATTCAAGAAACTAAAATGTCAAAGGAAAAAGTGGAAAAGATGAATATGTTTCAGCATTGTATTTCACATGGAAACAACTTGAATGGTGCTTCAGGAGGTGTTGTTACCTTTTGGAATAGTCATATAATCAAAGGGGAATTTATTTTGGAAGGATCAAATCATATTGCTACCAAATTCACCCATATTAGGGATAATTTCACCTAGATCCAATCTAATATCTATGCCCCCAATGGAAAAGGTCTCAGAAAACCCTTCTAGATGGAGCTAACTGCCTTTAAGAGGATTTTTGATAGGGAGTCTTGGGTGGTCATGGGACACTTTAATACTCTCTTACTGAATGAAGAGAAATTTGGAGGTTCCCAAATCAATGCGGAGAGTAGAGATGATCTTCAAAGCTTCATCAACAACTAGGCGTTGATTGATCTAGACTTGCAAGGAGCTTCCTTTTCCTAGTTGAATCATAGAAAGGGTATGGACCTCATCCAAGTTAGATTAGATAGATCTTTAATCTCTAATCACTGGTTCTTTAACTATTACTATTCTCTTAAAGCCCTCTCTAGGATTAGATCTGACCACTTCCCTATTAGTTTTGTTGCAGAGCCTTTAAAGAAGAAGAAAAATACTCCGTTTAGAGTTGAAAAAATGTGGCTTTCTCATCCTTCTTTTAAAGAAGAAATTAGGAAATGGTGGAATATAAGTATCTCTAGTATTTTTATGTTTTGAGTGGCTAAAAAATTAAGGGAAGTTAAATCAAACCTTAAAAAATGAAAAAAAGAGCCCTTTGGGAATATTCTTAGGATTAAATCTGATCTTCGGATGGATCTGGGGGAGATTCAAAATAAAATCCAAAAGGAAGGATATTTGAATGATATTAAGGAAAAAGTGAATGAGATCCTTATTAAGATGCATGATATCATTGGAAAAGAGGAGGAGTTCTGAAGACAAAGATCTAGAGCTTTATGGTTATCTATAGGTGATAAAAATAGTAGGTAATTTCATTTGTCGGCCTCAAAACATAGGGCTGTCAACAAAATTTCTCAAATTGAAGTGGATGGGACTAGGTATGATGAGGAGGAGAACATCAGAAAGCATGCTGTCTTATTCTTTAAAAATCTTCTTTCTAAGAATGATGAAAATAACCAAAATGATCAAGATCATTTATTAGAGGCTATACCTAATGTGATCAATCAAGAAAATAACTCTATGTTGTCTGCTATTCCTACCAATGAGGAAGTTAAGAAGGTTGTTTTCTCCTTTGAAGGGAGTAAAGATTCGAGTCCTGATGGGTTCCCTATGTTTTTCTTCCAATGGTTTTGGGAGATTGTCGGAGAAGATGTGGTGAATGTTGCTAAAGAATGTTTTGGATCCAGAAGTCTCCTAAAAGAGATGAATGCTACTTTTTTGGTTCTAATCCCTAAGAAACCTAGAGTGGTGAAATTTGAGGCTTTCAAACCCATAAGCCTCTGCAACTCGATCTATAAAATCATCTCAAAGGTTTTGACTTCTAGACTCTTAACTCTCTTGCCCACTTCGATTTCACCTTACCAGAATGGATTTGTTCTTGGCCGACAAATCCTTGATTCTATTGTCACATCGCATGAGAATATCCATTCCTTGATTGAATCTAAGATTGAAGGATTTTTGTTAAAGCTTGATATCTCAAAACCCTATGACAGAGTTAACTGCAAATTCTTGTTTAAAATTTTAAAGGCATTTGGGTTTTGCAACAAGGTTTTTCAAATGGTGGAACAACTTGTTTCTACTACTTCTATATTTGTAATGGTTAATGGTTCTCCTACGACTCTCTTCCAAAGCACCAGAGGTCTAAGACAAGGAGATCTAATTTCTCCTATTTTATTCACTATTATGGCTGAAAGTCTTAGTAGGAATTTGAAAAGGCTAATCGATAATAGATCCCTTCTTGGTCTCAAACCGTCCTCAAGCAATCTAATTTTTTCTCATCAAAGATTTGTTGATGATACCATGCTCTTGGGAAAATCTTTTCTCTTGGAAGGAAAAAAATTGAAATCTCTACTGGATGAGTATGGGAGGGCATCAGGACAATTGATCAATAATAGAAAATCTTTCTTTTCTTCTTCAACACTCTTGTTCACAGAAAAATAAATTTGCTAAAATCCTTGGTTGCAGGGTGGAGTCCTTGCCTGCCACCTATCTTGGCTTACCCTTAAGCCTTAAATCCCCAGAATCCTTTGGGATTTATTTGGTTGAGAGGTTCAGTAAGAAGCTTACTGGCTAGAAAGGAGCTCTGTTAAGCCAGGTGGTAGGAATGCTAGGACCCCATGCCACCTGTGTCATACTGTGTGTAAATACGGCTACATAACCATCATCTGACTGATTCTGTGACTCTCCAAACTGACGTTGCACGTGCCCTATTAGGTAACGATCAATCATCATATGCTCTCGACCCTGCATGTATTGATCCAGATGGTAGTAGAAGAGTTGATCTGCATCGTTGGCCCATCTGGGCCAACCAAGATATGGTTTCCAAGTAAACACCAAGATCTCATCTAGGACCTATCTCTAGTAGGGGATCCTGTGCTCGCTGGTGTGTGTGAATGACACACCCCCTCTGTATCGTGCCACTAGGGCATCCTCTGCCCCATTGGAATAGGAACGACCTATGGATGTAGCACAAAAATGTGCTCCCATGCCCAGATATGAAGGAGTGTCATGTCGGCCCCCAACGCTCGGCCATCCATATACACGTACTCATGCAAATCCTTGTAGAGTGAAGCCAGAAGGATGGGCCCCCATGCAAACCAAACTGGCCTATCTTGGACCATCCTCTCCCAGTAGTATCCCCAGCCTGTACTAAAATACTGCCATCATCTGTCTGGGGCAACCAAACCTGAAATAATCACTGCAACAGTCTAGCGAAAGGGAGGTGCTATAACTCTATATCTCTCTAGCTCGATCTACCCCTCGCAGTAAATACTATCTCGTGTGGCAAGGACTTGGGTGCAGTAATCGCGTCCCTCCTCCATATCATAGATCACCTAGCAGCCATAAATGAAAAAATCATAGTATGTGCCAAACGTCCTCCAATGTGATGGTTGCCTCACCAGTGGGAAGATGAAATGACAATGTCTTGTTGTGCCACTGCTTTGCCAACACTGATAGCATCCCAAGGTGTGTGCACATGGGTGCTACATACGCAATATACCATAATCCTGTAGCCCCCAACCGATCCTGGTCTTTGTTGCTCAAGTCCCGTAGGATGCTCGCCAAATCCCACGATCGGTGCTCTCGAGAATAAAGCTCCCTAGGTCCATCCTACATCAGAGAAAGTCAGCATGTTAATTTTTTTGAAAAAATCCTGACATAACGCTCCAAACTCGTTTCCAGTGATGCAGTTTGTGCAGACGTCACAGTTTAGTTTTCTCAAACTCTGATGCTGGACCCAAAATTTAGCTAAATTGAGCCGCCACGACACACTTTAACACCCAGCGTCGCAATTTGCATGAAAAGGGTGTCGCCACAGTGTACTTTGTCCAAGCTAGCCTGCTGAGTCCGAGCTGAGCCTAAGCCCAATGGAAAAGTTTGTAAACTCCAAATTGCACCACTGTAGTGCAAAAGGGTAATTAGTGGTGTACTTTAAACATCGAATGGCGCTATAATAGCACCGCTGGAGGTGAGCTCATCTTTAAACATGTAATAAAAGCGTTAAAATGAAAAAATGAAGCTTCAGTTAGGGTCACATACTGGGGCACTAATGCCAGGTGGCCGTTGGTAGGTCTGAACTCGATCAGAAATGTGTAGAGGAAGCTGTCATTGCACCATATCATCAAGAAGTTAGAGCTCGAATCTCAATGTTTGCTAGTGGAGGTGTGCAAAAATGACTTGAAAGTGACCCCTCGGGCCCAATTTAAGCTTAAAAATTAGGGTTTTTTGACCCTCTAGGGCTGTCCTGTTAGGGTTTCGGTCCCCTAAACCTATTTTTGTCTGTTTGATGCTTATTTTTCATCATCTTATTGCATTTAGACATGTTTTTAGCCTCCCAGACCCCTTCTAGACCTGTTCACTACTTGGTCACCTTTTTTTGTGAGAACCCAAAAAATTAAAAAATTTGTCTGATCTCTCGATGGGGCATTATAATGGCATGTTTTCTCTCACCATGTAGCAGTGGGGAAAGTTTTTAAATATCAAAATTTTGACTTTGATTGAGATCGTTTATTCTTTGAACCAACGCAACAAGTGCATTGCTTCAAAGAGGGGCAAAATGTAGACATAAAAAATATACTGATTGACATTGTGCATTCGATCCTAACTTACTAACATCTTTTCTTCCTAAATCATTCCTCAGTCTAACCATTTAATCAAATTCCCCTATCTAATTAAATTCATCAATATCCTCTCTTGGTTGAATAAATCACTTTATCTAAATCAAGTCATTTCTCTTGTTAATTAAATGAATCCATCTAATCTAATTATCCCTATTTAATTAAATAATCAATTTATCTGATTAAATCTCTAAAGTCTATCCATTAAATTAAATAAATTAAAACCTTATTTGATTTAATCTAACACCATCCCTTTTAATTAAATAAATCAAAATTTTATTTAATTAGCCTCTTATCATATTCCTCTCTTATCTGATTTAAATAAATCCATAAATCTAAGTCAAATAAGTCACATCATCTAATCTTCTATTAAATTAATTAAACCCTCGATTAATTTAACCTCATCTCATGTCACATCCTCTAGATAATGTAAGTTGCATATGAAAATAGATTTAATTCATTTATTAAATCTCTATTTTCCTCACAAGGCATCTTTTGGAATATTCCCTTAGTTTGAATTCAAAAATTCCAAGTCAACATGTACATCCAACAAGGCATTTAAAACCTCTTACATGTCATTTTCCTTGAGCCAAGTGGCATTTATTGCATTTTCCCTTCCCTCTTACATGTGATTTCAACAAATTTGAATTTCAAATATTGGCATTTATTGGCACAAACCCCAAATCTTGCACAACCATCATCCATTCATAGCTTGACAAGTGGCACCATATCATTGGATGAATGTTAATCCCACATTGCTCAAATTTGGGCATTCATCCATCTTGAAATCCTATAAATGAAGAGCTCCTCTCCTCATTTTATCATCCACAATCCAAGCAAAGTTACCATGCTAAAATACTTAGCCATTTCCATACATCATTCGAATTCCTAGTTAGAATTTTTGCAGATTTGGCTTGGAGTTCTCATCTTTTGTCAAAGTGGATCAACATAATCTTCAACAAATCAATATTTCATCATAAGGATAGGGAAAGGGCCAATTTTCACATAAAATTGGCACCAATTCCCCCATGGGATCAAGTGTTTGCTATTTAAATTAGGATTAAATCTAGTTTTTATCATTTTCTTTATGCTCTTCATTATTTTCATTCCTAGTTTGAGTTATAAATGGATTTCATGGGGAATCCTTCTTTTAGCTTGTAATTCCTTGTCTAACTCATTTATTCATGTTGTCTTGTAGGTACTAGGAAAAGGGTTCACACATTTGGCACTAGAAGGAGGGCTTGACATCATTATTTTTAACTTTTCCTTGAAATTTCTACATTTTCTTGACACACAGGAAATTCCAATGCGGGCTTCTCAGCATCACTATTTTAGCACCACGAGCTCGTCAACATTGTTGTTTTAGCACCACAATCTTGTCATCGTCGCTATTTTAGCACCACTAGACTCATCCCACCAAAAAAAATTCAAATTTCAAACTCCATCATTGGACTCACTAATCTGCAAAAGTTTCAAAAAAATCCTAAACTCCAATGCTGGTAGAAACTACAACGCTGGGTAGAACAGCAATGCAATCGTGCTCTCTGTCTCGACATAGAGCATTGTTGACTGGTAAGTAGTGCTGTAAGAGCACCGCTGAGAGGAAAAAAATAGCGACGCCCTCACGAGCTGTGACGCTGGAAGACAGTAAAAAGGGAGAAATGAATTTTTAGCACGTATTTTTTATTTATTATTTATTTATCTCCTATTTTCTATTTTTTAACTTCTGTGTTTTTCCAGAGTCTGACTGTTTTTCTTCTTTGTAGGTTGGAAATCGAAAACTAAGAAAGGAGGAACATGGTGATGATATTTTTTCCTATCAAAGTGTTTTTCAACACTTAAGTGTTTATTTAACACCTAAGTGTTTATTTAACACTTCTTCGAGAATTTGTCATCTTCTTCGTTCTTAGAATACTAGTTTTCATTTGGACTTAAAAAGTACCTTTCAATTCTATTTCTTGCAAAGGTTAAAATGAACAATAGGATCAACAACTTACTAGATTTTGTTTATGGGATTAACAAATTGAACAAATGTTTATCACTTGTCTTTTTGGTGCTCTAAAATGAACTCACATATTGCTTTGAGGATCTAAAAAGAACAAGTGTAGTGTTTTTCGTGAAGGCTTACTTAGACTAAAGCCATTGAAAAAGGACATATGCACTTCTCTCGTGCTTTATAGCAATCTTGAGAATCAAAAGGCCTTTTTCATGAATTTGTGTTAAGATAAAGCAATCACCTCCACACTTCGATTTGGGCTTAAAATTGAACAAACTATTGTGCAAGTGTGAGAGGGGACTTCATTGCGTATATTCTCTCTTCTTGTTGCCAAACAAGGATTGATCGAGTTACAAATATTTTTCTTCATTCACTTTTGTTTATCCTAGAGGGCCTACCTTGGGGAAAAAGTACTCACCCAAGGGAATCACTCAACCGATAACACTCTAAAGTCAAGAGTATTTCCAGCCGGGATATAAATGTGGATATTGGACAAAACGCCAATATCACGCAGTTGATTCTGACAAGATGGATCCGAAAGGGGACTCTTGTCGTATGGGTCAATCTCCACGAACGGAAAGTCCTTACTAAAACCCATGTGCTAGAATTTTCCAAAATCCTTAATCTATTTTTTGGTGCAAGAATGGTCATTCTGAAGCCACCCCACACTTTTACGGTCTTCTAGTAGAAATGGAAAGCATGCCATGGGAGTTTCATGGGTGTTGATGCTTTGTTGCCCCGTATAAGTGAGTGTCATGGAGGGGAGCTAGTGGGGTCAAGCATCTAACCATTCTCTAGAGATAGGTGTAGCTGGTCTTGTCCAAGTGGGAATCCAACAAATATTGTCTTACACATCCATATGATTGTACTTATTCTTGGGTTACAAAATACATTGCTTGATCAAAAACATCTCAAAAACAAACACTTAACATCATCCAAATTTCAAACCCTTTTGAGGACAAATATAATGGACTCAATCCATATGTTATTTCTTTCCCTTGGGATTCACATCCTTAGAGGTTTCTAAGCATTGGATTATATCTCAATTTGTCTTCTTAAGTAAACAATAGGAAAACACTTGCCTTAAGTTCATTAAATTTCCACATAACATATCTTGTGGGTTTGAATAAATTAAGACATTGGACATCTTAGTTTGAAAACCTAATTGAAGAAAGTGTTTTTTGTAAAATAAAGACATTAAGCAAAGCTAAGAAAAATTAACTTTCATATGTGTTGAAGACTCCAAATCCCAAAACACAAATCATTGATTAGAAATCTGAAAATGAATGTTCAAATGAAATCATTTCTTGTTTACAAAAGTCATTAGGAAACATTTGCATGCTCTTCAATACCTAGGTCTAAGCAAACAAAGTGTATATTTTTAGGTTCATCTTAGGATCAAAACACATCAAAATCCTTTTCATCCATCCATCAAAACATCAAAACAAAATCCATCTCATCATCACCTTTTAGGGAAAATCTTGAAAAAATCGTTCTTGATACTAGGATTTGTGGCAAAATCAAATCCATTAATATCATTAAGACAAAATCCTTGAAATTTTTTATCAAAACACCTTTGGCTAGGCATGTGTAGATGCATCATTTTGCATATACTTAATCAAAGTTATTAAAATCATCTTGGCTAGCTTAGTATATGTAGATGAATCCTTCTCCATGTGCTTAGTGAAACAATCACTTTATTTGAATAGGTGTGGGTAGATGCATCCTTCTCCTCACACATATTCAAATTATCATCCTTTGAACAAATCTATCCCTTAGATCATCATCCAACATCTTAGGATCTTGTTTTTCAAAATCCAAATCAAAAGAAAATCAAAATCAAGGACAAAATCTCAAATCTCAAAATCCAAAATCAAAATCAAAATCCACAAGTCCTAAAATCATAGTGTCTCATTCAAGATTTATCAAAAGCCAAAACATCCATATCATCCGTCCTTAAACATCATCATCATATCATCATCACATTTGATCCTCAAGGCATCCTAAAAATTTATACTTTGGGACATAAAATAATGATTGATCCAAAGAATCAAGAGATTCATCTCTCATATTTTCAAAGATTGATCTTTGTTTTATGGTTCAAATGAGATCTCAATACAAGAAGAGTATGGAAGCCAATAAAGAAACACCCACTTCAAGTGATCTTAGCCAAACTAATGCAGAAATGAATCCAACAAAATCAAGCAATCCATTAACCCTCTCATCATCACAAAATCCCCAAGAAGAAAATCAAGGAGAGGACCTCACTTTCAGAATGTCTCATGAGGAAATGACAGAAATGCTCCAAAATCAAGACAACCATAGAATCATCAACATCATGATGAGACTTAACCCTTCATTATACATGCTTGAACTAGCAAAACAAGTGGCCAAGTTGCCTTGAAATTTTGATGTGGGTACTATCGTGGACACATCATTTCCCCCAATCTCATCCACCATACCCATCTCATCTACACCTCCATCCCAAAACATCACGCAAAAAATTCCACAAATCACAACATCATTTGCTCCAACCCAACCAAATGTCAACAAGGGAAACACATTCCTCAATGCTCTTCAATCACATCCCCTTGTTAATAATCAAAAAATGGATGCAAACATCACCTTGGAACAAAACATACCCAAAAACCCATTACACAAAAATGTTCCTCGCACATTCCATCACGATCCATCATCTTCATTCTTTCACGCAACTCCTCAAACACCTCTTCTAACCAATTCACAAGAAGAGGGAGATATGTTCAGGCTATGGGGCTTATTTGACACCACAACATTCTCCCAACAACTCACGCCTTTCACCTTTCCACCTCTTCCACCATTACCATTATCATCCATACCAGTCCTTGGTTTAGGGCTTCCTCCCCTACCAAGTGTCAAGCAAACCTACATCCCAACCATCAATCAAAGGATTGTACAAAACACACAAAATTTATTGTTAATACTGCAACAACAAATGATAAATGTGCAAACAATGGCATCACCAAACGCACCCCTAACATCACAAAGCATGGTCTCTCAAGGACCAATCACATCAATACCATTATCCAACACCCAAAACATCAACACAACATCATCATCTACCACCATTCCAAATCCACCACCACCAAATTTCACCACATCAAGTCAATACGATGCAATATTTCAAGCTGCTTTTCAAAGAGGATACCAACAAGTTCAAAAACAAAAAAGTCATGCAACAAGCTACTCAAGCTGCACAAGCTACCCAAGCCGCACAAGCCGCATTACAAGTGCAACAAACCCAAGATTTATTGCAACAACAACAACAAGAAGTCGCCCAATCTGCATAAGCATTGCAAGCACAAAGGGTTGCTCAAGCACAACTTTTATTGCAACAACAAGTAGCACAAGCACAAGCAGCTCAAGCACAAGCTCAAGCACAAGCACACCAAGCACAAGCTCAAGAACAACTTCTTGCACAAGTAGCGCAAATGCAAGAATATCAACAAGCACTAAAACAATACCAAGAGAAGCAAGAAGAAATAGAATTGGTAGCCCAACAACAACCATTGTGGGAAGAACAATAAAAACAACAAGTGCAACAACAGGAAGATCAACAACAAGCATTGTTCATACAAAAGCAAGTAGAAGCCTACTTCGCTTGCCAGAACATGCAAATACCATCAAACAACGCACCAACCAATCCACCAACCCAACCCACGATTCAAACATCTCAAAACACTTTCATCCCACCCCCTGATCTGCAAAGTGATGTGACAACACAACTCAAGTTGCTTTCACAACAAGTGCTTGACCTTCAATCAGGGCAAACAACCAAAATGCCAAGCAACTTATGTCCTTATCCATTTGATGGGATTCTAGACATGAAACCATTCCCCAAGGGATTTGAAATCCCAAAATTTGACCAATATCAAGGGATGGGAAACCCTGAAGATCACATCAAGGAATTCTAGGTTCATTGCATGGAAGTGGCATATGACAATACTTATCTGATGCGGCTATTCCCTAGAATCTTGGCAGGACCCACTATAGAATGGTTCTCTCACTTACCTTCAGGCATTAGAACATTCCAAGAAATTAGGGATGCATTCATTAGAAATTATGCATGTAACATTACAATGGATGTCAGTCTTGAAGAAATATATGCTCTAAAACAAGGAAAGAATTAATGTTTTGCTTCATTCCTTCAACGATGGTGATCCAAGGCCAATTGGAGTAAGTGGACTATGCCAGAAGAACAACAAGTCTGCACAATCATCACCAACCTTGAAAGCCACTTAGCATTCCACCTCAAGGTTGAGGGTATCACTACATATGAACAATTGATCTCCAAGGTGCTCAACATTGAAAGAGCCCTTGCAACCCAACCTGCCAAATCAACGCCATATCATGAATAGCAAAACAATCACCCACCATCAAATTACAATGATAAACCTTGAACATGGGCAAGAAACAAGAATGTTACTAATGATGGTGTCATTGATGCCAAGGTGGTCATCAGTGGTCCATGCCAATATACACCCACCCCGCAAATCCAAAATCAATGCCAAAACACTCATCACACCACATACCAAGCCAACAACAACCCTACCATCAATAACCTCAATGATCAAAGAGGACCACCACAGCACAAAAGTTATCCAAAATACAAATACACCATTTTGGGGGAACCATTGGAGGACATAATGAAAAAATTGATAGACGAAAAACTTATCAAACCTCCTACATTCGAGAACTACCAAGAAGCTGATGTCAAACCTCTTTGGTACAATGAGAATCAACTTTGTGAATTTCACAAAATCAAAGGTCACACCACAAACAACTGCATGAGACTCAAAAATATCATCCAAGATCTTATCAACAAGAAAATCATAAACATGGAACAACCCATAGGAAATCAGGATCTTAAAATGTACATGAATCCGATGCCAAATCATGGCAACAAAAAGAATAAAAATGATAAAGGGAAGGGTAGTGTAAATCATGTGTACGAAATAGTCGTTGCCTCCCTGAATGAAGACTGCATGGTCATCACCATCAAAGGTTCCCATGCCAAAGATTATGGAGTCACCAAACGAGGCGACAAAGTCACCATTGTAGGATCATCCCAACCAAATAGAGTCCCTTCATCTAGAGCCATTCCACATAGCTACAATATTGTAGAAAAACTCATGAGAACACTAGCACACATCTCCATCATGGAGTTGTTAAAAATCTCATCAGTGCATAAAATATTCTCGAGGAAGCATTAGCCTCATCCACTTTCCCCACAGATCTCGATGCAGACAGATTCCAAGCTATGGTCAGAAATATCATAATACCTAATCTCCTCACATTCTTTGACCAAGATTTCCCCACCCAACCATCTCACAACCATGCACTTCATTCGGAAGCCATTGTTAACAAGAGAAAAATCAAAAGGGTCTTGGTGGATGGAGGTACAGGTTTGAACATTTGTTCTCTTAGCCTCATCAAGCAGTTGAAAATATCAGAAGATTCCATCGACAAAGGAAAGGGCATCACAATCAAAGCATACAATGACCAAGAAAGACTGTCTCAGGGAATGACTAAAATCCCTATTCAAATAGGGCCAATGCTCATGGAAACTACATGTTAGGTCTTGGACCTCAAATTGCAATATAATATCCTCCTAGGACGCCCATGGATCCATGCAATGAAAGCTGTAGCATCAACCTTCCACCAACGTGTGAAATTTACACATAATGGAAAAGAGGTTATCATCCATAGAGATCCCAAACTTATTTCATATTGCAAAAATCTTGAAGCTAAGTATTACAAAATCCTCCAAGTGCTAAAGAATGATAAGGGCCCATCCACATCATATATCGACCTCGCCACTCTCAAGTCCACTTTTGCGAAAGAGACACTCGCCATCCCCACCATCTCTAATATAAATCTCATCATCCAAGAGGACTATTGTGGAAGCTACAAACTCTCTAAAAATTATTTTGTGATAGGAGAGTTACCACAATCTCCTAGATCACGGGGACACCCACAAGAAAATCAAGCTTCCACATCACAAACCTATCCTAAAAACTACCCTGAATTCACAAGATGGGGAGACCTTGGCCATGAGCTTATTGAAGTAGATCCATCTCATATGTTGTATCAAGATGACAGACTGACAGCTAATTTACCAATGGATGAAAGAAGCAAGGGCCTACACATGATGCTTGCAATGGGCTACGATAGAAATCAACGATTTGGACAAAATGACAATGGGATCATAATACCTATCATGCCAGAGACACGACCCATAACAAATCTTGGTCTTGGATGTACCCTTCTGAGAATAACCATACATGGCCAAAGTCCTCTGGTTAGAATGACTAATGTCTCTCCTCAGCCAGTACTAGTACAAGTACACTCACCAATAGTCATAGGTAGGGACACACATAATTTCATAACTGAGCCCTATATTAGTAGCAATGATGAAGATACCTTGACCAATATACCTAGGTTATTCGAGGACACCACCCTATGTATAATTAGTACCCTATCCTTTGAATCTGATCATCAAAATCATGAGATCCATTTAGTATACCCCCAATTGATTGACTATGACCAACGAGGACCACCAATTCTTGATACATTCAAAAATGATGAGGAACTCTTAGAATTCATGGGATTGAGGGATAACATTCCAGAGGGAGATCACAAGGCAGGATTTATAATGGAGTTGGACACACACGCTTATTATGGAGAAACGATTGAATCCTTCATTCACAAAAGTGAGAAACTAAGAATTATATCCAAGTCCTTGAGTGAAAACCACACCATGGCACTCTCTGACAAGAAAATAGTAAGAAGAAAGGATGTATCCAACAGTGGAAACCTTTCTGAGGATCCCAAGGATGAAGGATTCAATCTTCCCTTAAGAGCTATTCATCAGGAGAAGTCAACAGTCTTAGCCGAAAAATGAAATCCAGTCAACCTAGGAATAGAGGAGGCCCCGCATATCACATTCTATGTGGAATCACTATTATCAGAAGAGCAAGAACTCCTAGTAGCATTCCTAAAGGAAAGAAAAATAAAATTCACATGGAGATATGCTGACATGCCAGGGCTAGATCTAGAGACTATGGTTCATCATTTAGCAGTATATCCAGAAGCAAAGCTGATCAAACAAAAGCTTTGAAAAATGCATCCCCAAATCACTTTGTTAGTCAAAATGGAGCTCAAAAAGCTATTAGATGCAGGATTTATCTGACCAATTGATTATCTAGAATGGGTGTCAAATTTGGTACCCATTTCAAAACCTGACAGAGCCATCAGAATCTGTACGGACTTCAGAGATTTGAACAAAGCATGTCCCAAGGATGATTTCCCGCTTCCCAACATCGACATGATAGTAGACATGATAGCAGGGCATGAGATGCTATCACTAATGGACAGATTTTTAGGATACAACCAGATCATGATGGAAAAAGAAGATCAACATAAGACAACTTTCACTTGTCCATGGGGGACCTATTGTTGGAACATGATGCCATTTGTCCTAAAGAACGCAGGAGCAACCTATCAAAGGGCCATGATACTAATATTCCACAACATGATCCACAAAATAGTCGAAGACTATGTTGATGATATTCTAGCTAAGTCAAGAAAGAGACAAGATCATATAGCAACCCTAAGTGCTATCTTTGACAAACTGGAGGAATACAAAGTCAAACTAAATCCCAAGAAGTGTGTCTTCAGCGTACAATCAGGTAAAGTACTAGGATACATAGTCTCCATGAGGGGTATTCAGGTGGATCCAACAAAAGTGAAAGAAATCCTCAAGATGGAAGCACCAAAGACATTAAAACAACTAAGAGGCCTCCAAGGCCAACTTCAATCCATTCAATGATTTATAGCACAATTGACATACAAGAAAAATCCATGTTTTCACCTACTCCACAAGGGGGTAGCATACAAATGGGATACAAAGTGTGAAGAGGCATTTAAAAAATTCAAGGAATATCTACTAACACCACCAGTGTTAATGCCACCTATCTCGAGAAATCCATTGATCTTATATGTGTCAGCAACAACAACAACCCTTGGAGCTCTCCTAGCTCAACATGATGAAAATGGAACGGAGAGGGCCATATACTATATCAACAGGACAATGGTCAGTCACAAGATAAATTACTCATTCATTGAGAAATCTTGCCTCACAATAGTGTTTGCATCCCAAAAATTTAGACATTACATGTTGGCACACAAGATAAAGCTCATTACGAAAATTGATCCCCTCAAGTATCTCCTATCAAAGGCAATGTTAACCGATAGAATGGAAAAATGGGTAATGAAACTATTTGAGTATGACATCGAGTATGTGGAGAGAAAAGCCATTAAAGGTCAAGTTATTATAGATCAACTAGCAGAAGCACCTACATATTCTGAGAATCCTCTTGTCTCAAAATTCCCAGATGAATCCATCTTTAACCTCAATGTAACTGACCATTGGAAACTATACTTCAATTGTTCATACACACAACATGGATCAAGAGCTGGTATCTTCTTCATCACCCCACAAGGGGACTGCATACTGAAGTCATACAAACTAGCATTTCCTTGCACCAACAACATCACAGAATACGAAGCTTTGACTATAGGCCTCAGGATAACAATGCAATGGAACATCATAGCTCTCAAGGTGTATGGGGACTCTCAGTTGATCATAAATCAGGTCAATGATGAATATCAGACTAAGGATGATAAGCTCACTCCATACAAGAAATTGGTGGAGACTCTAAAGGAATCCTTCATTGACATAACATTTGAGAAGATTCCTCAAACCAACAATAGAGCAGCAAATGCCATGGTGACAACTGGATCCTTGCTGAATATCCCCAACAATGTTCCCAAATACGAATTCTTGATTGAGTAGCTTCTCATTCCCGCATTTGAGGTACTAGAATTAGAATTCATGTGCGAAATCATTGGACCTGACTATCCTTGGTACCATGACATCTACACATATCTTCGCATAGGATTCATACCCACTGACCTACAATCAAGCCTAAAATGAACCTTTATCAAAAAAGAATCTAGATTTGTGATCCTAGGTGATACCTTA
Organism: Sequoia sempervirens; assembly: GCA_007258455.2. Taxonomy (NCBI): domain Eukaryota; kingdom Viridiplantae; phylum Streptophyta; class Pinopsida; order Cupressales; family Cupressaceae; genus Sequoia; species Sequoia sempervirens. The sequence goes on along the minus strand of VDFB02047230.1, from coordinate 316,910,848 downwards.
TACTATAGAAGCATAGAAGGTACCTTGCTACATTTTTTAAATGCTGAGGAGGCATTAACCACTCTAACCAAGGTTCATAATGGTATTTGTGGCTCACACTCGAGTGGAATGACCATCACCAAGAAACTGCTGAGGATGGGGTATTATTGGCCCACAATGGAAAGAGAAGCGCATGATCATGCTAAAAGGTGTATACAATGTCAACAGCATGGAGACCTCATCCATGCTCCAGCTCAAGAGCTTCACCCAATCATCACACCATGGCCCTTTTCATAGTGGGGGCTCGATCTCATTGGCAAAATCTCGCCCACCTCATCCAATGGTCATAAATTCATCATAACTGTAACTGAGTACTTCACAAAGTGGGTGGAAGCCATACCCATGATGTATATCACTGGGAAGCAGATCTCAAAATTTATCCTAAACTATCTCATCTGTCATTACGGCGTCCCACAAGCCATTATCTCAGATAATGGGACACCCTTCAAGAATCAAGAGGTTCATGACTTGTGCAAGAAATTCAAAATCTAGCATCGCTTCTCCACCTCATACTATCCCCAAGGAAATGGCCAAGCAGAAGCCACGAAAAAAACCATCCTTAAAATCTTCAAGAAAAAAGTCAATGACGCAGGTCATGACTGGCACTTGTAGCTTAATCCCGCCCTCTGGGCTTATCGAACTAGCATCCACACACTCACTGGTGCCACCCCCTTCTACTTGGTCTATGGATCAGAAGTCGTACTCCCCATTCAGATTGAGCTCCCATCCCTCAGAATATCATTGCAAAATCTCATCACTGATGAGGACTATAGGGTATCAAGATTAAACGAGCTAGAGTTACTGGATGAGAGATGCATAGATGCTTTGAATCATCTGCAAGTCTATCAAAATAGACTCAAATGGAGCTACAACAAGAAAATTAGAAGTAGAACTTTTCAAGTTAGAGAACTTGTCTTAAAAGAAAATTAGAAGAATGTACAGAACCCTAGTAGCAAAGGTAAGTTCAAACCTAATTGGTTAGGACCATTTGTCATAACAAGAAGTTATAAATTAGGGGCATATCAGCTATCAACACCTAAAGGGGAACCTCTGCAGGAGCCCATGAATAACTCCCATCTCCAAAAAAATTATGCCTAAATCTTCCAGGGTATAAAACCAAAAAATCCAAAAAAATAGAAAAAAAGTCCTGAAAATGGTTATTTAGGCAAAAACCTGGAAAAAAGGCATCTTGGTGACAACAAAAAAATTAGAAAAATGATAAAAAAAATAGTAAAGAAAAATATCATCCTCTAGTGAAAACCACTTTGGTGGCACTTTGGGCAAGTACCTTGGTGAAAACCTGGCAAACAGACACCTTGTGTAAATAAACACTTTCCATCCACTAGGACCTTTATGGATTTATCTGCATCATTCTTTCATTTCACTTCCATCATCCATCGCATTTAGGTGTCCATCCATCACACATCCACTTGCATTTGCACCATAGCTTGGTCCTGCGTTCATATCATGATCCCTCCTTGTACTACTCAAACCATTCTCAAGGTCAGTTTGTCCTACCTTTATCAAAGTAGTCTATTACATCAAGCTGGGGGAACGTTCTCATCAGATCAAATTCGTGTATGGTCTTTGTGATAGGGGGAATATAATCGTTAAAAAGATGAGCAACAAAATAAAGAGAGTGCAAATAACAACTAAACAACACCCTACACTTCAAGATTGGGCAAATGATGAACTTAACAACATAAAAATGGAACCTTTTACCTTGTAGAGTTGTTCTTTGGTTGGCCCTTCAATTGTAGATGAGATGTATGCTCCTTGATGGTAAGTAGATGCAAGATAGTTGGACAAAATGGATGCAAAAGTATAGATTGAGAAACAAAATTGCAAGAGTTTGGCTAGCAAAATGATCTCCCTCTTAAATGAGAGAAAAGAGGGGGTATTTATAAAGATTTTGGAAATTTCTAGGGAAATGGATGGGTAAGATTGAGCCACCAATGATTAAGATGTAGGGCTAAGGTAAGTTAAGAACTCACAAGCCCTCACATCTTGACATGTGGCATGTGATATAGCCCTAAAAGGTGAGGTGGACATGAGGTGGAAGGACAAGTACCTTCCAAGTACTTTGATGTGACCTTTCAATGATCACATGGGGAAGGGGAAAACTTTGGGAGAATAAAAGTGAATTAAAAATTCACAATGATTGGAAGAATCTAGTGGATAAGACAAGGTTCCCAAAAGGTGGGAAGTTGTCACATGTGACTTGATGTGACAAGTCAAAGGTTCTAGAAGATGCATGGGAAAAGGGGATTCTAGGAGGAATATAATGTGAATTAAAAATTCACATAGGGAAGAGGGGAACCTAGGGTGAATAAAAATGAATTAAAAATTCCTTGGGGGATGGGGAGAGTTGACCAAGGTACTAATTAGGTTTAACTAATTAGTAATTAGAGGATAATTAGGGGTTAATGAGGATTAGAAGCCAACTTGCAAAAGTTGGAGGATGTGACACATCCTAATCAAGGATTAGGCATGTGCACATCCTTAATGAAGAGATTAGGAGATGGATTAAGATTAGATGAAAATGACATGTGAGGAATTAAATAAATAATATTTATTTAATTCATTTGATGAAAAGAGGATTAAGGAGGGTAAGGTATTTAATTATTAATTAAATTCCTTAGGTGTAGACACCAAAAATTGGTTTTGGCCTGCGACTTATATATTCTTCATATTTTGTATTCTTCACGGTCATAATTAAATAATCTTAATTATTTAATTAATTCATTTTAACATTAGTTCTTCTATTGATTAAATAATCTTAATTATTTAATTAATTCACACTTTTCTTTATTCTATCTGATTAATTAAATAAATGCTTTTTATTTAATTATGTTACTAATTAACCTTATCCTTCTTGTTAAATTAAATAAATTCTTATTTAATTTACTTTTATCATATTTCAACTATAATTAAATAAATTCTTTCTTTATTTAATTATTCATTTAAAATCCCTTCATCACTTAATTAAATAAATATTATTTATTTAATTATTCTTCAAATATCGGATCTTGAATTAAATGAATTATTTAATTGATTAATTCTATTTTAATGCATTCCTCTATATTTTAGATAATTATGTGAGTTATCTAAGTATTCACTTTGACTCGACTCGACATCTATTTTAATCGCTCAGTTAACTCTTGATTTCATGTCTGAGTGGCGTTCTCGAGTAATCTCTTCATCAAATCATTCAATCCTCCAGTTCTAACTTATTTGCGTGTACATGCAGATTAATTAAATATTCTTATTTAATTAATTAAATCTTGTGCGTGCATTCGAACAAGAGTTGCTTTAATCAATCTTTATCTTTGTCATGCAAAGATAATTCTTATGTTTTCAAATGCCAAATTGGAAGATTAAGTCATTTATTTAATCTTTAATACAATTTCTAATTTATATCACTCATGTCACTACTAACAGTTATTAGAATGCATGTCTAATCTATCGATTTCAACCGTCTATTGATCTTTCAATCTTGGCCTGTCGTTCAAATAATCAATTTTCTATAAATTGATTTGTCATTCTTCATTCCAAGCTCTCTCGTGAAATCTCTCTCGAAAACTCGCGAAATCTTATGACTTTTGAGAGCACTTAATCTTGAATCTTCGATATTTTGGTAATCACTATTTTAGGCTATACTTGCACGAACTTATGAGAAATATGAGGGTAATTATACTACACAAGCAAAATGGAGAAGGGAAATTGAGATGAATCATGGAAATACATTTGAAATTGGTGAGATTGTTTTAGTTTGTTTACGTTTTACTTTCCTTTGTTCTTTGTTGCTTAACATTAGATTTGCAGTTTAGATTTTGAGTAATTGCATGTTTGCTTCTACTCTATTTTTTTGTGCACTTTCTATGGCATTACATTTGGTGAACCTAATGTGAAAGATACCATCTTCGTGGATCCGTAGACATTTTCTTTGATTTTTGGAGGTTTTTCTTATGGAACAATGCATTTGACTGACGAAATGACGCAATTGAATTCCTGAACCACATCTAACAGAAGAAACGACACATCTAAAAATAAATGACGCATCTGACAGTTCTTGAACCGCAATTGACTGGTAAATACAGAGCCGCAATTGAAGAAGAAATAATACATCTAACTGGTAACATAGCGACGCAATTGACTGGTAAAACTTTATTTCTATTTTCAAAAATCTAAAATTTTCAATTGATTTGTGTGTTACTAATATCTGATTTTTAGCATGTGGCCATTTGGAGTTAACAAGCTTTTTGTTGGACGATTGACGAAGACAATATTGAAAACTACTAACAAGTTTTTCTGTAGGATGCTTGTTGAAGACCTTAGTTAAATTTTGAAATAGATTGTTTGGTAGTGTAGAAAATCTTTTGTTTGGTTAAAATTAACAAAGTGTCTACTGTGTTTGGTGTGAAAGCACAAGTTTGGTCACCCTTATGACTTGGTATATTGAAGTATCCTCTCCCCTTGTGCATCCGTGTGATCCTAGGTGTAAGAGAAACAGTTACCAACTCTAGAACTTGGGTCTGTTTTGGTGGGAAAAAGTACTCACCCCAGGACGACTCAGACCGGTAGCACCCTGAACTCGAGGGACTTCCAGCCTGTATATAAAAGAGGATTCTTGGGGAAAGTTCAAGAATCACACGTATAATTCTGACGAGATGGATCCAAAAGGGGAATCGCGCCACATGGATCATTCCCTATGAACGAAATGACTGTACTAAATACCTTTTGTTTCTAGAGACCAGCCTATTTGTGGCCATTGCTTGGCATAGTGCAGGGTTCAGTATCATGCTCGAAGACACTCACTACTGATCCCCTTGAGTAGAGATAGCAATTCTTGGGAGGTCATTACCCAAAGAATTTGAAATTGGTGTGCTCAAAAGACATTAATGAGCCGTGGAGGGGAGCCAATGCCACCAAATTTCTAAGATATCCGCTCTTGAGAAGGAAAGGTTTTTATCACCAATCTATGGTATTTCGGTGGGCTATACGAAGTATACAAACCCTAGGCCTTTGGCCTATTAGGATGTGCTTGTCTGTTATCAATTTAAATGTTCTTTGAGTTCAAAATCAAAACTAAAAACACTTTGTCTTATGATTGTCTTTGATTGTTAGAATTTGATCATGAAAAACAAAGTCAATTTAAATCTTACCACTGAAAATACACAGAGAGTTGCAACTGTTCACCAGAAACTTGCAATTGATTTTTAGAGTCACATCTGTTAAATCTTGAATCACATTTGTTATTGAGAGTCGCATCTGTTTAGTTGTGAGTCGCATCTGTCAATATTAGTCGCATCTGCTAGTGTGGAGTTGCATCTACAGTTCAACTTGCAATTGCTTTGGAAAAACCACATGCGTTATATTATGAGTCGCAACTGTCAGTACAAGTCGCATTCATGATAAGGTTAACTACCTCTGTCAGGGTCATACATTGAAAATTTTCCAGAGAAACATAATTGATCACTGGAAAGCCACAACTGTCAATTTGAATTGCATCTGTTAAATCCTGAGACACATCTGTCAGATTATTAGAAAACTAGAATTCATAGTCATTGACCAGTCAACACGGTTATACTAGTTTCAGTTTTCTTTACACAAACAGTCCTTGAACAGAAACTTGAAATGATTTGCTCAATTTTGCATCCTTTAGGTTCATTTATTCATTACCATAGTTGTCTTCATTCAGAGTTTAGTTTCATCTTAGATTACATATTACCTTGCATTAAACTTCTAGGAAGGTCACTTTTACAAACTTTAGGACTAGTTCACCATCTACTCTCTAGAAAAGTCATAGTGTCAACGAAATCTGTCATTGAACCTAGTTTTATCAGTTTATCTTTTGTCCTACACAGAGTCCTCCTAGCTCATCAGTCTAGTTAGGAAACTCAACTTGTATTTTGATCATTGTCCTACATTGGTTCCTTGACTTAAACTAAATTGACATTTTGGTTAGACTTTAGGTATTTGGTCCCTTCGTCTTAGGGTTTATAGAATTGATTATTTCAGAACTTTGCTTAGGTCTTACATCTTTAGATTTTAGGCTAGTGTCATCCTAGAACATTCCTTATTTTGCATACAAAAATCCCAAAAACATAGACTAGGGTCATATTGTTCATACATATAGTTTTGCATTTCCCGCATAATGAGCTTGTCTTACATGGTTGAAACTAGGTCTAAGAGAAGAGAGAGAGAAAACATGTCGAACCCAAATTAATTCATCAATCCATTTTCTTCAAGACCTCATAAGACTCTATTAGACAAATTCACCACTAGAAACACTCAAGGACATATTGCAGTAGAAGACATAGAGGCTGCCGCACAGGATCCTGAGTTTGCCTCTTTCATAGATGAGTACCTAGCAAATGATCGACAACGATACTTAGCCAAATTGCTAGCGGAAGGTGCTACCTTACCTCTAGGATTTGATATCAGCACCCTACAAACTCAACCTACACAACTGAAAAATACCATGACTGCTAGCACTACTATACCTCAGGTCAACATGACTATGCCATCTAGTACGTCTACACAGAGTACGACAATCCATATGTCCCCATTTGGTCCATCTAGCATGACATCGAGATTTAATTTTACTACAGGGGCCTCATCATCTACTCCCTTTAGTCCTCTTGTTGGGAGTAAAAGGCATAAAACTTCAACCCTTACACCTTACGTCGGTGTCACAAGCTCACAGTCAACGGCTATACCTAATGCTAGTATCACGAGCACCATACCACAATCGATGGCCATACCTAGTGCTCAAGTCACTAGTACTATACAACAAATTACACAAATAGGGGACATTCCCTCCTTCCAATATGGTAATCAAAATCCACTCACACAATTTTTGAGTTAGAATCTACTCTCCCAAAGTGGTACTCAGAATCCATTCACATAGATTCTGAATTAGAATCCATTTTCTCAAATTGGTGGACACCAATCATTTACACAAATTCCCAATCAAAACCCCTTTGCCCAAATTGGTACTCAAAATTCGTTTACACACATCCCAAGTCAACACCAATTTATGCAGATTCCAAACCAGAACACATTTACCAACATTCAGAATCCAACACCACCTCAGATGCCAATGTTCAATCAAAACCCATCATGAGACTTTGGATTTCAGAACACATACACAGATCCACATAATCCCCCTAGCACATCTTTGACCCAAGTTGACTTCTTACAAACACAAATGCATGCATTACAAATGCAAATGGATAACATTTCGATGTCAACTAAGAAATCATTTTCAACAAAGGACATATGCCCATTCCCCTTTGATAGATCATTGTAAATGATCCCTTTCCCTCATGGATATGTCATACTGAATCTCCCTAAGTACAATGGCAAACAAAATCCAATAGAACACATCAGGGAATTTTCTACCATATGCATAGATGTCGCTTATGACCCCACATATCTTATGAGGCTATTTCCAAGAAGCCTTGTAGGAATCGCACTAGAATGGTTTTCGGGTCTAGATTTTGGCATTAGATCTTGGGGTGTACTAGTTGAGAAATTTGTGGAACAATTCACCTTCAACATAGATCACGAGATAAACATAGCAACCTTGTGTCACACAATGCAAGATGAAGGGGAAACATTCATCACTTTCCTCCAGAGATGGAGGACTATAGATAGTTGGTGTCCTGTCGAGATACCTGAGAAACAAAAAGTTACTATGTTCCAAGAAAACCTTCATGCAAAACTCAGGAGTAACTTAAGGGTCCATTGTTGTACATCTTTTTTGGAACTAGTGGAAAAAGGGGTTATAATAGAGAAGGATCTCATTGAAAAGGATGAACTCAAGACATCAATATCCAATAGAAATCTGATCGTACAAAATACCCCCACTGACAGAAATAGATTTTGGTCCCACATCAAAAATGTCACCAATGATTGGGTGGTTGATGCTAAAACACTACAAGCAAGACCTCTCATCACATTACAAGGACCTCATACTTTTTCCAACACACTTAATGTTGTCAATCAACCTCCTAATGTGGCCCAAAATACTCAACATCCACAACAAAGAATATTTCAAAAATGTGAGTTCACTCCCTTAGGGGAATCCATTGAGTCGGTGTTCAAACAACTGTTACAACATAATCTTATATAGCTGCAGGAACCAAGACAATATGATCCAGGACAATTTAAACTAGCTTGGTGGGATGACAATGCCTTTTGTGATTTTCATAGAACTAAGGGACATAATTTACAAAACTGTCGACAACTGAAGAATATCATACATGATCTTGTCGAAAGGATAATTATTGAAGTTAGTGGACAAAAACAAAAGTCATCAAACACCGATCATCAAGTATTTTCTGACCCACTACATGACCATGGGAAAGGAACTGTCCCTAGTTTGAGTACTAAGACCAATATGTTAGCCAACTATGCCAATGTCAAGCATGATTACAATAGTGGAAAAATCATTCATTGCCTTTGCGCCACTGATGAGAATATCAATACCATTATTATCAATGCTAATCCTGAGTGTGCGGTCAATACTCTTCGTACTAAGTTCACTATCCAAGGCCCTACATTGCAGCAAGCACCCCAACCTTTCAAGTCACAATATACCCTTATTGACCAGTTGGGGAAGACTCCAGCCCAAATCTCAATCTTGGAATTATTGTGTATTTCTCCAGAGCATCGATCTGTTCTCGATAAGGCTTTACAAAACACTACGGTCCCTAATGATCTTGATGTCAATTGTTTCCAAGAAATGGTGGGATATTTGACCAATAATTACCATGCCACATTTTCTGAACAAGACTATGCAACTGAAAAGATGAATGACAATGACCCTTTACATCTGAAAGTCCTTGTTGATGACACCAAAGTTAGATGAGTTTTGGTAGATGGAGGAGCAGGGTTAAATCTGTGCACTTTAAAACTAATTAAGGCATTAGGTATTTTAGAAGCATGCATAGACACGACCAAAAGTATTGTCATAAAAGCTTATGATGATGAGGAAAGAAAATCAAAGGGGGTGGTAACACTTCCTATCAGAATTGGTCCTACAGTAATGGAGACAAAGTTCTAGGTCTTGGATCTCACCCTCCCTTATAACCTTCTGTTAGGTAGACCATGGATTCATGCCATGAAGGCAATCCCTTCCATGTATCATCAGTGTCTTAAATTCCCTTAGAATGGCATAGAAATAACTATAGATGGTGATCCCAATCCCTTCCAGTATTGCACCAATCTAAAAGAGATCCCCCAATGCCAAGTGCCTGTCAATCAAGAGGCCTCATCGTCCAATTCATCTTCCTATCTTGATCCATCCACATTCACTCGAGCAACTACTTCACCCTCAGTTCCTACCACACCTAGGGTTGAGATCCAAGACAAGGGTTGTGGAGAATATTACATGAAGACTTCTTATTGTGTTAGCCATTTGATTCCTCCTAAGTCATATGGTTTACCTACATCGGATAGGAGACAATCTATGGTCACTATACACATTCCTCCCACAACAACTTTTTCTAAATGGGGTGAATTAAGCAAAGAGGTCGTAGATGCAGAAGATGTCACTTCCTGGCTGTATAGGGAAGATGATGAGAAATCCCTCTTACTAGCTCATATTCCTACAAATATATATGGAAAAGGTTTTAAAATCATGCAAAGCAGAGGATATGATGGACAGAGTGGTTTAGGCTTAAACCAAGATGGTAGGATTGAACCAATATTTGTTTCTCAATGGCCAAAAGGACTAGGGCTAGGGTTTCAACTGATTCAGATTGGCGTTCTTAGTACCCCATTACCTTACTTGAGGAAGTACATGCTTTAGAAGATATTAAGACATCTCACAAACCAGTGGACCAATATCATTGTGACTCCCCCGACTCTAATGATTATGAGTGGGATTCCCTATCCTCTACTTCTTCCATTGACCTTGACAATTTATTTGGAGAACTAGACTTGATGCTAAGTTCCTCACGCAATCCCTTGAATTCCTATCCACCAAAAAAAATGACAAAAGAAGAGTGGTTTAAACACTACTATTGGGAATCACTTGATCTTACCTCTTCACAACCTGAGCCACCTGTTTCTGATAGTCAAACCTTGGCATTAGGCCTACCTGTCAGTCCACCTAGCCCCAAACCTAAGAGCAAAAAGGACTTGGTACAAGACTTTTGTAACCACATGAATAATTCAATCTTTACCTTGACTCCATTAAAATTTGGTAACTTTGATGATGACATGCCCTTAGTCTATCCCCAACTCATTGATTGGGACCAACAAGACACACCCGTCTTAGATATGTTTGAGAACGATGAAGCAATTGTTGAGTTCTTGGGGTTACGAGAAGGCATACCAAATGGTGATCATAAGATGGTTTTACCATTGACTTGGACAATAAAGTGTACTTTGGGGAATTTTTTCAACCCTCCATTCACAAAAATGAGAAAAAGAATAAACAAGATAAAAAGGATGAGTCTCTAGGTGAAAACCGAAAGGCACCTTTAGACATTGAAAAAGTAAAAAGAAAGAATGCATCCGAAGGTGAAAACCTCTCAGAGGCACCTAAGGATGGAAGTTTGAACATACTCCCCATTGCACAGGAAAAGTCACCCATGCTCGTTGAAGAATCAGTGGAAGTCAACATAGGTACCAAAGAGAATCCTCGAATGGTTTATCTTGCAACATCATTGACAACTAAAGAGCAGCCAAAATTCCATAACTTCTTTGCACAGAGATAGATAAATTTTTCTTGGTCATATGCCGACATGCCGAGGTTAGATCCTGGACTTGTTCTACATCATTTACCCTTACAATCAGGTGCCAAACCAGTGAAACAAAAGTTGAGAAAAATGCACCCACAGATTGCTTTGTTAGTCAAGGCATAACTCAAGAAACTCTTAGACATCAGTTTCATCAGATCTATCAACTATGCAGATTGGATTTCTAGTCTTGTACCAGTCACTAAACCAACTAGGGGCATCTGCATCTACACTGATTTTAGAGATATCAATAAAGCTTGTCCTAAGGATGACTTCCCTTTGCCTAATATAGACATGATAGTTGACATGACATCAGGATATGAGATGTTGTCCCTTATGGATGGATTTTCAGGATATAACCATATCAAAATTGCAACTGAAGACCAACCTAAGATGGATTTCACTTGTCCTTGGGGAACATATTGCTGGAATGTTATGCCCTTTGGACTCAAAAATGCGGGAGCAACCTACCAATGGGCCATGACTACTATCTTTCATGATCTAGTACACACTCTAATGGAGGATTATGTTGATGACCTTATTGTAAAATCCAAGACAAGGGCAGAAAATTTACAAGTTTTAGACAAGATATTTCAGAAGCTGGAAAAGTATAAAGTAAGACTCAATCCAAAGAAATGTGTGTTTGGAGTCAAGTCAGGAAAGTTGTTAGGTTATATCATTTCTAGACAGGGCATTGAAGTGGATCCTGCTAAGGTGAAAGCAATCATGGACATGCCACCACCCACTAATCTCAATCAACTAAGGACATTATAGGGAAGGCTGCAATCTATCAGAAGATTTATAGTGCAGTTAGTAGATAAGACACATCCTTTTCAACATTTACTTAAGAAAGGATTACCCTTTGCATGGACAGCTAGGTGTGGAGAGGCTTTTCAACTGATTAAAGAATATTTACTCACACCACTAGTCTTAATGCCACCTGTTGAAGGAAGACCTTTGATTCTTTATATTATAGCAACCCATTCATCACTCAGAGCATTGCTTGCACAAAATGACGATGAAGGTCATGAAAGGGTAGTCTATTATATTAGTTGGACTTTGGTAGGCTATGAGCTCAACTATAGTACCATTGAATGTGCCTATCTTGTAGTAGTATTTGCTACTCAAAAATTGAGGCACTATATGTTAAACCATCAAAAAATGTTGATTTCCAAAATAGACCCTTTGAAATATCTCCTTAGCAAGGCAGCGTTAACAGGACGACTGGCCAAATGGGTTATGATACTTAGTGAGTATGATATCCAGTATGTAGAAAGAAAGGCTATTAAAGGATAGGTCATTGCTGATCAGTTAGCTGATGCACCCATACAGGTAGATCACCCATTAGTTGTATACTTTTGCTAATGAGTTCATATTCACAATTGACATGAACATAAAATGGAAACTGTACTTTGATGGCTCACATACAAATCATGGCTCAGAGGCTGGTATATTGTTTATTACACCACATGGTGATTCTATCCCTAAGTCATTCAGGATTGCATTTCCATGCACTAACAACATAGAAAAGTATGAAGCTCTAGTGGCAGGGTTATGCATGGCAGTCAAGTGGAAAATTAAGATTTTACAAGTATATGGGGATTCTCAACTAGTAATTAGATAGGTAAATGATGATTATGAAACTAAGGATGATAAACTTTCTCTATACAAGCGCATGGCTGATAGCTTTAAAGAGTACTTTGACAAAGTTGAATTTCATCAGATACCTCATGTTTTAAATAGGGCAGCAGACGATATGGCTACAATTGCATCACTTCTTGACATTCCTAACAATGTGCCTAAGTTTGAGTTCTTGGTAGAACAACTTTTGGTCCCAGCCTACGATATCCCAGATTCTGAAATGGTGTGTGACATTGTTGGTCCTGATTCCCCATGGTACAAAGAAATCTATGATTACCTTCATGTCGAAGTCATACCCACTGGCCTATCAAGTAACCAACGTAGGACATTCCTTTGCAAGTTATCCAAATACACCATCGTTAGGGACACCCTATATTGATGTGCCTTAGATAATACCCTACTGAGATGTCTTGATTCTATTGAAGCACAAACAACTTTGCATGGGGTGCATGAGGGTATATGTGGTTCCCATTCTAGCGGTCCTACCTTAGCCAAAAAGATTATGAGACTGGATTATTAATGGCCTACTATGGAAAAAGACTCATATGTCTTTGTAACGAAATGCCACCAATGCCAAGTTCATGGAGACTTGATACATGTGCCAGCATAGGATCTCCATCCTATAACATCACCATGGCCCTTTGCCCAATGGGGACTCGACCTCATAGGTAAGATTCACCCCACATCATCTAATGGACACAAATTCATTATCACTGCCACTAAGTATTTTAGAAAGTGGATTGAAGCCATTCCTATGACATGCATTACCAGCACACAGATTTCTAAATTTATCTATAACTATATTATATATTAGTATGGTGTCCCTCAGTCCATAATCATTGATAATGGCTGCCCATTTAAGAACCAAGAAGTCTGCCACTTGTGTGACAAATTTCATATCCAACATCACTTTTCTACTCCATACTACCCACAAGGTAATAACCAAGCAGAGGCATCTAACAAGACCATCATTAGAATCCTTAAGAATACTGTCAATGATGCTGGTCGTGACTGGCATTTACAACTTAACCCTGCCTTATGGGCTTATCGCAAAAGTATCTATACTCCCACTGGCGCTACCCCATATTCACTTGTATTTGGTTATGAAGCTATTCTACCTATTGAGGTCAAGATTCCTTCCCTAAGGGTATCCCTAAAAGGCCACATTGATGATGAAGAATACCAAGTATTGAGACTCCATGAGCTAGAATTCTTGGATGAGCGACGACAGAAGGCACTAGACCATCTTCAAGCATATTAGAATCGCCTTCATCATAGTTATAATAGGAAGGTATTAAACAAAAAATTTGACATTAGTGACCTAGTTTTAATGGAGAACCCAAAGAATCAAGCAAAATGGGAAAAACCAGGAAAGTTTGAACCAAATTGGCTAGGACCTTATGTTGTTACAGAAGCTTTTGGGTCAGGAGCATACCAACTCTCTACTTCTGAAGGGGATCCATTGTCCTCACCAATCAATAGTCTACATCTAAAGAAGTTCTACACATAGCTTCTAGGAGCCTGTCTTAATTAGCAAAAATACAAAAAAAATCAGAAAATTACACAAAAAAATGTTATCAAGGTGAAAACCTGGCAAACAGGCATCTTGGTAACACCAAAAAAAAAATCAAATAATCTAGAAAATAGTAAAGAAAAATCATTTGTCCAATAGTGAAAACCACTTTGGTGGCGCTTTGGATAGGTACCATGGTGAAAACCTAGCAAACAGGCACCATGTGTAGTTAACTCTCCTTCTTTGTCTACTATTATTCTAAACTTAGTCCTTATCATTGTACACTATCCACTTCCCTGTACATAATCCACGTCCCTGTATATAGTCCTTCTCCCTGTTCATACTACCTATCCTTGTATATATCCCTTATCTTTCATACCCATCGCTTGTATATACCATTTGAAATAAGTGGTAGTCTTTTCCATAACTTGGAACGATTGATATCGAGTGCATTTCATATCCCTCATTTTACCTTATTCATAATCAATTGGTCTTATACTCGACTGGGGGCAAACACTCAACATGTGTCTTATTGGTTCTTACATTGGCTGTGTTGAAGACGAAACGCCATGGAAAATCCACGAACATCGGAAAATGACCTAAGAAAACACAAAAACATCAGAAAACTTAAAAAAAACTTTAAAAAAAAATCAAAACATTTCAAAAATCCAAAAACAGAGTCAGAGTCAGTCGCACTTGTTAGTCTTTGTCATTTGTTGAACTAAATTGCCTCTACAACTAGATGTAGGCAAGGCCATCTGTTGATGTGCCCATAAGGCATTAGGTCAGTCTGTTTAGGTTTGTCTATATAAATTCATGTTTTCATCCATATGTCTATATGACAAGGTCATTGGTTGTGTCAAACTACGAGGTCTTTGCGTGTATAACATAGGAAAGGCCATCAATCGATGAGCCCTCGAGGCCGCACTAGGTCAGTCCATTAGGGTTCATCACATTCACTTTCACACACATCTTCTATTTGTAGTCAGTCTTGTCAGTCGCAGTCAAGTCAAACTACGAGGTCTCTGCGTGTACAACGTAGGCAAGACCATCAATTGATGAGCCCCGAGGCCACACTCGGTCAGTCCTTTAGGGTTTGTCGTCACACACAGTCAATTGTCAACATATCATCTCAAGCCATGCATCAATCTAGTGAACAAGTCAGCAATGTCTCTAAGTCAAATCAAACAACTTGCCAAACAAAAAAATCAAAACAGATCAACAAATGTCTACTATAGGATGTGTCCTTCCTGGAAACAGACATCATCATCATGGAAATCAACCTGTATCTTGTTCAGGATGAGTCCTTCTTGAATACTGATGTCAACAAAACAATCTATGTCTCATACAGGATGAGTCCTTCCTGCATAATCAACAAGATCAAACAATTACACATAGCCTTACACAGATTATCACATCAACGACATCTAACTCAACGTCTTATATGATACATGTCTTTCTGAAACTAGGCTTTGTCATGCCTTATACAGATAGACATAACATCGAAACCAAACTCAAAGTCTTATCCAGTATGTGCATCTCTTGCAATCGAGCTCTATTAATCAATCATTTTATCAATCAAAATAAATCAAGTTTTGGAAAATATTTCACTAGCTTTTTGACTTTCTCGCTTATTTATCTTATCTTTTCACTTAGCTTTATGATGGGAATTATGTTACTAGCTTTCTCAAGGATGTCCCCTGAAGGATTTAAAGAAGCAACGATGTATCACAATTCTATTTTCTTTGACTATTATCTATTGACTGTCTTTCACATCTGATTTTGAGTCATGTTACTAGTTTCCTCAAGGATGTCCCATCAAGGATTTAGAGGAGCAATGACGTCTCATGACCCGTCTTTTATTTTGTTTGCTGTCTATGGTTTGTCCTGACAAAAAGACTAGGGCAACTTGTGCCTTTAGTATGAGTTAATGACAATCCTTGTCTGCGACTGTCTGTTATTGGCAAATGGATGACCTTGCACACCTTGATTTATGTCATATCATGGTGTTTGTCTCCATTTGTATTAGTCCTGCCCAATGATGATAAAGTGCAATACCTTTTGTGATACAACAAAATATCGAAGATTGCTAATACTAACATCTATCTCTTGTCTTTCATTCTTTCTTGATATTTATTTCCTCGCTAACAGTTCTTCTATTTTGCATTATGATGGAGTCATGTGACACAACCTATCATACATCATCTTGCATCAACGTATATGTTAGAAAAACTACATACATATAGGCATATTTCATATCTAGATCATCATGGCATAATACACATTTATCATCAAATAATACATATCATAAGCATTTCATTTACAAGGTAACTGTAAATACATGCATCACATTACATTTGTATAGCATCACATATAGCTAACATTGTACATATAACATCATATTGCCTCTCATTAGTTGCATAAACATCATAAAATACATATACTCATCCATTACATAGGCATGTCATCTAAACATCACATGTATAAATAAAGACTGCATAATCCATACATAGCAATGCATATCATGAGAATCACTGCCAAAATCATATATATATATCTCGCTCAACTGTGTCACATCACAATGTCATAATGTATCGATAGTACATGGAAGCCCGCAGGCTATAAAATCAAAACACAATGTCTCGATGCATCTCAAAAGGTGTCCCTATCCTGAACTACCACTGCTATCATGCCGGGAGCATGTGGAGGAATGATGCTGGGAACCCGATGACCTGTGAGTTGAGGGAGGTCTGTCGTATCGACCTGCTCTACGTGGCTGCTCCACTCCCTTTGTGTTGACTGTCCTACTGTGGGTCCTGGTTTGGTACCTACTACTGTGTGCCTCTTAGAAACTGGGAGCCCGTCTCTCTACCAGAATCTTTGCCTCATAGAGATCACGGTAGTATCGCCCCTCTCCCCAGCTCTGACTAGCTCTCTAGCAAACACAACTAATGGTCTTGTGCACAATGCCCTGAGCTCTGTGAATCTCTGCTTCATCTCTTGTCTCTGAGCTATGGTCTGATCCCTATCCATCATGGCTCTGTCTCTCTCCATTTGATACTCATCCCTCTTAGACATGAGAACTCTCATCTGCTCCTCCAAGGATGCAACCTGAGCACGCAATGTATCTCTGTCTGGATCCTCTGCCTCTATATCATCTTGTCTATCCCTGGCTCTCCCATCCTCCTCATCCAACTCCTCCAGGATCTAATCCTGAATCTCTCTCTCCTGATCATCATCCTCATCATCATCCTCAACAACCTTAGAGCATCAATCTTTGCCTCCTCTTTGCTTACCTCCTCGGCACCTACCTCCTCCTCTGCTGGGATATCTAGGATGGTTGCCTCTATCAGATGCATCTCCTCTCCACCTCTGGCAATGTCCTCCTCTCCACCTCTGGCCACATCCTCCTCTCCTCCTCTCCCAATGTCTGGCATGGCCAAGTCCTCCTCTCCTCGCCCCTCCTCATGGATCAATGATAGTGCTGGCCCTTGTCCCCTCCGACCACATCTCCCTCTCCTACCTCCATGCCATCCACCTCTACCATCATCTCCTCCATCACCATGGCCTCCTCTACCTCCCCAACCTCTACCTCTCCCGCGCCTACCTTGTGGCCTTGTCCCTCGCCGCTCTACCAGCGTTGGCTACTCTTGATCTGTCAAAGGGATCAGCTTGTGAACTATCCACCACTGATCATACTCTACTGTGGTCCCTGGGTCTGCTGGTCCGTCTCTCCATCCCCATGGAAGTGCCTATAACCCATCAATATCTACCTCTGCCATGGCCATTGGAATCTCTGGCCTCCATAGTGGGACCTCTCGTGAGGATCTTGCAAACTCTGCTCATCCTTGAGGCACATCCTGCACCTCTCCAAATTGCCACAGGACATGATCTGGCAACTACCGCTCTATAATGTGTATGTGTGATACTGTCCGTCCAACCAAATATTGTGCCTGTCTACAAAATGGCAAGTTCTCATCCTCATCTGACCAATCCTCACACCCCAGGTATGCCCTCCATGTAAACTGCTACATCGTGTCTATGGCATGTCTGAAGTAGCCTGTATCTCCAATGTGATGCTGTGTAGTCGCCCTCGCATAGCGGAAGGCGTACGGAGCTCCATGTGGGAGGTCAACTATCATAGGTGGCTGAAAAATGACAATATGCTCCCACGCCCATACCATCAAGAGTGTGGTACCACAGCTCATTGACTATGCCTCTCGGTAGGAAATATCATGCAAATGGAAGTATAGCATCCCGAACACACATGAACCCCAAGCATATACAACTCAATGCTCGAGCATGCCCACTAACATCTCCCCCCACCCCATGGGAAATCCATGACCTTGGTGGTCAAGAAGTACTATCCCGCCTATCAAAGTAGCCAATAGATAGTCTAACTGTCTATATCTCTGGGCCAATACCCGCCATCTAATCTCATAATCATCGAAACCTAACTGCCTAATGTCAGCATGGGGGTAGTACCTGCACATCTCAGCAGCACCCCTCTGGGTATCATATGCTACTCGTGTCCCTCTAATGGGAAGTCTAAGCATCCTATACACATCCTCTAGTGTAACTGTGGCCTCTCCAGTCGGTAGGTGGAAGGATGATGTCTCTGAGTGCCACCGCTCACACAAAGCTGTCAGTAGTCCCCGATTCACCCGAATCTGGGGCATGTCTGTCACGTGCAATAGACCAAGGTGCCATAGAACCCATCGCTCTACTAGCCGCAAACTGTCTCTGAATCGAAACGTAGTGGGTCTTGACTCCCGTGTATAAATTGTGTCTAATACAACCTGTAATGGCATTATACATGCCTCATGTCAGCCTCAATCATCTATTCTAGTGCAAAATGACTATACTACATGAAATGCAAATGTGTCACTTTTTTGCACATGCGTCATTCTTTTCCACATGCATCACTTTTTATCAAATGCGGTTCATAAAATTCAAATGCGTTGCTTTTTAACAAATGTGGCTCATTGCATCATATGTGTTTGACTAAATTCATATGCGTTGCAAAATAAATCTTTGCGGTGAAACTCAAATGTGTTTTACAATATACACATGCAGCTATTCTAAATGTAGATGCGATGCAAAAATGCAAATGTGTTTCAAAAATAAACAAATGCGTTTAACCGCTAACAACTATTCAAAATGGCCGATGTAAAAAATACAAATGCGGTTTTGTGCAAGCAAATGCATCATTTGCGCAAGAAAATGCGGTGAATTACTAAAGTGATGCATAATTAAAAATTGAAATAAATGCATTAAAATGCGCGTAAATCAAAAATTTCAAAAGCCAAGTTTTAGGTACATACCAGGGCGTTCGTGTCGATTGGTCTCTGGAATGTCTGGATCCTATATGCACGATGATGCGTGGCTGGAACTGGAGACATCGTCGCTAAGAATGCAGAGCAAAATCTCAAACTTCTAGGCTAGGTGGGTGCAAATGAATAGGTTTTCAACCATATTCCTATATATACCTAGGGCTTAGGTGGCATTTCTATCCTACTGGCTATGCTAACTTCCATTTTCAATCAACTCGTACCCGTTCATCGTATTTCCAAACTCAATTCTGCGAACTTCACTACATTTCTGCCTATCTAATGGACTAATCGGGCTCATTTTCCAAATTTTTCTGAACTTTTCATAAATTTGTCAATTTTCCCGAGGGGGCATACCTTCATCTATTTTAATCTGGAGCATTACTGGGGCATATTTCTTATCGATTTTCTTTGACACAATGCCGAAATGACATTGTATCAAAGAGGGGAAAATGTAGACACCGAAAATTGGTTTAGGCCTGCAACTTCTATATTCTTCATATTTTGTATTCTTCACGGTCATGATTAAATAATCTTAATTATTTAATTAATTCATCTTCTATTAATTAAATAATCTTAATTATTTAATTAATTCACACTTTTCTTTATTCTATCTGATTAATTAAATAAATAATAAATGCTTTTTATTTAATTATGTTACTAATTAACCTTATCCTTCTTGTTAAATTAAATAAATTCTTATTTAATTTACTTTTATCATATTTCAACTATAATTAAATAAATTCTTTCTTTATTTAATTATTCATTTAAAATCCCTTCATCACTTAATTAAATAAA
Organism: Sequoia sempervirens; assembly: GCA_007258455.2. Taxonomy (NCBI): domain Eukaryota; kingdom Viridiplantae; phylum Streptophyta; class Pinopsida; order Cupressales; family Cupressaceae; genus Sequoia; species Sequoia sempervirens. The sequence continues at coordinate 316,890,773 of VDFB02047230.1, read as the reverse complement.
TATTATTTATTTAATTATTCTTCAAATATCGGATCTTGAATTAAATGAATTATTTAATTGATTAATTCTATTTTAACGCATTCCTCTATATTTTAGATAATTATGTGAGTTATCTAAGTATTCACTTTGACTCGACTTGACATCTATTTTAATCGCTCCGTTAACTCTTGATTTAATGTCTGAGTGGTGTTCTCGAGTAATCTCTTCATCAAATCATTCAATCCTCTAGTTCTAACTTATTTGCGTGTACATGTGGATTAATTAAATATTCTTATTTAATTAATTAAATCTTGTGCGTGCATTTGAACAAGAGTTGCTTTAATCAATCTTTATCTTTGTCATGCAAAGATAATTCTTATGTTTTTGAATGCCAAACTGGAAGATTAAGTCATTTATTTAATCTTTAATCCTATTTCTAATTTGTATCACTCATGTCACTACTAACAATTATCATAATGCATGTCTAATCTGTCGTTCTCAACTGTCTGTTGATCTTTCAATCTTGGCCTGTCATTCAAATAATCAATTTTCTATAAATTGATTTGTCATTCTTCATTCCAAGCTCTCTCGCGAAATCTCTCTCAAAAACTCATGAAATCTTATGACTTTTGAGAGCACTTAATCTTGAATCTTCGATATTTTTCTAATCACTATTTTAGGCTATACTTGCACGAACTTACGAGAAATCTGAGGGCAATTATACTACACAAGCAAAATGGAGAAGGGCAATCGAGATGAATCATGGAAATAAGTTTGAAATTGGTGAGATTGTTTTAGTTTGTTTACATTTTACTTTCCTTTCTTCTTTGTTGCTTAACATTAGATTTGTATTTTAGATTTTAAGTAATTGCATGTTTGCTTCTAATCTATTTTTTTGTGCACTTTCTATGGCATTACATTAGGGATTTGGCAGAATTAAATATATTAATTAAATAATAATAATATTACTTAATTAACTCAGATAAGAGGATGTTTAGATGAAAATTGATAAATTTGGATGTCTACATTTTTCTCCTCTTTGATATGGTGTTACGAAGTAGCACCATTTGAAATAATATTAAAACATAGAACCTAGAAGATGGTTAGATTGGGAAAGATTCCCCAGTCATTCAAAGAAGTGACTAGGAAGGAAGATGATGGGGGTAAAGATGAAAGTTAGGGATGAAGGATGCCCCCTCGAGAGGACATGCAGGTTCAAGAGAACACAAGTGTGCTCTCGAAATGAATGAGATGATGCAAAGGGAGATGAAGATGCAAAGTGATGGGTAAGAAAGGATGAAAAAGGCGGTAGGAGATTGGGAGGGAAGCGTGATGAAGGATGAATGGATGGGGGGATTTTGAGAGGCTGGAGATGAAATGCAATCCAAATGCAATTTGCCATCATTGGAGCACTGATTTTTGCTATAGCATAAGACACAAGACGCCAAGGTATGAAAAACCAAGGCAGATTAGTTTCTAATGCATAGAACAAACATAACAAACAAGAAGGCTATCCCAACACCCCAAAGTCGTGAAAACCTTGGTCGGGCCAGTTATTGGGATAACCACAAGCACACAAGGATGCCCTAGCATAATAGAAGACCTCCGAGATCTTGGTGGGTACTACGTGGGACAACCAATAAGACAAAGAAAAGATCAAGATACACCCCTATGTTGACTAGTGAAAGCACACCATGATATGATGGATCAAGGCAATGATGACAAGTGATGATAGGGAGCTCAAATGATAAACAAAAGCCAAAAGCATAAAAAAAATCGCAATCAATTTCAAACATCCTTTTCCATAGGATCACAGGGATGGATGGGAATGATGAGCTCTGTTAGGAAGGATGCATCCTGTTGAGACCAATGATTGATACTAAACTAAAAGATCGATATGACGTAGCATATTCAAAACTGATTGGATTTGATGATACAAGTGAATCTCATTTGTTAAGATCTAGCTAGACAAGGGCATAGCTTGACGACGCAACACAAGAGACATGACACAAGATAAGAGACTTCGATGGATGATAAAGACAAGAAAAATAATAGGAACAAGAGGTGAAGACCTATGATAGATGATAAAGGAGTAGATGGAAAAAGTAGAAAGACCGATGATGGAACACCGGGGGTAGATCAAATGATCGACCTTGCCTACGTGAAATGGCAAGGGCAACGTATTTTAACATAAGACCAAAGAAAAGTGATGGATAAAAGATGATGAGATAACCCTAGATAAGGGGATAAAATGATTGGACTGACATGATGGGACAAGATAGACCTATGGGATTGGATCGAAGGATGGTGACGACACAAAGCTCAAGGATGGGATAGTTATCCAAATCATCAAAAGATGAATTGGGAGGATGATATGATGGAGAGATACCAATGACAATGGATTATAAGATGGGATGAGGAGAAAGAGATGGGGATTGGGAGATGAAAAGGATTCATTGGATTGATGGATAGGAAGATAAGGATTTGGAGATGAAAAAGACTGGTTAGATAGATGAAAATGGATGCCATGATGGAAGGATAGGAAGATAAGGATGGGGAGATGGATATAAGGATTGTGTAGAGGGATGGGAATATAAGGATGGGGAGATGGATATATCGATAAGGAGATAAGGATAGGGAAATGGAAGGGAATGCTTTGATGGAATGAATGATGTCTCCAAGGACTATATCACAAAGTAAGATAGATTCCCCCACTCTAGATATGTCATGTGCAAGGAGGCATGAGGGATGCAATAGAGAAGGATAAGAAAATAAAGTAGTGAGACAGATGAATATAGGATGCATGGATAAGGAAGGGAGATTGAAGGTAGCATGACAAGTGGATAAGGAAGATAGATGAGTGTGAATGAGGATTAGGATAGTGTGCGGATGAGGGCAATGTATGCTAAGAGGTGTCCAAAGCGTGCTTATATGTTTGCCCCTATTGTTATCAAGATCACAAGGAGGATGGAAGGATTGGGATAAATGAGATATTCCAATTAGGATGCATAAGATAGGAAAGATGGAGGGGATGAATGAAGGTGACGTATAGCAAGAAGACAGGTGCACAGCTGAAAGCATAGCAGGAAGCATAGTGGATGGAGGGAATGCATAGCAGGAAACTGCCCCCAAGTGCAGATGGGGATTTACACATGACGCCTATTTGCCAGGTTTTCATCATGGTACTTATCCAAGGTGCTTGTTTACCTAGTTTTCACCATTGGATGGATTATTTCTCTTTACTATTTTATTTTTTTATTTTTTTTGGATTTTTTTTTTTAATTTTGACTTTTTTAGATTGGTAGATAGAAAGGGGATGAAAATGGATAAGGATGGGGATGTTGATAAGGGGATTTAGAAGACATGCAATAAGGATATGGGTGAAGGACTCAAGCATCAAGTTCTATATCAGGTACTAAGAGCCCATGTTTGAAGTGACTGTTGGATGTTAGTACAACCTTATTAGGATAAATGGATTATGCAAGAGGATGAATTAGAGGGATCTGAGAGGAGAGATACATGGGATAATGGATGGGATGCTGCAAAGGCTATGGATGGAATGATGGGGTGGATATGTGATGGGGAGATGTTTTCAAGACCAACATTGGCACATGTGGTGGTGGATGTGAAAAGATAAGAGGATTAATGGATGGAGAATGTGTGGATAATGGAGGAGATGGGGTGGTGAACTTTGGAATATAAGGACCCAAAAAAGACTTAGGAGATGAAAGGGGTATATGACTAGCTTTTGGATTAGCAACTTTGGATGTTCTTATAGATTTTTCATTTGATTGCATTGCATATTTTTTCTTTGGGATCCACATGGTTTTGATCTTTGCTTTGGTGGGCCTTTGTGGTCTACGGATTTGATTTAGATTTAGATTTTTCTTCTCTTCACCATGTCTTTTAGAGGGGACATGGGGAGCTTTAGATTCATGTGGATATTTGGATTTATGTATTTTTATGTTAGCATCCAAAGTGTTTTTATTAGCAATGGGATGGGTGTGAGGGGATGGACGATGTGGAGCAATGGAGGTAGGAGTATGGGGATTACGTGTAGATGGGGGATGTTTAGGTATGTGCCTTTGCTGATCCTGATTATGGGATATGCAAGAGGGATGTTTATGATGGATGACATGTATAGGTGTTGGATGGGTGAAAGGATGAAATGGAGGAGGTGATCTTGGGATATATGGACCCAAGATGGATAGAGTAGATGAAGGATAGGAGATGGTGGATGGATGGATGTAAGGACCCAAAATGGATGGAGTAGATGAAGGAGGAATATGGACGGTTGTTTTGAGGTGATACGATAGAGGAGGAGGGATGGTAGCATATGATTTGGAAAATTGATGGGGGGAGCTAGAAGTTCTTTTGGAAAAGGCTCATTGAGGACGTCTAGAGGTTGTACCAACATGTTTAGATTGTGAGTCTTGGGAAATAGATCCAAGACCTTGCCTACAGATTTGTTCTTTGACTTGGATGGGCTCTAAAATACCTTTCTCATGAAGACCTAGACCTTTGCCTTGATAGTTTATTTTCTTGAGCATGCGATCCATGATAGGATTTGTGTTATTCTGAAAACATGATGCGAGTCCATTATTAAGTGGAGGATGATGGGTGGTAAATACTCTATGAGAAGGCCACCATGATAGAATGTGAGAGTACCATTATTAAGTGGCCTTCTATGAGAAGGCCACCATGGAAGAATGTGAGAGTACCAAGGGGATATGCAAGCGATGTGGGGGTAGTAGTTTTAGGCAATGATGGGGGATTATAAGAGGGAGATGATGGGGTAGCAACATTTGGATGGGTGGTATTAGGAGAGGGATTAGGGGATATGGTAGAATCTGGATTTGTGGTAGCAGGCTCATGCAATGGAGATGGAGACAGAGCAGTGGAATCTTGAATGACAAAGGGATCATGGGATGGAATGGATGGTTGACTTTGATCTTGAGGTGGACTAGATGGGATGGTAGGATCTTGATCTGGAGAAGGGGATATGATAGCATGCTTTGGATTAGGATCTTGGCATGACTCATTGTGTGCAGGAGGCATGATAATGGAGTCACGGGGGGACTCTTCAAGTGGGGAAGATGGAAGGATGGAGGATTCAAAATATTCCTGGGAAGGGATACTAGGAGTGGAATAAGTGGATTGGATTTAGGTGTCGTCGATAGGTTCGACGGCTCTCAGAGTAGGGGGTGGGTGTTCAATGGATTTGGTAGATGTGATGGTAGGAGATGGGGACTCAGTGGATTCAGAGGATGTGATGGTAGGAGGTGGGGACTCAGTGGATTCAGAGGATGTGGTGGTAGGAGATGGGGACTCAGTGGATTCAAAGGATGTGATGGTATCATCAATGATAGGTGTTGGATGGAGAAGGGTCTCATCACTAATGACCATGGATGATGGGTTGGGATGGCATGGTTCCACAACTACAATGTGTGGAGTGGGGGATGTTTCCTTTGTTATAAGACCTTGGAGAAACTTGAATACGCTAGGCTGAGATGGGGAGGAGGGAGTGGATGAAGGTTTATGGATTAGTGGACTAGGATTAGATGGAAGATTAAGACTAGATGGAGGATTAAGGTAAGGATATGGGCATGGGGAATTAGGATAGGATGACATGGATAGTGGATCGTTGGTAGAAGATATGGGTGGCATGTTGTAATAGAGGTATTGGGATGGTGGATTAGGATTGGAAGATGTAGGTGTTGGATTAATATAGGGAGATGCAGATGTTGGATTAGGGTAAGTTGATGGGTGTGTTTGACTAGGATAGGAAGGTGTGAATGTAGGACTAGGCTGAGCGGATTGGTATGGAAGATTAGGGTAGTAGGTACATGTGGATGAAGGATTGAGATAAGAGGATGTGGATGGGGGATCAAGATAGGGGTATTGTGATGAAAAACTAGGATAAGGGGATGATGTAGATGAAGGATATGATGGATATGATGGACATCCCTTGTCAAAGGTAGCATAAGGAGTGTGATTAGGCATAGATGAAGAAATGATGGGATAACTCGATGGGGTGATTGGATTTTAGAATGTGGGTGGAGAAAGCTTACTAGCAATGATAGTGTCAAGGGGATCTATGTCGTATACCTCTTGATCAACAAGACTTTCATTATCATCGTTGACATAATTAGGGTTTCCCTTGACTACTATTGATGGAGAATAAGGATTCATAATGATGAAAGGGATGGAGGATGGTTTTCGATGGGAATAGACTAAAGGTCAAGCTGAAATCTTAGATCGGGATTGAATTAAAGCTCAGATTAGGATGATCAGATGATGTGATGGGATTGATTTTGATGATCAGATTTGATTACTAAAGGATGACCTTGACACCGAATCTGCTCTGAGATGGAAGTAGATTGATTGGGTGAAAGGTGATTGGATAGGGATGTAATTGATTGATGATTGATAAGATCGACTGATGAATCGGATAGGATGACGAAAGGAATTTAAACACTGTTCAGAGATTACCCTAGGTCACTTAGGATGCTGATTGATCGAATTAAATGATAAAGAGATGATTGTGGCACCGAACCCACTTTGAGATTGAAAATGGATTGATTGGGCTGACGATAATGATTAACTTAGGATGGATGACAATCCTAAGTGGATGTTGATGATGACGATTAGATCAGACACTTCGGTCAATTTGGATAATGGCTCAAGATGAAGTTCAAGGGATTTGGATGGGGAAAGTGATGATTTGATTGGGGGAACGAATGATAGAAATGGATGAGTAAATACTCAAAATGAGCAAATGATTGATCGGGACGGATGAACGATTGCTCAGAACGAGTAAATGACTACTAAGAATAGATGAATGACTCTCAAAATGAAAAAACAAAAGCTCAAAATGAATGATAGATTACTTGGAACGAGTAGATGATTGATCGGGATTATAGAATGAGAGTTCAAAATGATTGAAGGTGGTGTGAACTGGATGAACATTCACTCAGAACGAGTAAACAGATGATCAAATTGATAGAATGAGAGTTCAAAATGATGAAAGGATGTGTGAAATGGATGAACGTTTACTCAGAACAAGTAAACGGATGATTGAAATGATAGAATGAGAGTTCGAAATGATGAAAGGATGTGTGAAATGGATGAATGTTTACTCAGAATGAGTAAACGAATGATCAAAATGGTAGAAAAAGAGTTCAGAATGATGAAAGGATGTGTGAAATGGATGAATGTTTACTCAGAACGAGTAAACGGATGATCAGAATGGTAGAACAAGAGTTCAGAATGATGAAAGGATGTGTGAAATGGATGAACGTTTACTCGAAACAAGTAAACGAATAATTAGAATGGTAGAATGAGAGTTCAAAATGATGAAAGGATGTGTTAAATGGGTGAACATTTACTCAGAACGAGTAAACGGATGATCGGAATGACAGAACTAGAGTTCAGAATGATGAAAGGATGTGTTAAATGGATGAACATTTACTCAAAATGAGTAAACAGATGATCAGAATGGTAGAACGAGAGTTTGGAATAATGAAAGGATGTGTTAAATGGATGAATGTTTACTCAGAACGAGTAAACGGATGATCGAAATGACAAAACGAGAGTTCAGAATGATGAAAGGATGTGTGAAATGGATGAACGTTTACTTGGAATGAGTAAACAGATGATTAGAATGGTAGAATGAGAGTTTAGAATGATGAAAGGATATGCGAAATGGATGAACATTTACTAGGAACAAGTAAACAAATGATCAAAATGACATAATGAGAGTTCAAAATGATGAAATGATGTGTGAAATGGATGAAAATTTAATCAGAACGAGTAAACGGATGATCAGAATGGTAGAACGAGAGTTCAAAATGATGAAAGGATGTGTTAAATGGATGAACGTTTATTCGAAATGAGTAAACGAATGATCGAAATGATAGAACGAGAGTTCAGAATGATGAAAGGATGTGTGAAATGGATGAATGTTTACTCAAAACAAGTAAACGAATGATCAAAATGGTAGAACAAGAGTCAAAATGATGAAAGGATATGTGAAATGGATGAATGTTTACTCGGAACGAGTAAACGGATGATTGAAATGATAGAACGAGAGTTTAGAATGATGAAAGGATGTGTTAAATGGATGAACGTTTACTCAGAATGAGTAAACAAATGAGAATGGTAGGGTATGTCCCCCTTGAGGAGGTGGATGAGGAAGGAAAAGGTGCCCTAGTCAACTTCTCAAAAGTATGAAGTGGTATATGTCATCGAAAAGAGCATGAAAAAATGAGAACTATTTTTGAACGGAGTCAATTGGATAAACGGTGTGGAAATGGTGGCCCCATGAAGAAAGAGTTGAGGGTCAGGTTTGCCATAGCATGTGATCAAGTTTGCCAAAGGGCGGATAAGTTTAAGCTTGATTTTTTAAGGGATGAGTAAGGAAAAGGACCCAAAATATAACAAACATTGATAAAAACATTTGGCTAAATTGAAAACGACTGGTTTTGCACAAGAAAGACAATTCAAATAGCACAATGCTAAGATTAGTAGAAACGGGTATGGCCAATAAAGTCTTCTACTCTAGGATGAACATGGTTGCTAAGGAGTCCTCCATATACACCTGGTATGTCAGGCCCAAACCGTGAACACCAACCTGTTACAAGCGTGAGTCGAGAACCTTAGCGAGATACTAAAGGCTTGGACCAACTCTTCACATCATCCTGACGCTTCACCAATTACATTGTGGTTGGATTGAGGTACAACTTTTACTCTCCCCCCTTTATATACCCCGCCGGTATGCGTGGTTGGAATCATCCCTTGGGGTGATGAAATCCCCAAGCAGGTCCCACTAAGAAAATTGAAATAGGGTGACTCAAAGGACTTGGAAAGCTATGATTTCTCATCACCCAGGATCACCAAATGGCGCAAGGGGATTGGATACATCAAATATCCTTCCACAAGCATGTCAAACAAGGTTTGTTGACCCCTCTAATTAAACTATGTGCCTAATTTACCAAAGAACCATTGGTAAAAACTTGAAATTTCACCTTCGGGAGGTCAGGTCTGCCATCAGAGAGGTCAGATCCACCAGAGAGGTCAGGTCCACCACAGCATGAGATCAGGTCCGCCATCGCATAAGGTCAGGTCCGCCACAGCATGAGGTCAGGTCCACCATAGCATGAGGAGGTGGATAGGGAAGAAAAATGTGCCCTGGCCAACTTCTCCAAAGTATGAAGTGGTGTATATTGTTCGAAAGAGCATGAAAAAATGAGAACTATTTTTGAACGGAGTCAATCGGATAAATGGTGTGGAAATGGCGGGCCCAAGAAGAAAGAGCAAAAGGTTAAGTCTGCCACAGCATGAGGTTAGGTCCGCCACCGGAGAGGTTAGGTCCGCCACTAGAGAGGTCAGGTCCGCCACCAGAGGTCAGGTCCACCACCGGAGAGGTCGGGTCTGCCAATCTGTAACCTGAACCTACGAAAATGCCAAAAATAACAAACGTGAAAGAAAAGACCCATTTGTGAGTCCCACCGGGCATGCCAGAAATGTGAGTGGAAAATAATCGTTAAAATATGAGCAACAAACTAAAGAGAGTACAAATAACAACTAAAAACACCCTACACTTCAAGATTGGGAGAATGATGAAGTTAACAACATAAAAAATGGAATCTTTTACCTTGTAGAGTTGTTCTTTGGTTAGCCCTTCGATTGTAGATGAGATGTATGCTCCTTGATGGCAAGTAGATGCAAGATGTGAAGTGTGAGATGCAAGATAGTTGGACAAAATGGATGCAAATGGCTAAGTGTAGATTAAGAAACAAAATTGCAAGAGTTTGGCTAGCAAAATGATCTCTCTCTTAAACGAGAGAAAAGAGGGGGTATTTATAGAGATTTTGGAAATCTCTAGGAAAATGGATGGCTAAGATTGAGCTACCAATGATCAAGATGTAGGGATAAGGTAAGTTAAGAACTCACAAGCCCTCACATCTTGACATGTGGCATGTGATATAGCCCTAAAAGGTGAGGTGGACATGAGGTGGAAGGACAAGTACCTTCCAAGTATTTTGATGTGACCTTTCAATGATCACATGGGGAAGGGGAAAGCTTTGGGAGAATAAAAGTGAATTAAAAATTCATAATGATTAGAAGAATCTAGTGGATAAGACAAGGTTCCCAAAAGGTGGGAATTTGTCACATGTGACTTGATGTGACAAGTCAAAGGTTTTAGAAGATGCATGGGAAAAGGGGATTCTAGGACAAATAAAATGTGAATTAAAAATTCACATGGAGAAGAGGTGAACCTAGGGTGAATAAAAAGGAATTAAAATTTCTTTGGGGGATGGGGAGAGTTGACCAAGGTACTAATTAAGTTTAACTAATTAGTAATTAGAGGATAATTAGGGGTTAATGAGGATTAGAAGCCAACTTGCAAAAGTTGGAGGATGTGACACATCCTAATCAAGGATTAGGCATGTGCACATCCTTAATGAAGAGATTAGGAGATGGATTAAGATTAGATGAAAATGACATGTGAGGAATTAAATAAATGTAATATTTATTTAATTCATTTGATGAAAAGAGGATTAAGGAGGGTAAGGTATTTAATTATTAATTAAATACCTTAGGGATTTGGCAGAATTAAAGATATTCATTAAATAATAAAAATATTACTTAATTAACTCAGATAAGAGGATGTTTAGATGAAAAGTGATAAATTTGGATAAATTAAGTGTCCAAATTTGGATGTCTACAGTCTTAAAGTTTGAAAAATAAAAAATCCAAAAATATTAGAAAATTAGAAAATACAAAAACATTCAAAACATATGAAAATCCAAAAACAGGTCAAAAATTCATTTAAAAATCCAAAAATAGAGTCATCTTGTCAAACTATGTCATCTCTATTCTTGAATGTAGGAAAGGTTGATCTTTGATAATCCCTCGAGACATTTGGGTCATTACTATAGGAGTGCGTCATAATAAACTAACATCTCATCATGTTTATGATCATCTGTAAATCAGTTAAGTTGTCAGTCAGCTACATGGTCTCTGCGTATATAATGTAGGCAAGGCTAGTTAGCTGACCAGCCCTCGAGACCCCTAGGATAGGTCTTTAGGTTAGTCTCTTGGTAAAAATCTCAGAAAAACCCAAAACATCATAAAATCTAAAAAATCAAAACATTTGAAAATCTTGAAAATACCAAAAATAGCCTCAAAACATTTCAAAAATGTCAAAAACATCCAATATTTGAAAAATCTATCCACCTCATCTCGCTTGCACCTACAATAAACACCACTCATAATAAACTAATCGTCATCCTCAACCTTTGGTGAAACAGTCAAAAATAAGTGTAGCACGTTTAAAAGTGAAAACTCAAAAATGTCAAGTCTAAAGTCTAAGTCAGTGCGTAAGCAAGTTGGTTATCTCTTTGTAATGGTAACTCATCATCCAGTTGGTCCCATATCAATCATCCCTTATAAATGAAATGATGTGCCACCATCCACTAACATGTCCTAGGATGAATCATTCCTACAATGGGCATTATCTTTTGGCAATAAGTTTCAGTTATCATCTTAGAAAACACATCCTTTTTCTGTTAGCAGTATTGAAGAGCATCAGTTTGTTTGTTTACTTGGTATTTATCTTTGGACTTATCTTATTTTGCACTCATTCCAAGGATGTCTTGATGATATCCCAAAACAATGGATTTAGAGAAATAGGAATGGGGCAATGATCATTATCTTTTGTCTATTGTGCTTGTTGGGTGTTCTTGCAATATAACCTTGGTGAATACTTGCTTTGGTAGGTATGTATGGAAGAGGTCTAGGGCAACTTGTTGACTATTGCAGGGATAGGTTTACCTTTCTGTGTTTTGGTCAAAGGTGTCTAAAAATTTTGAAATACAACCTAGCAAGGTTTTCGTATGTCAGGTGTGAACAAGAATACTCCTATCTAATCATCGAGTCAAAGTCCATCACACTAGGTACAATGCCATCCTAGTTTTCTATACCTTGATGCATTTGTGTCATCATGCGTCTTGTTGAAATGACTTCTTCTTTTCTTACTAACCGCGCTAACCAGGTAGTATGCTAGTTGATCATCATCACCATCATCATCATCGATCCTGCATCCACAAATCATCAGCACATTGCATAATCATATCATATAGAAACATCGCATTCTCATCATCATATAAACAGGTGCATCCATATCATTGCATTTCACCCATTACATTGGATCTCATGGCATTATATCAATCATTGCATAAACATTGCATTTTCACTTCATAAACATTTCATATTATCATATAAACCATCATATAGCATCTACAAAAATCATTCCATAACCATTTCTACATAATCATAAGCAATAGGTATATAAGCATTTAATTCATTACGCATACATACTTGCATAGCATCATATCATCAGATTTCATTCACATTACGCATCAGCATATCACTTTGCATTAACATATCATTGCATCACATATATCACTATTTATTGCATCTCATAAAACCATCTCATTATGCATTAACACCATTTCATTTGCATCATATCACGACCATCGCATCATATTACATACATCCATAAATCAGCTCATATATAAGCATTTTGACACATCATCATGTATACCATGGATCATATCATATATCACATATTGCATCAGCATAAAATAAAACATCATATAATTAACATCATTGCACATCATATCATAGGCCAGCATAATAGAGATTTGTTAGTCATAATCATAACACATACATCATTAGAAATAAATGCATCCATAAAAACATCATTGCAAAACATATAAAAATAAATCATACATGCATAGATAAAGGTACATAATGTATCACATCAAAATCATCATCGGCTCATGTATATCATCAATAATATCACTGTCATAGTACAAAGAATAAAATAGGATCACTATACATATATGTCAATCAGTACAAAATGCCCATTAGGCTATCAAAAATGAGCCAATAAGGCACAAAAAATGCATCATAATATCTCGATCAGGGTCAATCTCCATGGATGTTTCCCTCGCCCCTGTCACCATAACCCTCTAGTGGTCTATGGCTGGCTTGCTCTGAGTACTCAGGAACCCAGTCTGCTCAAGGTATAGTGTCGTGTCGTGGTAGGCCCGGCGATAGTACTCTATCTCTCGGATAACATTCTTGTAAGATTGAACTGACACTATACCCTGAGATGAGGAGGCTATCATGCTCTCAATCTGCTGCTTGCAGCCTAGCTCTGTGGCTGCCTGTAGCTCTACAGCCTATCTCTACTGCACCGTCTAATCTCTATCTGCTCTAAGTTGCTCCCTCTCAGCTTGTGCTTGGTCCCTCTCAACCATCACTACCTGTATAGGTGCCTGTAACTATAAAATCAAGGCATCTCGTGCATCTTCCTACCCTGCTAGCTGTACCCATGGCTGTGCGTGAGCCTGGTCCTTACCCCCAGCTCGTGGTGGTGGGATTGGTGGATCTTGTTGTTGATCTTGCATATGGACATCCTCGTGAACTGGCGGAACTAGGGGCACCCCTGGTGGATCCTACCGAATTGTGACCCTGGGTCCTCATCCTCGTCCTCTCCCCCTACCTCTAACCCTGTGTACCTCTAGATCCTCACCTAGAACAGTCAACCAAAGAGGAGGTCTAAACCAATCTCTGAAAGCATGTGTAGTGCATGGATCTGTTGGACCCTAATCATAAGCCCATGGTCCAGCTGCTAGCTGTCGAAAGCTGTCAACTGCCTCTGCGGTAGGAATGTCAGGCCCCCATGCCACCTGTGTCATATTGCGTGTAAAGATGGCTACATAACCATCATCTGGCTGATCCTGTGGCTCTCCAAATTGATGCTACATGTGCCCTGGCAGGTAACGCTCAATCATCGTATGCTATCTACCCTGCATGTATCGATCCTGATAGCAGTAGAAGAGTTGATCTGCATCATTGGCCCATCTAGGCCAACAAGAATATGGTCTCCAAGTAAAAACTAGCATCTCATCTAGGACCCATCCCCAGTACAGGATCCCATGCTTTCCGGTGTGTGTGAATGACACACCCCTTCTATATCGTTCCACTAGGGCATCCTCTGACCCCATTGGAATAGCAACGACCCATGGACATAGCACAAAAATGTGCTCCCATGCCTAGATATGAAGGAGTGTCACACCGACCCCCAACACTCGGCCATCCATATACGTGTACTCATGCAAATCCCTATAGAGTGAAGCCAAAAAGACGGGCCCCCATGCGAATCAAACTGGCCTGTCCCGGACCATCCTCTCCTAGTAGTATCCCCAACCCAGACTAAAATACTGCTCTTGTCTGTTTGGGCAACCAAACCTGAAATAATCGCCACAATGGCCCAGTGAAAGGGAGGTGCTATAACTCTATATCTCTCCAGCTTGATCTACCCCTCACAGTAAATAATATCTTGTGTGGTGAGGACTCGAGTGCAGTATGTAGACACCTAAAAATGACGTAGGCCTGCAATCTTCATTTTTACCACTTTCGTCCTAGTGTAATTAAGACATTTAATTATGTCTTTGGTCCATATTCGACTATTAATTAAATAATTTATAATTGTTTAATTAATTCATGTCTTTGTATTCTTCATGATTATTAAATAAATAAATTTTATTTATTTATTAAATACGTCATGAATTGTCTAAAGTCTTCCCTTAATTAAATAAATAAGTTGTATTTATTTATTTAATGTCACTAATTGTCTTAATTAAATGAATGAATGAATGAATTTAATTAATTAATCTTATCTGTTAAATTAAATAATTATATTTAATTATTTAATTGCCAAATTAATATTCCTCTCATTTTAAATAAATTAAATTATTTAAAATGTCATCACAATCTTAACTGACAGTTCATTTTGGTAAATAATCTAAAAAAGATTATTTATTGTCTCATAAAATCCATAATTTGAATTAACTCAATTCAAAATGGAAGCTAATCTTCCAAAAATCAAGTAATCGGGCAGATTCTTGATCTTCTAAATCTGATCTTCAGTTCATTCTTTATCTTCTCAATTTTGAAAATCTTTATTTTCTAATTAATTTATCTCATTTATTCTCCACCGTCAATCCAATTATCTGAGACATTATCCTGACCGTTCGATTAATGATTTTTCCCTAATCCTAATTAGGGACTCTCAGATTGAATCTAGACCTCTCATTTTAGGTTCTCATCATCAATTAATCTCATTTGTCCATTCAAAATGACATTTTCTATAAAATGTCATTTTCCTCTCACTTTTCGATTGCACGCTGAAATTTTACATAGACACAAGCACATATTATAGGCATTACACTTTCACACTTGCATTCTTAGATTTATCATAGCATTTATTATTTTAGTTTGATCAAATCTTAGATATCATCATAGTCATAGGCATTTAGACATTTTTATACAAATCCTTCAAGGCTTGTTGTAGGACTTAGACGTTTACAAATTGCTTGTATGTCCAATCTGAGGGCAACATCATCCTGCAAGTAAGAAGGTACTATGGAGGTAATCATGGAAATCTCGAGAAACAGGCATAACAGTTCTATTGTTTAAATTTCCTTTGTACTCTATAGAACTTTGGGTTTATGGTCATTTATGATTTACATTCATTTGATTGATCTAATTTAAATTCTAGAAATTTACCCTTAGTTACATTGGTGAACCCGACTCCATTTTTTTTTGTGTTTTCTGCTATTTTGCAGGTACAGGTATGGAGCGACACAACCATTTTTTTAAAATCATGACGCATTTGATGCGTAGCAACGCATTCGCAAACAGGAAAGCCGCAATCACTCTGTCATGACACAATCAAGCTCGAGAAATCCACATCTGACAAATTCAGCCACATTTGAAGTCCTGAACGATGCATCTACTCTGTCGAGCTACATTGGACTGGTAAAGATTTTCTTTCATTCTTGGCATTCTGATTTTCAGATTTTAGGGTTTTCTGGTTGCTAGTTTCTTTCTGGTTTTTTCTGGTCCTCTGATTTCCTGGTTTTTTATTTCTGCATGTTAGCTAGCTTAGGGTTTTGTGTTATTAATTTCTGTTTACTGTGTGTGGTGGTTATTACTCGTGAGTCGAAGATCATTTAATAAAGAAACTACTAATCTTTTGCCTGCAGATTCAAATGTCGAAGATGGAATAAAACAAACATTGTGCTTGTTTTTCATAGATTAGCAAACATTTAACTTTGGTGCACATAAAAAGAACATTCATGTCTTCTTTGCTTGACTTTGTTTTCAAGATGGTAGGTGAGTATGCTCTCACTTGGTGAAAACCTCATGATTAGAAAACCAGACCCATTTTTATTTGTTATTACCCTGACTTGGTATATCGGAGTATCCTCTCCCCTCGCACTTTCAGGCGATCTTGGGTGTAAGAGAAATGGTTACCAACTCTAGAAATTGGGCCTGCCTGGAGATTTCATCACCCCAACATGACTCAAACTGGAAATGGAGCTAAAGCCAAGCTACCCCTAACCGGTATATAAATGTAAACCTTAAGGGAAAACCTAAGGTTGCTTGTGTGGATGTGTCATACAGACGGAGTTGTACTCTCTTAAACCCTGTTGAGCTTAACCTCTTCAGGCTGGAGTGCCACCTTAATGGTGATTAATCTCTTGCCCCATGTATGGCCACTCGAATGGGGATCCCTAACTAAAAACTCTTGTATAGAAAGCCAAAATCCTTCTATTTGCTAGCGCAACACTGGTCGGTGTGAAGGCATCCACACTTTCGCAGTTTGTAGTAGATGTGATCAGCTTGCCATGGGATTTTCATAGGGGTTGGAAGCTTGGTTGGCCTGAGAAGAGAGTGCACTGTAAGGGGGAGCCCGTGCAGCCAAGCATCTGAATTCACATGCTACAGATATGCAGTTGGGGAAACCCGTGTGGAATCTAGCGAATACTATCATGGCCTAACCTAGGATTGTGCTTATCTGATGTGTGTTTGGTTACTTTTCAAAACACTGTGTTTGTCAAGTGCTTTCTGGTTTCATCACAACTCCAAACAAAAAATTCAACACCAAACATATCAAACTGGCAATCAAAACGACAAGAAAATCAATTTGAAACAAAACTGTGTTGCATCTGTCGAATCACAATTGATTTTTTGAACTGCAATTGCTTTGTTAAACCACAATTGATACTCAAAACGCCGCATTTGTATGCATCATGATGCATCTGAACACTACAGAGCCACATATGCAAAACTGAAATGCAACTGACTGTCATCGAATCACATCTGATAAACTGAGTCGCACTTGTCTATTTCTGAGTCGCATCTGCTAAATTTGAGCCGCATTCACAAAACCACGACACAACTGACATCTCAAACGACACATTTTCCTATCCCTATTCAAATCCTCATACAAAGTCAAATCCAAAGTCATCATCTTGTCAATAATTTTTCAAACACTATTCCCAAGGAGATCCTATCAGAAACCAAACTTGAAATTGCTCAAAGTCTTGACCATTAGTTTGCATTCGTCACTATAGGTTTCATCCTTCATTTTTTTTAGTTGCATACATTCGGCATTAGGTTGTCCCTAGGTTCACATTTTTCATACTTAGGATTAGGAAAACCTCAACACAATTTGCAATAACATTGCTTTCAAAATTAGGCTCTTTTGGACTAAGTTATCAAACCCATTTTTAGTCATTGTCCTCTTTGTGAGATTTTTTCCAACTCAAAAGTCTAGTGAGGAAAACTCACTAGTCATTTAGACCTTGTCACCTTGTCATTTTCAACAAAGTCCTTTAGCAGCCAAAATCAAAACCAAAGTTTGAGCTTAGACATGCTTAGGTACCCTTGTCTTAAAGTGCATTTTAGGTCTACACATTGCATATCCTATTCACAAAATGATTCCAAACATTTCATCATTTTGAACTTAGATCTTGCATAATACCATCATCATTCAACAATCATTCCTTTTCATTTGAACAATATCATTTATGGTGGAAACTAGAATTTAGAAACAACAAAGATAAATAGAAAACTTTCGAAAAGACCCTATGTCCACTGTCGATAATCATACAAGTGACCCAAACTTGACCTTTTATGATCTAATTTCCAATTCAAACAATCCACCTCCAATGACAATAGAATTCTCATCAAATAGTACATTTGAACTCTACTTACAAAGAGATGAATATGGCCAAATACTTGAGGAAAACATAGAGGCAATAGCATAAAACCCATAGGCCTCTCACTTCATTGAAACAATGGTCTGTCACGACAGAGATAGATTCTTGGCTATACTCTTGTGTGAAGGAGCCAAATTACCTCAAGGATTTGACATTAACATGATAAATGTGACACCTCCTGACCTTAATAACAACAATGCACATAACATGTCACATAGTGGTCAACTTCCAAACACTACAAGCAATACTCTTGTTGACACTACAGTGATAGTGCATGCTACTTCCAACATCCCAAACACCTCCAACAACATAAATACCATGATAGTAAATGCCACGGGGGCATCATCAAGTCACAACAATCCCCCCTTGACAGCTCCATTTGTTACCATGAGCACAACTTCGACATATCCGCTCATTGGTATTTCACAAAATCCTTTGGGAGGAGGCACTAAACGTACTTTATCCAAGGACAACAACAAAACATTAACACAACAATACAGTCAAATGTCATTTCCTCCCAAGGTACGAACACGAACATTCCTCCTAGGCAAACTCATCAATTTACACAAGGTGGCCAAATAACACAACCCATGGCACCATTAACGCATCATAACATTCATGGTCATCACATTCCCCAAATAACAACACACATAACTGGGGGACACATCCCAACCTACTCATCTAACATTCATACTCATCAACATACACCCAATCATAACTTCCAATATCAACAACACGTCAATCCACACACGTCATACATATCACAACAATCCACACCACAACAATACACCAATATTCATGCACAACAAAAAAGAACCTATGGTGTACCAGGAAATCCAACGTACAAAAACATAAATGACCCTATTGTGGATGCCCTCCAAACAAGAGTGAGGGGTTTAGAGAAAACCATCCAAAACATATACATTTTAGGTTAGAAATTGGAAATATCATATGACCTGAATGTATACCCATTTGACATGAGCTTATACATGCCTCCATTTCCTCCGGGATATGTGTCACCCAATTTCACAAAATACAGAGGCAAGACAAACCCCATTGAACATGTTCGTGAATTTGCAACCAATTGTATGGACATCGCTTATGAACAAATATACTTGATGAGACTTTTTTCTAAAAGTTTGGCGGGTCAAGCCCTTGAATGGTTTTCCACTCAAAAGGATATCCAAACATGGGATGAGCTTAAAAGAAAATTCATAAAAAATTACGCCTACAACATTGACATGGATACCTTTATCACTAGCTTGTGCAATCTCACACAAGAGGATGCTGGTGAGACTTTCATCCCATTCTTTCAGAAATGTAGAAGTCTAGCTAGTAGATGTCATATTGATATACCTAAAAGGGAAAAGGTTGACATGTTCGTACAAACACTTCTTGGGCCCCTAAAATATGCATTGCAAGTACATTGTTGCACAAACTTCACAGAATTAGTTGAAAAAGGGGTCCAAATTGAGAAAGCCCTTATTGTAAAGGGAGAATTGCGATATGGTTCCAAAAACAAAAATGTCAATCCAACCACCAACAAAAACAAATATTGGGTTAAAAATAAACACGTTACAAATGACGGTGTTGTAGACGCCAAGGATACAAACATCGTGGGTCCTGTACTAGCCCTAAAGGGGGTTCAACAACAAAACAAACCAATAACAACACTAACACCTCCTCCCAATATTCCTTCAAACAACCCAAGTAGTCAAAACAATCAGGGACAATACCATCAAATGAGACAATTTCCTAAAGGTCGCACATACACTTCTTTGGGGGAACCCATTGAGGAAGTCCTCAAGAAATGCATCTAGAATGGGGTCATCATACTTTAAGAACCAAAACCATATGACCCAGGACAATTCAAACCAGCATGGTGGAATGATAATGCATTTTGTGACTACCATCAAGGAAAAGGACATACAACTTCTAACTGTCACCAATTGAAAAACCTAATACAAGATCTTATCGAAAGTTGTGTCATTGAAGTAGGTGGATCTCAATTTGCCTCTAATTCAGATCATACTATCCATAAGAATCCATTGCAAGACCATAGTTCTCGCAATGCTTCCACGTCAGGTCCACAGAATCAAGCTAACTTCACCTGAGTCAAGTATGACTATTCTGGTGGACCTATTATAAACAATGTTTGAACTGACAATGAATACATCAATACCATTACGGTCAAAAGAGCACCCCAATGTAATGGTACTACTCATAGTGGCAAGGTCACTATAGCTGGTCCACCTCCCACTAGACAAGCCAAAATCACCATACCGGGCCCGTCTACTAAGCAGACACAACCTGGCCCATCTGCTAAGTAGACACAACCTGGCCCATCTGCTAAACAACTAGAACTTGTCCCGACCACAAAGCAATGGAAACCCAAAAGTTAGTTCAACCTCATTGACCAGCTAGGAAAGACTCCTGCATAAATCTCTATACTTGAGTTGCTTTGTATCTCTCCCACACACAAAGATATCCTAGATAAAACCCTGCTAGAGTCGTTGGTCCCTAAGGACATCGATGTCAATCAATTTGAAACCATGGTGGGATATCTTACTATGCCTCACCATGTCACCTTCTCAGATCAAGATTACTCATCACATAAAACCAACCACAATGATGCATTACACATAGAAACTTTTTTCCACAAGCACAAAGTTAGACGGGTTTTAGTAGATGGCATAGCAGGATTGAATATATGCTCCCTCAAATTGGTTAAGGCTCTTGGGTTCTCTGATGCCTGCGTAGACCCAATGAAAAATATAGTGATCAAAGCATACGATGACAAGGAATGCTCTTCACATGGCGTTATCTCTCTCCCTATAAGAGTAGGACTGGTCATTGTGGACACGACTTGCCAGGTCCTGGATTTGGAACTACCGTATAACATCTTGCTAGGTCATCCATGGATTCATGCCTTAAAAGCCATTCCATCCACATACCACCAATGCCTCAAGTTTCCATTTGATGACACTGAAATAACCATATATGGAGACCCCGACCCTTTCCAATATTGTACAAACTTAAGGGGTATCTCTGAAAATTGAGTACCTATTAACCACGAAACACCTGGCTCCTCATCATCCAAATATATCGACCCATCCACACTCACGCCATCTTCCACATCCGCTCCATCCATGTCTCCCGCCATACCACCACCTTCCATTAGCCCTAAGACTGAATCCACTATCAAAATCTAGGACCTCGGCTATGGATAATTCAAATTACACACATCATACAACATAACAACAATGCCCAGGTCTCCAAAGGACTATGGTCAGCCATGTTTCAGAATGAAACCTTAGGAAATTTTCAAAGTTCCACCGAAAACAGTTTTTATCAAGTGGGGAGACATGAGTAAGGAAGACCTTACTAACATTACAGGTTGGATCTATAAGGATACTGTCACACTACCCCCATTACCAATTCAAAGATATGGCAAAGGTTATGACATCGTGAAGGCTAAAGGCTATGATGGTACTAGTGGCCTAGGAAGAAATAAAACTGGCCGAAGGGAACCCATAGAAACTTTTCAAATTCTGAAATATCTTGGATTAGGGTTTGGATCACCCGACAATGACAATCATCGTACCTCTGGACTTTCAAATGAGCGAGTACATGCTTCAGATAGTGTCAAGACTACTAGGGAAACCCTCACCGAAACAGACTCCCATGAGTGGGAATTTGGCTCAGAATGATCCCTAAGTGACTGTTGTCTTGATGATCTGTTTGTCGAACCAGGGGAACTGACCTCTGAACAATAGTTTTGGCAAACATTCAAAATTAAATAGGCACCAAATAGTCAACATCCCATTATCGCTTCCCATGACGTCCCACACCTATCATCTAAACCCATTCCATTCAATCCATCTGAAGTATCAGATGACAGTGACAATCAGGGATCTACAACCTTCATTCCTTATTTTGACAATGAATATGACACTAGTGAAGGAGAATATTGGATAGAGTCTGATGTCAAGTTGGATGATGATAATCTCATCTACAACATCACTGAACACATCTGCATGTTGTCGCATCCGCACCCCAATTCACCAACATTGACGATGGAATTTCCTTAGTTTACCCTGACCTAGTCGATTGGGACCAACAAGGACCGCCAGTGCTGGACACATTCCAGAATGATGAGGAAATTGCTGAATTTATGGGACTATGAGAAGGCATACCTAGTGGGGACCACAAATCAAGATTTTCCATTGATTTAGACTGCATGACATACTTCGGCGAGACTGCTCTGTCCTCTAGTCGCAAAAGTGAAACGTCTCTAGGTGAAAACTGAAAGGCACCTCTTGATGATAAAATAGTAAAAATAAAGGATGTATCTACGGGTGAAAACCTCTCTGAGGTGCCCAAAGATGGAGGACTAGAATTTCTCCCCATGCAACAAGAGAAATCGGCCATGCTTATTGAAGACACAATAGAGGATAACATATCAACTACAGAAGACCCCAAGATGGTCCTCTTTGTTGCATCGTTGACTAAAGACAAGACACCATAATTTCATAAATTCTTTGTAGAATAAAAAATCAACTTCGCATGGTCCCATGCTGACATGCCAGGATTGGACCTGTCGTGCAGTTTTGCACACACACCCCACTAAAAGTAGGGACCCTCTCTTTTTGCTCTGGATTTTGGTGTCTTTTTCCCCTTAATTTTATTGATTTCATTGCCTTTGGAGGTCCTTAGATGTTCATCTTGCTTGCACAAGTGAGTTCCCCAGGTTTCCCTTTGAAAAAACTAAGTTCTGAGCAAAATTCGGGTTTTTACCCCAATCCGGGATTTTCCAGTCTGTCTGGATTTTCCCAGATTCTACTCAAAGTCCGGCTCTATGCAAAAATCTGGGTTTTTAGTCTAGTCCAGGATTTTTTGCTCCATCCAGATTTTCCCGGATTCTGCTGAAATTCCAGATCCGGGCGAAGTCCAGGTTTTTGCTTGCGTCCGGGATTTTCTGCCTGACTCGGATTTTCCCAGATTTCTTCAATTTTCTGGAATGTGCCAAAAGTCTGAAATTTTATGCCATCCAAGGGAATCCGGTCCACGCAGATTTTTCTGGATTTTCTGCTAGACTTTGTGCAAATCAAAATATTAGACTAAATTAATGAATTTGATGATAAATACTCAACACCCCATGCTTAATTTGATATATTGCACGAAGTTACATGCATTCTTGGTTTGTTTTGATGATCTATTGTTGAAATTTTTTGTCTTATTTTGTAAAATCCTGTCCGGCTGGATTTTTTTGGATTCTGGTCTGTAATCCGCCTGACCTAGATTTTCCCGGATTTTCCCCTTGGTCTGGTTTCCCGAAATGGAAATTTTTCTGAAAATAATTATTTTTTCCAAAAATGGAAATTTTTAAGAAATAATTTCTAAAAATGAAAATTTCTTGAGATAAAAAAATTAAAAATAAGAATTTTCAAAAATGGAAAAATTTCTAAAAATGAAAGTTTCCTTATAAAAATGTAAGTTTTTCTTAAAGGTCAAAATTTTATTCAAATTTAATTTGAACATGTGGGCTATTAATGATGATATCTATTTTTCAGGACTAAAACAAATATTAAAAGGGGGAACTTGAATATGGATTCGCGCCAAAGAGGGAAATCTAGAAGTGTTCAATTTAAATTTTCAAAGTGGGACCTGCCTAGGAATCCATGCCAAAACTGTCTACAGTTGGAGGACTTTCTGGAAAACATGTGAATCTGATCTTGCTAGAAATCGTGGGCCAACATGGATAATATTCATGCATTTAATGCAAATCTTGTCCTATTTTGAAATTCTCCTGGCCGACCTGTTTTGAGGCCAGTTATTATTGTAAAATCTAATTAGGCCGACATGTTTGATGATTCTCTATAAATGGCATTTGTGCCTAATTTGTAAAGAGAAGGAGATTTTTAGGAGTTTGATTAGGCCAGGATTTTGTTAAGTTAGAAGGCTAGAATTGACAAGTAGTTTTCAGAATTAGCTGTAGGAGATGAGAGACTTGAAATTGTTATGTAATGCTGGAGAAGTAATGCAATTGGATTGTTGATTTGGAAAACTTTGTATTTATTTTCAATAGTTTTTATAGTTTCTTGTTCTTGATTCTCGTAGGTTAGATCTTAGATATTAGATGTTAGATGTTATATTTTAGCTCTTTTACAATGATGGTGAAATGTTAATAATGTTGATCGATTTCCGGTCAATACTTTTAGCGATTTGCTGATTGTAGATTGTTGTGTAAAGTTAGTATGGGCCTCACTTCTATGCTAAGTTCAATTGTGAATTATTGTTTACATTGTGTCAGTAGTTGGGTATGTGAATGAATGTTCAAATTCTAAAAATCTTTGGATTTCCTCATAAGATCGCACCATTTCTGTGTAGTTGCAGGTTTGTCCTTGATCAAGTAGAGATTGGTTTTATTGGGGATCTGTCCATTTGCAGCTTTCATCATTACTGTGATTGATCTTAGGAGTTAGAATAAATAGAATCTTTATAAACCCTTATCTATTTTGTTGTTTATTTTAAATCTGGGTTAGTTTTAGGATTGAAAGCATCACCATATCATTGCATCTGATGAAAATTCACTTCCAACATTGTTCATTTGTAAGGCCCCTTGTGATTACCAGCATTTTCACATATTATCTGAGTTGTTTATGCATTGTCATGACCTGACACCCGAAAGACCTTGGGGTGGTTTTCAGTAATTTATTATTGAAGATTACCTTTCAAGAGAGATAGAATATTGCATTTTGTCTGAGTTGTTGCTGTGCAGAAAACACCATCAACAGATTGGAACTAGAAGGAGGGCCAACAAGGTGACATTGCTAGAAGATTGAATAAGCCTCTATGTTGAAAATCTGAGATATGGCAGATCTCAAAATCTAAAAATTCAAGTTTTGAGTCAAGATGGAAAATCAGCGTTATGTTTTTCATAATAGAAACAGTCTTCAGATTGACTTTTTTCAAATCTGTAAGTCCCTAAATAGGAGGATAAATCAATGGAATGGCAAGGGTTTACATCATTGTGCATTTTCAGACAAGTGTAGGCTTCATAATACCTGTAGACACAATGATTTTAAATGCTTGGCCTTTCTAGACAATATTGAGATGGTCTTGCAAAGGAACCTTTTCATGCAAAATCTGTTTGAACCATTAGCCACCTCAAATCTAGGGTTTATTGATGTTGCAGTTAAGGCATTTACACAGATAGTTGAAGGTTAGTTTGCTAGTGGTAAATGCTTGCAGAATTTCCTTTCATCGAAATGGTGCAGAGTCCATGATGCAACCCATTTTGAGTTCATCTGTCATTCGTGTGGGAACATTATCTTTAAAGTTGGAGAATACCTGGAGTGGAAAGGTGAGTTGAGCAAAGAATGCACTACAGAAGGGCTGACTAGTTCTGAATCCAGGGATGGAATTGCAACTGATGTTGACGTGACTTTGGAAAGAGCTGAATGTCATGAAGATGAATCTGAGGCATCAGAGATAACAGAGGAATATTTAAGTGAAGAATCACCTATAGAGATCAAGGAGGATGTTCTTGTTGAGGCTAGTCAAGTTCTTGAAAATATAGTGGAGGCTGAGAAAGAGGTTCTTGCCCAAGATGAAGATCTGATACATGCTAGATACAAAGAGTTTGTTGCTAGAATTATAAGAGATTAGTCAAGCCTGGGTTTTGGAGTCTACCTAGAGGAGTTGTTGTTACCAGCTTGGTGCAGGATACATGAGGAAGAGCATTCAAAATTCACCTATTTCCAGTGTCAAACAGTCATAAAGGAGGTGAAAGAACAAGTACAGCTACTCTTACATGCAAATGATACACAGACAGATGTATCAGACAAGTTTCTGACTGAGGAATGTCAATTAGTTGCTGATGAATGTCTTGAAGAACATAAGGAAGCACTCAGTGAAGTGGTCAACGTTCCTGATGACTATAGTCAAGAATTTGAGCTAGTGCCAATAGAAGATGAATTCAGGGAGTCTTCTCATTTATCAAATTCTATTTTTCCTCAGCTTATTGATGAACTGCACAATAAAAACTCATAGATTCTATGCATTATTGATGAGGTAGCTAATGTGGTTCATGCTAATGTGCAAAAAAATATGAATGATATTGAAAACAAAAATGTTGCAGTCAGTATTGGTGAACATGCTCCAACTTCTCCAGGTGAGAATGTGCTGGAAGATCAATCTGTGATACCTTCGAATGAGCATCCTGTTGAGGAAATTGTTCAAGATAATGCCTCTGTGTTTTCATTATTGATCCCTCATGAAAATACTCAAATAGGTGAAAAATTCCATGTTCATAGTTCTGAAAGTCTTTGATATGAATTTCACTCTGCATCATGTAATGATTCCTCTAATTTTATCTTGCATGTTTCAAATGAAAGTGGAATATTGCACCATCAATGGAGACCCCCTGATGACACTATGATCAACTATTCACAAGTACAGGATGATGAACACAACATTCAATCTGCAGAAATGCAAAATCAGGTTGTTTCTTTCTTTGCTGAAAATTTTGAATCTTGTCAATTTGATTATGGAGATTTAGGAAAGACAACTTGCATATGGGTTAATCATGGTCCTAATGAGTTACCTTAGTTACTAGTTATTCCTAATATTGACATGGAGTTTGAATGCTACAACATAGAGATTTATTTTTCTGAATATAAAGATAGGTTTGCATTTCTGAGGACTATTACCTTCACCTTAGTGCTTGTCCATGCATTGATTAATCATATGGGGATGAGTCTCAGTTCATCCTATCTGATCATGAGCCATTTTGAGTCTTTCTGTACATAGTGTTGATTTGAATAAATGTAGCTTGGTCTGCTTTTCTTTTGCTTTTGTCTGTTTTGTTTAGGATAGATTGCTTTAGTTTAGATTGCTTTTCCTTGCTTCTGTTTTGGCTAGTCTAGTTTGCTTTGGGTTTTGGTTTGGTTGTTGTTTTTGCTTCTCTGGCTTGATTTTTCTATTTTTTGGTTGGGGAAGTTTCTTTCCTATGCAATAATTCTTTATTATCTGGGATTGTTCTAAGTGTTTTATTGATGAAATTTAGTCACGTGTCTTGAATTAATGGTTAAAGATCTTTTGTTGCTGTCAAGCAGTCTGAATGTCTGATTTAAAGTGAATGGATCATTGGTCTAATTTGAGCCTGAAGTATTCTTAAATCTTATATCCTTCATACATCTTAAGAATCTGAAGGTTGTAGTAGGGTCCTTGCGAGGTCTTGTTGGGTGAAAAATCATATTTCTACTTCAGTGCCACTGTGGTTCTTAGCCCTGAGTGTGGACTTCACTGTTCACAGGTTGAAATGAAAAGAGTGAAAAGAAAAAAGAAAAAAAATATATCAAAAGAAAAAAAAAAGGAGAGAAAATATTGAGAGTCAGAAGAATGATTTTGACTCATCAGGGGTATCTTACTAATCTCTACCAGGGCTATGGACGCCCGACTGGCAATAGAGCTATGTTCAGGAGAATCACATCGATAACCTTGTTGGGGCTATGGATGCCTGACTGGCAGCGAGGCTCTATCCAGGTTGCTCTATTGGTCAAGGTTGAGTTAAAGAAACTACTGGATGCCAGATTCATAAGGTCTATAGATTATGTTGAATGGATTTCCAACCTAGTGTCGCTGACAAAGCCAAATGGACTGATCCGCATATGTATAGACTTTTGAGATCTAAATAAAGCATGCCAAAAGGATGACTTTCCTTTGCCAAACATTGACATCATAGTTGACCTAACCACAAGATATGAGATGGTATCCCTCATGGATGGTTTCTTTGGCTATAATCAAATGCACATCGCTCCTGAGGACCAGCACAAAATGGCATTTACTTGCCCATGGGGTACCTGCTGTTGGAACATCATGCCATTTGGTCTCAAAAATGCAGGTGCCATATACCAAAGGGCTATGACCACAATCTTCCATGACATGATGCACAAAATAATGGAAGATTATGTAGATGACCTAATGGACAAATCAGTAACTAGGAAAGATCATCTAAAGGTACTCGACATAATTTTCAAGAGACTTGAAGAGTACAAAGTACAACTAAATCCTAAGAAGTGTGTTTTTGGGGTCACATTAGGAAAACTCCTGGGATACATAGTTTCTCGAAGAGGTATAGCAGTTGATCCAGCAAAGGTTAAAGCCATCATAGACATTTCTCCACCTGAAGGAATCAGTGAACTCAGAACTTTACAAGGCAAAGTATAATCTATTCGACAGTTCATAGCCCAGTTGGTAGGTAAGTGTCACCCATTCCAGTATCTATTACGCAAGGGTATCCCCTTTGTATGGACCGATAAATGTCAAGAATCCTTTTAGCAAATCAAAGATTATCTACTGTCAACACCAATCCTGATGCCTTCAATTCATGGAAAGCCATTGATACTATACATCTCAACTACTAGTTTAGAACTGGGGGTATTATTGGCAAAAAATGATCATCAAGGAAAAGAACAAGCCATCTATTACATCAACCGCACACTGATAGGGTATGAGTTGAACTATACAAACATTGAACATACATGCCTTGCTGTTGTCTTTGCATCCCAAAAATTAAGAAACTATATGCTCAATCACCAGACACTGCTGGTCGCCAAGATTGATCCACTGAAATATCTCTTAAGTCAGGCGGCATTAATAGGCCGGTTGGAAAAATGGATCATGATACTAAGTGATTATGACATACAATAAGTCAAGCGTAAGGCAATAAAAGGATAGGTAATAGCAGATCAACTGGCAGACGTGCCAATTCAAGTCACTCATCCGCTAGTAACTGACTTTCTTGATGAGTCTATTTTTCATGCAGAACCGGTGGTACCATGGAAGCTATATTTTGATGGGTCTCATACTGGTCATGGCTCAGGCGTTGGAATATTGTTTATCACACCACAGGGGGATTCAATTCCTAAGGCATTCCGGATTGCTTTCCCTTGTACAAATAACATTTCCGAATATGAAGCACTAGTCACAGGTCTCAAAATGGCAATTAAATGGAAAATTCAAATGTTGCTTGTATTTGGGGATTCCTAGCTTGTTATCAACCAAGTGAATGATGACTATGAAACAAAGGATGAGAAGTTGCTTCCCTACAAGAAGATGGTGGATAGTTTCCTAACATACTTCCACTTGATTACTTTTGAACAAATCCCTAGGACACAGAATAAGGCAGCTAATGCAATGGCTACTATTGGTTCTCTCTTGGACATCCCTCAAAATGTGTCACAATTTGAGTTCATAGTAGAACAACTTTTAATCCCAGCGTATGATATACCAGAATCATAAATGGTTTGCGAACTTGTTGGTCCCAACTCTCCCTGGTATCAGGACATTTACAATTACGTAAAATCCCAAACCCTTCCACTCAACCTATCCAATAACCAAAGGAATTCCTTCATCCAAAAATCTGCCAAGTATGCCATCGTTAGTGACACCATGTACCGCCGTAATTTTGATGACACCCTCCTTAGATGTCTTGACACCGACAAAGTGCATACAACCTTACGCGAAGTGCATGATGGTATATGCGGATCTCATTCAAGTGGTCCTACTCTAGCTAAGAAAGTAACAAGACTAGGGTATTATTGGCCAACAATTGAAAAGGATGCAATTGAATATGTGAGGACTTGTCGCAAATGTCAGATTCACAGTGACTTGATTCATGCTCTAGCACAAGAACTTCGACCAATCACTTCTCCTTGGCCCTTCACTCAATGGGGACTTGACATCGTGGGTAAAATTCATCCAACCTCCTCCAACGGCCACAAATTCATTATCACTGCCACTGAGTATTTTACGAAGTGGATTGAAGCCATCCCATTGACATATATTACTGACAAACAAATATCGAAGTTCATCCTTAACTACATCGTTTTCCAGTATGGCCTTCCACAATCCATCATCACTGACAACAGACGTTCATTTAAAAACCAAGACATTCGGGAGTTATGTGAGAGATTTTACATTCAACACCATTTTTCATCTCCCTAATACCCACAAGGAAATGGTCAAGCTGAGGTGTCCAATAAAACTATTGTCAAAATCCTCAAAAAGACTGTTAATGGTGCTGGCCGTGACTAGCACATACAACTCAACCTTGCTCTGTGGGCTTACCGAACTAGCATTCGTACGCCTAGAGGAGCCACTCCATTTTCCCTAGTCTTTGGCATTGAGGCCATCTTACCCATTGAGGTTGAAATTCCTTCGTTACAAGTCTCCCTGAAGGGTCTAACTAATGAAGAGAAGTATCGACAATCACACTTGCATGAGCTAGAAATGCTGGAAGAAAGAAGGAAAAATTCATTGAACCATCTCCAAGCATATTAGAACCATCTTTATTGTAGCTACAATAAGAAGGTTATGGTCAGACAGTTTGACATTGGCAACCTAGTTCTCATGCAGAACCCCAAGAACCAAGCCGACAAAGAAAAGTTGAGAAAGTTTGAACCAAACTGGTTGGGTCCCTACATTATCATATCTTCTTTCAGTTTTGGAGCGTATCAGCTGGCCACACCAAACGGAGAACAACTGACATAACCCATCAATAGTTTACATCTCTGAAGGTTCTACGCATAGCATCAGAGGATTTGGTTGAAAATCTCAAAATACAAAAAAATTGAAAAATGATAAAAAAATTGTTGCCTTGATGAAAACCTAGCAAACAAGCATCTTGGTGACACCAAGAAAATAGAAAAATTCAAGAAAATAGTAAAGAGAAAAATGATTCGTTCAATAGTGAAAACCTGGCAAACAGGCGCTTTGAACAAGTACCATGGTGAAAACCTGGCAAACAGGTGCCATGTGTAGTCAATCATTGCTCCACCATCTACTATCACTTTGTCTGCCTTGGCTTAGGATGAGAGGTATTATCTCCATCCTTACACAAATCGCCACCACATTCTACCCTACCTATCATAGTGTATAAACGATTGACATCATGTCCTGATGATTGCCCATCTTGTAAATCAGCAACATCTCGTCCATGTTCCTTAAAAATGGCTAAGTCTTGGATCTGACTAGGGGAAATTTTTTTATCATAAAACTGCAGTGGATGTCACACATGATCTTGGCAATTGGAAAAAATTCTTGAAAAAACACAAAAACATCGCAAAAAGTCCTTAAAAAAAAGAAGACAAAAACATCGTAAAAAATCCTAAACAAAGACAAAAACATCACAAAAAGTCCTGAAAAAAGACAAAAACATCATAAAATGTCCTGAAGAAAGATCTAAAAATCATAAAAAATCTTGAAGAAAACCACAAACAACAATTCAGGCTGCTCGAAGCACGCGAACACATTGTCATCTTTTGTTAAAATCAGTCATATCAATCAGTCTTTATCATTTGTCTGAACTACGTTGTCTCTGCGCATTTGCTATGTAGGCAAGACTCACATTTGAGTCCCTGAGACATTAGGTCAGTCCATTTAGGTTTGTTGGAATAAAATCATGACGTAATCTTTGGTCACTAAGACAAAGTCATTGGTCGTGTCGAACTACGAGGTCTCTAAGTGTATGACGTAGGCAAGGCCATCTTTCGATGAGCCCCCGAGGCCACACTAGGACAGTCCATTAGGGTTCATGGCACCACACTAGCACACACGTCAAAATATCTTCAAGGCAAAGCAAGTCACTCCCAAAGGGGTAAACTCCTAAAAAGAAAATCATTACAATCAGTTATTTCAATATGACAATTTCATCAACATATCAATCATATCATCATGACAATATCGGCATATAGTCAAACACAAGTCAGACTCAGACAAAGCAAGTCAAATCATCATAACCTGTCAAACTATCAAACTTTAGGTTAATATTCAGATGAGTCCTTCTGAACAATAACCTCTGTCATTTATGCCTTAGGATGTGCCTTTCCTAGGCATCGTCTTTGTCATTCGACATTTTGAGTGATCCTCTTGACATCTAAAGATCACTCTTCATGACATCAGTATTCTTCAGATGTGTCCTAAAACAAAAAAACTCTATCATTTATGCCTTAGGATGTGTCCTTCCTAGGCATCGTCATCATTTAAAGAGACCCCTTATGACTATTAGGGATCAAAATCCTCTCAACATCGACATTATTCAAGATGTGTCCTTCCTGAATTCACCAATTCTTGACATTTTTCAAGATCATCAAAACTTTAAACATTTTGACATCTCAAAATTATCAAACATGGCATCTTGGCATTAGAACAATGGATATCCAGATGCACTTGGCAAACACTTGACAATTGTCTTTTAGTTTTTATCATGATATTAGTTTTTCAGCGAAATCCCACTAAGCAAGATTTAGAGAAGCAACAATGTCTCATGTCAATTGACACACATGACTACTAGTTTCTCAGCGATGTCCTGATTTTGGGATTTAGAAAAATGACATATCGTGGTAAGGGCTCTATTTTTGTATTTTGACAATCATGCCACTAGTTTCTCAAGGATGTCATGGAAACAGGATTTAGAGAAGCAATGACATTTCATGATTTGTCCTGGTCTTTTCTGCATGTGGTTGATTATGACAAAAAGTCTGGGGTAATAATGCTCTTAGTATGAGTCATGATCATCCTTGTCTATGACTGTTTGTCTTACGTGATGGTATGACCTTGCACACCTTGATCTATGTCATATCATGGTGTTTCTTGGCTGTTACAATAGTTTTCCCAATGATGATTAAGAGCAATAAATACTAATGTCCTATGGTAAAGCTTTGAAGGATTTGATCTAGAAATTAACATGCATTTCCATTAGTCTGGTCATATCCTCTTCTTCGGTCTGGTCATCTTCTCTCATCAGTCTCATCGTCTTCTTTCGTCCACCTCACGGTGATATCCTGTGACATTCAAAAACATAAGTGCATACATGATCATTTAAACATTGCATTAGGTCCATACATACAACATCCATAGCATCAAATCATATACATAATCACAAACATTACTTTAAAATAATCAACATCTCATCTGTTACTAAAATACACTATGCACATCATTATCATTATCATCTCACATCAGTAAGCAATGCATCATCATAGGATCAACATCACAAATAAGTATCATAGGACATACATGGCATCATAAATCAACATCATGCATCATACATATTGTAGTACAGTAAATCAGAGAACATCACATAACACATGTAGGCCGCATCAAAACTGCATCATCATATAGTATCATCTCAAAAATGTACAAATGTCACAGGATAAAGTCATGGGATATCCCAAAAATCGAGCTCCCGAGCTCAATAATCTATACATAGTGTGTTATAATAACAAAATGCCCCTAGGGTTGACTCTCATCATCCCCTCGAGGCGAGGAATGTGGAGGCAGAAGCTCTGTCACTGGCACTGAAACAATAGGTAGACTTGTCGCAACCTCGGCCTGTGCCACTAGTGGAGCTGCGAAGGACGGTGTCATCTCAATGGTATAAAACATCTGTGATGTCACTACAGCCAGACTCTGGGAAGTAGGGGGATCAACCACTGGTGGTTGTACCTATCCTAACCTCTACACAAACCCAGTCGACCCATGACTATGACCCGAATGGTGACTCGAGGTGTGACCTGTGCCCTGAAGTGTGCCCTGTCGAGGTAGACCCTCTAACACTAGTCTGACTCCTACTACCACTGGCACTGCCTGATTTGTGGCCACTACCCGTCCTCGAATGTGACTATGACAAAGTAGGATCCTATCGCTCTGGTGGCACTACCTGCTCATACAAGGTCCTGTACTTCCCTAATCTCGTGCTCACCCTAGCTAGCTCGTGAGCCATGTCTCCCATAGGCCCTGTGCATAATGCTACAAAATCTATGCACCATTGAGTTGCATCCTGCTGGCGGATCACTGCCTGATCTTGCTCTACCCGAGCCACCTATAGCTCTCCCTATAGTGCCCTGACCTATGCCATGCTGGTATCCAATCTCTACTATAGGTCCACCACCCTATGATCTGTAGTAGCATCTTGAGGTAATCCTGAGGAGGACAGTATCTCCTCCTCTCCCTCCACCATCCGTCATCGGAGGAGTCTCTCGGCCTCATCTATAGCATCATCATCATCATCATCATCATCACCCACCTCCACATCCTCCTATCCTCTGACCTCCACCTCCACACCCTCCTGTCCTCTGACCTCCACCTCCTCCTCCTATCATCCCACCTCTACATCTGCCTCCTCCTCTTAGACCCCCACCTCTGCCTCCTCCTCATGCCTCTCCGCCTCCACCTCCTCCTCATGCCTCTCCTCCTCCTATCTCTCCTCACCCTCTCCTTCTTGTTGGGGTTGCTCCTCTCCCTCTCCCTCCTTGCCAACCAAGAGGATGGCATCTAATGCTATTCTCGCCACTCATGGCCGTACCCTCTAGACTTGTCTCTGCACATCCCGTTGTTGCCTCCTGCCATCTCTGCCATCATCTCCACCCCTGCCTCTGTCTCCACCCCTACCTTCATCCTCGTCTTCGTCTCCACCCCTACCTCCGTCCCTACCTCCATCTCCACTCCTGCCTCCATCGCCACCCCTACCTCCTTCCCTACCTCCATCTCTACCCCTATCTCCATCCCTGTCCCGACCTCTGCCCCTATCACTGCATCTGCCTCCCCGTCTGGCCCTCGACACATGAGGTATCATTGATTGCCTATCTACAGGTGCTGGCCCATCAGGATCTATCAAGGGCATTGGTCTATGTGCCTACCACCAGAGATCATAATCAGCTGTGGTCCCCAGATCAATTGCTCCTCCCCTCCATCCCCATGCCTGGGCTCCTAGCCCATCAATTTGTTGCTCGACAAATGCCACTGGGATGGCTGGTCCCCAAGCATACTCTCTAGAAGACCTGGCGTACTCAACTCTCCCTGCAGGTACACCCTGCTGCTCTCCAAACTGCCTCAGGACATGCTAGGGTAAATACATCTCAATGATTAAAGATGTCTGCATGGTCCGACCAATCAAGTATCTATACTGTCTATAGAAGTTGAGGTGCTTGTCCTCATCGTCCCATGCCTCGTAGTCTCTGTATGGCCTCCAGATAAATGTCACCATGGTGTCAATCCTGTGCTGCCACCAACCGGTCTCACCCATTCGTGTTTGTTGTAGTGCATCCGCATAGTAATAGGCATAGGGCATCCCCTCAGCCAACTGTGGTCTTTCAATGGGAGGGAAAAATATGGCAATATGCTCCCACGCTCAGATCATCATCAGTGTAGTCACGCAGGAGATACTCTCTCCTCTCTTGTAGGCAACATCATGTAACTGATGGTAAAGTGTCCCTAGCAAATAGGGACCCCAAGCATAAACCATTCTATCACGCCTCATGCCAACCAAGACGTCTCCCCAACCAATACGAAATCCATGTCCCCGGTGGTCAGGAATCAGGATCCCTCCAATCAGAGTCACAAGGAATGCATCAAAGCGACCATAGTGCTCTGCCATAAACTCCCAATGATCTTGTAACCCAGGATGCCCAATCCTACACCTTGATATCAATAATAAGCTCATAATGTCTACTCGCCATGCCGAGGATCTTAGACGATCTGCTCCCCTTGGATCGACACTCAAAGAATCTGATAGACATCCTCCAAGGTAATCGTGGAATCACCTATCGGTAGGTGAAACGAATAGGTCTCTGAATGCCACCACTCACACAACACAGTCAGTAATCCCCTGTTCGCCTAAATGGTAGGCATATAGGCAGCATAGAATAGTCCTAGACACATCAATCATCGCCGCTCTCGCGGGCCCAACTGATTAGAAAACCGAAATGTGGTCGATCTGCTCTCTCTCGTGTAGATAGGGGCAAGCTGTCTCTGTAAAAAAGATGAACAATATATCAGTATCTTTTGGACAACTATTAGTATCATCAAAAGCATTAAGGATTTCACAAATATCACAACTAGTTTCGGTAAAAGAAAACATCAAATATGTCACATTAAGGCAGTTGCGTCGCAAATACTCGATTACATCGCTCAAATATTCAAATGTGTTACAACATGACAGTTGCATCGCTTAATTGCCCAAATGCGTCTCATTATGGAAATTGCATCACAAATTAAGACAGTTGCACCTCAAAAAGACAAATGCATCGCTTATATGCTCAATTATGACACAATATGAGAATTGTGGCCTTCATACATTCAATTGCGACATGATAAGTCAAATGTGTTGCAAAATTTACCAAATGCGGCACAACCCAATGCTCTACCCTAATTTTTCTTTGCACTTGCGTCGCAATGCATCATATGCATCGAACGCGTAGATGATTGCGGCTTACGCGAACGCAGTTGCGTCATGGTGCAAATATTGTTTGTCTTAGAAAGCTAAAAATGACATGAAAAATGAGAAAATCACAAAGTAAGACAAGGGTACATACCACTGGCTCTGAGCCCTCTGGTCATCTAAAGGTCCGCACGATCTCTCTGCGATGCTCTGACACTGGAATCACCATCATTACTGATATTCCTTTTTCTCTGAGCTCTTCAATTTCCTAAGGTAAATAGTGAAAATGAATTGACTTTTACCCCTTTGTCAACCTATTTATAAAGTCAAAATGATATTTCTCAACCCAGACTATTACTGGAGGCTCATTTGACCACCTTTGACCTCCCCGTTGACTTTCTTAAACATGTCAGAATTCAAAACTGACCGGGCTATTCTTTTTCTAGGCATCAAGATGATTTTTTGGGACGCTTTGCAGATTTTTCTATCACTGACCCAAAATTTGAAAATTTCCCGAGGGGGCAATGATACTTTCTACCTTTACTGGGGCATTTTTTTTGACTTATTTTCTTTGTCACAATGCAACATGCTATATTATGACAAAGAGGGGCAAAATGTAGACACCTAAAAATGACCTAGGCCTGCAAGCTTCATTTTTACCACTTTCGTCCTAGCGTAATTAAGACATTTAATTATGTCCTTGGTCCACATTTGACTATTAATTAAATAATTTATAATTGTTTAATTAATTCATGTCTTTGTATTCTTCATGATTATTAAATAAATAAATTTTATTTATTTATTAAATATATCATTAATTGTCTAAAGTCTTCCCTTAATTAAATAAATTTCTTAATTTATTTAATTCCCCTCCGTCATTTATTTCTTCCTGATTATTAAATAAATAAGTTGTATTTATTTATTTAATATGTCACTAATTGTCTTAATTAAATTAATTAATTAATTAATTTAATTAATTAATCTTATCTGCTAAATTAAATAATTATAATTAATTATTTAATTTCCAAATTAATATTCCTCTCATTTTAAATAAATTAAATAATTTAAAATGTCATCACAATCTTAACTGACAGTTCATTTTGGTAAATAATCTGAAAAAGATTATTTATTGTCTCATTAAATCCATAATTTGAATTAACTCAATTCGAAATGGAAGCTAATCTTCCAAAAATCAAGTAATCAAGCAGATTCTTGATCTTCCAAATCTGATCTTCAGTTCAGTCTTTATCTTCTCAATTTTGAAACTCTTTATTTTCTAATTAATTTATCTCATTTATTCTCCACCGTTAATTCGATTATCTGAGACATTATCCTGACCATTCGATTAATGATTTTTCCCTAATCCTAATTTGGGATTCTCAGATTGAATCTAGACCTCTCATTTTAGGCTCTCATCATCAATTAATCTTGTTCGTCCATTCAAAATAACATTTTCTATAAAATGTCATTTTCCTCTCACTTTTCAATTACACGCTGACATTTTACATAGACACAGGCACATATTATAGGCATTACACTTTCACACTTGCATTCTTAGATTTATCATAGCATTTATTATTTTAGTTTGATCAAATCTTAGATATTGTCATAGTCATAGATATTTAAAAAAATTTATACAAATCCTTCAAGGCTTGTTGTAGGACTTAGAAATTTGCAGATTGCTCATACATCCAATCTGAGGGCAATATCATCTAGCAAGTAAGAAGGTACTATGGAGGTAATCATGAAAATATCGAGAAATAGGTATAACCGTTCTATTGTTTAAATTTCCTTTGTACTCTATAGAACTTTGGGTTTATGGTCATTTATGATTTACATTCATTTGATTGATCTAATCTAAATTCCAAAAATTTACCCTCAATTACATAGTAATTGCATCCCTCCTCCATATTGTAGATCACTTGATGGTCATGAATGGGAAATTGTAGTATGCGCCAGACATCCTCCAATGTGACGGTCGCCTCACCAGTGGGAAGATGAAATGATGATGTCTTCCTGTGCCACCACTCTACCAGTGCTGATAGCATCCCGAGGTGTGCGCACGGGCGCTATGTATGCAATATGTCATAATCCTGCAACCCCCAACTGATCCAAGTCTCTATTGCTAAAGTCCCATAGGATGCTTGCCAAATCTCGCGACTAGTGCTCCTGAGAATAAAGCTCCCTAGGTCCATCCTACATTAGATAAAGTTAGCATGTTAAATTTTTTGAGAAAATCTTGACCTAACGCTCCAAACTCGTTTCCAGCGGTGCAATTTGTGAAGGCGTCACAGTTTGAGTTTTCTCAAACTCCAACGCTGGACCCAAAATTTAGCTAAATTGAGCCGCTGCGGCACACTTTAACACCCAACATCGCAATTTGCATGAAAAGGGTGCCGTCATGATGTGCTTTGTCCAAGCTAGCCCACCAAGTTTGAGCTGAGTCTGAGCCCAGCGGTGGAGTTTCTAAACTCCAAATTGCACTGTTGCGGTGCAAAAGGGTAATTAGTGGTGTACTTTAAACACCGAGCGGCACTATAATAGTGCCGCTGGAGGAGAGCTCATCTTTAAACATGCAATAAATGCGTTAAAATAAAAAATGAAGCTTCAATTAGGGTCACATACCAGGGCACCAATGCTAAGTGGCCACTGGTAGGTCCGAACTTGGTCATAAATGTGTAGAGGAAGTTGTTGTTGCACCATATCGTTAGGAAGTTAGAGCTTGAAACTCAAGGTTTGCTAGTGGAGGTGTGTGAAAATGACTTGAAAGTGACCCCTCAGGCCCATTTTAAGCTTAAAAATTAAGGTTTTTTGACCCTCTAGGGCTGTCCTACTAGGGTTTCAGTCCCCTGAACTTGTTTTCATCTGTTTGAGGCTTGCTTTTCATTGTATTATTGTGTTTAGACATGTTTTTAGCCTCCTGGACCCCTTTCGGACCTGTTTGCTACTTAGTTACCTTTTTTCATGAGATCACCCAAAAAATTGAAATTTTCGTCTGATCTCTCGAGGGGGCATTATAATGGCATGTTTTCTCTCACCATGCAGCAGTGGGGCAAGTTTTTAAATATCAAAATTTTGGCTTTGATTGAGATCGTTTATTCTTTGAACCAACACAACAAGTGCATTGCTTCAAAGAGGGGAAAAATGTAGACATCAGAAATATACTGATTGACATCATGCATCTAATCCTGACTTACTAACATCATTTTCTTCCTAAATCATTCCTTAGTCTAATCATTTAATCAAATTCCCCTATCTGGTTAAATTCATCAATATCCTCTCTTGGTTGAATAAATCACTTTATCTGAATCAAGTCATTTATCTTGTTAATTAAATCAATCCATCTTATCTAATTATCCCTATTTAATTAAATAATCAATTTATTTGATTAAATCTCTAAAGTCTATCCATTAAATTAAATAAATTAAAACCTTATTTGATTTAATCTAACACCATCCCTTTTAATTAAATAAATCAAAATCTTTATATAATTAGCCTCTTATCATATTCCTCTCTTATGATTTAAATAAATCCATAAATCTAAGTCAAATAAGTCACATCATCTAATCTCCTATTAAATTAATTAACCCTTGATTAATTTAACCTCATCTCATGTCACATCCTCTAGATAATGCAAGTTGCACATGAAAATATATTTAATTCATTTATTAAATCTCTATTTTCCTCACAAGGCATCTTTTGGAATATTCCTCATTTTGAATTCAAAAATTCCAAGTCAACATGTACATCCAACAAGGCACTTAAAACCTCTTACATGTCCTTTTGCCTTGAGCCAAGTGGAATTTATTGCATTTTCCCTTCCCTCTTACATGTCATTTCAACAAATTTTAATTTCAAATATTGGCATTTATTGGCACAAACCCCAAATCTTGCACAACCATCATCCATTCATAGCTTGACAAGAGACACCATATCATTGGATGAATCTTAGTCCCACATTGCTCAAATTTGGGCATTCATCCATCTTGAAATCCTATAAATGAAGAGCTCATCTCCTCATTTTATCATCCACAATCCAAGCAAAGTTACCATGCTAAAATACTTAGCCATTTCCATACATCATTCAAATTCCTAGTTAGGATTTTTGCAGATTTGGCTTGGAGTTCTCATCTTTTGTCAAAGTGGATCAATATCATCTTCAACACATCAAGATTTCATCATAGGGATTGGGAAAGGGCCAATTTTCACATCAAATTGGCACCAATTCCGCCAGGGGATCAAGTGTTTGCTATTTAAATTAGGATTAAATCTAGTTTTTATCATTTTCTTTGTGTTCATTATTTTCATTCCTAGTTTGAGTTGTAAATGGATTTCATGGGGAATCCTTCTTTTAGCTTGTAATTCCTTGTCTAACTCATTTATTTATGTTGTCTTGCAAGTACTAGGAAAATGTTTCGCACACTTAGAAAAATCAGAATGGTTAACAAGATTCTTCTAGGTAAACAAATTTGGAGAATATCTTTGTCCTCAGGGGAATGGACTAATATCCTTGTAAGAAAATATTTGGAGGGTAATAGATCCTCTATAATTTTGAAGGATTCCCATCTTCTTCCCAGAGGCTCAACCTGTTGGAATAATTTGATTAATGGAAGAAAAGTTATTGAATCTGGAGTGGGTTGGCAGGTTAGAAGCGGAAACCAAACTAGATTCTGGGAGGATAGATGGTTGTTTAATGAGCCCCTTATAAAAATTGATCCCTTTAGCGAATGGTATGAGAACTGCAAAGCTATTTTTGGTTCATATGTGAAATACTATCGTGTGGATGTAAATTGGGTGGATTTGTGCCCTATCAGTCAAGCTCTTGCTCCTATTCTGTCTTCTTTGCTGGCTATCAGACTCTTCCCTGATCAGATGGAAGATCGTCTCATTTGGTGTGATGATCCCTTAGGAAATTATTCTATTTCGTGTAATTTTTCCAGGCTTACTTCTTTCCAAGCTTCTCCCCCCTTCTGGTCGAAGGCTTGGTTCAAACATCTGGTCCCTAAAATCAACATCTTTTTTTAGATCCTTCTCCAAAATAAGGTGCTCACAGTTGACAACCTCTGCAAGCGTGGTTTTGAAATACCAAATAGATGTTTTCTTTGCAAGATGGAGGCTGATTCAATGAGTCATATGTTTCTTCACTGTCCTTTTGTTGCCTCAATATGGGAAAAAATCATCCATTTTTGGCAACTATCTTGGGTTTTTCCCTTATCTATTGAATATTTCTTCTCTCAATGGAAAGCCCCGAATCACAATCTTGTTCTTTAGAACTTGTGGTATTTCTCTTTCCCTCATGTTGCTTGGGGTCTTTGGAAAGAATGAAACAACAAAATTTATAGAGATAATGAAGGACTGGTGGATATTGTTTTTGATAAAATTATTAGATTTCTGAATGAAAATGTCAATTCTATTTCCCAGAAGGTTAGCAACTCCGAGAAAGTGGCTCACTCATCCTATGATCTTATGGTTGCTAACGAAAGGAATATAATTCTTGATTTTCCTAGTGTCCATAAACAAGCTAAGAAGAATAGAGAGGGTGCTTGCTGGTATTTTCCACCTAATGGATGGGTCAAAGCCAACTTTGATGGAGTGGCTAAAGGTAATCCTGGGGCGGTGGGTTGCGGCGGAGTTATAAGGGATTCCTTTGGAAACTTTCTAGGTGTGACTACCACCCCTCTTGGATCTCAAACCAATCACCTTGCTGAGGCTATCGGAGCTTTCCATATTATAAATTTGGCCCATAGTCTAAATTTAAAAAACGTTTGGCTTGAAGGGGATTCCAAAAATATAATAGATAGTCTTTTAGGTAGGTCTCCCCCCTCATGGACTATTAAATCTTGGATTGATGATTCTATCTCGACTTTAGCCAAGTTTGATAATATAAAGATTTCACATGCCTATAGAGAAGCCAATGTTGTGGTGGATTTTTTTGTGAATGAATGGGTTAGGAGCAAAGGACAACACACTTGGCTAAATATTAGTGAATTAGGAGTTAACATCTAGGCCCTATTGAAATATGATGTGTCACATGGGAAAGAAATGTTTCACCTCATTAATGATGATAGGATGGGGTAATTACATCATGATCATCAGATTGTATGGGACCAAGTTTAGTTGCTTAATCTATAAGGTTGTCTGACACGCTTTGTGGGTTCTTAGATTTGGCGGGACCATTTCAAGTAAATATTTCATCGTTGGGTCGAGACAGGAGAAGAGTTGAGTTGGACAGCTTTGATATGCATACTAGAAATACCAAAGAATGGAACAATGTAAAAAGTGGGGGTTTACTCCCTTTTCTGGAAAAACTCCATGGGTCGAATTAGGAGGCTATTGATCATTTTGAGAAGAATTGGAATAATGGGGAACTTACCCTTTTTGGTAGGAAAGTGGAGCTTAATGAAAACCTTATAGTTGAAGTGACTGGAATGCCCACTGATGGACACAAATTTTTTCAGGGACAAGGTTTTCTATGATGAAGTTGTCATCATATTTCTGAAGAAAGAGAAGGAAAGAATGAAGTTGGTGAAAATTTCTAATAGCTACTTCA
This sequence comes from Sequoia sempervirens, assembly GCA_007258455.2. NCBI lineage: Eukaryota > Viridiplantae > Streptophyta > Pinopsida > Cupressales > Cupressaceae > Sequoia > Sequoia sempervirens. Next base: position 316,847,872 of record VDFB02047230.1, on the reverse strand, counting down.
AAGTTAATACCATAAAAGCTCTCTGGAGGAAAGTTATTTGAGTTATCATAGAATACATTACTATGGATGGTCGTTTCACCAGGTTCTACAGTTATCACTTTTCCCTACTCAACCATTTCCGCTACAAGGTTAGGGTTTCTTTTCCCTACTATCTTCTCTATTCTTTGAGAAAAAGTCTAAATGACCATAAGAAAAATCCAAAAATATTTACTATTTTGCATACTCTTTTTATTAGGTTAATTGTTAAACATTACCAAAATATGCCATCCCCTGCTAATCTGGATGCCCCTCCTAATTCTAAGGAAGGTGATACTGAACCCAACTGCTTAGGGAATTTACCTGATTTGAGCCCAGTTAGGATGGTCCTTAGCCCTTCCTCTATCCAAATTGGTAAGAAAATCCTTAACCCCCATTCTGTGAAATCCTACTCTACGCCTAAGCCAGGAAGTCCTACCCTTAAAACCATAAGTGTTGGTAAGAAGCTACTGAGTAAAAACCTTGTGTCATACTCTACAGACTCTCCTGAGTCTAAGGACTCTGGAGCTAACAATACTTCTTCCTTTGCTACCCCGTCGTTGGACAAAGATGCTAGAATTGGATCCCCTATTACCCCTAACCTTGCTAAAACTTGCTTCAACCCTAAAAGGGAACCCTCTATGGATTTCTTGGGTTTAGCTAGGAATAATGTTGTTGACCATTTCAAGATTTCAAAATAGATATTTCATGAAATCAATTAGCTTAAAATTAAAAATTGGGTCCTTTAATGTAAACTGGAAGAAATGAGTGTCAAGGTTACTATGCTTGGCAAGAATGAGGTGGAGTGAAAAGATCATGGTGCCAAAAAAGAAACCCAGAACCAAGCAGGAATGGACAAAAGAGTTGAAATTGAGCTAGATAAAATGAAAAATATTGTTAAAACTATAGCCAAGCAGAACAACAAGATGGCAAGACACAATGCCATCATCATCAATGCCATGACAGAAAAATTGGACAAAGCTCAACAGGGGTCTTTGGTAGTTGATCTGGAAGAGGTCAATGATAAAAACTAGGATGAGGATGTTGGTATTTCTAAGAGGACCAGGGATAATTTGAAGAGGAAGGCTCCTCCTACGCTGCAGATGATTCAAACCTTCAACAAGGGTGTTCAGGACATGTTGAACCTGGAGGCTGAAACTGAGTCTCTTATGAAGACTCTGGGTTAGTTGCGGCTGGTCTTTTTGTTGAATTCTCAGCTTGTTTTTTGTCTGAACCTCTTGGTCTTTTGCGGGTGGCTGCTACTTTTTCCATTTTTTTTTTTCTTTTTTCTGTTGGACTATTTTTCCTTTCTCTTTTGTTATAAACTTGGTGGTTTCTTGTCCTTGTTAAACCCATTTTACTCTTTATCAAAAACTAGGTAATTACCAAGTTAAAGATATGAATGTATATAATGAGCCTCTTATTGACGAGTTACTAAAGTTATGGAATGGCATCACTATGTATGACGTCTTTAGACCAATAGGACAAAGAAAATTTCAATTCCATTCAATGCTTGTATGGACAATTCATGATGCTCCGGGGCTAACACATTTTTGTGGTATGTTATAACGTTCGACTGCACTTTAACAATATTTAATTTTATGAAGTAGATATCATGCATGTTTTTAAAATAATCTATTCATTATATATAATTATAAAAAATGTCATATTTAATCCAATTATATATGATATTGCAGGTCTTCAAACAAAGGGAAAATTTGCATGTCCAATTTGTGGTCCAAAGATGAAATCTCGTCATTCAACAAGTTTAGAAAAGTAGGTGTTTGATGAGTATAGACACTTCCTCCATAGAAATCATACGTATCGAACTACTGAAAAACATATTTTCAATGAGAAAGAAGAGACTACATCAAAACTACGAAGAATGACACCTCGCCTATGGAAGTTGGAATATAATAGAATTAATTGTCAAGGTTATACATTGGATCAAATCTTTTATCTATCATATATGATATGTTTTGAATTTATATTTTTATATTGTGTTATGTTTACTCATGATGTAATTAAGAATGATTGTCATTGTTAATTTGTTTAACTTATATGCTTCATGAAGATCATCAAGACATTAATGGTCGGCTTCCACAGGGACTGAAAAGTTATCCTAGACAATTTAATAGGTTGCCCTACTATGAGCAGCTAAAAATTGTGCATTTGTTTGATACAATGCATATTGGAAAGAATATAATAGAAATGTTATAGAAAATATTAGATGGAAGGCATGACAAAGAAAAAATTGTCAAAATTTGTAGTGACATTCAAGAAGCCAATCATGCAATGAAAAATGTCATTCAATTAAATAGCGATGGTGACAAAATTAATATAAGTGCCCTTCCTTGGTTATTAACAGAGCATTAAAGGAATGCTATAAAATAAGTCATACGAAAAATTTGATTTCCCACAGGATTTGTTGCAAACATAAACAATATAATAACAAAGAAAGGTGAATTAGGTCAGGGATGAAAATACATGATTGCCATACCTTCATTAAGGTAATTATTCTGGCATATTATATACACTTGTATAATGCATGTACTTTTCAGTGTATTATGCTTACTAGTTTTAGAAAAATAATGAAAAGATCATTTTATAATTGTTGCAGTACGTTCTACCTCTATCTCTCCTAGACAACTTTGACAACAATGTCAAGCAAGTTATATATGATCTTGGAAAATACTTGAGGTAAGTAGTGATATTTGTTCAATTCGTTGTATACATGTTATAATTTCCATTTTTTTACTTGTTATGTAATATACTGTATATTTTTGTTAATTCTCATTAATATATTTGTGCCTTGAATCACTTGTAGATGGTTGTCATCTGAAAAAATCCATAAAAAAGATATAAATTATTGGAAGAGAAAAATTCCTCGTCTAATGTGTGAAATGAAAAAGTGTCTACCTTTGACATTTTTCAATGCACAAGAACACTACCTCATACACCAAGTTGAAGAGATTGAATTATGTGGACCTATACACACAAGGTTAATGTGGATGGTTGAGAGGAACTTGAAATTTTTGAAGGCTTTGGTTAGACAAATAGCACATCCTGAGGGTTCTATGGTGGAGGGATATATGGTATACTAGACCATGGTGTACATTAGTGAATATCTTCCTAAGTTTGCAACAAAGATCTATGTAGATCGCATTTGGGATCCCAAATCCATTAAAATTTTTGAAGGGGAGTACCTGATGGGGAAAGGTAGATTGAGGAAAATGAGAGGTAATTATAAGATTGTCATGGAGATTAATTGGAATACATTTTATATATAATTTTTTATGTATATTGTACTTATTTAATTTTTAATCTTTAATATACATCAATTATAAATTAAGGCGTATACTATAGTATTTAACTAATTATACGTCATTTGTGAATTTCAATTTTTTTTATATAGTTGGTCAAAAGTGGGATGCACTATATTTGTACATCACAAACAATCTTGATTGGATGACAATATGCATTGAACGATGTCAGCAATCTAGTCGTGCATTAACATGGGAAGGTGTGGCTTCATTGGTTAAAGAAGCTCATTGTAATGGAGATTCCAATGTTACACAAAGGGAAATTGATTTAACATATGGTTTAAGAGATAAAAAGGTAAGTATAAATATATTAATCACCCATATTATTTAATTATTTTCAATTATATTGATGTATATATATGTTGAGATTGTTTTCTTTGCATACATTCAGCCAAGAATAAATATGTTTATCAACTGACAATATTGTAATAATTTTTAAATGTTTAACATATTGTAAGTGAAACACCACAAGGCTATGTGGTGCAATGGTCGTAAATTTTGAATCAAAATGTTGGATAACATGAAGAAAACTTGTGATTCTAGTATAACTGCAGTCTTTCAGGTGATTGATGTTCCATCTAGAGGCGACATACATCCAAAACTCTCAAAAAATCAATACTATGGTATTTTGGATGATATACTTGAGTGTGACTTTAAGTCCTTCAGATTAATTCTATTTGTCATCCTATGGTACATGCTACGATTGAATGAAAATTATCATGAGATAACTCTTATTGAACATGATAATGGATTTACCATGGTTAATACAAGGTTGATCGAGCGAGCTGGAAATGAGCCCTATGTTCTTCCAATCCAATGTGAGCAAGTATTTTACTCAGAGGTTCTAGGTAAACCAAGTTGGTCATTTGTTGTTAGATATGATCCAAGAGGAAGACCAATAAAGTATAATGTGATGGAAGAAGAAGATACCAAAGAACTAGAAGATGATGTAGATGATGATCAAGATCAACAATTAGTTGATAATGTCCCTAACGAAGATGTTGAAGAGGGGGAACTAGATCATGATGATGTAGGAGTTGATGCTCATGAAGATGATATCCATGTGGATGATGAAATTATTGAAATTGATATCGACGACGACGACGATGATATGAAAAATCCTTACAATTTTGAATCTGGATCGAATGATACATACAAAGAGTTGGATGAAGAAGAAGATCAATGACATTGAAATGTACGAGTTATGCGATTATATTATCTATTTGATATTAATTTCTTGATAGAATTATATTTGACTTATGTGGTTAGATAATTAATTCAATATTTTTTTAATTTTTATGCAATTACATAATTAATTTAATGATGTATTTTTTAATGTTTGAAAGGTCAAAAAATTAAAACATTTCAATAGTGATGTTAACAACCTTGAAATTAGTGTGTTTTATGTTTCAAGTGATCATAAAAGATTAAAAAGTAAGTTGTAGAGCTGGTTATTCAGTGGTTGATGTGTAAAGGCCTTTTAAAGGCATAAAGTGATCATTGTAATGGTTGTTGATGGTTGAGGATTTAAAATACAAGCTCCTGGCATTCAAAAATCTATGTTTTTCTTCAAAAAAATTATCTTTTTCCCTCTATGTAGCACTGTATAGTCACATGCGGCCTTATTTTGATGTGAAATCAATTCCAGGTCATGAAGATATGTGTCAACTTTGATTTGAATTTTATTTGAGGGCTAAAGGTGTTGATTTGAGTTTGAAAGCTTCATTTCTTTGCATATAGCTCGGTTACCCTATTTTTGAGGGTTTTTTAGTCCAAACATGATATAAAGGGGCTCTTACACTTTTTGTGATTACTATAGCTTGTGTAAGAGGACCCATGGATACTGTTGTAATTGTAGGATGTATGAATAGGGCATAAGATGAGAAATAAAGAAGGTATAGTTGTTGATCTCAAGAGTTTTGTGAAGAAAAGCATGAGAAATAAAGAAGGTATATTTGTTGTTCTCTATATTCTTATGGGGATATTTTGTCCATGGGTTATTCTGTCCATGGGTTATTTTGGCTTGGGTTATTATGACCCTGGATTATTTTGTCCCTTAGTTATTGTGACTGGGTTATTTTGTCTAGGGTTATTTTGGCTGGGTTATTATGTCCCGTAACCGTTTGCTAGTATCAGGACATAATAACCCAGCCAAAATAACCCTAGACAGAATAACCCGACCAAAATAACCCAAGTACAAAATAACCCAGGGTCATAATAACCCATGGACAAAATAACCTGTGGTCAAAATAACCCGTGGACAAAATAACCCATGGTCATTTTAGATCAAGCTAGTAAAATATAAATGACATAAAATAAATTATAAATATAATTGTGAGGTACCATAGAGGCTATTTAGGTCATTTTTAGACCATATATCCATTATATACCCCTAAAATAGCCTTAAAACACCTTTAATATGCTTAAATAGCCTATAAAATGGTAAATAATTATAAAAATAAAGGCAATTTCGTGGGAATTAGTTGATTAAGAGTTATTATGAAAAGATACAAATGAAAAGGCATTAAGAAGATATATAAAGTAGTAGAATTAAGAGAAGTAAAAAAAGGAAGAAAGGGAGAAGAAGTAAGAGTGTGTAGAGTGATAAGAAGAGAAATCCAAATTCATAAAAGAAGATATTTTGTAATATATTTTTTTGAACACTATTTTAAATTTTCCTAGAGTTTTCTAAAAGAGTGTACAAAAAATCAATATACTTTTTAGGGAATCAACACATTCTTCATAATTTTTAATATATACAATGCCTCTTCAGTTTTTAGCAAGTCAAAAAAAAAAGAATTTACTTATTGTAGATGGTTACACATTTTCGTTTCATCGACAAGGCATCAATAAAACCATCTGGTGTTGTGTGGAATATTTTACAAATAAATGTTCAAGTCGGTGCTATACTACAACACAAATAGAATCCGGTGATGTGATTAGTAGTACAAAACATAATATAACTGGAAATTCATCAAAGCAGTGAAAAAAGAATAGTCTCCAAGAGAATAGAATAGAGAAATATATAGCTGGATACACTAGGCAACCAAGTAGGAAAAAATACCGTGAACTCAAAGAAAGAATAAAAAGATTGGTTGATGGTTATGAAAACCATAACATTTTAGATTATATAAGAGGCATTGCTCATAATTTGACACTTTAATTGAAAATTTGAATAATAAAGTTTCTTTAGCAACATACCTGTAATTTATAATTTTCTTTTTCCTTTCTCTATATTCTTATGGGGATATTTTTTCCATGGGTTATTCTATCCATGGGTTATTTTGGCTTGGGTTATTATGACCCTGGGTTATTTTTTCCCTGGGTTATTGTGACTAGGTTATTTTGGTCGGGTTATTATATCTCGTAACCATTTGCTGGTATCAAGACATAATAACCCGGCCAAAATAACCCTGGATAGAATAACCCGGCCAAAATAACCGAACGACAAAATAACCAAGGGTCATAATAACCCATGGACAAAATAACCCGTGGTCAAAATAACCCATGGACAAAATAACCCATGGTCATTTTAGATCAAGCTAGTAAAATAGAAATGACATAAAATAAATTATAAATATGATTGTGAGGCACCATAGAGGCTATTTAGGTGATTTTTAGACCATATATCCATTATATACCCCTAAAATAGCCTTAAAACACCTTTAATATGCTTAAATAGCCTATAAAATGGTAAATAATTATAAAAATAAAGGCAATTTCGTGGGAATTAGTTGATTAAGAGTTATTATGAAAAGATACAAATGAAAAGGCATTAAGAAGATATATAAAGTGGTAGAATTAAGAGAAGTAAAGAAAGGAAGAAAGGGAGAAGAAGTAAGAGTGTGTAGAGTGATAAGAAGAGAAATCCAAATTCATAAAAGAAGATATTTTGTAATATATTTTTTTGAACACTATTTTAAATTTTCCTAGGGTTTTCTAAAAGAGTGTACAAAAAATCAATATACTTTTTAGGGAATCAACACATTCTTCATAATTTTTAATATATACAATGCCTCTTCAGTTTTTAGCAAGTCAAAAAAACAAGAATTTACTTATTGTAGATGGTTACATATTTTTGTTTCATCGATAAGGCATCAATAAAACCATCTGGCATTGTGTGGAATATTTTACAAATAAATGTTCAAGTCGGTGCTATACTACAACACAAATAGAATCCAACGATGTGATTCGTAGTACAAAACATAATATAGCTAGAAATTCATCAAAGCAGTGAAAAAATAACAGTCTCCAAGAGAATAGAATAGAGAAATATATAGCTGGATACACTAGGCAACCAAGCAGGAAAAAATACTGTGAACTCAAAGAAAGAATAAAAAGATTGGTTGATGGTTATGAAAACCATAACATTTTAGATTATATAAGAGGCATTGCTCATAATTTGACACTTTAATTGAAAATTTGAATAATAAAGTTTCTTTAGCAACATACCTGTAATTTACAATTTTATTTTTCCTTTCTCTATATTCTTATGGGGATATTTTGTCCATGGGTTATTCTGTCCATGGGTTATTTTGGCTTGGGTTATTATGACCCCGGGTTATTTTGTCCCTGGGTTATTGTGACTGGGTTATTTTGTCCAGGGTTATTTTGGCTGGGTTATTATGTCCCGTAACCTTGTTTGCTCCTTCATTTTCTATAAGAACGATTTCAAGGCCAGAAGTACGGGTTAGCAAGTTAGATATTTTTTGGTCAAGTCTAGGTAGAGTTGTAGAGAAAATTGTAAAGTTCGATGGTTTTAAGGAAAATGCAATTTAGGTTTTGATTCATTCTATAGTAGGTTTTGAATTCATGGGGATTTGATGTTTTATGATAGTACTGGAATTTGAATTGAAATGATTAATTCAAATTCATGTCTCTCCATTTTATATGCATATTTAAATTTTGAATAAGATAATCAAGGGTTGTCTCGTTCATCTCACTCTTGTGGTGTGTATAATTTCTGTTTTGGCTTTAATTCAAGGAATTAACTAAAATGCTTGAATGGCCTTGTAGGTGGATATGTTTTGTATAAGGATTTGATAAGTAGTTGTGATAGGGTGAATATAATCGTTGAAAGATGAGCAACAAACTAAAGAGAGTGCAAATAACAACTAAAAACACCGTACACTTCAAGATTGGGCAAATGATGAACTCAACAACATAAAAATAGATCCTTTTACCTTGTAGAGTTGTTCTTTGGTTGGCCCTTCGATTGTAGATGAGATGTATGTTCCTTGATGGCAAGTAGATGCAAGATGTGAAGTGTGAGATGCAAGATAGTTGGACAAAATGGATGCAAATGGCTAAGTGTAGATTGAGAAACAAAATTGTAAGAGTTTGGCTAGCAAAATGATCTCTCCAAAATGAGAGAAAAGAGGGGGTATTTATAGAGATTTTAGAAATCTCTAGAAAAATGGATGGCTAAGATTGAACCACCAATGATCAAGATGTAGGGCTAAAGTGAGTTGAAAACCCACAAGCCCTCACATCTTGACATGTGGCATGTGATATAGCCCTAAAAGGTGAAGTGGACATGAGGTGGAAGGATAGTACATGACATGGAGAGGGTACATAGTACATTGGAATTGGGACAAGATCCCCTCATAAATGAGGTGTCTGTCCCCCATGTGGGTGAGAGGACAAGTGGGGAATTAAAAATTCCTCAAATATTCTCATGGGGAAGAGAGAAGGAATTTAAAATTCCTTAAATGCATTAGGGGATTAAATGTGAAATAAAAATTCACATGGGGAATGGAGATGCCTTGTCCAAAAGAAGAAAGTATTTAATAGGGTTGACTTGATTAAGTGATTAGGATTGTGCAAGTACTTGATTAGACTAATTAATGACAGATTAGAAGAGGGTTAGATTTCACATGTGACTTGATGTGACAAGTCAAAGATCACATGGGGAAGAATAATGAAGGATTAGAGAAAGGTTAGGTGGCTAAGAGAGATTAGAGGCCAACTTACAAAAGTTGGAGGATGTGACACATCCTAATCAAGGATTAGGCATGTGCACAACCCAATGATGAGATTAGGAGAATAATTAGGCTTAGATAAAAAATGATGGAGGATGAGACATATAAGGAATTAAATAAATGTGATATTTATTTAATTCATTTGATGAAAAAGAGGATTAAAGAGATAAGGTATTTATTTATTAATTAAATACCTTAGGGATTTGGCAGAATTAAGGATATTAATTAAATAATAGCGACATTACTTAATTAATGCGGATAAGGGGATGCTTAGACGAAAGGGGATAAATTTGGATAAATTAAGTGTCCAAATTTAGGTGTCTACATTTTTCCCCTCTTTGAGATGGTGTTACGAAGTAGCATCATTTCAAATAATATTAAAACATAGAACCTAGAAGAAGATGGTTAGATTGCAAAAGATGCCTCAGTCATTCAAAGGAGTGACTAGGAAGGGAAAAGGTGATGAAAATTAGGGATTAAGGGATGAAGGATGCCCCCTCGAGAGGACATACGGGCTCAAGAAAACATGGGTGTGCTCTCGAAATGGATGAGATGATGCAAGGGGAGATGAAGAAGAGAATGCAAAGGCGACAGGAGAATGGGAGGGGAGAGTGATGAAGGATGAATGGATGGGAGGGATATGATAGATGAGAGGATGAAGACAAAGATGAAATACAATCCAAATGCAGTTTTCCATCGTCAGAGCATTGATTTTTTCTATAGCATAGGACACAAGATGCCAAGGTATGAAGAACTAAGGCAGATTAGTGTCTAATGCATAAAACAAGCATAAGAAACAAGAAGGCTATCCCAACACCCCAAAGTCGTGGTGACCTTGGTCGAGCCAGGTATTGGGATAACCACAAGCACACAAGGATGCCCCAGCATAACCTAAGACCTCAGGGGTCTTGGTGGGTACTACGTGGGACAACTGATAAGACAAAGAAAAGATCAAGATACACCCCTATGTTGACTAGTCAAAGCACACCATGATATGATGGATCAAGGCGACTATGAAAAGTGATGATAGGGAGCTCAAATGATAAATAAAATCCAAAAGCATCAAAAGATCACAATAAATTTCAAACATCCTTTGCCATAGAATCAAGGGGATAGATGGGATTGATGAGGTCTATTAGGAAGGATGCATCCTATTGAGACCAATGATGTATACTAAACTAAAATATCGATATGATGCAAGATATTCAAAAGTGATTGGATTTGATGATACAAGTGAATCTCATTTGTTAAGATCCAGCTAGATAAGGGAATAGTGTGATGACGTGACATAAGAGACATGGCACAAGATAGGAGACTCACACATGCTAGCAACCTAGGGGGCTTGGGGGCCGATCACAGATTAGCCTTGCCTACGTGGAAGCACAAAGCCCTCATAGTTTGATAAAAGGCTGACGACAGACCATGGACAAAAGAAGAAATAGGATGATGAAGACCAAGATGGGACAGACAATAGGAACAATATATGAAGACTGATGATAGATGATAAAGGATTAGATGGACAAAGAAAAAAGACTGATGATGGAACCCTGGGGCGGATCAAATGATCGACCTTGCCTACGTGAAAGCGCAGGGTCAACGTAGTTCGACAAAAGACCAACGATAGACAATGGATGAAGGATGATGAGATAACCCCAAATAAGGGGATAAGATGATTGGATTGACATGATGGGACATGATAGAGCTATTGGATAGGATTAGAGGATGGTGACTACAAAAAGCTTAGGGATGGGATAGTTATCCAAATCATCAAAGATGAAGTGGAAGGATGAGATGACAAATAGATGAATGATGAGAAAGGATAAGAGATTGAAAAGATGTGTAAAAGAAGCATAAGTGATGATGATGAGGTAGATAGAATTGGGTTGCATGAAGAGTAGCCTATAGCTAGATACCAATGACAAGGGTTTATGAGATGGGATGAAGATAAGCATACGAGGATTGGGAGATGAAAAGGATTGGTTGGATTGATGGATAGGAAGATAAGGATGGGAAGGTGGATATAAGGATTGGTTGGATTGATGGATAGGAAGATGAAGATGGGGAGATGAAAAGGATTGGTTGGATTGATGGATAGGAAGATAAGGATTTGGATGAGGAAAAAGGATGCTATGATGGAAGCATAGGAAGATAAGGATGGGGAGATGGATATAATGATAAGGATATGAGGAGAGGGAAATGGAAGGGATTGTTCTAATGGAATGAATGATGTCTCCAAGGACTATATCACAAAGGAAGATAGATGCCTCCACTCTAGATATGTCATGTGCAAGGAGGCGTGAAGGATGCAATAGAGAAGGATAGGAAAATAAAGGAGCGAGATGGATGAATATAGGATGCATGGATAAGGAAGGGAGATTGAGGGTGTAGACACCTAAAAATGACCTAGGCCTGCAAGCTTCATTTTTACCAATTTCGTCCTAACATAATTGTGATATTTAATTATGTCTTTAGTCCACATTTGACTATTAATTAAATAATTTATAATTGTTTAATTAATTCATGTCTTTGTATTCTTCATGATTATTAAATAAATAAATTTTATTTATTTATTAAATACGTCATTAATTGTCTAAGTCTTCCCTTAATTAAATAAATTTCTTAATTTATTTAATTCCCCTTTGTCATATATTTCTTCCTGATTATTAAATAAATAAGTTTTATTTATTTATTTAATATGTCACTAACTATCATAATTAAATGAATTGATTAATTTATTTAATTAATTAATCTTGTCTGCTAAATTAAATAATTAAATTTAATTATTTAATTGCCAATTTAATATTCCTCTCATTTTAAATAAATCAATTATTTAAAATGTCATCACAATCTTAACTGTCAGTCCATTTTGGTAAATAATCTGAAAAAGATTATTTATTGTCTCATAAATCATTATTTTGAATTAATTTAATTCAAAATAGTAGCTAATCTTCTAAAAATTAAGTAATCGGGCAGATTCTTGATTTCCAAATCTGCTTTTTAGTTCAACTCTTATCTTCTTGATTTTTTGAATCTCGCAAATTAGACAATCTTTATCTTCTTGATTTTCAAAAATCTTTATTTTCTAATTAATTTGTCTCATTTATTCTCCACCGTTGATCCATTTATCTGAGGTTTCATCTTGACCGTTCGATTAATGAATTTTCCCTAACCCTAATTAGGGATTCTTAGGTTTAATCTGGACCTCTCATTCTAGGTCTTTCTTAGAATTTAATCTCATCCATCCACTCAAAATTGTGTTTTCTATAAAAGACAATTTTGCTCATAATTTTGGGACCCCGTCATTTTTAATATAGGCATTATAGTCATTTTAGCATTGGTAGTCATTATTTTCATTTATCATATTTTCATAGACATAGGCATAATTTTATCAAATCCTTCAACATTTGCATAGGGCTTTGGCATTATTGTAGGTTGCTCAAATTGAAATCTGAGGGCCTCATTGACTTGCTACAAACTAGAAGGTGTAAAAAAGGTGAACCATGGAAGATGAAGATTTCTGGTAGTATTACTCCTTTTATTTTCATTATATTTCCTTTGTGCTTTTTTATTTTATTGGATTTTGATTTTTATTATTTAATAAGCTAACCCATCTAAATTTCCATTGATACATTTGGTGAACCCGACGTGAACACGACTCTGTTATTTGCTATTATTTCTATATAGTTTTGTGTTTTCTGTTGTTTTTGAAGGTACAGGTACAGAGCGACGCAACCATTTACAAAAAATTGTGATGCATTTGAAAATAGGAAAGCTGCAATCGCTCTGTCAAGCCGCAATTGTAGTCCAGAAATCTGTAGTTGAAATACAAAGTAGCATTTGATGAAACAAGTGACACATTTTCTCTATCATGATGCATTCGCTTGGTAAAGTTTTCTTCTCATTTGCATTCGGATTTTTAAGGTTTTTCTATTCTTTCTGTTTTCTTTTAGCATTCTGGTTTATTTTTTGCATTTTTCCCAGTAGGGGCTATCATGTTACTAATCATGTTGCACATCATGTGGCAATTACATTTCGTGGGTCCAAGATTGGTGGATAAAACTGCTAACTTGTGGTTTTGCAGCTACGCTTGTGAAAGACTCATTTTTTTTAAACATGTTTGCAATTTCTAGTGTAGAAAACACTTCATTTTGGTGCTTTTAAAATGGATGTGTGTTTGTTTCTATTTGATTGTGTTTGCAAAATGGTAGGTGAGTATGCTCTCACTTGGTGAAAACCTCATGATTAGAAAACCAGACCCATTTTTATTTGTTATTACCTTGACTTGGTATATCGGAGTATCCTCTCCCCTCGTGCTTTCAGGCGATCTTGGGTATAAGAGAAACAGTTACCAACTCTAGAAATTGGGCCTGCATGGGGATTTCATCACCCCAACATGACTCGAACCGGCAACGAAGCTAAAGCCAAGCTACCCTCGACCGATATATAAATGTAAACCTTAAGGGAAAACCTAAGGTTTCTTGTGCGGATGTGTCATACAGACGGAGTTGTACTCCCTTAAACCCTATTGAGCTTAACTTCTTGAGACTAGAGTGCCACCTTAATGGTGATTAATCTCTTTCCCCATGTATGGCCACTCGAACGGGGGTCCCTAACTAAATTTTTTTGTGTAGTAAGCCAAAATCCTTCTATTTGCTAGCATAGCACCGGTCAGTGTGAAGGCATCCACACTTTCACAGTTTGTAGTAGAGGTGATCAGCTCACCATGGGAGTTTCATGGGGGTTGGAAGCTTGGTTGGCCTGAGAAGAGAGTGCACTATAAGGGGGAGCCCATGCAGCCAAGCTTTTGAATTCATACGCTACAGATATGCGGTTGGGGAAACTCGTGTGGAATCTAGTGAATACTATCATGGCCTAACCTAGGATTGTGCTTATCTAATGTGTGTTTGGTTACTTTTAAAAAAAACTGTGCTTGTCAAGTACTTTATGGAATTATCACATTTTGCAATCAAAATGACAAGAAAATCAGAATGCTTAATATCAAACAGATCAAACTTGTAATCAAAATGACAAGAAAATCAATTTGAAACAAAATTGTGTCACATCTATTGAATCGCAGTCAATTTTATGCACCACAATCACTCTGTTAAACCATAGTTGACATTTAAAATGCTGCATCTATATGCGTCACGATGCATCTGAACACTTCAGAGCTACATATGCAAAAACCGAGACGTAACTGACTGTCATTGAGTCGCATTTGTCTGTTTTCGAGTCGCATTTGCTAAACTTGAGCCACATTCACAAAACCATGATGCAACTGACACCTCAAATGATGCATTTTCCTATCACTATTTAAAACTTCATACAAAGTAAAATCTGAAGTCTTCATCTTGTCAATAATTTTTCAAACATTGTTTCCTAGAAGATTCTATTAGAAACCAAACTTGAAATTGCTCAAAGTCTTGACCATTAGTTGCATTCATCACCATAGGTTTCATCCTTCACTTTTGTTTAGTTGCATACATTCAACATTAGTTTGTCCCTAGGTTCACATTTTTGCATCTTTAGGATTAGGTAAACCTCAACACAATTTGCAACATCATTGTTTTCGAAACTAGGCTCTTTTGGACTAAGTTATCAACCCCCCATTTTTTGTTTTTTCAGTCATTGTCCTCTTTTGTGAAAATTTTCAACTCAAAAGTCTAGTTAGGAAAATTCACTAGTCATATTGACCTTGTCACCTTGTCATTTTCAACAAAGTCCTCTAGTAACCAAAATCGAAAACAAAGTTTGAGCTTAGATGTGCTTAGGTACCCTTATCTTAAAATTGCATTTTAAATCTTCACATTGCATATCCTATTCACAAAAATCCAAAAAACACATTAGTCATCCTAGTCATCATTTAGAATTTAGACTTTCCATAGTGTCATCACTACATTTAGTTGTCATTCCTTTTCATTTAAGCAATCTCATTTATGGTGGGAACTAGACTTCAAAAACAACAAAGACAAATGGCAAACTCTTGGCAAAACCCCACATCTACTGTCGATAATCCTACAAATAACCCAAACTTGACCTTTTACAATCCATTTTCCAATTCAAACAATCCACCTCCACTGACAATGCAATCCTCATCAAACGGTCCATTCAAACTTTTCTTGCAAAAAGATGAATATGGTCAAATACTTGAGGAAAACTTAGAGGCAATAGTGCAAGACCCGTAGGCCTCTCAATTCGTTAAAACAATGGTCCATCACGACAGAGATAGATACCTGGCTATACTCTTGAGTGAAGGAGCAAAATTACCTCAAGGATTTGACATTAACACGATAAATGGGAAACTTCCTAACCCTAATAACACCAACAGACATAACATGTTACACAGTGGTCAACCTTCAAACACTGAGCAATACTCTCGTTGACACCACAATGACAATGCATGCTACCTCCAACATCCCAAACACCTCCAATACCATAAATACCATGATAGTAAATGCCATGGGGGCATCATCAAGTCACAACAATCCCCCATTGACAGCTACATCTACTACCATGAGTACACCTTCGACATATCCGCTCAGTGGTATTTCACAAAATCCTTTGGGAGGGGGCAAGGGATGCATTTTTATCCAAGGAAAAAAACCAAACATTAACACAACAACACAGTCACATGTCATTACCTCCCAAAGTACAAACACAAACATTCCTCTTAGGCAAGCTTAACAATTTACACAAGGTGGCCAAATAACACAACCCATGGCATCGTTAACACATCATAACGTTCATGGTCATCACATTCCCCAAATAACGACACATATGGCTGGGGGACACATCCCAACCTACTCATCTAACGTTCATACTCACCAACACGCACCCAATCATAACTTTCAATATCAACAACACGTCAATCCGCACATGTCATACATATCACAACAATCCATACTGCCACAATACACCAATATTCACGCACAACAAACAGGGACCTATGGTGTACTAGGCAATCCAACGTACAGAAAGATAAATAACCTTTTTGTGGACACCCTCCAAACAAGACTGATGGGTTTAGAAAAAACTATCCAAAACATATACATTTCAGGCCAGAAATCGGAAATATCATATGATCTAAATGTATACCCATTCGACACGAGCTTATACATGCCTCCATTTCCACCAGGATATGTGTCACACAACTTCACAAAATATAGAGGTAAGACAAACCCCATTGAGCATGTTCATGAATTTGCAACCAATTGTATGGACATCGCCTATGAACAAACATACTTGATGAGGCTTTTTTCTAAAATTTTGGCGGGTCAGGCCCTTGAATGGTTTTCCACTCAAAAGGATATCCAAACATGGGATGAGCTTAAATGAAAATTCATCAAAAACTACGTGTACAACATCAACATGGACACCTCCATCACTAGCTTGTGCAATCTCACACAAAAGGATACTGGAGAGACATTTATCCCATTTTTTCAAAAATGGGGAAGCCTTGCTAGTCGATGTCACATTAACATTCCCGAAAGGGAGAAAGTTGACATGTTTTTCCAAACATTTATGGGGCCTCTAAAGTATGCATTGCAAATACATTATTTCACAAACTTCACATATTTAGTCAAAAAAGGGGTCCATATTGAGAAATCCCTTATTGCAAAGGGAGAATTATGATATGGTTCCAAAAAAACAAATGTCAATCCAACCACCGACAAGAATAAATACTGGGTAAAAAATAAACACATTACAAATGACGATGTTGTTGACACCAAGACTGCAAACATTGTGGGTCCTGTACTAGCCCTAAAAGGGGTTCAACAACAACACCAACCAACAACGACCTTGACACCCCCTTCTAATGTCCCTTTCAACAATCAGAACAATCAAAATAACTAGGGACAATACCGTCAGATGAGACAATTTCCTAAAGGTTGCACATACACTTCTTTGGGTGAACCCATTGAAGAAGTCCTTAAGAAATGTCTCCAGAATGGGGTCATTACACTCCAAGAACCAAAACCATATGACCCAGGACAATTCAAACTAGCATGGTGGAATGACAATGCATTTTGTGAATACCATCGAGGAAAAGGACATACAACCTCTAACTGTCGATAATTGAAAAACCTAATACAAGATCTTATCGAAAGTCGCATCATTGAAGTAGGTGGATCTCAATTTTCCTCCAATTCAGATCATACTATCCATAAGAATCCACTATAGGACCATGGTTGTCATAAGGCTTCCACGTCAGGTCCATAGATGCATAGTAATCAAGCCAACTTTACTCGAGTCAAATACGACTATTCTAGTGGACTTATTATAAACAATGTACTAACTGACAATGAATACATCAATACCATTATAGTCAAAAGAGCACCCCAATGTAACGCTACTACTCAGAGTGGCAAGGTTACTATAGCTGGTCTGCCTCCTGCTAGAAAACCCAAAATAATCATACCTGGCCCATCTGCTAAAAAGCCAGAACCTGTCCCGACCACAAAGCAATGGAAACCCAAAAGTCAATTTAACCTCATCGACCAGCTAGGAAAGACTCCTGCACAAATCTCTATACTTGAGCTACTTCGTATATCCCCTGCACACAAAGATATCCTAGATAAAACCTTGCTCAAGTCGTCAGTCCCCAAGGACATCGATTTCAATTTGAAACCATGGTGGGATATCTCACTACGCCTCACCACGTCACCTTCTCGGATCAAGATTATTTATCACCTAAAACCAATCACAATGATGCATTGCACATAGAAAATTTTGTCCACAAGCACAAAGTTCGATGGGTTTTAGTAGATGGCAGAGTAGGATTGAACATATGCTCCCTCAAATTGGTTAAGGCTTTCGGGTTCTCTGATGCGTGTGTGGACCCAACAAAGAGTATAGTGATCAAAGCATATGATGATGAGGAACGCTCTTCATGGGGTGTTATCTCTCTCCCTATCAGAGTGGGACCGGTCGTTATGGACACAACCTGTCAGGTCCTAGATTTGGAACTACCTTATAACATCTTGTTAGGCCGCCCATGGATTCATGCCTTAAAATTCGTTCCGTCCACATATCACCAGTGCCTAAAATTTCCATTTGACGACAAAAAAATAACCATATATGGAGACTTCGACCCTTTCCAATATTGTACAAACTTAAGGGGTATCTTTGAAAACCAAGTACCTATTAACCGAGAATCATCTAGCTCCTTGTCATCCAAATACGTCGACCCATCCACACTCACTCCATCTTCCACATCTGCTCCATCCATGTCTTCCACCATACAACCACCTTCCACTAGCCCTAAGACAGAATCCACTGTCAAAATCAAGGACCTTGGTTGTGGAGAATTCAAACTACACACAACATACAACATAACAACAATGCCTAGGTCTCCAAAGGACTATGGTCGGCCATGTTTCAGAATGGAACCTTAGGAAAATTTCAAAGTCCCATCGAAAATAGTTTTCATCAAGTGGGGAGAGATGAGTAAGGAAGACCTTACTAACATTACAGGATGGATCTATAAAGATACTGTCACACTACCCCCATTACCAGTTCAAAAATATGGCAAAGGTTATGACATCATGAAGGCTAAAGGCTACGATGGTACTAGTGGCCGAGGAAGAAATAAAATTGGCCGAAGGGAACCCATAGAAACTTCTCAAGTTCTGAAATATCTTGGATCAGGGTTTGGATCACCTGACAATGATGATCGACATACCTCTGGACTTTCAAATGAGCGAGTACATGCTTTGGATAGTGTCAAGTCTACTAGGGAAACCCTCACCGAAATGGACTCCCAAGAGTGGGAATTTGGCTCAAAACAATCCCTAAGCAACTGTTGTCTTGATTATTTATTTGTCGAACCAGGGGAACTGACCTTCGAACAATAGTTTTGGAAAACATTCAAAATTGAACAGGAACCAAATAGTCAAAGTCCCATTGCCACTTCCCATGATGTACAACACCCATCATCTAAACCCCCTCAGTCCAATCCATCTGAAGTATCAGACGACATTGACAATTAGGGCTCTAAAACCTTCACCCCTTATTTTGACAACAAATATGACAGTAGTGAAGGAGAATATTGGATAGAGTCCGATGTCGAGTTGGATGATGATAATCTCATCTACAACATGACTGAATGCATCTATATGTTATCTGCATCCTGACCCCAATTCACCAACATTGACGATGGCATTTCCTTGGTTTACCCTGAGCTAGTCGATTGGGACCAACAAGGATGCCAGTGCTAGGCACATTTCAGAATGATGAGGAAATTGCTGAATTTATGGGATTACGAGAAGGCATACCCAGTGGGGACCACAAATCAGGCTTCGCCATTGATTTATACTGCATGATATACGTCGGTGAGACTACTCCATCCTCTAGTCACAAAACTAAAAATAAGAATAAAACAAAAAGTGAAACGTCTTTAGGTGAAAACTAAAAGGCACCTCTAGACAATAAAATAGTAAAAATAAAGGATGTATCTACGGGTGAAAACCTCTCTGAGGCGCCCAAAGATGGAGGACTGGACTTTCTCCCTATGCAACAGGAGAAATCGGCTATGCTTATTGAAGACACAATAGAGGATAACATATCAACTACGAAAGATCCCAAGATGGTCCTTTTTGCTGCATCATTAACTGAAGATGAGAGATTAGAATTTCATAAATTCTTTACAGAGTGAAAAATCAACTTCGCATAGTCCTATGCTAATATGCCAGGATTGGACGCAGAACTAGTTTTGCACCATCTCCTGCTATTACCTAATGCTAAACTGGTCAAGTAGAAATTGCGCAAAATGCACCCTCAAGTTGCTCTATTGGTCAAGGCCTAGTTAAAGAAATTACTGGATGCTAGATTCATATGGTCTATTGATTATGCTGAATGGATTTCTAACCTAGTGTCGGTAACAAAGCCAAATGGGCTGATTTGTGTATGTATAGACTTTCGAGACCTAAATAAAGCATGTCCAAAGGATGACTTCCCTTTGCCAAACATTGACATCATAGTTGACCTCACCGCAGGATATGAGATGCTATCCCTCATGGATGGGCTATAATCAGATTCGCATTGCTCTTGAAGACCAACACAAAACAACATTTACTTGCCCATGGGGTACATATTGTTGGAATGTCATGCCATTCGGTCTCAAAAATGTAGGTGCCACATACCAAAGGGCTATGAACATAATCTTCCATGACATGATGCACAAAATAATGGAAGATTATGTAGATGACCTATTGGCCAAATTAGAAACTAGGAAAGATCATCTGAAGGTACTCGAAACAATTTTCAAGAGACTTGAAGAGTACAAAGTCTAGATAAATCCTAAGAAGTGTGTTTTTGGGGTCACATCAGGAAAAATCTTGGGATACATAGTTTCCCGAAGAGGCATAGAGGTTGATCCAACAAAGGTCAAAGCCATCATACATATTCCTCCACCCAAAGGAATCAGTGAGCTAAGAACTCTACAAGGAAGGTTACAATCTATTCGGTGTTTCATAGCCGAATTAGCAAATATGTGTCACCCATTCTAGTATCTGTTGCGCAAGGGTATTCCCTTTGTATGGACAAACAAATGTCAAGAATCCTTTCAGAAAATCAAAGATTACCTACTATCAACACCAATCCTCATGCCTCTAATTCATGGAAAGCCATTGATCCTATACATCTCAACTACTAGTTTAGCACTGGGGGCATTATTGGCACAAAATGATCATGAAGGAAAAGAACGAGCCATCTATTACATCAGTCGCACACTAGTAGGGTATGAGTTGAACTATACAAACATTGAACGTGCATGCCTTGTTGTTGTCTTTGCATCCCAGAAATTAAGACACTATATGCTCAGTCACCAGACACAACTAGTTACCAAGATTGATCCATTGAAATACCTCTTAAGTTGGGCGGCATTAACAGGCCAGTTGGCAAAATGGGTTATGATACTAAGTGAGTATGACATACAATATGTTGAGCGTAAGGCAATAAAAGGATAGGTAATAGTAGATCAACTGGAAGATACGATGATTCAAGTCACTCATCCACTAGTAACTGATTTTCCCGATGAGTCCATTTTTCATGTAGAAACGATGATACCATGGAAGCTATATTTTGATGGGTCTCATACTGGTCATGGCTCAGGCACTGGAATCTTGTTTATCACACCATAGGGGGATTCAATTCCTAAGGAATTCTGGATTGCTTTCCCTTGTACAAATAACATTGCCGAATATGAAGCACTAGTCATAGGTCTCAAAATGGAAATTAAATAGAAAATTCAAATGTTGCTTGTATTCGGAGATTCTCAGCTCGTTATCAACCAAGTGAATCATGACTATGAAACAAAGGATGAGAAGGTGCTTCCCTACAAGAGGATGGTGGATAGTTTCCTGAAATACTTCCAATTGATTTCTTTTGAACAAATCCCCATGATACAGAATAAGGTAGTTGATGTAATGGCTACTATTGGTTCTCTCTTGGACATCCCTCAAAATATGTCTTAATTTGAGTTCTTAATAGAACAACTTTTAATACCGGCATATGATATCCCAGAATCAGAAAAGGTTTGAGAACTTGTTGGTCCCAACTCTCCCTAGTATCAGAATATTTACGAATACCTAAAATCTCAAACCCTTCCACTAAACCTGTCCAATAACCAAAGGAAGTCCTTCATCCAAAAATATGCAAAGTGTGCCATCGTCAGTGACACCCTGTACCACCATAGTTTTGACGACACCCTCCTTAGATGTCTTGACACTAACGAAGCACGTACAACCTTACATGAAGTGCATGACGGTATATGCAGATCTCATTTGAGTGGTCCTACTCTAGCTAAGAAAGTAACGAGACTTGGGTATTATTGGAAAACAATTGAAAAGGATGCAATTGAATATGTGAGGACTTGTCACAAATGTCAGATTCACAACAATTTGATCCATGCTCCAGCATAGGAACTTCAACCAATCACTTCTCCTTGGCCCTTCGCTCAATGGGGACTTGACCTCGTGGGTAAAATTCACTCAACCTCCTCCAACAGCCACAAATTCATTATTACCACCACTAAGTATTTTACGAAGTGGATTGAAGCCATCCCATTGACATATATTACTGACAAACAAATATCGAAGTTCATCCTTAACTACATCATTTTCTGGTATGACCTTCTGCAATCCATCATCACTGACAACAAACGTCTGTTTAAAAACCAAGATGTTTGGGAGTTATGTGAATGATTTCACATTCAACACCATTTTTCATCTCCCTATTACCCATAAGGAAACAGTCAAGTTGAGGTGTCCAATAAAACCATTGTCAAAATCCTCAAAAAGATTGTAAATGATGTTGGCCATGATTGGTACATACAACTCAACCCTGCTCTATGGGCTTACCGAACTAGCATTCGTACGCCTACAGGAGCCACTCCATTTTCCCTATCTTTGGCATGGAGGCCATCTTTCCCATTGAGGTCGAAATTCCTTTTCGTTATGAGTCTCCCTGAAAGGTTTAACTAATGAAGAGGAGTATCGACAGTCACGCTTGCACAAGCTGGAAATGCTGGAAGAAAGAAGGAAAAATTCAATGAACCATCTCCAAGCATATCAGAACCGTCTTTTTCATAGCTACAATAAGAAGGTTATGGTCAGATAGTTTGATATTGGTGACCTAGTTCTCATGTAGAACCCCAAGAACCAAGCCGACAGAGAAAAGTTGGGAAAGATTGAAACAAACTGGTTGGGTCCCTACATTATCATATCTTCTTTCAGTTCTTGAGCTTATTAGTTGGCCACACCAGATGGAGGAAAACTGACAAATCCCATTAACAGTTTACATCTACGAAGGTTCTACGCATAGCATCAGAGGATTCAGTTGAAAACTGCAAAATACAAAAAAATTGAAAAATGATAAAAAATTATTGCCTTGATGAAAAGCTGGCAAACAGGCATCTTGGTGACACCAAAAAAATCAAAAAGTCAAGAAAATAATAAAGAGAAAAATGATTCGTTCAATAGTGAAATCCTGGCAAACAGGCACTTTGGACAAGTACCATGGTGAAAACCTGGCAAACAGGTGCCATGTGTAGTCAATCATTGCTTTGCCATCTACTGTCACTTTGTCTGCCTTGGCTTAGGATGGAAGGTATTATCACCATTTTTATGCAAATTGCCACCACATTCTACCCTACTTGTCATAGTGGATAAACGATTGACATCGAGTCCTGACGACTATCCGTCTAGTAAACCAACAACATCTTGTCCATGTTTTAAAAATGGCTAAGTCTTGGACCTGACTAGGGGAAAAAATTTTATCATGAAACTGCAGTGAATGTCACACATGATCTTGGAAATTGGAAAAAAAGTCCTGAAAAAAGACAAAAACATCACAAAAAGTCCTGAAAAAAGACAAAAACATCGCAAAAAGTCCTAAAAAAAAGACCAAAAACATCATAAAAAGTCTTGAAAAAAGACCAAAAACATCATAAAATGTCCTGAAGAAAGACCTAAAAATTATAAAACATCCTGAAGAAAACTATAAACAAAACATCAGACTACTCGAGGAACACAAACACATAGTCATCTCTTGTCATAGGCAGCCATATCAATTAGTATTTGTCATTTGTCCAAACTACGTTGTCTCTGTGCATTTGCTACGTAGGCAAGGCCATCAGTCAATGAGTCCCCAAGACATTAGGTCAATCCATTTAGGTTTGTCAGAATAAAATCATGATTCAAACTTCTGTCCTCTGGACAAAGTCATTGGTCGTGTCGAACTACGAGGTCTGTGAGTGTATAATATAGGCAAGGCCATCTGTCAATGAGCCCCCGAGGCCGCACTAGGTCAGTCCATTAGGGTTCATGACACTACACTAACACACATGTCAGAATATCTTCAAGAAAAATTGAATCATTTTCTAGAAGGGAAAACTCCTAAAACAAAGTAAAACATTCATTTCTTCAGCATGACAATCTCATCAAAAGGTCAATCATATCCTCGTGACGAAATCAGCATATAGTCAAACACAGGCCAAACATGGTCAAAGGAGGTCAAATCATCATAACCTGTCAAACTATCAACTTTAGGTTAACCTTCAGATGTATCCTTCTAAAGGATAACCTCTGTCATTCATGCCTTTGGATGTGTCCTTCCTAGGCATAGTCACTGTCATTTGGCATTTTACGGGATCCTCTTAGCACCTCAAGATCGTCCCTCTTAAAATAATTTTTCTTCAGATGTGTCTTTCTGAAGAACCACCTTTGTCATCTATGCCTCAGGATGTGTCCTTCCTAGGCATCATCATCATCACCGTCACATGGAATTTGGAGATCAATTCTCTTGGCATTCATATTATTCAGGATGTGTCCTTCCTGAATCTGACAAATTTGGAAATTTGTCGTTTGAGCAGCATCAAAGCTTTAATACTCTAACATCTCATCATCATTAAACTTGACATCTTGACATTAGAACAATGGATATCCAGATGCACTTGGAAAACACTTGACAATTGTCTTTTAGTTTTTATCATGATATTAGTTTTTAAGTGAAGTCCCACTAAGTAGGATTTAGAAAAGGGGCAACATATCATGATGATTGACATGCATGACTACTAGTTTCTCAGTGAGGTCTTGACTTTGGGATTTAGAAAAATGACATATCATGGTAAGGGCTCTATTTTTTTTTGTATTTCGACAATCATGCCGCTAGTTTCTCAAGGATTCCCTAGAAACAAGATTTAGAGAAGCAACGACATTTCATGATTTGTCCTTGTCTTTTTTATTGTATGTGGTTGATTATGACAAAACGACTGGGGAAATCACACTCTTAGTATGAGTCATGATCATCCTTGTCTGTGACTACTTGTCTTACGTAATGGTACGACCTTGCACACCTCAATCTATGTCATATTAGGGTGTTTCTTGGCCATTACGATAGTCTACGCAATGATGATTAAGAGCAATAAATACTAATGTCCCGTGGTAAACTGTTGAAGGATTTGGTCTAGGAATTAACATGCATTTTCATTGGTCTGGTCATCTCCTCTTCTTCGGTCTGGTCATCTTCTCTCATCAGTCTCATCGCCTTCTCTCGTCCACCTCATGATGATATCCTGTGACATCCAAAAAAAACATAAGTGCATACATGATCATATAAACATTGCATTCGGTTCATACATACAACATCCATAGTATCAAATCATATACATAATTACAAACATTACATTAAAATAATCATCAACATTGAATCTTTTATTTAATACATTATGCACATCGTTATCATTATCATCTCATATAAATAAACATTGCATCATCATGACATCAAAATCATAAATAAGTATCATAGGACATACATGGAATCATAAATTAAGCATCATAAAGAGGACATCACATCATATGCATAAATCAAAGAGCATCACATAAGACATATAGGCCGCATCAAAACTGCATCATCATATAGTATCATCTCAAAAATGTACAATTTCATAGGATAAAGTCATGGGATATCCCAAAAATGGAGCTCGCAGGCTCAATAATATACATAGTGTGTCATAATAACAAAATGCCCCTAGGGTAGACTCTCATCATCCCCTCGAGGTGAATAATGTGGCAGCTGAAGCTCTATCACTGACACTAAAATGATAGGTGGACATGTCACAACCTTTGCCTGTGCCCCTAGTGGAACTACAAAGGACAGTGTCATCTCAACAGTAACAAACATCTGTGATGTCACTGCAGGCGGACTTTGAGAAGTAGAGGGATCAATAACTAGCGGCTGTACCTGTACTGACCTCTACACTGAACTAATGACTGTGACCTGCCTGGTGACTTAGGGTGTGCCGGCGTGACTGATGTGACTTGTGCCCTGATGTGTGCCTAGTCAAGGTAGACCCTCTGACACTGGTATGACTCCTACTACCACTAGCACTGCCTGATCTATAGCCACTGCCTGTCCTCGACTATGACCGAGACAAAGTAGGATCCTGTCAATCTGGTGGCACTGCCTGCTCGTATAGTTTCCTATACTACCCTAATCTCATGCTCACTCTGGCTAACTTGCAAGCCATTTCCCCTATAGGCCCTATGCATAATGCTGCAAACTCTGTGCACCACTGAGTTGAATCCTATTGGCGGATCACTGCCTGATCTCACTCTACATGAGCCACCTCTATCTCTCCTTGCAGTGCCTAGACCTATGCCATGCTCTCATCTAAATCTCCACTGTAGGTCAGCCACTCTTTGATCTATCGTGGCATCCTGAGGCAACACTAAACTGGAGGGTATCTCCTCCTCTCCCTCTACCATCTGCCATCTGAGGAGTCTCTCAGCCTCATCCATAGCGTCGTCCTTGTCGTCATCATCCTCTGCTACATCCTCTGCCATCTCCACCTCCTCCTCCTATCCCCCCACCTCCACCTTCTCCTCTTGTCCTCCCACCCCCACCTCTCCCTCCTATCTGTGTTGCTCCTCTCTATCCCCCTCCTCACCGTCCTTGGGGATAGCATCTAATGCTACCCTCGCTACACACTGTCACACCCTCTGGCCATGTCTCTGACCATCTCACCATCGCTTCCTACCATCTCTACCATCATCTCCACCTCTACCTTTGTTTCCACCCTTGCCTCTGTCCCTGCCTCTATCTCCACCTTTGCCTCCATCCCCACCCCTGCCTCCGTTTCTGCCTCTACCTCTCCCCCTACCACCTTGCTTGGCCTATGGCACACGAGGAATCACCGACCATTTTCAACTAGAGCTGGCCCATTCGGATCTGTCAAAGGCACTGGCCTATGTGTCTGCCACCACAAATCATAATCTGATGTCATCCCAAGATCGACTGCTCCTCCACTCCAACCCCAGGCTTGGGCTACTAGCCTGTCAATCTACTGCTTTACAAATGCCACTGGGATGGTTGGCCCCCACACATACTCTCGGGATGATCTGGCATACTCGTCTATCCTAGTAGGTACACCCTGTTGCTCACTAAACTACCTTAGGACACACTGTGGTAAATACATCTCAATAATCAATGAAGTCTGCACTGTCCTACCAATAAAATATTTGAACTACCTACACAGACTCAAGTGCTCATCCTAGTCATCCCACTGTCCATAGTCTTGATACAGTCTCCAAAAAAGGGATATCATCGTGTTGATACGATGCCGCCATGAACCTGTCTCACCCATATGAGTCTGCTATAATGCACCAACATAGTAATAAGCATAAGGCATACCATCAGCCAACTGTGGTCTGTCAATGGGAGGTCGAAATATGGATATGTGCTCCCAGGCCCATATCATCATCAGCATGATCCCACATGAGATTCTCTCTCCTCTCCTATAGGAAACATCGTGCAACTAATGGTAGAGTGTCCCCAGTAAGCAAGGACCCCAGGCATAAACCATCCTATCACGCCTCAAACAACCCAGGACGTCTCCCCAACCAAAAATGATTGGATTTGATGATACAAGTGAATCTCATTTGTTAAGATCCAGCTAGATAAGGGAATAGCCTGATGACGCAACATGAGAGACATGACACAAGATAGGAGACTGACACATGCTAGTAACCTAGGGGGCTCGGGGGCCGATCAAAGATTAACCTTGCCTACATGGAAGTGCAGAGCCCTTGTAGTTTGATAAAAGGCTGACAACTGACCATGGACAAAAGAAGAAACGGGATGATGAAGAACAAGATGGGACAAACAATAGGAACAAGATATGAAGATTGATGATAGATGATAAAGGATCAGATGGACAAACCAAAAAGACTGATGATGGAACCTCGAGGGTGGATCAAATGATCGACCTTTCCTACATGAAAGCACAGGGGAAACATAGTTCGAAAAAAGACCAGCGATAGATAATGGATGAAGGATGATGAGATAACTCTAGATAAGGGGATAAGATGATTGGACTGACACGATGGGACATGATAGAGCTATTGGATTGGATCGGAGGATGGTGACTACAAAAAGCTCAGGGATGGGATAGTTATCCAAATCATCGAAGATGCAGTGGGAGGATGAGATGATGAATAGATGAATGATGAGAAAGGATAGGAGATTGAAAAGATGTGTAAAAGAAGGAGAAGTGATGATGATGAGGTAGATGGAATTGGGTTGCATGAGGAGTAGCCTATAGCTAGATACCAATGATGGGTTTATGAGATGGGATGAGGATAAGTATATGAGGATTGGGAGATGAAAAGATTGATTGGATTGATGGATAGGAAGATAAGGATGGGAAGGTGGATATAAGGATTGGTTGGATTGATGAATAGGAAGATGAAGATGGGGAGATGAAAATGATTGGTTGGATTGATGGATAGGAAGATAAGGATTTAGATGAGGAAAAGGGATGCTATGATGGAAGCATAGGAAGATAAGGATGGGGAGATGGATATAACGATAAGGAGATGAGGAGAGGAAAATGGAAGGGATTGTTCTGATGGAATGAATGATGTCTCCAAGGACTGTATCACAAAGGAAGACAGATTCCCCCACTCTAGATATGTCATGTGTGAGGAGGCATGAAGGATGCAATAGAGAAGGATGGGAAAATAAAGGAGCGAGATGGATGAATATAGGATGCATGGATAAGGAAGGGAGATTGAGGGTGTAGACACCTAAAAATGACCTAGGCCCACAAGCTTCATTTTTACCACTTTCGTCCTAACATAATTGTGAAATTTAATTATGTCCTTAGTCCACATTCGACTATTAATTAAATAATTTATAATTGTTTAATTAATTCATGTCTTTGTATTCTTCATGATTATTAAATAAATAAATTTTATTTATTTATTAAATACGTCATTAATTGTCTAAGTCTTCCCTTAATTAAATAAATTTCTGAATTTATTTAATCACCCTTCTTCAGTCATTTCTTCCTGATTATTAAATAAATAAGTTTTATTTATTTATTTAATATGTCACTAACTCAATAAAAATTAAACGAATTCGATTAATTAATTTAATTAATTAATTCTATCTTCTAAATTCAAATAATTAAATTTAATTATTTAATTGCCAATTCTCTCATTTTAAATAAATCAATTATTTAAAATGTCACACAATCTTAACTATCACCATTTTGCACACCCTTGAAAAAGATTGCTTCTATTGGTTCTCATAAAAATCATTATTTTGAATTAATTCTAATTCAAAATAGTAGTTAATCTTTCAAAATCAAGTAATCAGTGACTTTGATTTCCAAATCTACTTTAGTTCAACTTCTTATCTTCTTGATTTTTGAATCTCATACAAATCGCATACAATCTTTATCTTCTTGATTTTCAAAAATCTTTTTATTTCTAATTAATTTGTTCCATTATTTCCACCACGATCCATTTATCTGAGAAGTTTTATCTTGACCGCTCGATTAGTGAATTTTCCCAACCCTAATTAGGGATTCTTAGGTTTAACTCGAACTCTATCTTGTACTTTAGAATTTAATCTCATCTGTCCACTCAAAATTGTGTTTTCTATAAAAGACAATTTTGCTCATAATTTCGGGACCCCGTCATTTTTAATATAGGCATTATAGTCATTTTAGCATTGGTAGTCATTATTTTCATTTATCATATTTTCATAGACATAGGCATAATTTTATCAAATCCTTCAACATTTGCATAGGGCTTTGGCATTATTGTAGGTTGCTCAGTTTGAAATCTAAGGGCCTCATTGACTTGCTGCAAACTAGAAGGTGTAACAAAGGTGAACCATGGAAGATGAAGATTTCTAGTAGTATTACTCCTTTTATTTTCATTATATTTCCTTTGTGCTTTGTTATTTCATTGGATTTTGATGTTTATTATTTAATAATCTAACCCATCTAAATTTTCATAGATACGGAGGGTAGCATGATAGGTGGATAAGGAAGGTAGACGAGTGTGAATGATAGTTGGGATAGTGTGCGGATGAGGGGAATGTATGCTAAGAGGTGTCCAAAGCATGCTTATATTTTTTCCCCATTGTTATCGAGATCACAAGGAGGATGGAAGGATTGGGATAAATGAGATATGCCAAGAAGGATGTGTATGATAGGTAGGATGGAAGGGATGAATGAAAGGGATGTATAAGAGGAAGACAGGTGCATAGCCAGAAGCATAGTAGGAAGCATAGCGGATGGAGGGAACACATATCACGAAGCTTCCCCTGAGTGTAGATGGGGATTTACGCATGACGCCTATTAACCAGGTTTTCATGATGGTACTTATCCAAGGTGCTTGTTTGCCAATTTTTCACCATTGGACGGATTATTTCTCTTTACTATTTTTGGATTTTGATTTTGATTTATTTATTTATTTATTTATTTGGATAGCATGCAGAAGGAGATGGATAAGGATAGGGAGGTGAATAAGTGGATTTATAAGACATGCGATAAGGATATGGATGAAGGACTCAAGCATCAAGTTCCATATGAGGTATTAAGAGCTCATGTTCGAACCGACTATTGGATGTTGGTACAACCTTAGGATAAATGGATTATGCTAGAGGATGAATGAGAGGGATTTGATGGGGAAGATACGGGGGATAATCAGTGGGATGTTGGAAATGGTATGGATAGAATTATGGGGTGGATACATGATGGGGAGATGAGTTCAGGACCAACATTAGCGTATGTGGTGGTGGATGTGAAAAGATAAGAGGATTAATGGATGGAGAATGTGGGGATAATGAAGGAGATGGGATAGTGAATTTTGGGATGTAAGGACCCAAAATAGATTTAGGATATGAAAGGGGTGTATGATTAGCTTTTGGATTAGCAACCTTGGATGTTCTTACATATTTTTTGTTTGATGGCATTGCATCTTTTTTCTTTGGGATCCACATAGTTTTGATCTTTGCTTTAGTGGGCCTTTGTGGCTGATGGGTTTGATTTGGATTTAGATTTTTCTTCACTTCACCATGTCTTTTAGAGGGGACATGGGGAGCTTTCGATTCATGTGGATATTTGGATTTATGCATTTTTCCTCTAGCATCCAAAGTGCTCGTACTAGCAATGGGATGGCTGTGAGAAGATGGATGATGTGAAGTGATGGAGGTAGGATTATGAGGATTACGTGTAGATGGAGAATGTGTAGGTATGTGCCTTTGTTGATCATGACTAGGATGTTTATGATGGATGACATGGATAGGTGTTGGATGGATAAAAGGATGAGATGGAGGAGGTGATTTTGGGATATATGGACCCAAAGTAAATGGAGTGGGTGGAGGACGAAGAACCCAAGCATTTACGGAGTAGATGAAGGATGGATATGGTGGATGGAGGGATGTAAGGACCCAGATGGATGGGAGTGTATGAAGGATGGGAGATGGTGGGATGGAGGGATGTAAGGGACCCAAGATGGATGGGAGCGTGCATGAAGGAGGAATATGGATGGTTGTTTTGAGGCTTACAATGTATAGAGGGAGAGTGGATGGTAAATATATGATTTGGTGGAGCAATGGGAAGAGCCGACATTTCTTTTAGAAAAGGCTTGTTGAGGACGGCTAGAGGTTGTACCAATGTGTTTAGATTGTGAGTCTTGGAAATTAGGTCCAAGACCTTGCATGCAGGTTTGTTCTTTGACTTGGATGGGCTCTAAAATAGCTTGCTCATGAAGGCCTAGACCTTTTCCTTGATAGTTCATGTTCTTGAGCATTCGATCCATGATAGGATTTTTGTTATTCTGAAAACATGATGCAAAGCTCACATTAGGTGGGGATGATGGGTATATACACCGTGTTTCTTTTCCGCAAGGAGCCACCTATGGAAGAACAAGAGAGTACCAAGGGGATAAGTGCAAGCGCAGGGGGATAGCATTTTTAGGCAAAATGGACAATCCTAAGGAGATGATGGGATGGGAACACTGGACAAGTGTACCAGGAGAGGAGTAGGGATATGATAGGGATCTGATTTGTGGCAGCAGTGCCTCATGCAATGGAGACGTAAGATGGAGTGGTAGAATCTGGAATGAGGACTGCGTGTTCTACGGGGACCGTGGATCACAAGCAAGTGGGACTAGGATGGTGGATCTTGATCTAGAGGAGGGGATATGTTAGCATGCTTTGGATTAGACTCTTGACATGACTCATCTTGTGTGGATGGCAGGATGACAGAGTGTTGGAGAGACTCTTCAAGTTGGGGAGATGGAGGATTCGATGTAGTCATTGGAATGGATTTTACTAACACTAGGAGTGGGAGAAGTGGATTGGATTTGGGTGTCATCAATGGAATTTTACTACTCTGAGTAGGAAGGGTGCCTAATGGATTTGGTAGATGTGGGATGGTAGGAGATGGGGACCAAAGGGATTCAAAGGACATGATGGGAATGGATTCAGAGGGATGGATGGAGATGGTGGACAAAGGACAAAGGGATGGATGGAGAAGGGAAATGGAAGGGATGGAGGAATGGAGAATGGAGTGGTGGTGGTGGACACAATGGATAGGTGGTGGAGGAAGGGGAATGGATGATGTGGTTGGGATGGAAGGGAAACACGAATGGGAGCCTGGAGAATGGAACAACAATTAGGCTACATTTGGCCAGGTGGGAGTGGGATGAAGGTTTATGGGATTAGTGGGACTAGATTAGATGGAAGATTAAGACTGATGGAGGATTACAAGGGATATACAAGTATGGTAGAATTAGGATAGGATGACATGGATGGTGGATCGTTGGTGGAAGATGGAAGGAAGAATAAAGGTATTGGATGGTGGATGGATGGGAAGATGAAGGAATATAGGAGGAATGGATGGAATGGACTAGGGATAGGAAGGAATGGAAGTGGTGGATGGAAGGGCATGGATGGAGTGAATGGATGGGACCGCATGGAACAGTGGATGGATGGAATGGTGGATGGTGGATGGACATCCCTTGTCAAAGGTAGCATAAGGAGTGTGATTAGGTATAGATGAAGACATGATGGGATAACTCGATGGGGTGATTGGATTTTGGAATGTGGGTGGAGAAAGCTTACTAGCAATGATAGTGTCAAGGGGATCTATGGCATATACCTCTTGATCAACAAGACTTTCATTATCATCATTGACGTAATTAGGGTTTCCCTTGACTACTATTGATGGAGAATAAGGATTCATAATGATGAAAGGGATGGAGGATGGTTTTCGATGGGAACAGACTAAAGGTCAAGCTGAAATTTTAGGTTAAGGTCAAATCGGGATTGAATTAAAGCTCAGATTAGGATGATCAGATGATGCGATGGGATTGATTTTGATGATCGGATTTGATTACTAAAGGATGACCTCGACACCAAATCTGCTCTGAGATGGAAGTAGATTGATTGGGTCAAAGGTGATTGGATAGGGATGCAATTAGAAGTGATTGGATTGGATTGATTGATGATTGATAAGATCGACTGATGAATCAGATAGGATGACGAAAGAGACTTTAAACGTTGTTCAGAGATTACCCTAGGTGACTTAGGATGCTGATTGATCAAATTAAATGATAAAGAGATGATTGCGGCACCGAATCCACTTTGAGATTGAAGATGGATTGATTGGGCTGACGATAATGATTAACATAGGATGGATGACAATCCTAAGTGGATGTTGATGATGACGATCGGATCAGACACTTCAGTCAATTTGGATAATGGCTCGACATGAAGTTCAAGGGATTTGGATGGGGAAAGTGATGATTTGATTGGGGGAATGAATGATAGAAATGGATGAAAAAATACTCAAAATGAGCAAATGATTGATCAGGATGGATGAACCACTACTTGGAACGAGTAAACGACTACTCACAATAGATGAATGATTCTCGAAATGAGAAGATGAAGGCTTAGAATGAATGATAGTTTACTCAGAATGAGTAAACGATTGATTAGGACTATTGAATGAGAGTTCAGAATGATGAAAGGATGTGTTAAATGGATGAATGTTTACTCACAATGAGTAAACAGATGATAGAAATGAGAGTTCGAAATGATAAACGAAGGTGTGAAATGGATGAACATTTATTCAAAATGAGTAAACGGATGATTGGAATGATAGAACGAGAGTTCAGAATGATGAAAGGATATGTTAAATGGATGAACATTTACTCAGAACGAGTAAACGGATGAGCAAAATGAGAGAATGAGAGTTCGAAATGATGAAAGGATGTGTCAAATGGATGAACATTTACTTGGAATGAGTAAACGGAAAGAATGGAATGATGGAACGAGAGTTTAGAATGATGAAAGGATGTGTCAAAGGGGTGAACATTTACTCAAAATGAGTAAACGGATGATCGGAATGAAAGAACAACTACTCAGAACAAGTAAATGACTGCCCACAATAGATGAATGATTCTTCAAATGAGAAGATGAAGGCTCAGAATGAATGATAGATTACTTAGAATGAGTAAATGATTGATTAGGATTGTTGAACGAGAGTTTAGAATGATGAAAGGATGTGTTAAATGGATGAACATTTACTCGGAACGAGTAAATGGATGATCGAAATGATAAAACAAGAGTTCAGAATGATGAAAGGATATGTCAAATGGATGAATGTTTACTCAAAATGAGTAAACGGATGAGAATGGTAGGGTATACCCCCCTTGAGGAGGTGGATGGTCAAGAAAAAGGTGCCCTAGCCAACTTCTCAAAAGTATGAAGTGGTATATGTCATCGGAAAGAGCATGAAAAGATGAGAAGAACTATTTTTGAATGGAGTCAATCGGATAAATAGTGTGGAAATGGCGGCCCCAGGAAGAAAGAGCAGAAGGTAAGGTCTGCCACAACATGAGGTCAGGTCCACCATAGCATGTGGTCAGGTCTGCCAAAGGATGGGGTCAGGTCCGCCAAAGGATAAGGTTAGGTCTGCTAAAGGGTAAGTTTAAGCTTGATTTTTTTGATGGATGAGTAAGGCAAAGGACCCAAAATATAGCAAACATTGATAAAAAGATTTGGCTAAACTGAAAATGATTGATTTTGCATTAGAAAGAAAATTCAGACAGCACAACCCTAAGATTAGTAGAAATAGGTATGACCAACAAATTCTTCTACTCTAGGATGAACATGGTTGCTAAGGAGTCCTTGATATACACCTAGTATGTGAGTTCCAAACTGTGAACACCAACCCGTTACAAGCATGAGTTAGGAACCTTAGCGAGATACTAAGGGCTTGGACCAAATCTTCACATCATCTCGACACTTCGCCAATTACAACGTGGTTGGATTGAGGTACAACTTTCACTCTCCCCCCTTTATATACCCTGTCAGTACGCGTAGTTGGAATCGTCCCTTGGGGTGATGAAATCCCCAAGTAGGTCCCACTAAGAAAATGGAAATAGGGTGACTCAAAGGACTTGGAAAGCTACAATTTCTCATCACCTAGGATCACCAAACGGCGCAAGGGGATTGGATACGTCAAATAGCCTTCCACAAGCATGCCAAACAAGGTTTGTTGACCCCTTTAATTAAACTATGTGCCTAATTTACTAAAGAACCATTGGTAAAAACTTGAAATTTCACCTTCGGGAGGTTAGGTCCGCCACCAGAGAGGTCAGGTCCACTACAGCATGAGGTCAGGTCTGCCACAGCATGAGGTCAGGTCTGCCATAGCATAAGGTCAGGTCCGCCACAACATGAGGTCAGGTCCGCCACAACATGAGGAGGCGGATGGGGAAGAAAAAGGTGCCCTGGCCAACTTCTCCAAAGTATGAAGTGGTATATGTCATTGGAAAGAGCACAAAAAAATGAGAACTCTTTTTGAACAGAGTCAATCAGATAAAAAGTGTGGAAATGGCAGCCCCAGGAAGAAAGAGCAGAAGGTCAGGTCCGCCATAGCATGAGGTCAGGTCCACCACCGGAGGTCAAGTTTTCCACTAGAGAGGTCAGGTTCGCCAATCTGTAACTTGAACCTGTGAAAATTCCAAAAATAGCAAACGTGAAAGAAAAACACCCATTTGTGGGTCCCACCAGGCATGCCAGAAATGTGATAGGTGAATATAATCATTGAAAGATGAGCAACAAACTAAAGAGAGTGCAAATAACAACTAAAAACACCCTACACTTCAAGATTGGGCAAATGATGAACTTAACAACATAAAAATGGAACCTTTTACCTTGTAGAGTTGTTCTTTGGTTGGCCCTTCGATTGTAGATGAGATGTATGCTCCTTGATGGCAAGTATATGCAAGATGTGAAGTGTGAGATGCAAGATAGTTAGACAAAATAGATGCAAATGGCTAAGTGTAGATTGAGAAACAAAATTGCAAGAGTTTGGCTAGCAAAATGATCTCTCCAAAATAAGAGAAAAGAAGGGGTATTTATAGAGATTTTGGAAATCTCTAGGGAAATGGATGGCCAAGATTGAGCCACCAATGATCAAGATGTAGGGATAAGGTGAGTTGAGAACCCACAAGCCCTCACATCTTGACATGTGGCATGTGATATAGCCCTAAAAGGTGAAGTGTACATGAGGTGGAAGGATAGTACATGACATGGAGAGGGTACATAGTACCTTGGGATTGGGACAAGATCCCCTCATAAATGAGGTGCTTGTCCCCCATGTGGGTGAGAGGACAAGTGGGGAATTAAAAATTCTTTAAATATTCTCATGGGGAAGAGAGAAGGAATTTAAAATTCTTAAAATGCATTATTGAGATTAAGTTCTGTGAATTAAAAAATTCACATGGGGAATGGAGATGCCTTGTCCAAAAGAAGAAAGCATTTAATAGGCTGACTTGATTAAGGATTAGGATTGTGCAAGTACTGATTAGACCACCAATAAAACACAGAATAGGTTATATCACATGACTTATGACAAGTCAAAGATCACACAAAAGAGTAAATGCAAGGACAGAGTGAGGGTTAGGTATAAGAGAGATTAGACAACTTGCAAAGTTGGAGGATGTGACACATCCCAATCAAGGATTGAAGATGCACATCCCAATGATGACATTAGAGAACAATTAGGCTTAGATAAAAAATGATGGAGGATGGGACATATGAGGAATTAAATAAATGTGATATTTATTTAATTCATTTGATGACAAAAAGGATTAAAGAGATAAGGTATTTATTTATTAATTAAATACCTTAGGGATTTGGCAGAATTAAGGATATTAATTAAATAATAGCAATATTACTTAATTAATGCAGATAAGGGGATGCTTAGACGAAAGGGGATAAATTTGGATAAATTAAGTGTCCAAATTTAGGTGTCTATAGTAGTATTGGGTTATAATACATGTTGATTAAATTGTAAAG